>CM069911.1:42840688-43440688 GCA_036172215.1 Camellia granthamiana
CTGTCTTGTCCCACAACTCTCTCGTGCCTAGGAGGTCGTGTGTGCCAAGTTTCGTACTAAACCGACGCCGTTTGGTGATGTTGGGGCGTTAACGCCTCGAATTCAAGTTTCTTAAGGAAGTAATTTGCCTCAAGTGAAATCCGGCTCTAACTCCCAAACCGGGAACCCGATTCGAGCCCCGTCTTCTCCCACAAGTCTCTCGTGCCTAGGCGGTCGTGTGGTGCCAAGTTTCGTTCTAAATCGACGCCGTTTGGTGATTTTGGGGCGTTAACTCCTCGAATTCAAGTTTCTTAAGGAGGTAATTTGCCTACAGTGAAATCCGGCTCTAACTCCTAAACCGGGAACCCGATTCGAGCCCCGTCTTCTCCCACAAGTCTCTCGTGCCTAGGCGGTCGTGTCTGCCAAGTTTCGTGCTAAACCGACGCCGTTTGGTGATTTGGGGCGTTAACGCCTCGAATTCAAGTTTCTTAAGGAAGTAATTTGCCTAAAGTGAAATCCGGCTCTAACTCCCAAACCGGGAACCCGATTCGAGCCCCGTCTTCTCCCACAAGTCTCTCGTGCCTAGGAGGTCGTGTGTGCCAAGTTTCGTGCAAAACCGACGCCGTTTGGTGATTTTGGGGCGTTAACACCTCGAATTCAAGTTTCTTAAGGAAGTAGTTTGCCTAAAGTGAAATCCGGCTCTAACTCCCAAACCGGGAACCTGATTCGAGCCTCGCCTTCTCCCACAAGTCTCTCTTGCCTAGGAGGTCGTGTGTGCCAAGTTTCATGCTAAACGGACGCCGTTTGGTATTTTGGGGCGTTAACGCCTCGAATTCAAGTTTCTTAAGGAAGTAATTTGCCTAAAGTGAAATCCGGCTCTAACTCCCAAACCGGGAACCCGATTCGAGCCCCGTCTTGTCCCACAAGTGTCTCGTGCCTAGGAGGTCGTGTGTGCCAAGATTCATGCTAAACCGATTGCCGTTTGGTGATTTTGGGGCGTTAACACCTCGAATTCAAGTTTCTTAAGTAAGTAGTTTGCCTAAAGTGAAATCCGGCTCTAACTCCCAAACCGGGAACCCGATTCGAGCCCCGTCTTCTCCCACAAGTCTCTCGTGCCTAGGCGGTCGTGTGTGCCATGTTTCGTGCTAAATCGACGCCGTTTGGTGATTTTGGGGCGTTAACTCCTCGAATTCAAGTTTCTTAAGGAAGTAATTTGCCTAAAGTGAAATCCGGCTCTAACTCCCAAACCGGGAACCCGATTCGAGCCCCGTCTTCTCCCACAAGTCTCTCGTGCCTAGGCGGTCGTGTGTGCCAAGTTTCGTGCTAAACCGACGCCGTTTGGTGATTTTGGGGCGTTAACACCTCGAATTCAAGTTTCTTAAGGAAGTAGTTTGCCTAAAGTGAAATCCGGCTCTAACTCCCAAACCGGGAACCCGATTCGAGCCCCGTCTTCTCCCACAAGTCTCTCGTGCCTAGGAGGTTGTGTGTGCCAAGTTTCGTGCTAAACCGACGCCGTTTGGTGATTTTGGGGCGTTAACACCTCGAATTCAAGTTTCTTAAGGAAGTAGTTTGCCTGAAGTGAAATCCGGCTCTAACTCCCAAACCGGGAACCTGATTCGAGCCTCGCCTTCTCCCACAAGTCTCTCGTGCCTAGGAGGTCGTGTGTGCCAAGTTTCGTGCTAAACCGACGCCGTTTGGTATTTTGGGGCGTTAACGCCTCGAATTCAAGTTTCTTAAGGAAGTATTTTGACTAAAGTGAAATCCGGCTCTAACTCCCAAATCGGGAACCCGATTCGAGCCCCGTCTTCTCCCACAAGTCTCCCGTGCCTAGGAGGTCGTGTGTGCCAAGTTTCGTGCTAAACCGATGCCGTTTGGTGATTTTGGGGCGTTAACGCCTCGAATTCAAGTTTCTTAAGGAAGTAGTCTGCCTAAAGTGAAATCCGACTCTAACTCCCAAACCGGGAACCCGATTCGAGCCCCGTCTTCTCCCACAAGTCTCTCGTGCCTAGGCGGTCGTGTGTGCCAAGTTTCGTGCTAAATCGACGCCGTTTGGTGATTTTGGGGCGTTAACTCCTCGAATTCAAGTTTCTTAAGGAAGTAATTTGCCTAAAGTGAAATCCGGCTCTAACTCCCAAACCGGGAACCCGATTCGAGCCCCGTCTTCTCCCACAAGTCTCTCGTGCCTAGGCGGTCGTGTGTGCCAAGTTTCGTGCTAAACCGACGCCGTTTGGTGATTTTGGGGCGTTAACACCTCGAATTCAAGTTTCTTAAGGAAGTAGTTTGCCTAAAGTGAAATCCGGCTCTAACTCCCAAACCGGGAACCCGATTCGAGCCCTGTCTTGTCCCACAACTCTCTCGTGCCTAGGAGGTCGTGTGTGCCAAGTTTCGTACTAAACCGACGCCGTTTGGTGATGTTGGGGCGTTAACGCCTCGAATTCAGGTTTCTTAAGGAAGTAGTTTGCCTAAAGTGAAATCCGGCTCTAACTCCCAAACCGGGAACCCGATTCGAGCCCCGTCTTCTCCCACAAGTCTCTCGTGCCTAGGCGGTCGTGTGTGCCATGTTTCGTGCTAAATCGACGCCGTTTGGTGATTTTGGGGCGTTAACTCCTCGAATTCAAGTTTCTTAAGGAAGTAATTTGCCTAAAGTGAAATCCGGCTCTAACTCCCAAACCGGGAACCCGATTCGAGCCCCGTCTTCTCCCACAAGTCTCTCGTGCCTAGGCGGTCGTGTGTGCCAAGTTTCGTGCTAAACCGACGCCGTTTGGTGATTTTGGGGCGTTAACACCTCGAATTCAAGTTTCTTAAGGAAGTAGTTTGCCTAAAGTGAAATCCGGCTCTAACTCCCAAACCGGGAACCCGATTCGAGCCCCGTCTTCTCCCACAAGTCTCTCGTGCCTAGGAGGTTGTGTGTGCCAAGTTTCGTGCTAAACCGACGCCGTTTGGTGATTTTGGGGCGTTAACACCTCGAATTCAAGTTTCTTAAGGAAGTAGTTTGCCTGAAGTGAAATCCGGCTCTAACTCCCAAACCGGGAACCTGATTCGAGCCTCGCCTTCTCCCACAAGTCTCTCGTGCCTAGGAGGTCGTGTGTGCCAAGTTTCGTGCTAAACCGACGCCGTTTGGTATTTTGGGGCGTTAACGCCTCGAATTCAAGTTTCTTAAGGAAGTATTTTGACTAAAGTGAAATCCGGCTCTAACTCCCAAATCGGGAACCCGATTCGAGCCCCGTCTTCTCCCACAAGTCTCCCGTGCCTAGGAGGTCGTGTGTGCCAAGTTTCGTGCTAAACCGATGCCGTTTGGTGATTTTGGGGCGTTAACGCCTCGAATTCAAGTTTCTTAA
This sequence comes from Camellia granthamiana, assembly GCA_036172215.1. Classification (NCBI taxonomy): domain Eukaryota; kingdom Viridiplantae; phylum Streptophyta; class Magnoliopsida; order Ericales; family Theaceae; genus Camellia; species Camellia granthamiana. The sequence goes on from CM069911.1 coordinate 42,844,006, forward strand.
GGAAGTAGTTTGCCTAAAGTGAAATCCGGCTCTAACTCCCAAACCGGGAACCCGATTCGAGCCCTGTCTTGTCCCACAACTCTCTCGTGCCTAGGAGGTCGTGTGTGCCAAGTTTCGTACTAAACCGACGCCGTTTGGTGATGTTGGGGCGTTAACGCCTCGAATTCAGGTTTCTTAAGGAAGTAATTTGCCTAAAGTGAAATCCGGCTCTAACTCCCAAACCGGGAACCCGATTCGAGCCCCGTCTTCTCCCACAAGTCTCTCGTGCCTAGGCGGTCGTGTGTGCCAAGTTTCGTGCTAAACCGACGCCGTTTGGTGATTTTGGGGCGTTAACTCCTCGAATTCAAGTTTCTTAAGGAAGTAATTTGCCTAAAGTGAAATCCGCCTCTAACTCCCAAACCGGGAACCCGATTCGAGCCCCGTCTTCTCCCACAAGTCTCTCGTGCCTAGGAGGTCGTGTCTGCCAAGTTTCGTGCTAAACCGACGCGGTTTGGTGATTTTGGGGCGTTAACGCCTCGAATTCAAGTTTCTTAAGGAAGTAGTTTGCCTAAAGTGAAATCCGGCTCTAACTCCCAAACCGGGAACCCGATTCGAGCCCTGTCTTGTCCCACAACTCTCTCGTGCCTAGGAGGTCGTGTGTGCCAAGTTTCGTACTAAACCGACGCCGTTTGGTGATGTTGGGGCGTTAACGCCTCGAATTCAAGTTTCTTAAGGAAGTAATTTGCCTAAAGTGAAATCCGGCTCTAACTCCCAAACCGGGAACCCGATTCGAGCCCCGTCTTCTCCCACAAGTCTCTCGTGCCTAGGCGGTCGTGTGTGGCAAATTTCGTGCCAAATCGACGCCGTTTGGTGATTTTGGGGCGTTAACTCCTCGAATTCAAGTTTCTTAAGGAAGTAATTTGCCTAAAGTGAAATCCGGCTCTAACTCCCAAACCGGGAACCCGATTCGAGCCCCGTCTTCTCCCACAAGTCTCTCGTGCCTAGGCGGTCGTGTGTGCCAAGTTTCGTGCTAAACCGACGCCGTTTGGTGATTTTGGGGCGTTAACACCTCGAATTCAAGTTTCTTAAGGAAGTAGTTTGCCTAAAGTGAAATCCGGCTCTAACTCCCAAACCGGGAACCCGATTCGAGCCCCGTCTTCTCCCACAAGTCTCTCGTGCCTAGGAGGTCGTGTGTGCCAAGTTTCGTGCTAAACCGACGCCGTTTGGTGATTTTGGGGCGTTAACACCTCGAATTCAAGTTTCTTAAGGAAGTAGTTTGCCTGAAGTGAAATCCGGCTCTAACTCCCAAACCGGGAACCTGATTCGAGCCTCGCCTTCTCCCACAAGTCTCTCGTGCCTAGGAGGTCGTGTGTGCCAAGTTTCGTACTAAACCGACGCCGTTTGGTATTTTGGGGCGTTAACGCCTCGAATTCAAGTTTCTTAAGGAAGTAATTTGCCTAAAGTGAAATCCGGCTCTAACTCCCAAACCGGGAACCCGATTCGAGCCCCGTCTTCTCCCACAAGTCTCTCGTGCCTAGGCGGTCGTGTGTGCCAAGTTTCGTGCTAAACCGACGCCGTTTGGTGATTTTGGGGCGTTAACACCTCGAATTCAAGTTTCTTAAGGAAGTAGTTTGCCTAAAGTGAAATCCGGCTCTAACTCCCAAACCGGGAACCCGATTCGAGCCCCGTCTTCTCCCACAAGTCTCTCGTGCCTAGGAGGTTGTGTGTGCCAAGTTTCGTGCTAAACCGACGCCGTTTGGTGATTTTGGGGCGTTAACACCTCGAATTCAAGTTTCTTAAGGAAGTAGTTTGCCTGAAGTGAAATCCGGCTCTAACTCCCAAACCGGGAACCTGATTCGAGCCTCGCCTTCTCCCACAAGTCTCTCGTGCCTAGGAGGTCGTGTGTGCCAAGTTTCGTGCTAAACCGACGCCGTTTGGTATTTTGGGGCGTTAACGCCTCGAATTCAAGTTTCTTAAGGAAGTATTTTGACTAAAGTGAAATCCGGCTCTAACTCCCAAATCGGGAACCCGATTCGAGCCCCGTCTTCTCCCACAAGTCTCCCGTGCCTAGGAGGTCGTGTGTGCCAAGTTTCGTGCTAAACCGATGCCGTTTGGTGATTTTGGGGCGTTAACGCCTCGAATTCAAGTTTCTTAAGGAAGTAGTTTGCCTAAAGTGAAATCCGGCTCTAACTCCCAAACCGGGAACCCGATTCGAGCCCTGTCTTGTCCCACAACTCTCTCGTGCCTAGGAGGTCGTGTGTGCCAAGTTTCGTACTAAACCGACGCCGTTTGGTGATGTTGGGGCGTTAACGCCTCGAATTCAGGTTTCTTAAGGAAGTAATTTGCCTAAAGTGAAATCCGGCTCTAACTCCCAAACCGGGAACCCGATTCGAGCCCCGTCTTCTCCCACAAGTCTCTCGTGCCTAGGCGGTCGTGTGTGCCAAGTTTCGTGCTAAACCGACGCCGTTTGGTGATTTTGGGGCGTTAACACCTCGAATTCAAGTTTCTTAAGGAAGTAGTTTGCCTAAAGTGAAATCCGGCTCTAACTCCAAAACCGGGAACCCGATTCGAGCCCTGTCTTGTCCCACAACTCTCTCGTGCCTAGGAGGTCGTGTTTGCCAAGTTTCGTACTAAACCGACGCCGTTTGGTGATGTTGGGGCGTTAACGCCTCGAATTCAAGTTTCTTAAGGAAGTAATTTGCCTCAAGTGAAATCCGGCTCTAACTCCCAAACCGGGAACCCGATTCGAGCCCCGTCTTCTCCCACAAGTCTCTCGTGCCTAGGCGGTCGTGTGTGCCAAGTTTCGTGCTAAATCGACGCCGTTTGGTGATTTTGGGGCGTTAACTCCTCGAATTCAAGTTTCTTAAGGAGGTAATTTGCCTACAGTGAAATCTGGCTCTAACTCCTAAACCGGGAACCCGATTCGAGCCCCGTCTTCTCCTACAAGTCTCTCGTGCCTAGGCGGTCGTGTCTGCCAAGTTTCGTGCTAAACCGACGCCGTTTGGTATTTTGGGGCGTTAACGCCTCGAATTCAAGTTTCTTAAGGAAGTAATTTGCCTAAAGTGAAATCCGGCTCTAACTCCCAAACCGGGAACCCGATTCGAGCCCCGTCTTCTCCCACAAGTCTCTCGTGCCTAGGAGGTCGTGTGTGCCAAGTTTCGTGCTAAACCGACGCCGTTTGGTGATTTTGGGGCGTTAACACCTCGAATTCAAGTTTCTTAAGGAAGTAGTATGCCTAAAGTGAAATCCGGCTCTAACTCCCAAACCGGGAACCTGATTCGAGCCTCGCCTTCCCCCACAAGTCTCTCTTGCCTAGGAGGTCGTGTGTGCCAAGTTTCGTGCTAAACCGACGCCGTTTTATATTTTGGGGCGTTAACGCCTCGAATTCAAGTTTCTTAAGGAAGTAATTTGCCTAAAGTGAAATCCGGCTCTAACTCCCAAACCGGGAACCCGATTCGAGCCCCGTCTTCTCCCACAAGTCTCTCGTGCCTAGGAGGTCGTGTGTGCCAAGTTTCGTGCTAAACCGATGCCGTTTGGTGATTTTGGGGCGTTAACACCTCGAATTCAAGTTTCTTAAGGAAGTAGTTTGCCTAAAGTGAAATCCGGCTCTAACTCCCAAACCGGGAACCCGATTCGAGCCCCGTCTTCTCCCACAAGTCTCTCGTGCCTAGGAGGTCGTGTGTGCCAAGTTTCGTGCTAAACCGACGCCGTTTGGTGATTTTGGGGCGTTAACGCCTCGAATTCAAGTTTCTTCAGGAAGTAGTTTGCCTAAAGTAAAATCCGGCTCTAACTCCCAAACCGGGAACCTGATTCGAGCCCCGTCTTCTCCCACAAGTCTCTCGTGCCTAGGAGGTCGTGTGTGCCAAGTTTCGTGCTAAACCGACGCCGTTTGGTGATTTTGGGGCGTTAACGCCTCGAATTCAAGTTTCTTAAGGAAGTAATTTGCCTAAAGTGAAATCCGACTCTAACTCCCAAACCGGGAACCAGATTCGAGCCCCGTCTTCTCCCACAAGTCTCTCGTGCCTAGGAGGTCGTGTGTGCCAAGTTTCGTGCTAAACCGACGCCGTTTGGTGATTTTGGGGCGTTAACGCCTCGAATTCAAGTTTCTTAAGGAAGTAGTTTGCCTAAAGTGAAATCCGGCTCTAACTCCCAAACCGGGAACCCGATTCCAGCCCCGTCTTGTCCCACAAGTCTCTCGTGCCTAGGAGGTCGTGTGTGCCAAGTTTCGTGCTAAACCGACGCCGTTTGGTGATTTTGGGGCGTTAACGCCTCGAATTCAAGTTTCTTAAGGAAGTAGTTTGCCTAAAGTGAAATCCGGCTCTAACTCCCAAACCGGGAACCCGATTCGAGCCCCGTCTTCTCCCACAAGTCTCTTGTGCCTAGGCAGTCGTGTGTGCCAAGTTTCGTGCTAAATCGACGCCGTTTGGTGATTTTGGGGCGTTAACTCCTCGAATTCAAGTTTCTTAAGGAAGTAATTTACCTAAAGTGAAATCCGGCTCTAACTCCTAAACCGGGAACCCGATTCGAGCCCCGTCTTCTCCCACAAGTCTCTCGTGCCTAGGCGGTCGTGTGTGCCAAGTTTCGTGCTAAACCGACGCCGTTTGGTGATTTTGGGGCGTTAACTCCTCGAATTCAAGTTTCTTTAGGAAGTAATTTGCCTAAAGTGAAATCCGCCTCTAACTCCCAAACCGGGAACCCGATTCGAGCCCCGTCTTCTCCCACAAGTCTCTCGTGCCTAGGAGGTCGTGTCTGCCAAGTTTCGTGCTAAACCGACGCGGTTTGGTGATTTTGGGGCGTTAACGCCTCGAATTCAAGTTTCTTAAGGAAGTAGTTTGCCTAAAGTGAAATCCGGCTCTAACTCCTAAACCGGGAACCCGATTCGAGCCCTGTCTTGTCCCACAACTCTCTCGTGCCTAGGAGGTCGTGTGTGCCAAGTTTCGTACTAAACCGACGCCGTTCGGTGATGTTGGGGCGTTAACGCCTCGAATTCAAGTTTCTTAAGGAAGTAATTTGCCTAAAGTGAAATCCGGCTCTAACTCCCAAACCGGGAACCCGATTCGAGCCCCGTCTTCTGCCACAAGTCTCTCGTGCCAAGGCGGTCGTGTGTGCCAAATTTCGTGCTAAATCGACGCCGTTTGGTGATTTTGGGGCGTTAACTCCTCGAATTCAAGTTTCTTAAGGAAGTAATTTGCCTAAAGTGAAATCCGGCTCTAACTCCCAAACCGGGAACCCGATTCGAGCCCCGTCTTCTCCCACAAGTCTCTCGTGCCTAGGCGGTCGTGTGTGCCAAGTTTCGTGCTAAACCGACGCCGTTTGGTGATTTTGGGGCGTTAACACCTCGAATTCAAGTTTCTTAAGGAAGTAGTTTGCCTAAAGTGAAATCCGGCTCTAACTCCAAAACCGGGAACCCGATTCGAGCCCTGTCTTGTCCCACAACTCTCTCGTGCCTAGGAGGTCGTGTGTGCCAAGTTTCGTACTAAACCGACGCCGTTTGGTGATGTTGGGGCGTTAACGCCTCGAATTCAAGTTTCTTAAGGAAGTAATTTGCCTCAAGTGAAATCCGGCTCTAACTCCCAAACCGGGAACCCGATTCGAGCCCCGTCTTCTCCCACAAGTCTCTCGTGCCTAGGCGGTCGTGTGTGCCAAGTTTCGTGCTAAATCGACGCCGTTTGGTGATTTTGGGGCGTTAACTCCTCGAATTCAAGTTTCTTAAGGAGGTAATTTGCCTACAGTGAAATCTGGCTCTAACTCCTAAACCGGGAACCCGATTCGAGCACCGTCTTCTCCTACAAGTCTCTCGTGCCTAGGCGGTCGTGTCTGCCAAGTTTCGTGCTAAACCGACGCCGTTTGGTGATTTTGGGGCGTTAACGCCTCGAATTCAAGTTTCTTAAGGAAGTAATTTGCCTAAAGTGAAATCCGGCTCTAACTCCCAAACCGGGAACCCGATTCGAGCCCCGTCTTCTCCCACAAGTCTCTCGTGCCTAGGAGGTCGTGTGTGCCAAGTTTCGTGCTAAACCGACGCCGTTTGGTGATTTTGGGGCGTTAACACCTCGAATTCAAGTTTCTTAAGGAAGTAGTATGCCTAAAGTGAAATCCGGCTCTAACTCCCAAACCGGGAACCTGATTCGAGCCTCGCCTTCTCCCACAAGTCTCTCTTGCCTAGGAGGTCGTGTGTGCCAAGTTTCGTGCTAAACCGACGCCGTTTTATATTTTGGGGCGTTAACGCCTCGAATTCAAGTTTCTTAAGGAAGTAATTTGCCTAAAGTGAAATCCGGCTCTAACTCCCAAACCGGGAACCCGATTCGAGCCCCGTCTTCTCCCACAAGTCTCTCGTGCCTAGGAGGTCGTGTGTGCCAAGTTTCGTGCTAAACCGATGCCGTTTGGTGATTTTGGGGCGTTAACACCTCGAATTCAAGTTTCTTAAGGAAGTAGTTTGCCTAAAGTGAAATCCGGCTCTAACTCCCAAACCGGGAACCCGATTCGAGCCCCGTCTTCTCCCACAAGTCTCTCGTGCCTAGGAGGTCGTGTGTGCCAAGTTTCGTGCTAAACCGACGCCGTTTGGTGATTTTGGGGCGTTAACGCCTCGAATTCAAGTTTCTTCAGGAAGTAGTTTGCCTAAAGTAAAATCCGGCTCTAACTCCCAAACCGGGAACCTGATTCGAGCCCCGTCTTCTCCCACAAGTCTCTCGTGCCTAGGAGGTCGTGTGTGCCAAGTTTCGTGCTAAACCGACGCCGTTTGGTGATTTTGGGGCGTTAACGCCTCGAATTCAAGTTTCTTAAGGAAGTAATTTGCCTAAAGTGAAATCCGACTCTAACTCCCAAACCGGGAACCAGATTCGAGCCCCGTCTTCTCCCACAAGTCTCTCGTGCCTAGGAGGTCGTGTGTGCCAAGTTTCGTGCTAAACCGACGCCGTTTGGTGATTTTGGGGCGTTAACGCCTCGAATTCAAGTTTCTTAAGGAAGTAGTTTGCCTAAAGTGAAATCCGGCTCTAACTCCCAAACCGGGAACCCGATTCCAGCCCCGTCTTGTCCCACAAGTCTCTCGTGCCTAGGAGGTCGTGTGTGCCAAGTTTCGTGCTAAACCGACGCCGTTTGGTGATTTTGGGGCGTTAACGCCTCGAATTCAAGTTTCTTAAGGAAGTAGTTTGCCTAAAGTGAAATCCGGCTCTAACTCCCAAACCGGGAACCCGATTCGAGCCCCGTCTTCTCCCACAAGTCTCTTGTGCCTAGGCAGTCGTGTGTGCCAAGTTTCGTGCTAAATCGACGCCGTTTGGTGATTTTGGGGCGTTAACTCCTCGAATTCAAGTTTCTTAAGGAAGTAATTTACCTAAAGTGAAATCCGGCTCTAACTCCTAAACCGGGAACCCGATTCGAGCCCCGTCTTCTCCCACAAGTCTCTCGTGCCTAGGCGGTCGTGTGTGCCAAGTTTCGTGCTAAACCGACGCCGTTTGGTGATTTTGGGGCGTTAACTCCTCGAATTCAAGTTTCTTTAGGAAGTAATTTGCCTAAAGTGAAATCCGCCTCTAACTCCCAAACCGGGAACCCGATTCGAGCCCCGTCTTCTCCCACAAGTCTCTCGTGCCTAGGAGGTCGTGTCTGCCAAGTTTCGTGCTAAACCGACGCGGTTTGGTGATTTTGGGGCGTTAACGCCTCGAATTCAAGTTTCTTAAGGAAGTAGTTTGCCTAAAGTGAAATCCGGCTCTAACTCCTAAACCGGGAACCCGATTCGAGCCCTGTCTTGTCCCACAACTCTCTCGTGCCTAGGAGGTCGTGTGTGCCAAGTTTCGTACTAAACCGACGCCGTTCGGTGATGTTGGGGCGTTAACGCCTCGAATTCAAGTTTCTTAAGGAAGTAATTTGCCTAAAGTGAAATCCGGCTCTAACTCCCAAACCGGGAACCCGATTCGAGCCCCGTCTTCTGCCACAAGTCTCTCGTGCCAAGGCGGTCGTGTGTGCCAAATTTCGTGCTAAATCGACGCCGTTTGGTGATTTTGGGGCGTTAACTCCTCGAATTCAAGTTTCTTAAGGAAGTAATTTGCCTAAAGTGAAATCCGGCTCTAACTCCCAAACCGGGAACCCGATTCGAGCCCCGTCTTTTCCCACAAGTCTCTCGTGCCTAGGCGGTCGTGTGTGCCAAGTTTCGTGCTAAACCGACGCCGTTTGGTGATTTTGGGGCGTTAACACCTCGAATTCAAGTTTCTTAAGGAAGTAGTTTGCCTAAAGTGAAATCCGGCTCTAACTCCCAAACCGGGAACCCGATTCGAGCCCCGTCTTCTCCCACAAGTCTCTCGTGCCTAGGAGGTCGTGTGTGCCAAGTTTCGTGCTAAACCGACGCCGTTTGGTGATTTTGGGGCGTTAACACCTCGAATTCAAGTTTCTTAAGGAAGTAGTTTGCCTGAAGTGAAATCCGGCTCTAACTCCCAAACCGGGAACTTGATTCGAGCCTCGCCTTCTCCCACAAGTCTCTCGTGCCTAGGAGGTCGTGTGTGCCAAGTTTCGTGCTAAACCGACGCCGTTTGGTATTTTGGGGCGTTAACGCCTCGAATTCAAGTTTCTTAAGGAAGTAATTTGCCTAAAGTGAAATCCGGCTCTAACTCCCAAACCGGGAACCCGATTCGAGCCCCGTCTTCTCCCACAAGTCTCCCGTGCCTAGGAGGTCGTGTGTGCCAAGTTTCGTGCTAAACCGATGCCGTTTGGTGATTTTGGGGCGTTAACGCCTCGAATTCAAGTTTCTTAAGGAAGTAGTCTGCCTAAAGTGAAATCCGACTCTAACTCCCAAACCGGGAACCCGATTCGAGCCCCGTCTTCTCCCACAAGTCTCTCATGCCTAGGCGGTCGTGTGTGCCAAGTTTCGTGCTAAATCGACGCCGTTTGGTGATTTTGGGGCGTTAACTCCTCGAATTCAAGTTTCTTAAGGAAGTAATTTGCCTAAAGTGAAATCCGGCTCTAACTCCCAAACCGGGAACCCGATTCGAGCCCCGTCTTCTCCCACAAGTCTCTCGTGCCTAGGCGGTCGTGTGTGCCAAGTTTCGTGCTAAACCGACGCCGTTTGGTGATTTTGGGGCGTTAACACCTCGAATTCAAGTTTCTTAAGGAAGTAGTTTGCCTAAAGTGAAATCCGGCTCTAACTCCCAAACCGGGAACCCGATTCGAGCCCTGTCTTGTCCCACAACTCTCTCGTGCCTAGGAGGTCGTGTGTGCCAAGTTTCGTACTAAACCGACGCCGTTTGGTGATGTTGGGGCGTTAACGCCTCGAATTCAAGTTTCTTAAGGAAGTAATTTGCCTCAAGTGAAATCCGGCTCTAACTCCCAAACCGGGAACCCGATTCGAGCCCCGTCTTCTCCCACAAGTCTCTCGTGCCTAGGCGGTCGTGTGTGCCAAGTTTCGTTCTAAATCGACGCCGTTTGGTGATTTTGGGGCGTTAACTCCTCGAATTCAAGTTTCTTAAGGAGGTAATTTGCCTACAGTGAAATCCGGCTCTAACTCCTAAACCGGGAACCCGATTCGAGCCCCGTCTTCTCCCACAAGTCTCTCGTGCCTAGGCGGTCGTGTCTGCCAAGTTTCGTGCTAAACCGACGCCGTTTGGTGATTTTGGGGCGTTAACGCCTCGAATTCAAGTTTCTTAAGGAAGTAATTTGCCTAAAGTGAAATCCGGCTCTAACTCCCAAACCGGGAACCCGATTCGAGCCCCGTCTTCTCCCACAAGTCTCTCGTGCCTAGGAGGTCGTGTGTGCCAAGTTTCGTGCAAAACCGACGCCGTTTGGTGATTTTGGGGCGTTAACACCTCGAATTCAAGTTTCTTAAGGAAGTAGTTTGCCTAAAGTGAAATCCGGCTCTAACTCCCAAACCGGGAACCTGATTCGAGCCTCGCCTTCTCCCACAAGTCTCTCTTGCCTAGGAGGTCGTGTGTGCCAAGTTTCATGCTAAACGGACGCCGTTTGGTATTTTGGGGCGTTAACGCCTCGAATTCAAGTTTCTTAAGGAAGTAATTTGCCTAAAGTGAAATCCGGCTCTAACTCCCAAACCGGGAACCCGATTCGAGCCCCGTCTTGTCCCACAAGTGTCTCGTGCCTAGGAGGTCGTGTGTGCCAAGATTCATGCTAAACCGATGCCGTTTGGTGATTTTGGGGCGTTAACACCTCGAATTCAAGTTTCTTAAGTAAGTAGTTTGCCTAAAGTGAAATCCGGCTCTAACTCCCAAACCGGGAACCCGATTCGAGCCCCGTCTTCTCCCACAAGTCTCTCGTGCCTAGGAGGTCGTGTGTGCCAAGTTTCGTGCTAAACCGACGCCGTTTGGTGATTTTGGGGCGTTAACGCCTCGAATTCAAGTTTCTTAAGGAAGTAGTTTGCCTAAAGTAAAATCCGGCTCTAACTCCCAAACCGGGAACCTGATTCAAGCCCCGTCTTCTCCCACAAGTCTCTCGTGCCTAGGAGGTCGTGTGTGCCAAGTTTCGTGCTAAACCGACGCCGTTTGGTGATTTTGGGGCGTTAACGCCTCGAATTCAAGTTTCTTAAGGAAGTAGTTTGCCTAAAGTGAAATCCGGCTCTAACTCCCAAACCGGGAACCCGATTCCAGCCCCGTCTTGTCCCACAAGTCTCTCGTGCCTAGGAGGTCGTGTGTGCCCAGTTTCGTGCTAAACCGACGCCGTTTGGTGATTTTGCGGCGTTAACGCCTCGAATGCAAGTTTCTTAAGGAAGTAATTTGCCTAAAGTGAAATCCGGCTCTAACTCCCAAACCGGGAACCCGATTCGAGCCCCGTCTTCTCCCACAAGTCTCTCGTGCCTAGGCGGTCGTGTGTGCCAAGTTTCGTGCTAAATCGACGCCGTTTGGTGATTTTGGGGCGTTAACTCCTCGAATTCAAGTTTCTTAAGGAAGTAATTTACCTAAAGTGAAATCCGGCTCTAACTCCTAAACCGGGAACCCGATTCGAGCCCCGTCTTCTCCCACAAGTCTCTCGTGCCTAGGCGGTCGTGTGTGCCAAGTTTCGTGCTAAACCGACGCCGTTTGGTGATTTTGGGGCGTTAACTCCTCGAATTCAAGTTTCTTAAGGAAGTAATTTGCCTAAAGTGAAATCCGCCTCTAACTCCCAAACCGGGAACCCGATTCGAGCCCCGTCTTCTCCCACAAGTCTCTCGTGCCTAGGAGGTCGTGTCTGCCAAGTTTCGTGCTAAACCGACGCGGTTTGGTGATTTTGGGGCGTTAACGCCTCGAATTCAAGTTTCTTAAGGAAGTAGTTTGCCTAAAGTGAAATCCGGCTCTAACTCCCAAACCGGGAACCCGATTCGAGCCCTGTCTTGTCCCACAACTCTCTCGTGCCTAGGAGGTCGTGTGTGCCAAGTTTCGTACTAAACCGACGCCGTTTGGTGATGTTGGGGCGTTAACGCCTCGAATTCAAGTTTCTTAAGGAAGTAATTTGCCTAAAGTGAAATCCGGCTCTAACTCCCAAACCGGGAACCCGATTCGAGCCCCGTCTTCTCCCACAAGTCTCTCGTGCCTAGGCGGTCGTGTGTGCCAAGTTTCGTGCTAAATCGACGCCGTTTGGTGATTTTGGGGCGTTAACTCCTCGAATTCAAGTTTCTTAAGGAAGTAATTTGCCTAAAGTGAAATCCGGCTCTAACTCCCAAACCGGGAACCCGATTTGAGCACCGTCTTCTCCCACAAGTCTCTCGTGCCTAGGCGGTCGTGTGTGCCAAGTTTCGTGCTAAACCGACGCCGTTTGGTGATTTTGGGGCGTTAACACCTCGAATTCAAGTTTCTTAAGGAAGTAGTTTGCCTAAAGTGAAATCCGGCTCTAACTCCCAAACCGGGAACCCGATTCGAGCCCCGTCTTCTCCCACAAGTCTCTCGTGCCTAGGAGGTCGTGCGTACCAAGTTTCGTGCTAAACCGACGCCGTTTGGTGATGTTGGGGCGTTAACGCCTCGAATTCAAGTTTCTTAAGGAAGTAATTTGCCTAAAGTGAAATCCGGCTCTAACTCCCAAACCGGGAACCTGATTCGAGCCCCGTCTTCTCCCACAAGTCTCTCGTGCCTAGGAGGTCGTGTGTGCCAAGTTTCGTGCTAAACCGATGCCGTTTGGTGATTTTGGGGCGTTAACGCCTCGAATTCAAGTTTCTTAAGGAAGTAATTTGCCTAAAGTGGAATCCGACTCTAACTCCCAAACCGGGAACCAGATTCGAGCCCCGTCTTCTCCCACAAGTCTCTCGTGCCGAGGAGGTCGTGTGTGCCAAGTTTCGTGCTAAACCGACGCCGTTTGGTGATTTTGGGGCGTTAACGCCTCGAATTCAAGTTTCTTAAGGAAGTAGTTTGCCTAAAGTGAAATCCGGCTCTAACTCCCAAACCGGGAACCCGATTCCAGCCCCGTCTTCTCCCACAAGTCTCTCGTGCCTAGGAGGTCGTGTGTGCCAAGTTTCGTGCTAAACCGACGCCGTTTGGTGATTTTGGGGCATTAACGCCTCGAATTCAAGTTTCTTAAGGAAGTAGTTTGCCTCAAGTGAAATCCGGCTCTAACTCCCAAACCGGGAACCCGATTCGAGCCCCGTCTTCTCCCACAAGTCTCTCGTGCCTAGGCGGTCGTGTGTGCCAAGTTTCGTGCTAAATCGACGCCGTTTGGTGATTTTGGGGCGTTAACTCCTCGAATTCAAGTTTCTTAAGGAAGTAATTTGCCTAAAGTGAAATCCGGCTCTAACTCCTAAACCGGGAACCCGATTCGAGAACCGTCTTCTCCCACAAGTCTCTCGTGCCTAGGCGGTCGTGTGTGCCAAGTCTCGTGCTAAACCGACGCCGTTTGGTGATTTTGGGGCGTTAACTCCTCGAATTCAAGTTTCTTAAGGAAGTAATTTGCCTAAAGTGAAATCCGGCTCTAACTCCCAAACCGGGAACCCGATTCGAGCCCCGTCTTCTCCCACAAGTCTCTCGTGCCTAGGAGGTCGTGTCTGCCAAGTTTTGTGCTAAACCGACGCAGTTTGGTGATTTTGGGGCGTTAACGCCTCGAATTCAAGTTTCTTAAGGAAGTAGTTTGCCTAAAGTGAAATCCGGCTCTAACTCCCAAACCGGGAACCCGATTCGAGCCCTGTCTTGTCCCACAACTCTCTCGTGCCTAGGAGGTCGTGTGTGCCAAGTTTCGTACTAAACCGACGCCGTTTGGTGATGTTGGGGCGTTAACGCCTCGAATTCAGGTTTCTTAAGGAAGTAATTTGCCAAAAGTGAAATCCGGCTCTAACTCCCAAACCGGGAACCCGATTCGAGCCCCGTCTTCTCCCACAAGTCTCTCGTGCCTAGGCGGTCGTGTGTGCCAAGTTTCTTGCTAAATCGACGCCGTTTGGTGATTTTGGGGCGTTAACTCCTCGAATTCAAGTTTCTTAAGGAAGTAATTTGCCTAAAGTGAAATCCGGCTCTAACTCCCAAATCGGGAACCCGATTCGAGCCCCGTCTTCTCCCACAAGTCTCTCGTGCCTAGGCGGTCGTGTGTGCCAAGTTTCGTGCTAAACCGACGCCGTTTGGTGATTTTGGGGCGTTAACGCCTCGAATTCAAGTTTCTTAAGGAAGTAATTTCCCTAAAGTGAAATCCGGCTCTAACTCCCAAACCGGGAACCCGATTCAAGCCCCGTCTTCTCCCACAAGTCTCTCGTGCCTAGGAGGTCGTGTGTGCCAAGTTTCGTGCTAAACCGACGCCGTTTGGTGATTTTGGGGCGTTAACACCTCGAATTCAAGTTTCTTAAGGAAGTAGTTTGCCTAAAGTGAAATACGGCTCCAACTCCTAAACCGGGAACCTGATTCGAGCCTCGCCTTCTCCCACAAGTCTCTCGTGCCTAGGAGGTCGTGTGTGCCAAGTTTCGTGCTAAACCGACGCCGTTTCGTATTTTGGGGCGTTAACGCCTCGAATTCAAGTTTCTTAATGAAGTAATTTGCCTAAAGTGAAATCCGGCTCTAACTCCCAAACCGGGAACCCGATTCGTGCCCCGTCTACTCCCACAAGTCTCTCGTGCCTAGGAGGTCGTGTGTGCCAAGTTTCGTGCTAAACCGATGCCGTTTGGTGATTTTGGGGCGTTAACGCCTCGAATTCAAGTTTCTTAAGGAAGTAGTTTGCCTAAAGTGAAATCCGGCTCTAACTCCCAAACCGGGAACCTGATTCGAGCCCCGTCTTCTCCCACAAATCTCTCGTGCCTAGGAGGTCGTGTGTGCCAAGTTTCGTGCTAAACCGACGCCGTTTGGTGATTTTGGGGCATTAACGCCTCGAATTCAAGTTTCTTAAGGAAGTAATTTGCCTAAAGTGAAATCCGACTCTAACTCCCAAACCGGGAACCAGATTCGAGCCCCGTCTTCTCCCACAAGTCTCTCATGCCTAGGAGGTCGTGTGTGCCAAGTTTCGTGCTAAACCGACGCCGTTTGGTGATTTTGGGGCGTTAACGCCTCGAATTCAAGTTTCTTAAGGAAGTAGTTTGCCTAAAGTGAAATCCGGCTCTAACTCCCAAACCGGGAACCCGATTCCAGCCCCGTCTTGTCCCACAAGTCTCTCGTGCCTAGGAGGTCGTGTGTGCCAAGTTTCGTGCTAAACCGACGCCGTTTGGTGATTTTGGGGCGTTAACGCCTCGAATTCAAGTTTCTTAAGGAAGTAGTTTGCCTAAAGTGAAATCCGGCTCTAACACCCAAACCGGGAACCCGATTCGAGCCCCGTCTTCTCCCACAAGTCTCCCGTGCCTAGGCGGTCGTGTGTGCCAAGTTTCGTGCTAAATCGACGCCGTTTCGTGATTTTGGGGCGTTAACTCCTCGAATTCAAGTTTCTTAAGGAAGTAGTTTGCCTAAAGTGAAATCCGGCTCTAACTCCCAAACCGGGAACCCGATTCGAGCCCCGTCTTCTCCCACAAGTCTCTCGTGCCTAGGAGGTCGTGTGTACCAAGTTTCGTGCTAAACCGACGCCGTTTGGTGATTTTGGGGCGTAAACACCTCGAATTCAAGTTTCTTAAGGAACTAGTTTGCCTGAAGTGAAATCCGGCTCTAACTCCCAAACCGGGAACCTGATTCGAGCCTCGCCTTCTCCCACAAGTCTCTCGTGCCTAGGAGGTCGTGTGTGCCAAGTTTCGTGCTAAACCGACGCCGTTTGGTATTTTTGGGCGTTAACGCCTCGAATTCAAGTTTCTTAAGGAAGTAATTTGCCTAAAGTGAAATCCGGCTCTAACTCCCAAACCGGGAACCCGATTCGAGCCCCGTCTTCTCCCACAAGTCTCCCGTGCCTAGGAGGTCGTGTGTGCCAAGTTTCGTGCTAAACCGATGCCGTTTGGTGATTTTGGGGCGTTAACGCCTCGAATTCAAGTTTCTTAAGGAAGTAGTTTGCCTAAAGTGAAATCCGGCTCTAACTCCCAAACCGGGAACCCGATTCGTGCCCCGTCTTCTCCCACAAGTCTCTCGTGCCTAGGAGGTCGTGTGTGCCAAGTTTCGTGCTAAACCGATGCCGTTTGGTGATTTTGGGGCGTTAACGCCTCGAATTCAAGTTTCTTAAGGAAGTAGTTTGCCTAAAGTGAAATCCGGCTCTAACTCCCAAACCGGGAACCCGATTCGAGCCCCGTCTTCTCCCACAAGTCTCTCGTGCCTAGGAGGTCGTGTGTGCCAAGTTTCGTGCTAAACCGACACCGTTTGGTGATTTTAGGGCGTTAACGCCTCGAATTCAAGTTTCTTAAGGAAGTAGTTTGCCTAAAGTAAAATCCGGCTCTAACTCCCAAACCGGGAACCTGATTCGAGCCCCGTCTTCTCCCACAAGTCTCTCGTGCCTAGGAGGTCGTGTGTGCCAAGTTTCGTGCTAAACCGACGCCGTTTGGTGATTTTGGGGAGTTAACGCCTCGAATTCAAGTTTCTCGTGCCGAGGAGGTCGTGTGTGCCAAGTTTCGTGCTAAACCGACGCCGTTTGGTGATTTTAGGGCGTTAACGCCTCGAATTCAAGTTTCTTAAGGAAGTAGTTGGCCTAATGTAAAATCCGGCTCTAACTCCCAAACCGGGAACCTGATTCGAGCCCCGTCTTCTCCCACAAGTCTCTCGTGCCTAGGAGGTCGTGTGTGCCAAGTTTCGTGCTAAACCGACGCCGTTTGGTGATTTTGGGGCGTTAACACCTCGAATTCAAGTTTCTTAAGGAAGTAGTTTGCCTGAAGTGAAATCCGGCTCTAACTCCCAAACCGGGAACCTGATTCGAGCCTCGCCTTCTCCCACAAGTCTCTCGTGCCTAGGAGGTCGTGTGTGCCAAGTTTCGTGCTAAACCGACGCCGTTTGGTGATTTTAGGGCGTTAACGCCTCGAATTCAAATTTCTTAAGGAAGTAGTTTGCCTAAAGTAAAATCTGGCTCTAACTCCCAAACCGGGAACCTGATTCGAGCCCCGTCTTCTCCCACAAGTCTCTCGTGCCTAGGAGGTCGTGTGTGCCAAGTTTCGTGCTAAACCGACGCCGTTTGGTGATTTTGGGGAGTTAACGCCTCGAATTCAAGTTTCTTAAGGAAGTAATTTGCCTAAAGTGAAATCCGACTCTAACTCCCAAACCGGGAACCAGATTCGAGCCCCGTATTCTTCCACAAGTCTCTCGTGCCGAGGAGGTCGTGTGTGCCAAGTTTCGTGCTAAACCGACGCCGTTTGGTGATTTTGGGGCGTTAACGCCTCGAATTCAAGTTTCTTAAGGAAGTAGTTTGCCTAAAGTGAAATCCGGCTCTAACTCCCAAACCGGGAACCCGATTCCAGCCCCGTCTTCTCCCACAAGTCTCTCGTGCCTAGGAGGTCGTGTGTGCCAAGTTTCGTGCTAAACCGACGCCGTTTGGTGATTTTGGGGCGTTAACGCCTCGAATTCAAGTTTCTTAAGGAAGTAGTTTGCCTAAAGTGAAATCCGGCTCTAACTCCCAAACCGGGAACCCGATTCGAGCCCCGTCTTCTCCCACAAGTCTCTCGTGCCTAGGCGGTCGTGTGTGCCAAGTTTCGTGCTAAATCGACGCCGTTTGGTGATTTTGGGGCGTTAACTCCTCGAATTCAAGTTTCTTAAGGAAGTAATTTGCCTAAAGTGAAATCCGGCTCTAACTCCTAAACCGGGAACCCGATTCGAGAACCGTCTTCTCCCACAAGTCTCTCGTGCCTAGGCGGTCGTGTGTGCCAAGTTTCGTGCTAAACCGACGACGTTTGGTGATTTTGGGGCGTTAACTCCTCGAATTCAAGTTTCTTAAGGAAGTAATTTGCCTAAAGTGAAATCCGGCTCTAACTCCCAAACCGGGAACCCGATTCGAGCCCCGTCTTCTCCCACAAGTCTCTCGTGCCTAGGAGGTCGTGTCTGCCAAGTTTTGTGCTAAACCGACGCAGTTTGGTGATTTTGGGGCGTTAACGCCTCGAATTCAAGTTTCTTAAGGAAGTAGTTTGCCTAAAGTGAAATCCGGCTCTAACTCCCAAACCGGGAACCCGATTCGAGCCCTGTCTTGTCCCACAACTCTCTCGTGCCTAGGAGGTCGTGTGTGCCAAGTTTCGTACTAAACCGACGCCGTTTGGTGATGTTGGGGCGTTAACGCCTCGAATTCAGGTTTCTTAAGGAAGTAATTTGCCAAAAGTGAAATCCGGCTCTAACTCCCAAACCGGGAACCCGATTCGAGCCCCGTCTTCTCCCACAAGTCTCTCGTGCCTAGGCGGTCGTGTGTGCCAAGTTTCTTGCTAAATCGACGCCGTTTGGTGATTTTGGGGCGTTAACTCCTCGAATTCAAGTTTCTTAAGGAAGTAATTTGCCTAAAGTGAAATCCGGCTCTAACTCCCAAATCGGGAACCCGATTCGAGCCCCGTCTTCTCCCACAAGTCTCTCGTGCCTAGGCGGTCGTGTGTGCCAAGTTTCGTGCTAAACCGACGCCGTTTGGTGATTTTGGGGCGTTAACGCCTCGAATTCAAGTTTCTTAAGGAAGTAATTTCCCTAAAGTGAAATCCGGCTCTAACTCCCAAACCGGGAACCCGATTCAAGCCCCGTCTTCTCCCACAAGTCTCTCGTGCCTAGGAGGTCATGTGTGCCAAGTTTCGTGCTAAACCGACGCCGTTTGGTGATTTTGGGGCGTTAACACCTCGAATTCAAGTTTCTTAAGGAAGTAGTTTGCCTAAAGTGAAATCCGGCTCCAACTCCTAAACCGGGAACCTGATTCGAGCCTCGCCTTCTCCCACAAGTCTCTCGTGCCTAGGAGGTCGTGTGTGCCAAGTTTCGTGCTAAACCGACGCCGTTTCGTATTTTGGGGCGTTAACGCCTCGAATTCAAGTTTCTTAATGAAGTAATTTGCCTAAAGTGAAATCCGGCTCTAACTCCGAAACCGGGAACCCGATTCGTGCCCCGTCTACTCCCACAAGTCTCTCGTGCCTAGGAGGTCGTGTGTGCCAAGTTTCGTGCTAAACCGATGCCGTTTGGTGATTTTGGGGCGTTAACGCCTCGAATTCAAGTTTCTTAAGGAAGTAGTTTGCCTAAAGTGAAATCCGGCTCTAACTCCCAAACCGGGAACCTGATTCGAGCCCCGTCTTCTCCCACAAGTCTCTCGTGCCTAGGAGGTCGTGTGTGCCAAGTTTCGTGCTAAACCGACGCCGTTTGGTGATTTTGGGGCGTTAACGCCTCGAATTCAAGTTTCTTAAGGAAGTAATTTGCCTAAAGTGAAATCCGACTCTAACTCCCAAACCGGGAACCAGATTCGAGTCCCGTCTTCTCCCACAAGTCTCTCATGCCTAGGAGGTCGTGTGTGCCAAGTTTCGTGCTAAACCGACGCCGTTTGGTGATTTTGGGGCGTTAACGCCTCGAATTCAAGTTTCTTAAGGAAGTAGTTTGCCTAAAGTGAAATCCGGCTCTAACTCCCAAACCGGGAACCCGATTCCAGCCCCGTCTTGTCCCACAAGTCTCTCGTGCCTAGGAGGTCGTGTGTGCCAAGTTTCGTGCTAAACCGACGCCGTTTGGTGATTTTGGGGCGTTAACGCCTCGAATTCAAGTTTCTTAAGGAAGTAGTTTGCCTAAAGTGAAATCCGGCTCTAACACCCAAACCGGGAACCCGATTCGAGCCCCGTCTTCTCCCACAAGTCTCTCGTGCCTAGGCGGTCGTGTGTGCCAAGTTTCGTGCTAAATCGACGCCGTTTGGTGATTTTGGGGCGTTAACTCCTCGAATTCAAGTATCTTAAGGAAGTAGTTTGCCTAAAGTGAAATCCGGCTCTAACTCCCAAACCGGGAACCCGATTCGAGCCCCATCTTCTCCCACAAGTCTCTCGTGCCTAGGAGGTCGTGTGTACCAAGTTTCGTGCTAAACCGACGCCGTTTGGTGATTTTGGGGCGTAAACACCTCGAATTCAAGTTTCTTAAGGAACTAGTTTGCCTGAAGTGAAATCCGGCTCTAACTCCCAAACCGGGAACCTGATTCGAGCCTCGCCTTCTCCCACAAGTCTCTCGTGCCTAGGAGGTCGCGTGTGCCAAGTTTCGTGCTAAACCGACGCCGTTTGGTATTTTTGGGCGTTAACGCCTCGAATTCAAGTTTCTTAAGGAAGTAATTTGCCTAAAGTGAAATCCGGCTCTAACTCCCAAACCGGGAACCCGATTCGAGCCCCGTCTTCTCCCACAAGTCTCCCGTGCCTAGGAGGTCGTGTGTGCCAAGTTTCGTGCTAAACCGATGCCGTTTGGTGATTTTGGGGCGTTAACGCCTCGAATTCAAGTTTCTTAAGGAAGTAGTTTGCCTAAAGTGAAATCCGGCTCTAACTCCCAAACCGGGAACCCGATTCGAGCCCCGTCTTCTCCCACAAGTCTCTCGTGCCTAGGAGGTCGTGTGTGCCAAGTTTCGTGCTAAACCGATGCCGTTTGGTGATTTTGGGGCGTTAACGCCTCGAATTCAAGTTTCTTAAGGAAGTAGTTTGCCTAAAGTGAAATCCGGCTCTAACTCCCAAACCGGGAACCCGATTCGAGCCCCGTCTTCTCCCACAAGTCTCTCGTGCCTAGGAGGTCGTGTGTGCCAAGTTTCGTGCTAAACCGACGCCGTTTGGTGATTTTAGGGCGTTAACGCCTCGAATTCAAGTTTCTTAAGGAAGTAGTTTGCCTAAAGTAAAATCCGGCTCTAACTCCCAAACCGGGAACCCGATTCGAGCCCCGTCTTCTCCCACAAGTCTCTCGTGCCTAGGCGGTCGTGTGTGCCAAGTTTCGTGCTAAATCGACGCCGTTTGGTGATTTTGGGGCGTTAACTCCTCGAATTCAAGTTTGTTAAGGAAGTAGTTTGCCTAAAGTGAAATCCGGCTCTAACTCCCAAACCGGGAACCCGATTCGAGCCCCGTCTTCTCCCACAAGTCTCTCGTGCCTAGGAGGTCGTGTGTACCAAGTTTCGTGCTAAACTGACGACGTTTGGTGATTTTGGGGCGTAAACACCTCGAATTCAAGTTTCTTAAGGAACTAGTTTGCCTGAAGTGAAATCCGGCTCTAACTCCCAAACCGGGAACCTGATTCGAGCCTCGCCTTCTCCCACAAGTCTCTCGTGCCTAGGAGGTCGTGTGTGCCAAGTTTCGTGCTAAACCGACGCCGTTTGGTATTTTTGGGCGTTAACGCCTCGAATTCAAGTTTCTTAAGGAAGTAATTTGCCTAAAGTGAAATCCGGCTCTAACTCCCAAACCGGGAACCCGATTCGAGCCCCGTTTTCTCCCACAAGTCTCCCGTGCCTAGGAGGTCGTGTGTGCCAAGTTTCGTGCTAAACCGATGCCGTTTGGTGATTTTGGGGCGTTAACGCCTCGAATTCAAGTTTCTTAAGGAAGTAGTTTGCCTAAAGTGAAATCCGGCTCTAACTCCCAAACCGGGAACCCGATTCGAGCCCCGTCTTCTCCCACAAGTCTCTCGTGCCTAGGAGGTCGTGTGTGCCAAGTTTCGTGCTAAACCGATGCCGTTTGGTGATTTTGGGGCGTTAACGCCTCGAATTCAAGTTTCTTAAGGAAGTAGTTTGCCTAAAGTGAAATCCGGCTCTAACTCCCAAACCGGGAACCCGATTCGAGCCCCGTCTTCTCCCACAAGTCTCTCGTGCCTAGGAGGTCGTGTGTGCCAAGTTTCGTGCTAAACCGACACCGTTTGGTGATTTTAGGGCGTTAACGCCTCGAATTCAAGTTTCTTAAGGAAGTAGTTTGCCTAAAGTAAAATCCGGCTCTAACTCCCAAACCGGGAACCTGATTCGAGCCCCGTCTTCTCCCACAAGTCTCTCGTGCCTAGGAGGTCGTGTGTGCTAAGTTTCGTTCTAAACCGACGCCGTTTGGTGATTTTGGGGAGTTAACGCCTCGAATTCAAGTTTCTCGTGCCGAGGAGGTCGTGTGTGCCAAGTTTCGTGCTAAACCGACGCCGTTTGGTGATTTTAGGGCGTTAACGCCTCGAATTCAAGTTTCTTAAGGAAGTAGTTGGCCTAAAGTAAAATCCGGCTCTAACTCCCAAACCGGGAACCTGATTCGAGCCCCGTCTTCTCCCACAAGTCTCTCGTGCCTAGGAGGTCGTGTGTGCCAAGTTTCGTGCTAAACCGACGCCGTTTGGTGATTTTGGGGCGTTAACACCTCGAATTCAAGTTTCTTAAGGAAGTAGTTTGCCTGAAGTGAAATCCGGCTCTAACTCCCAAACCGGGAACCTGATTCGAGCCTCGCCTTCTCCCACAAGTCTCTCGTGCCTAGGAGGTCGTGTGTGCCAAGTTTCGTGCTAAACCGACGCCGTTTGGTGATTTTAGGGCGTTAACGCCTCGAATTCAAGTTTCTTAAGGAAGTAGTTTGCCTAAAGTAAAATCTGGCTCTAACTCCCAAACCGGGAACCTGATTCGAGCCCCGTCTTCTCCCACAAGTCTCTCGTGCCTAGGAGGTCGTGTGTGCCAAGTTTCGTGCTAAACCGACGCCGTTTGGTGATTTTGGGGAGTTAACGCCTCGAATTCAAGTTTCTTAAGGAAGTAATTTGCCTAAAGTGAAATCCGACTCTAACTCCCAAACCGGGAACCAGATTCGAGCCCCGTATTCTTCCACAAGTCTCTCGTGCCGAGGAGGTCGTGTGTGCCAAGTTTCGTGCTAAACCGACGCCGTTTGGTGATTTTGGGGCGTTAACGCCTCGAATTCAAGTTTCTTAAGGAAGTAGTTTGCCTAAAGTGAAATCCGGCTCTAACTCCCAAACCGGGAACCCGATTTCAGCCCCGTCTTCTCCCACAAGTCTCTCGTGCCTAGGAGGTCGTGTGTGCCAAGTTTCGTGCTAAACCGACGCCGTTTGGTGATTTTGGGGCGTTAACGCCTCGAATTCAAGTTTCTTAAGGAAGTAGTTTGCCTAAAGTGAAATCCGGCTCTAACTCCCAAACCGGGAACCCGATTCCAGCCCCGTCTTCTCCCACAAGTCTCTCGTGCCTAGGAGGTCGTGTGTGCCAAGTTTCGTGCTAAACCGACGCCGTTTGGTGATTTTGGGGCGTTAACGCCTCGAATTCAAGTTTCTTAAGGAAGTAGTTTGCCTAAAGTGAAATCCGGCTCTAACTCCCAAACCGGGAACCCGATTCGAGCCCCGTCTTCTCCCACAAGTCTCTCGTGCCTAGGCGGTCGTGTGTGCCAAGTTTCGTGCTAAATCGACGCCGTTTGGTGATTTTGGGGCGTTAACTCCTCGAATTCAAGTTTCTTAAGGAAGTAGTTTGCCTAAAGTGAAATCCGGCTCTAACTCCCAAACCGGGAACCCGATTCGAGCCCCGTCTTCTCCCACAAGTCTCTCGTGCCTAGGCGGTCGTGTGTGCCAGGTTTCGTGCTAAATCGACGCCGTTTGGTGATTTTGGGGCGTTAACTCCTCGAATTCAAGTTTCTTAAGGAAGTAATTTGCCTAAAGTGAAATCCGGCTCTAACTCATAAACCGGGAACCCGATTCGAGCCCCTTCTTCTCCCACAAGCCTCTCGTGCCTAGGCGGTCGTGTCTGCCAAGTTTCGTGCTAAACCGACGCCGTTTGGTGATTTTGGGGCGTTAACTTCTCGAATTCAAGTTTCTGAAGGAAGTAATTTGCCTAAAGTGAAATCCGGCTCTAACTCCCAAACCGGGAACCCGATTCGAGCCCCGTCTTCTCCAACAAGTCTCTCGTGCCTAGGTGGTCGTGTCTGCCAAGTTTCGTGCTAAACCGACGCGGTTTGGTGATTTTGGGGCGTTAACGCCTCGAATTCAAGTTTCTTAAGGAAGTAGTTTGCCTAAAGTGAAATCCGGCTCTAAGTCCCAAACCGGGAACCCGATTCGAGCCCTGTCTTGTCCCACAACTCTCTCGTGCCTAGGAGGTCGTGTGTGCCAAGTTTCGTACTAAACCGACGCCGTTTGGTGATGTTGGGGCGTTAACGCCTCGAATTCAAGTTTCTTAAGGAAGTAGTTTGCCTAAAGTAAAATCCGGCTCTAACTCCCAAACCGGGAACCTGATTCGAGCCCCGTCTTCTCCCACAAGTCTCCCGTGCCTAGGAGGTCGTGTGTGCTAAGTTTCGTGCTAAACCGACGCCGTTTGGTGATTTTGGGGAGTTAACGCCTCGAATTCAAGTTTCTCGTGCCGAGGAGGTCGTGTGTGCCAAGTTTCGTGCTAAACCGACGCCGTTTGGTGATTTTAGGGCGTTAACGCCTCGAATTCAAGTTTCTTAAGGAAGTAGTTGGCCGAAAGTAAAATCCGGCTCTAACTCCCAAACCGGGAACCTGATTCGAGCCCCGTCTTCTCCCACAAGTCTCTCGTGCCTAGGAGGTCGTGTGTGCCAAGTTTCGTGCTAAACCGACGCCGTTTGGTGATTTTGGGGCGTTAACACCTCGAATTCAAGTTTCTTAAGGAAGTAGTTTGCCTGAAGTGGAATCCGGCTCTAACTCCCAAACCGGGAACCTGATTCGAGCCTCGCCTTCTCCCACAAGTCTCTCGTGCCTAGGAGGTCGTGTGTGCCAAGCTTCGTGCTAAACCGACGCCGTTTGGTGATTTTAGGGCGTTAACGCCTCGAATTCAAGTTTCTTAAGGAAGTAGTTTGCCTAAAGTAAAATCTGGCTCTAACTCCCAAACCGGGAACCTGATTCGAGCCCCGTCTTCTCCCACAAGTCTCTCGTGCCTAGGAGGTCGTGTGTGCCAAGTTTCGTGCTAAACCGACGCCGTTTGGTGATTTTGGGGAGTTAACGCCTCGAATTCAAGTTTCTTAAGGAAGTAATTTGCCTAAAGTGAAATCCGACTCTAACTCCCAAACCGGGAACCAGATTCGAGCCCCGTATTCTTCCACAAGTCTCTCGTGCCGAGGAGGTCGTGTGTGCCAAGTTTCGTGCTAAACCGACGCCGTTTGGTGATTTTGGGGCGTTAACGCCTCGAATTCAAGTTTCTTAAGGAAGTAGTTTGCCTAAAGTGAAATCCGGCTCTAACTCCCAAACCGGGAACCCGATTTCAGCCCCGTCTTCTCCCACAAGTCTCTCGTGCCTAGGAGGTCGTGTGTGCCAAGTTTCGTGCTAAACCGACGCCGTTTGGTGATTTTGGGGCGTTAACGCCTCGAATTCAAGTTTCTTAAGGAAGTAGTTTGCCTAAAGTGAAATCCGGCTCTAACTCCCAAACCGGGAACCCGATTCCAGCCCCGTCTTCTCCCACAAGTCTCTCGTGCCTAGGAGGTCGTGTGTGCCAAGTTTCGTGCTAAACCGACGCCGTTTGGTGATTTTGGGGCGTTAACGCCTCGAATTCAAGTTTCTTAAGCAAGTAGTTTGCCTAAAGTGAAATCCGGCTCTAACTCCCAAACCGGGAACCCGATTCGAGCCCCGTCTTCTCCCACAAGTCTCTCGTGCCTAGGCGGTCGTGTGTGCCAAGTTTCGTGCTAAATCGACGCCGTTTGGTGATTTTGGGGCGTTAACTCCTCGAATTCAAGTTTCTTAAGGAAGTAATTTGCCTAAAGTGAAATCCGGCTCTAACTCCTAAACCGGGAACCCGATTCGAGAACCGTCTTCTCCCACAAGTCTCTCGTGCCTAGGCGGTCGTGTGTGCCAGGTTTCGTGCTAAACCGACGACGTTTGGTGATTTTGGGGCGTTAACTCCTCGAATTCAAGTTTCTTAAGGAAGTAATTTGCCTAAAGTGAAATCCGGCTCTAACTCCCAAACCGGGAACCCGATTCGAGCCCCGTCTTCTCCCACAAGTCTCTCGTGCCTAGGAGGTCGTGTCTGCCAAGTTTTGTGCTAAACCGACGCAGTTTGGTGATTTTGGGGCGTTAACGCCTCGAATTCAAGTTTCTTAAGGAAGTAGTTTGCCTAAAGTGAAATCCGGCTCTAACTCCCAAACCGGGAACCCGATTCGAGCCCTGTCTTGTCCCACAACTCTCTCGTGCCTAGGAGGTCGTGTGTGCCAAGTTTCGTACTAAACCGACGCCGTTTGGTGATGTTGGGGCGTTAACGCCTCGAATTCAGGTTTCTTAAGGAAGTAATTTGCCAAAAGTGAAATCCGGCTCTAACTCCCAAACCGGGAACCCGATTCGAGCCCCGTCTTCTCCCACAAGTCTCTCGTGCCTAGGCGGTCGTGTGTGCCAAGTTTCTTGCTAAATCGACGCCGTTTGGTGATTTTGGGGCGTTAACTCCTCGAATTCAAGTTTCTTAAGGAAGTAATTTGCCTAAAGTGAAATCCGGCTCTAACTCCCAAATCGGGAACCCGATTCGAGCCCCGTCTTCTCCCACAAGTCTCTCGTGCCTAGGCGGTCGTGTGTGCCAAGTTTCGTGCTAAACCGACGCCGTTTGGTGATTTTGGGGCGTTAACGCCTCGAATTCAAGTTTCTTAAGGAAGTAATTTCCCTAAAGTGAAATCCGGCTCTAACTCCCAAACCGGGAACCCGATTCAAGCCCCGTCTTCTCCCACAAGTCTCTCGTGCCTAGGAGGTCATGTGTGCCAAGTTTCGTGCTAAACCGACGCCGTTTGGTGATTTTGGGGCGTTAACACCTCGAATTCAAGTTTCTTAAGGAAGTAGTTTGCCTAAAGTGAAATCCGGCTCCAACTCCTAAACCGGGAACCTGATTCGAGCCTCGCCTTCTCCCACAAGTCTCTCGTGCCTAGGAGGTCATGTGTGCCAAGTTTCGTGCTAAACCGACGCCGTTTCGTATTTTGGGGCGTTAACGCCTCGAATTCAAGTTTCTTAAGGAAGTAATTTGCCTAAAGTAAAATCCGGCTCTAACTCCCAAACCGGGAACCCGATTCGTGCCCCGTCTACTCCCACAAGTCTCTCGTGCCTAGGAGGTCGTGTGTGCCAAGTTTCGTGCTAAACCGATGCCGTTTGGTGATTTTGGGGCGTTAACGCCTCGAATTCAAGTTTCTTGAGGAAGTAGTTTGCCTAAAGTGAAATCCGGCTCTAACTCCCAAACCGGGAACCCGATTCGAGCCCCGTCTTCTCCCACAAGTCTCTCGTGCCTAGGAGGTCGTGTGTGCCAAGTTTCGTGCTAAACCGACGCCGTTTGGTGATTTTGGGGCGTTAACGCCTCGAATTCAAGTTTCTTAAGGAAGTAGTTTGCCTAAAGTAAAATCCGGCTCTAACTCCCAAACCGGGAACCTGATTAGAGCCCCGTCTTCTCCCACAAGTCTCTCGTGCCTAGGAGGTCGTGTGTGCCAAGTTTCGTGCTAAACCGACGCCGTTTGGTGATTTTGGGGCGTTAACGCCTCGAATTCAAGTTTCTTAAGGAAGTAATTTGCCTAAAGTGAAATCCGACTCTAACTCCCAAACCGGGAACCAGATTCGAGCCCCGTCTTCTCCCACAAGTCTCTCGTGCCTAGGAGGTCGTGTGTGCCATGTTTCGTGCTAAACCGACGCCGTTTGGTGATTTTGGGGCGTTAACGCCTCGAATTCAAGTTTCTTAAGGAAGTAGTTTGCCTAAAGTGAAATCCGGCTCTAACTCCCAAACCGGGAACCCGATTCCAGCCCCGTCTTGTCCCACAAGTCTCTCGTGCCTAGGAGGTCGTGTGTGCCAAGTTTCGTGCTAAACCGACGCCGTTTGGTGATTTTGGGGCGTTAACGCCTCGAATTCAAGTTTCTTAAGGAAGTAGTTTGCCTAAAGTGAAATCCGGCTCTAACACCCAAACCGGGAACCCGATTCGAGCCCCGTCTTCTCCCACAAGTCTCTCGTGCCTAGGCGGTCGTGTGTGCCAAGTTTCGTGCTAAATCGACGCCGTTTGGTGATTTTGGGGCGTTAACTCCTCGAATTCAAGTTTCTTAAGGAAGTAATTTGCCTAAAGTGAAATCCGGCTCTAACTCCTAAACCGGGAACCCGATTCGAGCCCCGTCTTCTCCCACAAGTCTCTCGTGCCTAGGCGGTCGTGTGTGCCAAGTTTCGTGCTAAACCGACGCCGTTTGGTATTTTTGGGCGTTAACGCCTCGAATTCAAGTTTCTTAAGGAAGTAATTTGCCTAAAGTGAAATCCGGCTCTAACTCCCAAACCGGGAACCTGATTCGTGCCCCGTCTTCTCCCACAAGTCTCCCGTGCCTAGGAGGTCGTGTGTGCCAAGTTTCGTGCTAAACCGATGCCGTTTGGTGATTTTGGGGCGTTAACGCCTCGAATTCAAGTTTCTTAAGGAAGTAGTTTGCCTAAAGTGAAATCCGGCTCTAACTCCCAAACCGGGAACCCGATTCGAGCCCCGTCTTCTCCCACAAGTCTCTCGTGCCTAGGAGGTCGTGTGTGCCAAGTTTCGTGCTAAACCGATGCCGTTTGGTGATTTTGGGGCGTTAACGCCTCGAATTCAAGTTTCTTAAGGAAGTAGTTTGCCTAAAGTGAAATCCGGCTCTAACTCCCAAACCGGGAACCCGATTCGAGCCCCGTCTTCTCCCACAAGTCTCTCGTGCCTAGGAGGTCGTGTGTGCCAAGTTTCGTGCTAAACCGACGCCGTTTGGTGATTTTAGGGCGTTAACGCCTCGAATTCAAGTTTCTTAAGGAAGTAGTTTGCCTAAAGTAAAATCCGGCTCTAACTCCCAAACCGGGAACCTGATTCGAGCCCCGTCATCTCCCACAAGTCTCTCGTGCCTAGGAGGTCGTGTGTGCCAAGTTTCGTGCTAAACCGACGCCGTTTGGTGATTTTGGGGAGTTAACGCCTCGAATTCAAGTTTCTCGTGCCGAGGAGGTCGTGTGTGCCAAGTTTCGTGCTAAACCGACGCCGTTTGGTGATTTTAGGGCGTTAACGCCTCGAATTCAAGTTTCTTAAGGAAGTAGTTTGCCTAAAGTAAAATCCGGCTCTAACTCCCAAACCGGGAACCTGATTCGAGCCCCGTCTTCTCCCACAAGTCTCTCGTGCCTAGGAGGTCGTGTGTGCCAAGTTTCGTGCTAAACCGACGCCGTTTGGTGATTTTGGGGCGTTAACGCCTCGAATTCAAGTTTCTTAAGGAAGTAGTATGCCTAAAGTGAAATCTGGCTCTAACACCCAAACCGGGAACCCAATTCGAGCCCCGTCTTCTCCCACAAGTCTCTCGTGCCTAGGCGGTCGTGTGTGCCAAGTTTCGTGCTAAATCGACGCCGTTTGGTGATTTTGGGGCGTTAACTCCTCGAATTCAAGTTTCTTAAGGAAGTAGTTTGCCTAAAGTGAAATCCGGCTCTAACTCCCAAACCGGGAACCCGATTCGAGCCCCGTCTTCTCCCACAAGTCTCTCGTGCCTAGGAGGTCGTGTGTGCCAAGTTTCGTGCTAAACCGATGCCGTTTGGTGATTTTGGGGCGTTAACGCCTCGAATTCAAGTTTCTTAAGGAAGTAGTTTGCCTAAAGTGAAATCCGGCTCTAACTCCCAAACCGGGAACCCGATTCGAGCCCCGTCTTCTCCCACAAGTCTCTCGTGCCTAGGAGGTCGTGTGTGCCAAGTTTCGTGCTAAACCGACGCCGTTTGGTGATTTTGGGGCGTTAACGCCTCGAATTCAAGTTTCTTAAGGAAGTAGTTTGCCTAAAGTGAAATCCGGCTCTAACTCCCAAACCGGGAACCCGATTCCAGCCCCGTCTTCTCCCACAAGTCTCTCGTGCCTAGGAGGTCGTGTGTGCCAAGTTTCGTGCTAAACCGACGCCGTTTGGTGATTTTGGGGCGTTAACGCCTCGAATTCAAGTTTCTTAAGGAAGTAGTTTGCCTAAAGTGAAATCCGGCTCTAACTCCCAAACCGGGAACCCGATTCGAGCCCCGTCTTCTCCCACAAGTCTCTCGTGCCTAGGCGGTCGTGTGTGCCAAGTTTCGTGCTAAATCGACGCCGTTTGGTGATTTTGGGGCGTTAACTCCTCGAATTCAAGTTTCTTAAGGAAGTAATTTGCCTAAAGTGAAATCCGGCTCTAACTCCTAAACCGGGAACCCGATTCGAGAACCGTCTTCTCCCACAAGTCTCTCGTGCCTAGGCGGTCGTGTGTGCCAGGTTTCGTGCTAAACCGACGACGTTTGGTGATTTTGGGGCGTTAACTCCTCGAATTCAAGTTTCTTAAGGAAGTAATTTGCCTAAAGTGAAATCCGGCTCTAACTCCCAAACCGGGAACCCGATTCGAGCCCCGTCTTCTCCCACAAGTCTCTCGTGCCTAGGAGGTCGTGTCTGCCAAGTTTTGTGCTAAACCGACGCAGTTTGGTGATTTTGGGGCGTTAACGCCTCGAATTCAAGTTTCTTAAGGAAGTAGTTTGCCTAAAGTGAAATCCGGCTCTAACTCCCAAACCGGGAACCCGATTCGAGCCCTGTCTTGTCCCACAACTCTCTCGTGCCTAGGAGGTCGTGTGTGCCAAGTTTCGTACTAAACCGACGCCGTTTGGTGATGTTGGGGCGTTAACGCCTCGAATTCAGGTTTCTTAAGGAAGTAATTTGCCAAAAGTGAAATCCGGCTCTAACTCCCAAACCGGGAACCCGATTCGAGCCCCGTCTTCTCCCACAAGTCTCTCGTGCCTAGGCGGTCGTGTGTGCCAAGTTTCTTGCTAAATCGACGCCGTTTGGTGATTTTGGGGCGTTAACTCCTCGAATTCAAGTTTCTTAAGGAAGTAATTTGCCTAAAGTGAAATCCGGCTCTAACTCCCAAATCGGGAACCCGATTCGAGCCCCGTCTTCTCCCACAAGTCTCTCGTGCCTAGGCGGTCGTGTGTGCCAAGTTTCGTGCTAAACCGACGCCGTTTGGTGATTTTGGGGCGTTAACGCCTCGAATTCAAGTTTCTTAAGGAAGTAATTTCCCTAAAGTGAAATCCGGCTCTAACTCCCAAACCGGGAACCCGATTCAAGCCCCGTCTTCTCCCACAAGTCTCTCGTGCCTAGGAGGTCATGTGTGCCAAGTTTCGTGCTAAACCGACGCCGTTTGGTGATTTTGGGGCGTTAACACCTCGAATTCAAGTTTCTTAAGGAAGTAGTTTGCCTAAAGTGAAATCCGGCTCCAACTCCTAAACCGGGAACCTGATTCGAGCCTCGCCTTCTCCCACAAGTCTCTCGTGCCTAGGAGGTCATGTGTGCCAAGTTTCGTGCTAAACCGACGCCGTTTCGTATTTTGGGGCGTTAACGCCTCGAATTCAAGTTTCTTAAGGAAGTAATTTGCCTAAAGTAAAATCCGGCTCTAACTCCCAAACCGGGAACCCGATTCGTGCCCCGTCTACTCCCACAAGTCTCTCGTGCCTAGGAGGTCGTGTGTGCCAAGTTTCGTGCTAAACCGATGCCGTTTGGTGATTTTGGGGCGTTAACGCCTCGAATTCAAGTTTCTTGAGGAAGTAGTTTGCCTAAAGTGAAATCCGGCTCTAACTCCCAAACCGGGAACCCGATTCGAGCCCCGTCTTCTCCCACAAGTCTCTCGTGCCTAGGAGGTCGTGTGTGCCAAGTTTCGTGCTAAACCGACGCCGTTTGGTGATTTTGGGGCGTTAACGCCTCGAATTCAAGTTTCTTAAGGAAGTAGTTTGCCTAAAGTAAAATCCGGCTCTAACTCCCAAACCGGGAACCTGATTAGAGCCCCGTCTTCTCCCACAAGTCTCTCGTGCCTAGGAAGTCGTGTGTGCCAAGTTTCGTGCTAAACCGACGCCGTTTGGTGATTTTGGGGCGTTAACGCCTCGAATTCAAGTTTCTTAAGGAAGTAATTTGCCTAAAGTGAAATCCGACTCTAACTCCCAAACCGGGAACCAGATTCGAGCCCCGTCTTCTCCCACAAGTCTCTCGTGCCTAGGAGGTCGTGTGTGCCATGTTTCGTGCTAAACCGACGCCGTTTGGTGATTTTGGGGCGTTAACGCCTCGAATTCAAGTTTCTTAAGGAAGTAGTTTGCCTAAAGTGAAATCCGGCTCTAACTCCCAAACCGGGAACCCGATTCCAGCCCCGTCTTGTCCCACAAGTCTCTCGTGCCTAGGAGGTCGTGTGTGCCAAGTTTCGTGCTAAACCGACGCCGTTTGGTGATTTTGGGGCGTTAACGCCTCGAATTCAAGTTTCTTAAGGAAGTAGTTTGCCTAAAGTGAAATCCGGCTCTAACACCCAAACCGGGAACCCGATTCGAGCCCCGTCTTCTCCCACAAGTCTCTCGTGCCTAGGCGGTCGTGTGTGCCAAGTTTCGTGCTAAATCGACGCCGTTTGGTGATTTTGGGGCGTTAACTCCTCGAATTCAAGTTTCTTAAGGAAGTAATTTGCCTAAAGTGAAATCCGGCTCTAACTCCTAAACCGGGAACCCGATTCGAGCCCCGTCTTCTCCCACAAGTCTCTCGTGCCTAGGCGGTCGTGTGTGCCAAGTTTCGTGCTAAACCGACGCCGTTTGGTATTTTTGGGCGTTAACGCCTCGAATTCAAGTTTCTTAAGGAAGTAATTTGCCTAAAGTGAAATCCGGCTCTAACTCCCAAACCGGGAACCTGATTCGTGCCCCGTCTTCTCCCACAAGTCTCCCGTGCCTAGGAGGTCGTGTGTGCCAAGTTTCGTGCTAAACCGATGCCGTTTGGTGATTTTGGGGCGTTAACGCCTCGAATTCAAGTTTCTTAAGGAAGTAGTTTGCCTAAAGTGAAATCCGGCTCTAACTCCCAAACCGGGAACCCGATTCGAGCCCCGTCTTCTCCCACAAGTCTCTCGTGCCTAGGAGGTCGTGTGTGCCAAGTTTCGTGCTAAACCGATGCCGTTTGGTGATTTTGGGGCGTTAACGCCTCGAATTCAAGTTTCTTAAGGAAGTAGTTTGCCTAAAGTGAAATCCGGCTCTAACTCCCAAACCGGGAACCCGATTCGAGCCCCGTCTTCTCCCACAAGTCTCTCGTGCCTAGGAGGTCGTGTGTGCCAAGTTTCGTGCTAAACCGACGCCGTTTGGTGATTTTAGGGCGTTAACGCCTCGAATTCAAGTTTCTTAAGGAAGTAGTTTGCCTAAAGTAAAATCCGGCTCTAACTCCCAAACCGGGAACCTGATTCGAGCCCCGTCATCTCCCACAAGTCTCTCGTGCCTAGGAGGTCGTGTGTGCCAAGTTTCGTGCTAAACCGACGCCGTTTGGTGATTTTGGGGAGTTAACGCCTCGAATTCAAGTTTCTCGTGCCGAGGAGGTCGTGTGTGCCAAGTTTCGTGCTAAACCGACGCCGTTTGGTGATTTTAGGGCGTTAACGCCTCGAATTCAAGTTTCTTAAGGAAGTAGTTTGCCTAAAGTAAAATCCGGCTCTAACTCCCAAACCGGGAACCTGATTCGAGCCCCGTCTTCTCCCACAAGTCTCTCGTGCCTAGGAGGTCGTGTGTGCCAAGTTTCGTGCTAAACCGACGCCGTTTGGTGATTTTGGGGCGTTAACGCCTCGAATTCAAGTTTCTTAAGGAAGTAGTATGCCTAAAGTGAAATCTGGCTCTAACACCCAAACCGGGAACCCAATTCGAGCCCCGTCTTCTCCCACAAGTCTCTCGTGCCTAGGCGGTCGTGTGTGCCAAGTTTCGTGCTAAATCGACGCCGTTTGGTGATTTTGGGGCGTTAACTCCTCGAATTCAAGTTTCTTAAGGAAGTAGTTTGCCTAAAGTGAAATCCGGCTCTAACTCCCAAACCGGGAACCCGATTCGAGCCCCGTCTTCTCCCACAAGTCTCTCGTGCCTAGGAGGTCGTGTGTGCCAAGTTTCGTGCTAAAACGATGCCGTTTGGTGATTTTGGGGCGTTAACGCCTCGAATTCAAGTTTCTTAAGGAAGTAGTTTGCCTAAAGTGAAATCCGGCTCTAACTCCCAAACCGGGAACCCGATTCGAGCCCCGTCTTCTCCCACAAGTCTCTCGTGCCTAGGAGGTCGTGTGTGCCAAGTTTCGTGCTAAACCGACGCCGTTTGGTGATTTTAGGGCGTTAACGCCTCGAATTCAAGTTTCTTAAGGAAGTAGTTTGCCTAAAGTAAAATCTGGCTCTAACTCCCAAACCGGGAACCTGATTCGAGCCCCGTCTTCTCCCACAAGTCTCTCGTGCCTAGGAGGTCGTGTGTGCCAAGTTTCGTGCTAAACCGACGCCGTTTGGTGATTTTGGGGAGCTAACGCCTCGAATTCAAGTTTCTTAAGGAAGTAATTTGCCTAAAGTGAAATCCGACTCTAACTCCCAAACCGGGAACCAGATTCGAGCCCCGTATTCTTCCACAAGTCTCTCGTGCCGAGGAGGTCGTGTGTGCCAAGTTTCGTGCTAAACCGACGCCGTTTGGTGATTTTGGGGCGTTAACGCCTCGAATTCAAGTTTCTTAAGGAAGTAGTTTGCCTAAAGTGAAATCCGGCTCTAACTCCCAAACCGGGAACCCGATTTCAGCCCCGTCTTCTCCCACAAGTCTCTCGTGCCTAGGAGGTCGTGTGTGCCAAGTTTCGTGCTAAACCGACGCCGTTTGGTGATTTTGGGGCGTTAACGCCTCGAATTCAAGTTTCTTAAGGAAGTAGTTTGCCTAAAGTGAAATCCGGCTCTAACTCCCAAACCGGGAACCCGATTCGAGCCCCGTCTTCTCCCACAAGTCTCTCGTGCCTAGGCGGTCGTGTGTGCCAAGTTTCGTGCTAAACCGACGCCGTTTGGTGATTTTGGGGCGTTAACTCCTCGAATTCAAGTTTCTTAAGGAAGTAATTTGCCTAAAGTGAAATCCGGCTCTAACTCCTAAACCGGGAACCCGATTCGAGCCCCGTCTTCTCCCACAAGTCTCTCGTGCCTAGGCGGTCGTGTGTGCCAAGTTTCGTGCTAAGCCGACGCCGTTTGGTGATTTTGGGGCGTTAACTCCTCGAATTCAAGTTTCTTAAGGAAGTAATTTGCCTAAAGTGAAATCCGGCTCTAACTCCCAAACCGGGAACCCGATTCGAGCCCCGTCTTCTCCCATAAGTCTCTCGTGCCTAGGAGGTCGTGTCTGCCAAGTTTTGTGCTAAACCGATGCAGTTTGGTGATTTTGGGGCGTTAACGCCTCGAATTCAAGTTTCTCAAGGAAGTAGTTTGCCTAAAGTGAAATCCGGCTCCAACTCCCAAACCGGGAACCTGATTCGAGCCTCGCCTTCTCCCACAAGTCTCTTGTGCCTAGGAGGTCGTGTCTACCAAGTTTCGTGCTAAACCGACGCGGTTTGGTGATTTTGGGGCGTTAACGCCTCGAATTCAAGTTTCTTAAGGAAGTAGTTTGCCTAAAGTGAAATCCGGCTATAACTCCCAAACCGGGAACCCGATTCGAGCCCTGTCTTGTCCCACAACTCTCTCGTGCCTAGGAGGTCGTGTGTGCCAAGTTTCGTACTAAACCGACGCCGTTTGGTGATGTTGGGGCGTTAACGCCTCGAATTCAAGTTTCTTAAGGAAGTAATTTACCTAAAGTGAAATCCGGCTCTAACTCCCAAACCGGGAACCCGATTCGAGCCCCGTCTTCTCCCATAAGTCTCTCGTGCCTAGGCGGTCGTGTGTGCCAAGTTTCGTGCTAAATCGACGCCGTTTGGTGATTTTGGGGCGTTAACTCCTCGAATTCAAGTTTCTTAAGGAAGTAATTTGCCTAAAGTGAAATCCGGCTGTAACTCCTAAACCGGGAACCCGATTCGAGCCCCGTCTTCTCCCACAAGTCTCTCGTGCCTAGGCGGTCGTGTGTGCCAAGTTTCGTGCTAAACCGACGCCGTTTGGTGATTTTGGGGCGTTAACTCCTCGAATTCAAGTTTCTTAAGGAAGTAATTTGCCTAAAGTGAAATCCGGCTCTAACTCCCAAACCGGGAACCCAATTCGAGCCCCGTCTTCTCCCACAAGTCTCTCGTGCCTAGGAGGTCGTGTGTGCCAAGTTTCGTGCTAAACCGACGCCGTTTGGTGATTTTGGGGCGTTAACACCTCGAATTCAAGTTTCTTAAGGAAGTAGTTTGCCTAAAGTGAAATCCGGCTCTAACTCCCAAACCGGGAACCTGATTCGAGCCTCGCCTTCTCCCACAAGTCTCTCGTGCCTAGGAGGTCGTGTGTGCCAAGTTTCGTGCTAAACCGACGCCGTTTGGTGATTTTGGGGCGTTAACGCCTCGAATTCAAGTTTCTTAAGGAAGTAATTTGCCTAAAGTGAAATCCGGCTCTAACTCCCAAACCGGGAACCCGATTCGAGCCCCGTCTTCTCCCACAAGTCTCTCGTGCCTAGGAGGTCGTGTGTGCCAAGTTTCGTGCTAAACCGATGCCGTTTGGTGATTTTGGGGCGTTAACGCCTCGAATTCAAGTTTCTTAAGGAAGTAGTTTGCCTAAAGTGAAATCCGGCTCTAACTCCCAAACCGGGAACCCGATTCGAGCCCCGTCTTCTCCCACAAGTCTCTCGTGCCTAGGAGGTCGTGTGTGCCAAGTTTCGTGCTAAACCGACGCCGTTTGGTGATTTTGGGGCGTTAACGCCTCGAATTCAAGTTTCTTAAGGAAGTAGTTTGCCTAAAGTGAAATCCGGCTCTAACTCCCAAACCAGGAACCTGATTCGAGCCCCGTCTTCTCCCACAAGTCTCTCGTGCCTAGGAGGTCGTGTGTGCCGAGTTTCGTGCTAAACCGACGCCGTTTGGTGATTTTGGGGCGTTAACACCTCGAATTCAAGTTTCTTAAGGAAGTAGTTTGCCTAAAGTGAAATCCGGCTCCAACTCCCAAACCGGGAACCTGATTCGAGCCTCGCCTTCTCCCACAAGTCTCTTGTGCCTAGGAGGTCGTGTCTACCAAGTTTCGTGCTAAACCGACGCGGTTTGGTGATTTTGGGGCGCTAACGCCTCGAATTCAAGTTTCTTAAGGAAGTAGTTTGCCTAAAGTGAAATCCGGCTATAACTCCCAAACCGGGAACCCGATTCGAGCCCTGTCTTGTCCCACAACTCTCTCGTGCCTAGGAGGTCGTGTGTGCCAAGTTTCGTACTAAACCGACGCCGTTTGGTGATGTTGGGGCGTTAACGCCTCGAATTCAAGTTTCTTAAGGAAGTAATTTGCCTAAAATGAAATCCGGCTCTAACTCCCAAACCGGGAACCCGATTCGAGCCCCGTCTTCTCCCATAAGTCTCTCGTGCCTAGGCGGTCGTGTGTGCCAAGTTTCGTGCTAAATCGACGCCGTTTGGTGATTTTGGGGCGTTAACTCCTCGAATTCAAGTTTCTTAAGGAAGTAATTTGCCTAAAGTGAAATCCGGCTGTAACTCCTTAACCGGGAACCCGATTCGAGCCCCGTCTTCTCCCACAAGTCTCTCGTGCCTAGGCGGTCGTGTGTGCCAAGTTTCGTGCTAAACCAACGCCGTTTGGTGATTTTGGGGCGTTAACTCCTCGAATTCAAGTTTCTTAAGGAAGTAATTTGCCTAAAGTGAAATCCGGCTCTAACTCCCAAACCGGGAACCCAATTCGAGCCCCGTCTTCTCCCACAAGTCTCTCGTGCCTAGGAGGTCGTGTGTGCCAAGTTTCGTGCTAAACCGACGCCGTTTGGTGATTTTGGGGCGTTAACACCTCGAATTCAAGTTTCTTAAGGAAGTAGTTTGCCTAAAGTGAAATCCGGCTCTAACTCCCAAACCGGGAACCTGATTCGAGCCTCGCCTTCTCCCACAAGTCTCTCGTGCCTAAGAGGTCGTGTGTGCCAAGTTTCGTGCTAAACCGACGCCGTTTGGTATTTTGGGGCGTTAACGCCTCGAATTCAAGTTTCTTAAGGAAGTAATTTGCCTAAAGTGAAATCCGGCTCTAACTCCCAAACCGGGAACCCGATTCGAGCCCCGTCTTCTCCCATAAGTCTCTCGTGCTTAGGAGGTCGTGTGTGCCAAGTTTCGTGCTAAACCGATGCCGTTTGGTGATTTTGGAGCGTTAACGCCTCGAATTCAAGTTTCGTACTAAACCGACGCCGTTTGGTGATTTTGGGGCGTTAACACCTCGAATTCAAGTTTCTTAAGGAAGTAGTTTGCCTGAAGTGGAATCCGGCTCTAACTCCCAAACCGGGAACCTGATTCGAGCCTCGCCTTCTCCCACAAGTCTCTCGTGCCTAGGAGGTCGTGTGTGCCAAGCTTCGTGCTAAACCGACGCCGTTTGGTGATTTTAGGGCGTTAACGCCTCGAATTCAAGTTTCTTAAGGAAGTAGTTTGCCTAAAGTAAAATCTGGCTCTAACTCCCAAACCGGGAACCTGATTCGAGCCCCGTCTTCTCCCACAAGTCTCTCGTGCCTAGGAGGTCGTGTGTGCCAAGTTTCGTGCTAAACCGACGCCGTTTGGTGATTTTGGGGAGTTAACGCCTCGAATTCAAGTTTCTTAAGGAAGTAATTTGCCTAAAGTGAAATCCGACTCTAACTCCCAAACCGGGAACCAGATTCGAGCCCCGTATTCTTCCACAAGTCTCTCGTGCCGAGGAGGTCGTGTGTGCCAAGTTTCGTGCTAAACCGACGCCGTTTGGTGATTTTGGGGCGTTAACGCCTCGAATTCAAGTTTCTTAAGGAAGTAGTTTGCCTAAAGTGAAATCCGGCTCTAACTCCCAAACCGGGAACCCGATTTCAGCCCCGTCTTCTCCCACAAGTCTCTCGTGCCTAGGAGGTCGTGTGTGCCAAGTTTCGTGCTAAACCGACGCCGTTTGGTGATTTTGGGGCGTTAACGCCTCGAATTCAAGTTTCTTAAGGAAGTAGTTTGCCTAAAGTGAAATCCGGCTCTAACTCCCAAACCGGGAACCCGATTCCAGCCCCGTCTTCTCCCACAAGTCTCTCGTGCCTAGGAGGTCGTGTGTGCCAAGTTTCGTGCTAAACCGACGCCGTTTGGTGATTTTGGGGCGTTAACGCCTCGAATTCAAGTTTCTTAAGGAAGTAGTTTGCCTAAAGTGAAATCCGGCTCTAACTCCCAAACCGGGAACCCGATTCGAGCCCCGTCTTCTCCCACAAGTCTCTCGTGCCTAGGCGGTCGTGTGTGCCAAGTTTCGTGCTAAATCGACGCCGTTTGGTGATTTTGGGGCGTTAACTCCTCGAATTCAAGTTTCTTAAGGAAGTAATTTGCCTAAAGTGAAATCCGGCTCTAACTCCTAAACCGGGAACCCGATTCGAGAACCGTCTTCTCCCACAAGTCTCTCGTGCCTAGGCGGTCGTGTGTGCCAGGTTTCGTGCTAAACCGACGACGTTTGGTGATTTTGGGGCGTTAACTCCTCGAATTCAAGTTTCTTAAGGAAGTAATTTGCCTAAAGTGAAATCCGGCTCTAACTCCCAAACCGGGAACCCGATTCGAGCCCCGTCTTCTCCCACAAGTCTCTCGTGCCTAGGAGGTCGTGTCTGCCAAGTTTTGTGCTAAACCGACGCAGTTTGGTGATTTTGGGGCGTTAACGCCTCGAATTCAAGTTTCTTAAGGAAGTAGTTTGCCTAAAGTGAAATCCGGCTCTAACTCCCAAACCGGGAACCCGATTCGAGCCCTGTCTTGTCCCACAACTCTCTCGTGCCTAGGAGGTCGTGTGTGCCAAGTTTCGTACTAAACCGACGCCGTTTGGTGATGTTGGGGCGTTAACGCCTCGAATTCAGGTTTCTTAAGGAAGTAATTTGCCAAAAGTGAAATCCGGCTCTAACTCCCAAACCGGGAACCCGATTCGAGCCCCGTCTTCTCCCACAAGTCTCTCGTGCCTAGGCGGTCGTGTGTGCCAAGTTTCTTGCTAAATCGACGCCGTTTGGTGATTTTGGGGCGTTAACTCCTCGAATTCAAGTTTCTTAAGGAAGTAATTTGCCTAAAGTGAAATCCGGCTCTAACTCCCAAATCGGGAACCCGATTCGAGCCCCGTCTTCTCCCACAAGTCTCTCGTGCCTAGGCGGTCGTGTGTGCCAAGTTTCGTGCTAAACCGACGCCGTTTGGTGATTTTGGGGCGTTAACGCCTCGAATTCAAGTTTCTTAAGGAAGTA
Organism: Camellia granthamiana; assembly: GCA_036172215.1. Taxonomy (NCBI): domain Eukaryota; kingdom Viridiplantae; phylum Streptophyta; class Magnoliopsida; order Ericales; family Theaceae; genus Camellia; species Camellia granthamiana. The sequence continues at coordinate 42,883,130 of CM069911.1, forward strand.
ATTTCCCTAAAGTGAAATCCGGCTCTAACTCCCAAACCGGGAACCCGATTCAAGCCCCGTCTTCTCCCACAAGTCTCTCGTGCCTAGGAGGTCATGTGTGCCAAGTTTCGTGCTAAACCGACGCCGTTTGGTGATTTTGGGGCGTTAACACCTCGAATTCAAGTTTCTTAAGGAAGTAGTTTGCCTAAAGTGAAATCCGGCTCCAACTCCTAAACCGGGAACCTGATTCGAGCCTCGCCTTCTCCCACAAGTCTCTCGTGCCTAGGAGGTCATGTGTGCCAAGTTTCGTGCTAAACCGACGCCGTTTCGTATTTTGGGGCGTTAACGCCTCGAATTCAAGTTTCTTAAGGAAGTAATTTGCCTAAAGTAAAATCCGGCTCTAACTCCCAAACCGGGAACCCGATTCGTGCCCCGTCTACTCCCACAAGTCTCTCGTGCCTAGGAGGTCGTGTGTGCCAAGTTTCGTGCTAAACCGATGCCGTTTGGTGATTTTGGGGCGTTAACGCCTCGAATTCAAGTTTCTTGAGGAAGTAGTTTGCCTAAAGTGAAATCCGGCTCTAACTCCCAAACCGGGAACCCGATTCGAGCCCCGTCTTCTCCCACAAGTCTCTCGTGCCTAGGAGGTCGTGTGTGCCAAGTTTCGTGCTAAACCGACGCCGTTTGGTGATTTTGGGGCGTTAACGCCTCGAATTCAAGTTTCTTAAGGAAGTAGTTTGCCTAAAGTAAAATCCGGCTCTAACTCCCAAACCGGGAACCTGATTAGAGCCCCGTCTTCTCCCACAAGTCTCTCGTGCCTAGGAGGTCGTGTGTGCCAAGTTTCGTGCTAAACCGACGCCGTTTGGTGATTTTGGGGCGTTAACGCCTCGAATTCAAGTTTCTTAAGGAAGTAATTTGCCTAAAGTGAAATCCGACTCTAACTCCCAAACCGGGAACCAGATTCGAGCCCCGTCTTCTCCCACAAGTCTCTCGTGCCTAGGAGGTCGTGTGTGCCATGTTTCGTGCTAAACCGACGCCGTTTGGTGATTTTGGGGCGTTAACGCCTCGAATTCAAGTTTCTTAAGGAAGTAGTTTGCCTAAAGTGAAATCCGGCTCTAACTCCCAAACCGGGAACCCGATTCCAGCCCCGTCTTGTCCCACAAGTCTCTCGTGCCTAGGAGGTCGTGTGTGCCAAGTTTCGTGCTAAACCGACGCCGTTTGGTGATTTTGGGGCGTTAACGCCTCGAATTCAAGTTTCTTAAGGAAGTAGTTTGCCTAAAGTGAAATCCGGCTCTAACACCCAAACCGGGAACCCGATTCGAGCCCCGTCTTCTCCCACAAGTCTCTCGTGCCTAGGCGGTCGTGTGTGCCAAGTTTCGTGCTAAATCGACGCCGTTTGGTGATTTTGGGGCGTTAACTCCTCGAATTCAAGTTTCTTAAGGAAGTAATTTGCCTAAAGTGAAATCCGGCTCTAACTCCTAAACCGGGAACCCGATTCGAGCCCCGTCTTCTCCCACAAGTCTCTCGTGCCTAGGCGGTCGTGTGTGCCAAGTTTCGTGCTAAACCGACGCCGTTTGGTATTTTTGGGCGTTAACGCCTCGAATTCAAGTTTCTTAAGGAAGTAATTTGCCTAAAGTGAAATCCGGCTCTAACTCCCAAACCGGGAACCTGATTCGTGCCCCGTCTTCTCCCACAAGTCTCCCGTGCCTAGGAGGTCGTGTGTGCCAAGTTTCGTGCTAAACCGATGCCGTTTGGTGATTTTGGGGCGTTAACGCCTCGAATTCAAGTTTCTTAAGGAAGTAGTTTGCCTAAAGTGAAATCCGGCTCTAACTCCCAAACCGGGAACCCGATTCGAGCCCCGTCTTCTCCCACAAGTCTCTCGTGCCTAGGAGGTCGTGTGTGCCAAGTTTCGTGCTAAACCGATGCCGTTTGGTGATTTTGGGGCGTTAACGCCTCGAATTCAAGTTTCTTAAGGAAGTAGTTTGCCTAAAGTGAAATCCGGCTCTAACTCCCAAACCGGGAACCCGATTCGAGCCCCGTCTTCTCCCACAAGTCTCTCGTGCCTAGGAGGTCGTGTGTGCCAAGTTTCGTGCTAAACCGACGCCGTTTGGTGATTTTAGGGCGTTAACGCCTCGAATTCAAGTTTCTTAAGGAAGTAGTTTGCCTAAAGTAAAATCCGGCTCTAACTCCCAAACCGGGAACCTGATTCGAGCCCCGTCATCTCCCACAAGTCTCTCGTGCCTAGGAGGTCGTGTGTGCCAAGTTTCGTGCTAAACCGACGCCGTTTGGTGATTTTGGGGAGTTAACGCCTCGAATTCAAGTTTCTCGTGCCGAGGAGGTCGTGTGTGCCAAGTTTCGTGCTAAACCGACGCCGTTTGGTGATTTTAGGGCGTTAACGCCTCGAATTCAAGTTTCTTAAGGAAGTAGTTTGCCTAAAGTAAAATCCGGCTCTAACTCCCAAACCGGGAACCTGATTCGAGCCCCGTCTTCTCCCACAAGTCTCTCGTGCCTAGGAGGTCGTGTGTGCCAAGTTTCGTGCTAAACCGACGCCGTTTGGTGATTTTGGGGCGTTAACGCCTCGAATTCAAGTTTCTTAAGGAAGTAGTATGCCTAAAGTGAAATCTGGCTCTAACACCCAAACCGGGAACCCAATTCGAGCCCCGTCTTCTCCCACAAGTCTCTCGTGCCTAGGCGGTCGTGTGTGCCAAGTTTCGTGCTAAATCGACGCCGTTTGGTGATTTTGGGGCGTTAACTCCTCGAATTCAAGTTTCTTAAGGAAGTAGTTTGCCTAAAGTGAAATCCGGCTCTAACTCCCAAACCGGGAACCCGATTCGAGCCCCGTCTTCTCCCACAAGTCTCTCGTGCCTAGGAGGTCGTGTGTGCCAAGTTTCGTGCTAAACCGATGCCGTTTGGTGATTTTGGGGCGTTAACGCCTCGAATTCAAGTTTCTTAAGGAAGTAGTTTGCCTAAAGTGAAATCCGGCTCTAACTCCCAAACCGGGAACCCGATTCGAGCCCCGTCTTCTCCCACAAGTCTCTCGTGCCTAGGAGGTCGTGTGTGCCAAGTTTCGTGCTAAACCGACGCCGTTTGGTGATTTTAGGGCGTTAACGCCTCGAATTCAAGTTTCTTAAGGAAGTAGTTTGCCTAAAGTAAAATCTGGCTCTAACTCCCAAACCGGGAACCTGATTCGAGCCCCGTCTTCTCCCACAAGTCTCTCGTGCCTAGGAGGTCGTGTGTGCCAAGTTTCGTGCTAAACCGACGCCGTTTGGTGATTTTGGGGAGCTAACGCCTCGAATTCAAGTTTCTTAAGGAAGTAATTTGCCTAAAGTGAAATCCGACTCTAACTCCCAAACCGGGAACCAGATTCGAGCCCCGTATTCTTCCACAAGTCTCTCGTGCCGAGGAGGTCGTGTGTGCCAAGTTTCGTGCTAAACCGACGCCGTTTGGTGATTTTGGGGCGTTAACGCCTCGAATTCAAGTTTCTTAAGGAAGTAGTTTGCCTAAAGTGAAATCCGGCTCTAACTCCCAAACCGGGAACCCGATTTCAGCCCCGTCTTCTCCCACAAGTCTCTCGTGCCTAGGAGGTCGTGTGTGCCAAGTTTCGTGCTAAACCGACGCCGTTTGGTGATTTTGGGGCGTTAACGCCTCGAATTCAAGTTTCTTAAGGAAGTAGTTTGCCTAAAGTGAAATCCGGCTCTAACTCCCAAACCGGGAACCCGATTCGAGCCCCGTCTTCTCCCACAAGTCTCTCGTGCCTAGGCGGTCGTGTGTGCCAAGTTTCGTGCTAAACCGACGCCGTTTGGTGATTTTGGGGCGTTAACTCCTCGAATTCAAGTTTCTTAAGGAAGTAATTTGCCTAAAGTGAAATCCGGCTCTAACTCCTAAACCGGGAACCCGATTCGAGCCCCGTCTTCTCCCACAAGTCTCTCGTGCCTAGGCGGTCGTGTGTGCCAAGTTTCGTGCTAAGCCGACGCCGTTTGGTGATTTTGGGGCGTTAACTCCTCGAATTCAAGTTTCTTAAGGAAGTAATTTGCCTAAAGTGAAATCCGGCTCTAACTCCCAAACCGGGAACCCGATTCGAGCCCCGTCTTCTCCCACAAGTCTCTCGTGCCTAGGAGGTCGTGTCTGCCAAGTTTTGTGCTAAACCGATGCAGTTTGGTGATTTTGGGGCGTTAACGCCTCGAATTCAAGTTTCTCAAGGAAGTAGTTTGCCTAAAGTGAAATCCGGCTCCAACTCCCAAACCGGGAACCTGATTCGAGCCTCGCCTTCTCCCACAAGTCTCTTGTGCCTAGGAGGTCGTGTCTACCAAGTTTCGTGCTAAACCGACGCGGTTTGGTGATTTTGGGGCGTTAACGCCTCGAATTCAAGTTTCTTAAGGAAGTAGTTTGCCTAAAGTGAAATCCGGCTATAACTCCCAAACCGGGAACCCGATTCGAGCCCTGTCTTGTCCCACAACTCTCTCGTGCCTAGGAGGTCGTGTGTGCCAAGTTTCGTACTAAACCGACGCCGTTTGGTGATGTTGGGGCGTTAACGCCTCGAATTCAAGTTTCTTAAGGAAGTAATTTACCTAAAGTGAAATCCGGCTCTAACTCCCAAACCGGGAACCCGATTCGAGCCCCGTCTTCTCCCATAAGTCTCTCGTGCCTAGGCGGTCGTGTGTGCCAAGTTTCGTGCTAAATCGACGCCGTTTGGTGATTTTGGGGCGTTAACTCCTCGAATTCAAGTTTCTTAAGGAAGTAATTTGCCTAAAGTGAAATCCGGCTGTAACTCCTAAACCGGGAACCCGATTCGAGCCCCGTCTTCTCCCACAAGTCTCTCGTGCCTAGGCGGTCGTGTGTGCCAAGTTTCGTGCTAAACCGACGCCGTTTGGTGATTTTGGGGCGTTAACTCCTCGAATTCAAGTTTCTTAAGGAAGTAATTTGCCTAAAGTGAAATCCGGCTCTAACTCCCAAACCGGGAACCCAATTCGAGCCCCGTCTTCTCCCACAAGTCTCTCGTGCCTAGGAGGTCGTGTGTGCCAAGTTTCGTGCTAAACCGACGCCGTTTGGTGATTTTGGGGCGTTAACACCTCGAATTCAAGTTTCTTAAGGAAGTAGTTTGCCTAAAGTGAAATCCGGCTCTAACTCCCAAACCGGGAACCTGATTCGAGCCTCGCCTTCTCCCACAAGTCTCTCGTGCCTAGGAGGTCGTGTGTGCCAAGTTTCGTGCTAAACCGACGCCGTTTGGTGATTTTGGGGCGTTAACGCCTCGAATTCAAGTTTCTTAAGGAAGTAATTTGCCTAAAGTGAAATCCGGCTCTAACTCCCAAACCGGGAACCCGATTCGAGCCCCGTCTTCTCCCACAAGTCTCTCGTGCCTAGGAGGTCGTGTGTGCCAAGTTTCGTGCTAAACCGATGCCGTTTGGTGATTTTGGGGCGTTAACGCCTCGAATTCAAGTTTCTTAAGGAAGTAGTTTGCCTAAAGTGAAATCCGGCTCTAACTCCCAAACCGGGAACCCGATTCGAGCCCCGTCTTCTCCCACAAGTCTCTCGTGCCTAGGAGGTCGTGTGTGCCAAGTTTCGTGCTAAACCGACGCCGTTTGGTGATTTTGGGGCGTTAACGCCTCGAATTCAAGTTTCTTAAGGAAGTAGTTTGCCTAAAGTGAAATCCGGCTCTAACTCCCAAACCAGGAACCTGATTCGAGCCCCGTCTTCTCCCACAAGTCTCTCGTGCCTAGGAGGTCGTGTGTGCCGAGTTTCGTGCTAAACCGACGCCGTTTGGTGATTTTGGGGCGTTAACACCTCGAATTCAAGTTTCTTAAGGAAGTAGTTTGCCTAAAGTGAAATCCGGCTCCAACTCCCAAACCGGGAACCTGATTCGAGCCTCGCCTTCTCCCACAAGTCTCTTGTGCCTAGGAGGTCGTGTCTACCAAGTTTCGTGCTAAACCGACGCGGTTTGGTGATTTTGGGGCGCTAACGCCTCGAATTCAAGTTTCTTAAGGAAGTAGTTTGCCTAAAGTGAAATCCGGCTATAACTCCCAAACCGGGAACCCGATTCGAGCCCTGTCTTGTCCCACAACTCTCTCGTGCCTAGGAGGTCGTGTGTGCCAAGTTTCGTACTAAACCGACGCCGTTTGGTGATGTTGGGGCGTTAACGCCTCGAATTCAAGTTTCTTAAGGAAGTAATTTGCCTAAAATGAAATCCGGCTCTAACTCCCAAACCGGGAACCCGATTCGAGCCCCGTCTTCTCCCATAAGTCTCTCGTGCCTAGGCGGTCGTGTGTGCCAAGTTTCGTGCTAAATCGACGCCGTTTGGTGATTTTGGGGCGTTAACTCCTCGAATTCAAGTTTCTTAAGGAAGTAATTTGCCTAAAGTGAAATCCGGCTGTAACTCCTTAACCGGGAACCCGATTCGAGCCCCGTCTTCTCCCACAAGTCTCTCGTGCCTAGGCGGTCGTGTGTGCCAAGTTTCGTGCTAAACCAACGCCGTTTGGTGATTTTGGGGCGTTAACTCCTCGAATTCAAGTTTCTTAAGGAAGTAATTTGCCTAAAGTGAAATCCGGCTCTAACTCCCAAACCGGGAACCCAATTCGAGCCCCGTCTTCTCCCACAAGTCTCTCGTGCCTAGGAGGTCGTGTGTGCCAAGTTTCGTGCTAAACCGACGCCGTTTGGTGATTTTGGGGCGTTAACACCTCGAATTCAAGTTTCTTAAGGAAGTAGTTTGCCTAAAGTGAAATCCGGCTCTAACTCCCAAACCGGGAACCTGATTCGAGCCTCGCCTTCTCCCACAAGTCTCTCGTGCCTAGGAGGTCGTGTGTGCCAAGTTTCGTGCTAAACCGACGCCGTTTGGTATTTTGGGGCGTTAACGCCTCGAATTCAAGTTTCTTAAGGAAGTAATTTGCCTAAAGTGAAATCCGGCTCTAACTCCCAAACCGGGAACCCGATTCGAGCCCCGTCTTCTCCCATAAGTCTCTCGTGCTTAGGAGGTCGTGTGTGCCAAGTTTCGTGCTAAACCGATGCCGTTTGGTGATTTTGGAGCGTTAACGCCTCGAATTCAAGTTTCTTAAGGAAGTAGTTTGCCTAAAGTGAAATCCGGCTCTAACTCCCAAACCGGGAACCCGATTCGAGCCCAGTCTTCTCCCACAAGTCTCTCGTGCCTAGGAGGTCGTGTGTGCCAAGTTTCGTGCTAAACCGACGCCGTTTGGTGATTTTGGGGCGTTAACGCATCGAATTCAAGTTTCTTAAGGAAGTAGTTTGCCTAAAGTGAAATCCGGCTCTAACTCCCAAACCGGGAACCTGATTCGAGCCCCGTCTTCTCCCACAAGTCTCTCGTGCCTAGGAGGTCGTGTGTGCCAAGTTTCGTGCTAAACCGATGCCGTTTGGTGATTTTGGGGCGTCGAATTCAAGTTTCTTAAGGAAGTAATTTGCCTAAAGTAAAATCCGACTCTAACTCCCAAACCGGGAACCAGATTCGAGCCCCGTCTTCTCCCACAACTCTCTCGTGCCTAGGAGGTCGTGTGTGCCAAGTTTCGTGCTAAACCGACGTCGTTTGGGGATTTTGGGGCGTTAACGCCTCGAATTCAAGTTTCTTAAGGAAGTAGTTTGCCAAAAGTGAGATCCGGCTCTAACTCCCAAACCGGGAACCCAATTCCAGCCCCGTCTTGTCCCACAAGTCTCTCGTGCCTAGGCGGTCGTGTGTGCCAAGTTTCGTGCTAAACCGACGCCGTTTGGTGATTTTGGGTCGTTAACGCCTCGAATTCAAGTTTCTTAAGGAAGTAGTTTGCCTAAAGTGAAATCCGGCTCTAACTCCCAAACCGGGAACCCGATTCGAGCCCCGTCTTCTCCCACAAGTCTCTCGTGCCTAGGCGGTCGTGTGTGCCAAGTTTCGTGCTAAATCGACGCCGTTTGGTGATTTTGGGGCGTTAACTCCTCGAATTCAAGTTTCTTAAGGAAGTAATTTGCCTAAAGTGAAATCCGGCTCTAACTCATAAACCGGGAACCCGATTCGAGCCCCTTCTTCTCCCACAAGCCTCTCGTGCCTAGGCGGTCGTGTGTGCCAAGTTTCGTGCTAAACCGACGCCGTTTGGTGATTTTGGGGCGTTAACTTCTCGAATTCAAGTTTCTGAAGGAAGTAATTTGCCTAAAGTGAAATCCGGCTCTAACTCCCAAACCGGGAACCCGATTCGAGCCCCGTCTTCTCCAACAAGTCTCTCGTGCCTAGGTGGTCGTGTCTGCCAAGTTTCGTGCTAAACCGACGCGGTTTGGTGATTTTGGGGCGTTAACGCCTCGAATTCAAGTTTCTTAAGGAAGTAGTTTGCCTAAAGTGAAATCCGGCTCTAAGTCCCAAACCGGGAACCCGATTCGAGCCCTGTCTTGTCCCACAACTCTCTCGTGCCTAGGAGGTCGTGTGTGCCAAGTTTCGTACTAAACCGACGCCGTTTGGTGATGTTGGGGCGTTAACGCCTCGAATTCAAGTTTCTTAAGGAAGTAATTTGCCTAAAGTGAAATCCGGCTCTAACTCCTAAACCGGGAACCCGATTCGAGCCACGTCTTCTCCCACAAGTCTCTCGTGCCTAGGAGGTCGTGTGTGCCAAGTCTCGTGCTAAACCGACGCCGTTTGGTGATTTTGGGGCGTTAACGCCTCGAATTCAAGTTTCTTAAGGAAGTAGTTTGCCTAAAGTGAAATCCGGCTCTGACACCTAAACCGGGAACCCGATTCGAGCCCCGTCTTGTCCCACAAGTCTCTCGTGCCTAGGAGGTCGTGTGTGCCAAGTTTTGTGCTAAACCGACGCCGTTTAGTGATTTTGGGGCGTTAACGCCTCGAATTCAAGTTTCTTAAAGAAGCAGTTTGCCTAAAGTGAAATCCGACTCTAACTCCCAAACCGGGAACCCGATTCGAGCCCCGTCTTGTCCCACAAGTCTCTCGTGCCTAGGCGGTCGTGTCTGCCAAGTTTCGTGCTAAACCGACGCCGTTTGGTGATTTTGGGGCGTTAACGCCTCGAATTCAAGTTTTGTAAGGAAGTAATTTGCCTAAAGTGAAATCCGGCTCTAACTCCCAAACCGGGAACCCGATTCCAGCCCCGTCTTCTCCCACAAGTCTCTCGTGCCTAGGAGGTCGTGTGTGCCATGTTTCGTGCTAAACCAACGCCGTTTGATGATTTTGGGGCGTTAACGCCTCGAATTCAAGTTTCTTAAGGAAGTAGTTTGCCTAAAGTGAAATCCGGCTCTAACTCCCAAACCGGGAACCTGATTCCAGCCCCGTCTTGTCCCACAAGTCTCTCGTGCCTAGGAGGCCGTGTGTGCCAAGTTTTGTGCTAAACCGACGCCGTTTGGTGATTTTGGGGCGTTAACGCCTCGAATTCAAGTTTCTTAAGGAAGTAGTTTGCCTAAAGTGAAATCCGGCTCTAACTCCCAAACCGGGAACCCGATTCGAGCCCCGTCTTGTCCCACAAGTCTCTCGTGCCTAGGCGGTCGTGTGTGCCAAGTTTTGTGCTAAACCGACGCCGTTTGGTGATTTTGGGGCGTTAACGCCTCGAATTCATGTTTCTTAAGGAAGTAATTTGCCTAAAGTGAAATCCGGCTCTAACTCCCAAACCGGGAACCCGATTCGAGTCCCGTCTTGTCCCACAAGTCTCTCGTGCCTAGGAGGTCGTGTGTGCCAAGTTTCGTGCTAAGCCAACGCCGTTTGCTGATTTTGGGGCGTTAACGCCTCGAATTCAAGTTTCTTAAGGAAGTAGTTTGCCTAAAGTGAAATCTGGCTCTAACTCCCAAACCGGGAACCCGATTCGAGCCCCGTCTTCTCCCACAAGTCTCTCTTGCCTAGGAGGTCGTGTGTGCCAAGTTTCGTGCTAATCCGACGCCGTTTGGTGATTTTGGGGCGTTAACGCCTCGAATTCAAGTTTCTTAAGGAAGTAATTTGCCTAAAGTGAAATCCGACTCTAACTCCCAAATCGGGAACTAGATTCAAGCCCCGTCTTCTCCCACAAGTCTCTCGTGCCTAGGAGGTCGTGTGTACCAAGTTTCGTGCTAAACCGACGCCGTTTGGTGATTTTGGGGCGTTAACGCCTCAAATTCAAGTTTCTTAAGGAAGTAGTTTGCCTAAAGTGAAATCCGGCTCTAACTCCCAAACCGGGAACCCGATTCCAGCCCCGTCTTGTCCCACAAGTCTCTCGTGCCTAGGAGGTCGTGTGTGCCAAGTTTCGTGCTAAACCGACGCCGTTTGGTGATTTTGGGGCGTTAACGCCTCGAATTCAAGTTTCTTAAGGAAGTAGTTTGCCTAAAGTGAAATCCGGCTCTGACACCTAAACCGGGAACCCGATTCGAGCCCCGTCTTGTCCCACAAGTCTCTCGTGCCTAGGAGGTCGTGTGTGCCAAGTTTTGTGCTAAACCGACGCCGTTTAGTGATTTTGGGGCGTTAACGCCTCGAATTCAAGTTTCTTAAAGAAGCAGTTTGCCTAAAGTGAAATCCGACTCTAACTCCCAAACCGGGAACCCGATTCGAGCCCCGTCTTGTCCCACAAGTCTCTCGTGCCTAGGCGGTCGTGTCTGCCAAGTTTCGTGCTAAACCGACGCCGTTTGGTGATTTTGGGGCGTTAACGCCTCGAATTCAAGTTTTGTAAGGAAGTAATTTGCCTAAAGTGAAATCCGGCTCTAACTCCCAAACCGGGAACCCGATTCGAGCGCCGTCTTCTCCCACAAGTCTCTCGTGCCTAGGAGGTCGTGTGTGCCACGTTTCGTGCTAAACCAACGCCGTTTGATGATTTTGGGGCGTTAACGCCTCGAATTCAAGTTTCTTAAGGAAGTAGTTTGCCTAAAGTGAAATCCGGCTCTAACTCCCAAACCGGGAACCTGATTCCAGCCCCGTCTTGTCCCACAAGTCTCTCGTGCCTAGGAGGCCGTGTGTGCCAAGTTTTGTGCTAAACCGACGCCGTTTGGTGATTTTGGGGCGTTAACGCCTCGAATTCAAGTTTCTTAAGGAAGTAGTTTGCCTAAAGTGAAATCCGGCTCTAACTCCCAAACCGGGAACCCGATTCGAGCCCCGTCTTGTCCCACAAGTCTCTCGTGCCTAGGCGGTCGTGTGTGCCGAGTTTTGTGCTAAACCGACGCCGTTTGGTGATTTTGGGGCGTTAACGCCTCGAATTCATGTTTCTTAAGGAAGTAATTTGCCTAAAGTGAAATCCGGCTCTAACTCCCAAACCGGGAACCCGATTCGAGTCCCGTCTTGTCCCACAAGTCTCTCGTGCCTAGGAGGTCGTGTGTGCCAAGTTTCGTGCTAAGCCAACGCCGTTTGCTGATTTTGGGGCGTTAACGCCTCGAATTCAAGTTTCTTAAGGAAGTAGTTTGCCTAAAGTGAAATCTGGCTCTAACTCCCAAACCGGGAACCCGATTCGAGCCCCGTCTTCTCCCACAAGTCTCTCTTGCCTAGGAGGTCGTGTGTGCCAAGTTTCGTGCTAAACCGACGCCGTTTGGTGATTTTGGGGCGTTAACGCCTCGAATTCAAGTTTCTTAAGGAAGTAATTTGCCTAAAGTGAAATCCGACTCTAACTCCCAAATCGGGAACCAGATTCAAGCCCCGTCTTCTCCCACAAGTCTCTCGTGCCTAGGAGGTCGTGTGTACCAAGTTTCGTGCTAAACCGACGCCGTTTGGTGATTTTGGGGCGTTAACGCCTCAAATTCAAGTTTCTTAAGGAAGTAGTTTGCCTAAAGTGAAATCCGGCTCTAACTCCCAAACCGGGAACCCGATTCCAGCCCCGTCTTGTCCCACAAGTCTCTCGTGCCTAGGAGGTCGTGTGTGCCAAGTTTCGTGCTAAACCGACGCCGTTTGGTGATTTTGGGGCGTTAACGCCTCGAATTCAAGTTTCTTAAGGAAGTAGTTTGCCTAAAGTGAAATCCGGCTCTAACTCCCAAACCGAGAACCCGATTCGAGCCCCGTCTTCTCCCACAAGTCTCTCGTGCCTAGGCGGTCGTGTGTGCCAAGTTTCGTGCTAAATCGACGCCGATTGGTGATTTTGGGGCGTTAACTCCTCGAATTCAAGTTTCTTAAGGAAGTAATTTGCCTAAAGTGAAATCCGGCTCTAACTCCTAAACCGGGAACCCGATTCGAGCCCCGTCTTCTCCCACAAGTCTCTCGTGCCTAGGCGGTCGTGTGGGCCAAGTTTCGTGCTAAACCGACGCCGTTTGGTGATTTTGGGGCGTTAACTCCTCGAATTCAAGTTTCTTAAGGAAGTAATTTGCCTAAAGTGAAATCCGGCTCTAACTCCCAAACCGGGAACCCGATTCGAGCCCCGTCTTCTCCCACAATTCCCTCGTGCCTAGGAGGTCGTGTCTGCCAAGTTTCGTGCTAAACCGACGCGGTTTGGTGATTTTGGGGCGTTAACGCCTCGAATTCAAGTTTCTTAAGGAAGTAGTTTGCCTAAAGTGAAATCCGGCTATAACTCCCAAACCGGGAACCCGATTCGAGCCCTGTCTTGTCCCACAACTCTCTCGTGCCTAGGAGGTCGTGTGTGCCAAGTTTCGTACTAAACCGACGCCGTTTGGTGATTTTGGGGCGTTAACGCCTCGAATTCAAGTTTCTTAAGGAAGTAATTTCCCTAAAGTGAAATCCGGCTCTAACTCCCAAACCGGGAACCCGATTCAAGCCCCGTCTTCTCCCACCAGTCTCTCGTGCCTAGGAGGTCGTGTGTGCCAAGTTTCGTGCTAAACCGACGCCGTTTGGTGATTTTGGGGCGTCAACACCTCGAATTCAAGTTTCTTAAGGAAGTAGTTTGCCTAAAGTGAAATCCGGCTCCAACTCCCAAACCGGGAACCTGATTCGAGCCTCGCCTTCTCCCACAAGTCTCTCGTGCCTAGGAGGTCGTGTGTGCCAAGTTTCTTGCTAAACCGACGTCGTTTGGGGATTTTGGGGCGTTAACGCCTCGAATTCAAGTTTCTTAAGGAAGTAGTTTGCCAAAAGTGAGATCCGGCTCTAACTCCCAAACCGGGAACCCAATTCCAGCCCCGTCTTGTCCCACAAGTCTCTCGTGCCTAGGCGGTCGTGTGTGCCAAGTTTCGTGCTAAACCGACGCCGTTTGGTGATTTTGGGTCGTTAACGCCTCGAATTCAAGTTTCTTAAGGAAGTAGTTTGCCTAAAGTGAAATCCGGCTCTAACTCCCAAACCGGGAACCCGATTCGAGCCCCGTCTTCTCCCACAAGTCTCTCGTGCCTAGGCGGTCGTGTGTGCCAAGTTTCGTGCTAAATCGACGCCGTTTGGTGATTTTGGGGCGTTAACTCCTCGAATTCAAGTTTCTTAAGGAAGTAATTTGCCTAAAGTGAAATCCGGCTCTAACTCATAAACCGGGAACCCGATTCGAGCCCCTTCTTCTCCCACAAGCCTCTCGTGCCTAGGCGGTCGTGTGTGCCAAGTTTCGTGCTAAACCGACGCCGTTTGGTGATTTTGGGGCGTTAACTTCTCGAATTCAAGTTTCTGAAGGAAGTAATTTGCCTAAAGTGAAATCCGGCTCTAACTCCCAAACCGGGAACCCGATTCGAGCCCCGTCTTCTCCAACAAGTCTCTCGTGCCTAGGTGGTCGTGTCTGCCAAGTTTCGTGCTAAACCGACGCGGTTTGGTGATTTTGGGGCGTTAACGCCTCGAATTCAAGTTTCTTAAGGAAGTAGTTTGCCTAAAGTGAAATCCGGCTCTAAGTCCCAAACCGGGAACCCGATTCGAGCCCTGTCTTGTCCCACAACTCTCTCGTGCCTAGGAGGTCGTGTGTGCCAAGTTTCGTACTAAACCGACGCCGTTTGGTGATGTTGGGGCGTTAACGCCTCGAATTCAAGTTTCTTAAGGAAGTAATTTGCCTAAAGTGAAATCCGGCTCTAACTCCTAAACCGGGAACCCGATTCGAGCCACGTCTTCTCCCACAAGTCTCTCGTGCCTAGGAGGTCGTGTGTGCCAAGTCTCGTGCTAAACCGACGCCGTTTGGTGATTTTGGGGCGTTAACGCCTCGAATTCAAGTTTCTTAAGGAAGTAGTTTGCCTAAAGTGAAATCCGGCTCTGACACCTAAACCGGGAACCCGATTCGAGCCCCGTCTTGTCCCACAAGTCTCTCGTGCCTAGGAGGTCGTGTGTGCCAAGTTTTGTGCTAAACCGACGCCGTTTAGTGATTTTGGGGCGTTAACGCCTCGAATTCAAGTTTCTTAAAGAAGCAGTTTGCCTAAAGTGAAATCCGACTCTAACTCCCAAACCGGGAACCCGATTCGAGCCCCGTCTTGTCCCACAAGTCTCTCGTGCCTAGGCGGTCGTGTCTGCCAAGTTTCGTGCTAAACCGACGCCGTTTGGTGATTTTGGGGCGTTAACGCCTCGAATTCAAGTTTTGTAAGGAAGTAATTTGCCTAAAGTGAAATCCGGCTCTAACTCCCAAACCGGGAACCCGATTCGAGCCCCGTCTTCTCCCACAAGTCTCTCGTGCCTAGGAGGTCGTGTGTGCCATGTTTCGTGCTAAACCAACGCCGTTTGATGATTTTGGGGCGTTAACGCCTCGAATTCAAGTTTCTTAAGGAAGTAGTTTGCCTAAAGTGAAATCCGGCTCTAACTCCCAAACCGGGAACCTGATTCCAGCCCCGTCTTGTCCCACAAGTCTCTCGTGCCTAGGAGGCCGTGTGTGCCAAGTTTTGTGCTAAACCGACGCCGTTTGGTGATTTTGGGGCGTTAACGCCTCGAATTCAAGTTTCTTAAGGAAGTAGTTTGCCTAAAGTGAAATCCGGCTCTAACTCCCAAACCGGGAACCCGATTCGAGCCCCGTCTTGTCCCACAAGTCTCTCGTGCCTAGGCGGTCGTGTGTGCCAAGTTTTGTGCTAAACCGACGCCGTTTGGTGATTTTGGGGCGTTAACGCCTCGAATTCATGTTTCTTAAGGAAGTAATTTGCCTAAAGTGAAATCCGGCTCTAACTCCCAAACCGGGAACCCGATTCGAGTCCCGTCTTGTCCCACAAGTCTCTCGTGCCTAGGAGGTCGTGTGTGCCAAGTTTCGTGCTAAGCCAACGCCGTTTGCTGATTTTGGGGCGTTAACGCCTCGAATTCAAGTTTCTTAAGGAAGTAGTTTGCCTAAAGTGAAATCTGGCTCTAACTCCCAAACCGGGAACCCGATTCGAGCCCCGTCTTCTCCCACAAGTCTCTCTTGCCTAGGAGGTCGTGTGTGCCAAGTTTCGTGCTAATCCGACGCCGTTTGGTGATTTTGGGGCGTTAACGCCTCGAATTCAAGTTTCTTAAGGAAGTAATTTGCCTAAAGTGAAATCCGACTCTAACTCCCAAATCGGGAACTAGATTCAAGCCCCGTCTTCTCCCACAAGTCTCTCGTGCCTAGGAGGTCGTGTGTACCAAGTTTCGTGCTAAACCGACGCCGTTTGGTGATTTTGGGGCGTTAACGCCTCAAATTCAAGTTTCTTAAGGAAGTAGTTTGCCTAAAGTGAAATCCGGCTCTAACTCCCAAACCGGGAACCCGATTCCAGCCCCGTCTTGTCCCACAAGTCTCTCGTGCCTAGGAGGTCGTGTGTGCCAAGTTTCGTGCTAAACCGACGCCGTTTGGTGATTTTGGGGCGTTAACGCCTCGAATTCAAGTTTCTTAAGGAAGTAGTTTGCCTAAAGTGAAATCCGGCTCTGACACCTAAACCGGGAACCCGATTCGAGCCCCGTCTTGTCCCACAAGTCTCTCGTGCCTAGGAGGTCGTGTGTGCCAAGTTTTGTGCTAAACCGACGCCGTTTAGTGATTTTGGGGCGTTAACGCCTCGAATTCAAGTTTCTTAAAGAAGCAGTTTGCCTAAAGTGAAATCCGACTCTAACTCCCAAACCGGGAACCCGATTCGAGCCCCGTCTTGTCCCACAAGTCTCTCGTGCCTAGGCGGTCGTGTCTGCCAAGTTTCGTGCTAAACCGACGCCGTTTGGTGATTTTGGGGCGTTAACGCCTCGAATTCAAGTTTTGTAAGGAAGTAATTTGCCTAAAGTGAAATCCGGCTCTAACTCCCAAACCGGGAACCCGATTCGAGCCCCGTCTTCTCCCACAAGTCTCTCGTGCCTAGGAGGTCGTGTGTGCCACGTTTCGTGCTAAACCAACGCCGTTTGATGATTTTGGGGCGTTAACGCCTCGAATTCAAGTTTCTTAAGGAAGTAGTTTGCCTAAAGTGAAATCCGGCTCTAACTCCCAAACCGGGAACCTGATTCCAGCCCCGTCTTGTCCCACAAGTCTCTCGTGCCTAGGAGGCCGTGTGTGCCAAGTTTTGTGCTAAACCGACGCCGTTTGGTGATTTTGGGGCGTTAACGCCTCGAATTCAAGTTTCTTAAGGAAGTAGTTTGCCTAAAGTGAAATCCGGCTCTAACTCCCAAACCGGGAACCCGATTCGAGCCCCGTCTTGTCCCACAAGTCTCTCGTGCCTAGGCGGTCGTGTGTGCCGAGTTTTGTGCTAAACCGACGCCGTTTGGTGATTTTGGGGCGTTAACGCCTCGAATTCATGTTTCTTAAGGAAGTAATTTGCCTAAAGTGAAATCCGGCTCTAACTCCCAAACCGGGAACCCGATTCGAGTCCCGTCTTGTCCCACAAGTCTCTCGTGCCTAGGAGGTCGTGTGTGCCAAGTTTCGTGCTAAGCCAACGCCGTTTGCTGATTTTGGGGCGTTAACGCCTCGAATTCAAGTTTCTTAAGGAAGTAGTTTGCCTAAAGTGAAATCTGGCTCTAACTCCCAAACCGGGAACCCGATTCGAGCCCCGTCTTCTCCCACAAGTCTCTCTTGCCTAGGAGGTCGTGTGTGCCAAGTTTCGTGCTAAACCGACGCCGTTTGGTGATTTTGGGGCGTTAACGCCTCGAATTCAAGTTTCTTAAGGAAGTAATTTGCCTAAAGTGAAATCCGACTCTAACTCCCAAATGGGGAACCAGATTCAAGCCCCGTCTTCTCCCACAAGTCTCTCGTGCCTAGGAGGTCGTGTGTACCAAGTTTCGTGCTAAACCGACGCCGTTTGGTGATTTTGGGGCGTTAACGCCTCAAATTCAAGTTTCTTAAGGAAGTAGTTTGCCTAAAGTGAAATCCGGCTCTAACTCCCAAACCGGGAACCCGATTCCAGCCCCGTCTTGTCCCACAAGTCTCTCGTGCCTAGGAGGTCGTGTGTGCCAAGTTTCGTGCTAAACCGACGCCGTTTGGTGATTTTGGGGCGTTAACGCCTCGAATTCAAGTTTCTTAAGGAAGTAGTTTGCCTAAAGTGAAATCCGGCTCTAACTCCCAAACCGAGAACCCGATTCGAGCCCCGTCTTCTCCCACAAGTCTCTCGTGCCTAGGCGGTCGTGTGTGCCAAGTTTCGTGCTAAATCGACGCCGATTGGTGATTTTGGGGCGTTAACTCCTCGAATTCAAGTTTCTTAAGGAAGTAATTTGCCTAAAGTGAAATCCGGCTCTAACTCCTAAACCGGGAACCCGATTCGAGCCCCGTCTTCTCCCACAAGTCTCTCGTGCCTAGGCGGTCGTGTGGGCCAAGTTTCGTGCTAAACCGACGCCGTTTGGTGATTTTGGGGCGTTAACTCCTCGAATTCAAGTTTCTTAAGGAAGTAATTTGCCTAAAGTGAAATCCGGCTCTAACTCCCAAACCGGGAACCCGATTCGAGCCCCGTCTTCTCCCACAATTCCCTCGTGCCTAGGAGGTCGTGTCTGCCAAGTTTCGTGCTAAACCGACGCGGTTTGGTGATTTTGGGGCGTTAACGCCTCGAATTCAAGTTTCTTAAGGAAGTAGTTTGCCTAAAGTGAAATCCGGCTATAACTCCCAAACCGGGAACCCGATTCGAGCCCTGTCTTGTCCCACAACTCTCTCGTGCCTAGGAGGTCGTGTGTGCCAAGTTTCGTACTAAACCGACGCCGTTTGGTGATTTTGGGGCGTTAACGCCTCGAATTCAAGTTTCTTAAGGAAGTAATTTTCCTAAAGTGAAATCCGGCTCTAACTCCCAAACCGGGAACCCGATTCAAGCCCCGTCTTCTCCCACCAGTCTCTCGTGCCTAGGAGGTCGTGTGTGCCAAGTTTCGTGCTAAACCGACGCCGTTTGGTGATTTTGGGGCGTCAACACCTCGAATTCAAGTTTCTTAAGGAAGTAGTTTGCCTAAAGTGAAATCCGGCTCCAACTCCCAAACCGGGAACCTGATTCGGGCCTCGCCTTCTCCCACAAGTCTCTCGTGCCTAGGAGGTCGTGTGTGCCAAGTTTCTTGCTAAACCGACGCCGTTTGGTATTTTGGGGCGTTAACGCCTCGAATTCAAGTTTCTTAAGGAAGTAATTTGCCTAAAGTGAAATCCGGCTCTAACTCCCAAACCGGGAACCCGATTCGTGCCCCGTCTACTCCCACAAGTCTCTCGTGCCTAGGAGGTCGTGTGTGCCAAGTTTCGTGCTAAACCGATGCCGTTTGGTGATTTTGGGGCGTTAACGCCTCGAATTCAAGTTTCTTAAGGAAGTAGTTTGCCTAAAGTGAATTCCGGCTCTAACTCCCAAACCGGGAACCCGATTCGAGCCCTGTCTTGTCCCACAACTCTCTCGTGCCTAGGAGGTCGTGTGTGCCAAGTTTCGTACTAAACCGACGCCGTTTGGTGATGTTGGGGCGTTAACGCCTCGAATTCAAGTTTCTTAAGGAAGTAATTTGCCTAAAGTGAAATCCGGCTCTAATTCCTAAACCGGGAACCCGATTCGAGCCCCGTCCTCTCCCACAAGTCTCTCGTGCCTAGGCGGTCGTGTGTGCCAAGTTTCGTGCTAAATCGACGCCGATTGGTGATTTTGGGGCGTTAACTCCTCGAATTCAAGTTTCTTAAGGAAGTAATTTGCCTAAAGTGAAATCCGGCTCTAACTCCTAAACCGGGAACCCGATTCGAGCCCCGTCTTCTCCCACAAGTCTCTCGTGCCAAGGCGGTCGTGTCTACCAAGTTTCGTGCTAAACCGACGCGGTTTGGTGATTTTGGGGCGTTAACGCCTCGAATTCAAGTTTCTTAAGAAAGTAGTTTGCCTAAAGTGAAATCCGGCTCTAACTCCCAAACCGGGAACCCGATTCGAGCCCTGTCTTGTCCCACAACTCTCTCGTGCCTAGGAGGTCGTGTGTGCCAAGTTTCGTACTAAACCGACGCCGTTTGGTATTTTGGGGCGTTAACGCCTCGAATTCAAGTTTCTTAAGGAAGTAATTTGCCTAAAGTGAAATCCGGCTCTAACTCCTAAACCGGGAACCCGATTCGAGCCCCGTCTTCTCCCACAAGTCTCTCGTGCCTAGGCGGTCGTGTGTGCCAAGTTTCGTGCTAAATCGACGCCGATTGGTGATTTTGGGGCGTTAACTCCTCGAATTCAAGTTTCTTAAGGAAGTAATTTGCCTAAAGTGAAATCCGGCTCTAACTCCTAAACCGGGAACCCGATTCGAGCCCCGTCTTCTCCCACAAGTCTCTCGTGCCTAGGCGGTCGTGTGGGCCAAGTTTCGTGCTAAACTGACGCCGTTTGGTGATTTTGGGGCGTTAACTCCTCGAATTCAAGTTTCTTAAGGAAGTAATTTGCCTAAAGTGAAATCCGACTCTAACTCCCAAACCGGGAACCCGATTCGAGCCCCGTCTTCTCCCACAATTCCCTCGTGCCTAGGAGGTCGTGTCTGCCAAGTTTCGTGCTAAACCGACGCGGTTTGGTGATTTTGGGGCGTTAACGCCTCGAATTCAAGTTTCTTAAGGAAGTAGTTTGCCTAAAGTGAAATCCGGCTATAACTCCCAAACCGGGAACCCGATTCGAGCCCTGTCTTGTCCCACAACTCTCTCGTGCCTAGGAGGTCATGTGTGCCAAGTTTCGTACTAAACCGACGCCGTTTGGTGATGTTGGGGCGTTAACGCCTCGAATTCAAGTTTCTTAAGGAAGTAATTTGCCTAAAGTGAAATCCGGCTCTAACTCCCAAACCGGGAACCCGATTCGAGCCCCGTCTTCTCCCACAAGTCTCTCGTGCCTAGGCGGTCGTGTGTGCCAAGTTTCGTGCTAAATCGACGCCGATTGGTGATTTTGGGGCGTTAACGCCTCGAATTCAAGTTTCGTAAGGAAGTAATTTGCCTAAAGTGAAATCCGACTCTAAATCCCAAACCGGGAACCAGATTCGAGCCCCGTCTTCTCCCACAAGTCTCTCGTGCCTAGGAGGTCGTGTGTGCCAAGTTTCGTGCTAAACCGACGTCGTTTGGTGATTTTGGGGCGTTAACGCCTCGAATTCAAGTTTCTTAAGGAAGTAGTTTGCCTAAAGTGAAATCCGGCTCTAACTCCCAAACCGGGAACCCGATTCCAGCCCCGTCTTGTCCCACAAGTCTCTCGTGCCTAGGAGGTCGTGTGTGCCAAGTTTCGTGCTAAACCGACGCCGTTTGGTGATTTTGGGGCGTTAACGCCTCGAATTCAAGTTTCTTAAGGAAGTAGTTTGCCTAAAGTGAAATCCGGCTCTAACTCCCAAACCGGGAACCCGATTCGAGCCCCGTCTTCTCCCACAAGTCTCTCGTGCCTAGGCGGTCGTGTGTGCCAAGTTTCGTGCTAAACCAACGCCGTTTGCTGATTTTGGGGCGTTAACTCCTCGAATTCAAGTTTCTTAAGGAAGTAATTTGCCTAAAGTGAAATCCGGCTCTAACTCCTAAACCGGGAACCCGATTCGAGCCCCGTCTTCTCCCACAAGTCTCTCGTGCCTAGGCGGTCGTGTGTGCCAAGTTTCGTGCTAAACCGACGCCGTTTGGTGATTTTGGGGCGTTAACTCCTCGAATTCAAGTTTCTTAAGGAAGTAATTTGCCTAAAGTGAAATCCAGCTCTAACTCCCAAACCGGGAACCCGATTCGAGCCCCGTCTTGTCCCACATGTCTCTCGTGCCTAGGCGGTAGTGTGTGCCAAGTTTCGTGCTAAACCGACGCCGTTTGGTGATTTTGGGGCGTTAACGCCTCGAATTCAAGTTTCTTAAGGAAGTAATTTGCCTAAAGTGAAATCCGGCTCTAACTCCTAAACCGGGAACCCGATTCGAGCCCCGTCTTCCCCCACAAGTCTCTCGTGCCTAGGCGGTCGTGTGTGCCAAGTTTCGTGCTAAACCGACGCCGTTTGGTGATTTTGGGGCGTTAACTCCTCGAATTCAAGTTTCTTAAGGAAGAAATTTGCCTAAAGTGAAATCTGGCTCTAACTCCCAAACCGGGAACCCGATTCGAGCCCCGTCTTCTCCCACAAGTCTCTCGTGCCTAGGAGGTCGTGTCTACCAAGTTTCGTGCTAAACCGACGCGGTTTGGTGATTTTCGGGCGTTAACGCCTCGAATTCAAGTTTCTTAAGGAAGTAGTTTGCCTAAAGTGAAATCCAGCTCTAACTCCCAAACCGGGAACCCGATTCGAGCCCTGTCTTGTCCCACAACTCTCTCGTGCCTAGGAGGTCGTGTGTGCCAAGTTTCGTACTAAATCGACGCCGTTTTGTATTTTGGGGCGTTAACGCCTCGAATTCAAGTTTCTTAAGGAAGTAATTTGCCTAAAGTGAAATCCGGCTCTAACTCGTAAACCGGGAACCCGATTCGAGCCCCGTCTTCTCCCACAAGTCTCTCGTGCCTAGGAGGTCGTGTGTGCCAAGTTTCGTGCTAAATCTACGCCGATTGGTGATTTTGGGGCGTTAACTCCTCGAATTCAAGTTTCTTAAGGAAGTAATTTGCCTAAAGTGAAATCCGGCTCTAACTCCTAAACCGGGAACCCGATTCGAGCCCCGTCTTCTCCCACAAGTCTCTCGTGCCTAGGCGGTCGTGTGGGCCAAGTTTCGTGCTAAACTGACGCCGTTTGGTGATTTTGGGGCGTTAACTCCTCGAATTCAAGTTTCTTAAGGAAGTAATTTGCCTAAAGTGAAATCCGACTCTAACTCCCAAACCGGGAACCCGATTCGAGCCCCGTCTTCTCCCACAATTCCCTCGTGCCTAGGAGGTCGTGTCTGCCAAGTTTCGTGCTAAACCGACGCGGTTTGGTGATTTTGGGGCGTTAACGCCTCGAATTCAAGTTTCTTAAGGAAGTAGTTTGCCTAAAGTGAAATCCGACTATAACTCCCAAACCGGGAACCCGATTCGAGCCCTGTCTTGTCCCACAACTCTCTCGTGCCTAGGAGGTCATGTGTGCCAAGTTTCGTACTAAACCGACGCCGTTTGGTGATGTTGGGGCGTTAACGCCTCGAATTCAAGTTTCTTAAGGAAGTAATTTGCCTAAAGTGAAATCCGGCTCTAACTCCCAAACCGGGAATCCGATTCGAGCCCCGTCTTCTCCCACAAGTCTCTCGTGCCTAGGCGGTCGTGTGTGCCAAGTTTCGTGCTAAATCGACGCCGTTTGGTGATTTTGGGGCGTTAACTCCTCGAATTCAAGTTTCTTAAGGAAGTAATTTGCCTAAAGTGAAATCCGGCTCTAACTCCCAAACCGGGAATCCGATTCGAGCCCCGTCTTCTCCCACAAGTCTCTCGTGCCTAGGCGGTCGTGTGTGCCAAGTTTCGTGCTAAATCGACGCCGTTTGGTGATTTTGGGGCGTTAACTCCTCGAATTCAAGTTTCTTAAGGAAGTAATTTGCCTAAAGTGAAATCCGGCTGTAACTCCTAAACCGGGAACCCGATTCGAGCCCCGTCTTCTCCCACAAGTCTCTCGTGCCTAGGCGGTCGTGTGTGCCAAGTTTCGTGCTAAACCGACGCCGTTTGGTGATTTTGGGGCGTTAACTCCTCGAATTCAAGTTTCTTAAGGAAGTAATTTGCCTAAAGTGAAATCCGGCTCTAACTCCCAAACCGGGAACCCGATTCGAGCCCCGTCTTCTCCCACAAGTCTCTCGTGCCTAGGAGGTCGTGTGTGCCAAGTTTCGTGCTAAACCGACGCCGTTTGGTGATTTTGGGGCGTTAACACCCCGAATTCAAGTTTCTTAAGGAAGTAGTTTGCCTAAAGTGAAATCCGGCTCTAACTCCCAAACCGGGAACCTGATTCGAGCCTCGCCTTCTCCCACAAGTCTCTCGTGCCTAGGAGGTCGTGTGTGCCAAGTTTCGTGCTAAACCGACGCCGTTTGGTATTTTGGGGCGTTAACGCCTCGAATTCAAGTTTCTTAAGGAAGTAATTTGCCTAAAGTGAAATCCGGCTCTAACTCCCAAACCGGGAACCCGATTCGAGCCCCGTCTTCTCCCACAAGTCTCTCGTGCCTAGGAGGTCGTGTGTGCCAAGTTTCGTGCTAAACCGATGCCGTTTGGTGATTTTGGGGCGTTAACGCCTCGAATTCAAGTTTCTTAAGGAAGTAGTTTCCCTAAAGTGAAATCCGGCTCTAACTCCCAAACCGGGAACCCGATTCGAGCCCCGTCTTCTCCCACAAGTCTCTCGTGCCTAGGAGGTCGTGTGTGCCAAGTTTCGTGCTAAACCGACGCCGTTTGGTGATTTTGGGGCGTTAACGCCTCGAATTCAAGTTTCTTAAGGAAGTAGTTTGCCTAAAGTGAAATCCGGCTCTAACTCCCAAACCGGGAACCTGATTCGAGCCCCGTCTTCTCCCACAAGTCTCTCGTGCCTAGGAGGTCGTGTGTGCCAAGTTTCGTGCTAAACCGATGCCGTTTGCTGATTTTGGGGCGTTAACGCCTCGAATTCAAGTTTCTTAAGGAAGTAATTTCCCTAAAGTGAAATCCGACTCTAACTCCCAAACCGGGAACCAGATTCGAGCCCCGTCTTCTCCCACAAGTCTCTCGTGCCTAGGAGGTCGTGTGTGCCAAGTTTCGTGCCAAACCGACGTCGTTTGGTGATTTTGGGGCGTTAACGCCTCGAATTCAAGTTTCTTAAGGAAGTAGTTTGCCTAAAGTGAAATCCGGCTCTAACTCCCAAACCGGGAACCCGATTCCAGCCCCGTCTTGTCCCACAAGTCTCTCGTGCCTAGGAGGTCGTGTGTGCCAAGTTTCGTGCTAAACCGACGCCGTTTGGTGATTTTGGGGCGTTAACGCCTCGAATTCAAGTTTCTTAAGGAAGTAGTTTGCCTAAAGTGAAATCGGGCTCTAACTCCCAAACCGGGAACCCGATTCGAGCCCCGTCTTCTCCCACAAGTCTCTCGTGCCTAGGCGGTCGTGTGTGCCAAGTTTCGTGCTAAATCGACGCCGTTTGGTGATTTTGGGGCGTTAACTCCTCGAATTCAAGTTTCTTAAGGAAGTAATTTGCCTAAAGTGAAATTCGGCTCTAACTCCTAAACCGGGAACCCGATTCGAGCCCCGTCTTCTCCCACAAGTCTCTCGTGCCTAGGCGGTCGTGTGTGCCAAGTTTCGTGCTAAACCGACGCCGTTTGGTGATTTTGGGGCGTTAACTCCTCGAATTCAAGTTTCTTAAGGAAGTAATTTGCCTAAAGTGAAATCCAGCTCTAACTCCCAAACCGGGAACCTGATTCGAGCCCCGTCTTCTCCCTCAAGTCTCTCGTGGCTAGGAGGTCGTGTCTGCCAAGTTTCGTGCTAAACCGACGCGGTTTGGTGATTTTGGGGCGTTAACGCCTCGAATTCAAGTTTCTTAAGGAAGTAGTTTGCCTAAAGTGAAATCCGGCTCTAACTCCCAAACCGGGAACCCGATTCGAGGCCTGTCTTTTCCCACAACTCTCTCGTGCTTAGGAGGTCGTGTGTGCCAAGTTTCGTACTAAACCGACGCCGTTTGGTGATGTTGGGGCGTTAACGCCTCGAATTCAAGTTTCTTAAGGAAGTAATTTGCCTAAAGTGAAATCCGGCTCTAACTCCCAAACCGGGAACCCGATTCGAGCCCCGTCTTCTCCCACAAGTCTCTCGTGCCTAGGAGGTCGTGTGTGCCAAGTTTCGTGCTAAACCGACGCCGTTTGGTGATTTTGGGGCGTTAACGCCTCGAATTCAAGTTTCTTGAGGAAGTAGTTTGCCTAAAGTGAAATCCGGCTCTAACTCCCAAACCGGGAACCCGATTCGAGCCCCGTCTTGTCCCACAAGTCTCTCGTGCCTAGGAGGTCGTGTGTGCCAAGTTTCGTGCTAAGCCAACGCCGTTTGCTGATTTTGGGGCGTTAACGCCTCGAATTCAAGTTTCTTAAGGAAGTAGTTTGCCTAAAGTGAAATCTGGCTCTAACTCCCAAACCGGGAACCCGATTCGAGCCCCGTCTTCTCCCACAAGTCTCTCTTGCCTAGGAGGTCGTGTGTGCCAAGTTTCGTGCTAAACCGACGCCGTTTGGTGATTTTGGGGCGTTAACGCCTCGAATTCAAGTTTCTTAAGGAAGTAATTTGCCTAAAGTGAAATCCGACTCTAACTCCCAAATCGGGAACCAGATTCAAGCCCCGTCTTCTCCCACAAGTCTCTCGTGCCTAGGAGGTCGTGTGTACCAAGTTTCGTGCTAAACCGACGCCGTTTGGTGATTTTGGGGCGTTAACGCCTCAAATTCAAGTTTCTTAAGGAAGTAGTTTGCCTAAAGTGAAATCCGGCTCTAACTCCCAAACCGGGAACCCGATTCCAGCCCCGTCTTGTCCCACAAGTCTCTCGTGCCTAGGAGGTCGTGTGTGCCAAGTTTCGTGCTAAACCGACGCCGTTTGGTGATTTTGGGGCGTTAACGCCTCGAATTCAAGTTTCTTAAGGAAGTAGTTTGCCTAAAGTGAAATCCGGCTCTAACTCCCAAACCGAGAACCCGATTCGAGCCCCGTCTTCTCCCACAAGTCTCTCGTGCCTAGGCGGTCGTGTGTGCCAAGTTTCGTGCTAAATCGACGCCGATTGGTGATTTTGGGGCGTTAACTCCTCGAATTCAAGTTTCTTAAGGAAGTAATTTGCCTAAAGTGAAATCCGGCTCTAACTCCTAAACCGGGAACCCGATTCGAGCCCCGTCTTCTCCCACAAGTCTCTCGTGCCTAGGCGGTCGTGTGGGCCAAGTTTCGTGCTAAACCGACGCCGTTTGGTGATTTTGGGGCGTTAACTCCTCGAATTCAAGTTTCTTAAGGAAGTAATTTGCCTAAAGTGAAATCCGGCTCTAACTCCCAAACCGGGAACCCGATTCGAGCCCCGTCTTCTCCCACAATTCCCTCGTGCCTAGGAGGTCGTGTCTGCCAAGTTTCGTGCTAAACCGACGCGGTTTGGTGATTTTGGGGCGTTAACGCCTCGAATTCAAGTTTCTTAAGGAAGTAGTTTGCCTAAAGTGAAATCCGGCTATAACTCCCAAACCGGGAACCCGATTCGAGCCCTGTCTTGTCCCACAACTCTCTCGTGCCTAGGAGGTCGTGTGTGCCAAGTTTCGTACTAAACCGACGCCGTTTGGTGATTTTGGGGCGTTAACGCCTCGAATTCAAGTTTCTTAAGGAAGTAATTTTCCTAAAGTGAAATCCGGCTCTAACTCCCAAACCGGGAACCCGATTCAAGCCCCGTCTTCTCCCACCAGTCTCTCGTGCCTAGGAGGTCGTGTGTGCCAAGTTTCGTGCTAAACCGACGCCGTTTGGTGATTTTGGGGCGTCAACACCTCGAATTCAAGTTTCTTAAGGAAGTAGTTTGCCTAAAGTGAAATCCGGCTCCAACTCCCAAACCGGGAACCTGATTCGGGCCTCGCCTTCTCCCACAAGTCTCTCGTGCCTAGGAGGTCGTGTGTGCCAAGTTTCTTGCTAAACCGACGCCGTTTGGTATTTTGGGGCGTTAACGCCTCGAATTCAAGTTTCTTAAGGAAGTAATTTGCCTAAAGTGAAATCCGGCTCTAACTCCCAAACCGGGAACCCGATTCGTGCCCCGTCTACTCCCACAAGTCTCTCGTGCCTAGGAGGTCGTGTGTGCCAAGTTTCGTGCTAAACCGATGCCGTTTGGTGATTTTGGGGCGTTAACGCCTCGAATTCAAGTTTCTTAAGGAAGTAGTTTGCCTAAAGTGAATTCCGGCTCTAACTCCCAAACCGGGAACCCGATTCGAGCCCTGTCTTGTCCCACAACTCTCTCGTGCCTAGGAGGTCGTGTGTGCCAAGTTTCGTACTAAACCGACGCCGTTTGGTGATGTTGGGGCGTTAACGCCTCGAATTCAAGTTTCTTAAGGAAGTAATTTGCCTAAAGTGAAATCCGGCTCTAATTCCTAAACCGGGAACCCGATTCGAGCCCCGTCCTCTCCCACAAGTCTCTCGTGCCTAGGCGGTCGTGTGTGCCAAGTTTCGTGCTAAATCGACGCCGATTGGTGATTTTGGGGCGTTAACTCCTCGAATTCAAGTTTCTTAAGGAAGTAATTTGCCTAAAGTGAAATCCGGCTCTAACTCCTAAACCGGGAACCCGATTCGAGCCCCGTCTTCTCCCACAAGTCTCTCGTGCCAAGGCGGTCGTGTCTACCAAGTTTCGTGCTAAACCGACGCGGTTTGGTGATTTTGGGGCGTTAACGCCTCGAATTCAAGTTTCTTAAGAAAGTAGTTTGCCTAAAGTGAAATCCGGCTCTAACTCCCAAACCGGGAACCCGATTCGAGCCCTGTCTTGTCCCACAACTCTCTCGTGCCTAGGAGGTCGTGTGTGCCAAGTTTCGTACTAAACCGACGCCGTTTGGTATTTTGGGGCGTTAACGCCTCGAATTCAAGTTTCTTAAGGAAGTAATTTGCCTAAAGTGAAATCCGGCTCTAACTCCTAAACCGGGAACCCGATTCGAGCCCCGTCTTCTCCCACAAGTCTCTCGTGCCTAGGCGGTCGTGTGTGCCAAGTTTCGTGCTAAATCGACGCCGATTGGTGATTTTGGGGCGTTAACTCCTCGAATTCAAGTTTCTTAAGGAAGTAATTTGCCTAAAGTGAAATCCGGCTCTAACTCCTAAACCGGGAACCCGATTCGAGCCCCGTCTTCTCCCACAAGTCTCTCGTGCCTAGGCGGTCGTGTGGGCCAAGTTTCGTGCTAAACTGACGCCGTTTGGTGATTTTGGGGCGTTAACTCCTCGAATTCAAGTTTCTTAAGGAAGTAATTTGCCTAAAGTGAAATCCGACTCTAACTCCCAAACCGGGAACCCGATTCGAGCCCCGTCTTCTCCCACAATTCCCTCGTGCCTAGGAGGTCGTGTCTGCCAAGTTTCGTGCTAAACCGACGCGGTTTGGTGATTTTGGGGCGTTAACGCCTCGAATTCAAGTTTCTTAAGGAAGTAGTTTGCCTAAAGTGAAATCCGGCTATAACTCCCAAACCGGGAACCCGATTCGAGCCCTGTCTTGTCCCACAACTCTCTCGTGCCTAGGAGGTCATGTGTGCCAAGTTTCGTACTAAACCGACGCCGTTTGGTGATGTTGGGGCGTTAACGCCTCGAATTCAAGTTTCTTAAGGAAGTAATTTGCCTAAAGTGAAATCCGGCTCTAACTCCCAAACCGGGAACCCGATTCGAGCCCCGTCTTCTCCCACAAGTCTCTCGTGCCTAGGCGGTCGTGTGTGCCAAGTTTCGTGCTAAATCGACGCCGATTGGTGATTTTGGGGCGTTAACGCCTCGAATTCAAGTTTCGTAAGGAAGTAATTTGCCTAAAGTGAAATCCGACTCTAACTCCCAAACCGGGAACCAGATTCGAGCCCCGTCTTCTCCCACAAGTCTCTCGTGCCTAGGAGGTCGTGTGTGCCAAGTTTCGTGCTAAACCGACGTCGTTTGGTGATTTTGGGGCGTTAACGCCTCGAATTCAAGTTTCTTAAGGAAGTAGTTTGCCTAAATTGAAATCCGGCTCTAACTCCCAAACCGGGAACCCGATTCCAGCCCCGTCTTGTCCCACAAGTCTCTCGTGCCTAGGAGGTCGTGTGTGCCAAGTTTCGTGCTAAACCGACGCCGTTTGGTGATTTTGGGGCGTTAACGCCTCGAATTCAAGTTTCTTAAGGAAGTAGTTTGCCTAAAGTGAAATCCGGCTCTAACTCCCAAACCGGGAACCCGATTCGAGCCCCGTCTTCTCCCACAAGTCTCTCGTGCCTAGGCGGTCGTGTGTGCCAAGTTTCGTGCTAAACCAACGCCGTTTGCTGATTTTGGGGCGTTAACTCCTCGAATTCAAGTTTCTTAAGGAAGTAATTTGCCTAAAGTGAAATCCGGCTCTAACTCCTAAACCGGGAACCCGATTCGAGCCCCGTCTTCTCCCACAAGTCTCTCGTGCCTAGGCGGTCGTGTGTGCCAAGTTTCGTGCTAAACCGACGCCGTTTGGTGATTTTGGGGCGTTAACTCCTCGAATTCAAGTTTCTTAAGGAAGTAATTTGCCTAAAGTGAAATCCAGCTCTAACTCCCAAACCGGGAACCCGATTCGAGCCCCGTCTTGTCCCACATGTCTCTCGTGCCTAGGCGGTAGTGTGTGCCAAGTTTCGTGCTAAACCGACGCCGTTTGGTGATTTTGGGGCGTTAACGCCTCGAATTCAAGTTTCTTAAGGAAGTAATTTGCCTAAAGTGAAATCCGGCTCTAACTCCTAAACCGGGAACCCGATTCGAGCCCCGTCTTCCCCCACAAGTCTCTCGTGCCTAGGCGGTCGTGTGTGCCAAGTTTCGTGCTAAACCGACGCCGTTTGGTGATTTTGGGGCGTTAACTCCTCGAATTCAAGTTTCTTAAGGAAGAAATTTGCCTAAAGTGAAATCTGGCTCTAACTCCCAAACCGGGAACCCGATTCGAGCCCCGTCTTCTCCCACAAGTCTCTCGTGCCTAGGAGGTCGTGTCTACCAAGTTTCGTGCTAAACCGACGCGGTTTGGTGATTTTCGGGCGTTAACGCCTCGAATTCAAGTTTCTTAAGGAAGTAGTTTGCCTAAAGTGAAATCCAGCTCTAACTCCCAAACCGGGAACCCGATTCGAGCCCTGTCTTGTCCCACAACTCTCTCGTGCCTAGGAGGTCGTGTGTGCCAAGTTTCGTACTAAATCGACGCCGTTTTGTATTTTGGGGCGTTAACGCCTCGAATTCAAGTTTCTTAAGGAAGTAATTTGCCTAAAGTGAAATCCGGCTCTAACTCGTAAACCGGGAACCCGATTCGAGCCCCGTCTTCTCCCACAAGTCTCTCGTGCCTAGGAGGTCGTGTGTGCCAAGTTTCGTGCTAAATCTACGCCGATTGGTGATTTTGGGGCGTTAACTCCTCGAATTCAAGTTTCTTAAGGAAGTAATTTGCCTAAAGTGAAATCCGGCTCTAACTCCTAAACCGGGAACCCGATTCGAGCCCCGTCTTCTCCCACAAGTCTCTCGTGCCTAGGCGGTCGTGTGGGCCAAGTTTCGTGCTAAACTGACGCCGTTTGGTGATTTTGGGGCGTTAACTCCTCGAATTCAAGTTTCTTAAGGAAGTAATTTGCCTAAAGTGAAATCCGACTCTAACTCCCAAACCGGGAACCCGATTCGAGCCCCGTCTTCTCCCACAATTCCCTCGTGCCTAGGAGGTCGTGTCTGCCAAGTTTCGTGCTAAACCGACGCGGTTTGGTGATTTTGGGGCGTTAACGCCTCGAATTCAAGTTTCTTAAGGAAGTAGTTTGCCTAAAGTGAAATCCGACTATAACTCCCAAACCGGGAACCCGATTCGAGCCCTGTCTTGTCCCACAACTCTCTCGTGCCTAGGAGGTCATGTGTGCCAAGTTTCGTACTAAACCGACGCCGTTTGGTGATGTTGGGGCGTTAACGCCTCGAATTCAAGTTTCTTAAGGAAGTAATTTGCCTAAAGTGAAATCCGGCTCTAACTCCCAAACCGGGAATCCGATTCGAGCCCCGTCTTCTCCCACAAGTCTCTCGTGCCTAGGCGGTCGTGTGTGCCAAGTTTCGTGCTAAATCGACGCCGTTTGGTGATTTTGGGGCGTTAACTCCTCGAATTCAAGTTTCTTAAGGAAGTAATTTGCCTAAAGTGAAATCCGGCTCTAACTCCCAAACCGGGAATCCGATTCGAGCCCCGTCTTCTCCCACAAGTCTCTCGTGCCTAGGCGGTCGTGTGTGCCAAGTTTCGTGCTAAATCGACGCCGTTTGGTGATTTTGGGGCGTTAACTCCTCGAATTCAAGTTTCTTAAGGAAGTAATTTGCCTAAAGTGAAATCCGGCTGTAACTCCTAAACCGGGAACCCGATTCGAGCCCCGTCTTCTCCCACAAGTCTCTCGTGCCTAGGCGGTCGTGTGTGCCAAGTTTCGTGCTAAACCGACGCCGTTTGGTGATTTTGGGGCGTTAACTCCTCGAATTCAAGTTTCTTAAGGAAGTAATTTGCCTAAAGTGAAATCCGGCTCTAACTCCCAAACCGGGAACCCGATTCGAGCCCCGTCTTCTCCCACAAGTCTCTCGTGCCTAGGAGGTCGTGTGTGCCAAGTTTCGTGCTAAACCGACGCCGTTTGGTGATTTTGGGGCGTTAACACCCCGAATTCAAGTTTCTTAAGGAAGTAGTTTGCCTAAAGTGAAATCCGGCTCTAACTCCCAAACCGGGAACCTGATTCGAGCCTCGCCTTCTCCCACAAGTCTCTCGTGCCTAGGAGGTCGTGTGTGCCAAGTTTCGTGCTAAACCGACGCCGTTTGGTATTTTGGGGCGTTAACGCCTCGAATTCAAGTTTCTTAAGGAAGTAATTTGCCTAAAGTGAAATCCGGCTCTAACTCCCAAACCGGGAACCCGATTCGAGCCCCGTCTTCTCCCACAAGTCTCTCGTGCCTAGGAGGTCGTGTGTGCCAAGTTTCGTGCTAAACCGATGCCGTTTGGTGATTTTGGGGCGTTAACGCCTCGAATTCAAGTTTCTTAAGGAAGTAGTTTCCCTAAAGTGAAATCCGGCTCTAACTCCCAAACCGGGAACCCGATTCGAGCCCCGTCTTCTCCCACAAGTCTCTCGTGCCTAGGAGGTCGTGTGTGCCAAGTTTCGTGCTAAACCGACGCCGTTTGGTGATTTTGGGGCGTTAACGCCTCGAATTCAAGTTTCTTAAGGAAGTAGTTTGCCTAAAGTGAAATCCGGCTCTAACTCCCAAACCGGGAACCTGATTCGAGCCCCGTCTTCTCCCACAAGTCTCTCGTGCCTAGGAGGTCGTGTGTGCCAAGTTTCGTGCTAAACCGATGCCGTTTGCTGATTTTGGGGCGTTAACGCCTCGAATTCAAGTTTCTTAAGGAAGTAATTTCCCTAAAGTGAAATCCGACTCTAACTCCCAAACCGGGAACCAGATTCGAGCCCCGTCTTCTCCCACAAGTCTCTCGTGCCTAGGAGGTCGTGTGTGCCAAGTTTCGTGCCAAACCGACGTCGTTTGGTGATTTTGGGGCGTTAACGCCTCGAATTCAAGTTTCTTAAGGAAGTAGTTTGCCTAAAGTGAAATCCGGCTCTAACTCCCAAACCGGGAACCCGATTCCAGCCCCGTCTTGTCCCACAAGTCTCTCGTGCCTAGGAGGTCGTGTGTGCCAAGTTTCGTGCTAAACCGACGCCGTTTGGTGATTTTGGGGCGTTAACGCCTCGAATTCAAGTTTCTTAAGGAAGTAGTTTGCCTAAAGTGAAATCGGGCTCTAACTCCCAAACCGGGAACCCGATTCGAGCCCCGTCTTCTCCCACAAGTCTCTCGTGCCTAGGCGGTCGTGTGTGCCAAGTTTCGTGCTAAATCGACGCCGTTTGGTGATTTTGGGGCGTTAACTCCTCGAATTCAAGTTTCTTAAGGAAGTAATTTGCCTAAAGTGAAATTCGGCTCTAACTCCTAAACCGGGAACCCGATTCGAGCCCCGTCTTCTCCCACAAGTCTCTCGTGCCTAGGCGGTCGTGTGTGCCAAGTTTCGTGCTAAACCGACGCCGTTTGGTGATTTTGGGGCGTTAACTCCTCGAATTCAAGTTTCTTAAGGAAGTAATTTGCCTAAAGTGAAATCCAGCTCTAACTCCCAAACCGGGAACCTGATTCGAGCCCCGTCTTCTCCCTCAAGTCTCTCGTGGCTAGGAGGTCGTGTCTGCCAAGTTTCGTGCTAAACCGACGCGGTTTGGTGATTTTGGGGCGTTAACGCCTCGAATTCAAGTTTCTTAAGGAAGTAGTTTGCCTAAAGTGAAATCCGGCTCTAACTCCCAAACCGGGAACCCGATTCGAGGCCTGTCTTTTCCCACAACTCTCTCGTGCTTAGGAGGTCGTGTGTGCCAAGTTTCGTACTAAACCGACGCCGTTTGGTGATGTTGGGGCGTTAACGCCTCGAATTCAAGTTTCTTAAGGAAGTAATTTGCCTAAAGTGAAATCCGGCTCTAACTCCCAAACCGGGAACCCGATTCGAGCCCCGTCTTCTCCCACAAGTCTCTCGTGCCTAGGAGGTCGTGTGTGCCAAGTTTCGTGCTAAACCGACGCCGTTTGGTGATTTTGGGGCGTTAACGCCTCGAATTCAAGTTTCTTGAGGAAGTAGTTTGCCTAAAGTGAAATCCGGCTCTAACTCCCAAACCGGGAACCCGATTCGAGCCCCGTCTTGTCCCACAAGTCTCTCGTGCCTAGGAGGTCGTGTGTGCCAAGTTTTGTGCTAAACCGACGCCGTTTGGTGATTTTGGGGCGTTAACGCCTCGAATTCAAGTTTCTTAAAGAAGTAGTTTTCCTAAAGTGAAATCCGGCTCTAACTCCCAAACCGGGAACCCGATTCGAGCCCCGTCTTGTCCCACAAGTCTCTCGTGCCTAGGCGGTCGTGTCTGCCAAGTTTCGTGCTAAACCGACGCCGTTTGGTGATTTTGGGGCGTTAACACCTTGAATTCAAGTTTTTTAAGGAAGTAATTTGCCTAAAGTGAAATCCGGCTCTAACTCCCAAACCGAGAACCCGATTCGAGCCCCGTCTTCTCCCACAAGTCTCTCGTGCCTAGGAGGTCGTGTGTGCCATGTTTCGTGCTAAACCAACGCCGTTTGATGATTTTGGGGCGTTAACGCCTCGAATTCAAGTTTCTTAAGGAAGTAGTTTGCCTAAAGTGAAATCCGGCTCTAACTCCCAAACCGGGAACCCGATTCCAGCCCCGTCTTGTCCCACAAGTCTCTCGTGCCTAGGAGGTCGTGTGTGCCAAGTTTTGTGCTAAACCGACGCCGTTTGGTGATTTTGGGGCATTAACGCCTCGAATTCAAGTTTCTTAAGGAAGTAGTTTGCCTAAAGTGAAATCCAGCTCTAACTCCCAAACCGGGAACCCGATTCGAGCCCCGTCTTGTCCCACAAGTCTCTCGTGCCTAGGCGGTCGTGTGTGCCAAGTTTCGTGCTAAACCGACGCCGTTTGGTGATTTTGGGGCGTTAACGCCTCGAATTCAAGTTTCTTAAGGAAGTAATTTGCCTAAAGTGAAATCCGGCTCTAACTCCCAAACCGGGAACCCGATTCGAGCCCCCGTCTTGTCCCACAAGTCTCTCGTGCCTAGGAGGTCGTGTGTGCCAAGTTTCGTGCTAAACCAACGCCGTTTGCTGATTTTGGGGCGTTAACGCCTCGAATTCAAGTTTCTTAAGGAAGTAGTTTGCCTAAAGTGAAATCCGGCTCTAACTCCCAAACCGGGAACCCGATTCGAGCCCCGTCTTCTCCCACAAGTCTCTCGTGCCTAGGTGGTCGTGTGTGCCAAGTTTTGTCCTAAACCGACGCGGTTTGGTGATTTTGGGGCATTAACTCCTCGAATTCAAGTTTCTCCCACAAGTCTCTTAACTTATAATGTAAAGAATGCAAAGATACATTTTAGCTTAGAATGCAAAGATACATTTTATACATGATCTTCTGGTGGTGGTGTATATGGATTCTCATCTTCTGCAGATTCCCTAAATGCCCGGTGGCCACTCGATGCATCAGGAACCTATGTTAGGCAGTGCATAATGTGTTAATCATATTCGAATTTCATACATAATCTTGAGTGAAAATTGAACTATCAAACAATTGTGATGTTTATATGGAACCTGTCTGTTGGGATCGACACTCGCCCCCTGTGACACAAGGGCCATCATCTCAGCTCTCATCTGCTGCAAATGTGTAGAGAACTCTGCTCGCAGCTCCTCCCTCAACTCATCCCTTAGCTCAGCACGAACCTGCTGCGTGATCTGCTCAATAGTCGATGGCTGGGGTGTTGACTGTGATGGCCCAGCACCATCTTTATACACCACTCTCTGAGGCACGATTCTCCCGTATGTGCGACAATATCCATGTCTGTCATGACCTATCAACTCATGGAAAATGGCATTCCTAGCCTCCAAAGTCCGACCATCCTCAGGTAGCATAGAGAGTTGACGATTAAACTCATCCTGTATTGAATAAGACATACAAGTATACACCAAATTAAGATGGTTGACACACAAAAAATAAACTTTAAATACAATCAAAGGTGTTTGGAAACTACCAAGGTCTGGATAAGCTCTGGGTCATCTACTCTACATGTCATAAGCCAAACATTCATCTTATCAGTAGACTCCCCCTTACTGGTCATCTAAATTTTTTTTAGAAATATGAAAATTAGAATCCAAATAATTTGCAAATATACAATGTTTATTTATATACAAAAATAAAACAATAAAATGTAAACCTCATGCCGTATCTGAGAGAAAGTAGTACGCCTTGTGGTATGAGCTATGCCGTGAGCTCGCCGATTTTTAGCGTTCCTACTTGCAATTTTCTATAACAAGTTCAACAAATGTAAGTATGTAAATATGATTTGTATGTTTACATATCATAAATATAACGTAATTGTATACCTCAGCATCGGAAGTACGCCAATACTCCACAAGTTGTTCCCACTGGCTTGGCACAACGTTCATAGGAACATCATCCTTCAAATTAGGATCAGAGCTTCTAGGCTTGAAATACTTAGCCTTAAGCTTGTTCTTGTGATCCTTCCATATGCTGTTGCAGTTTTTCATGCAGATTGGCTTGTACTCCTCTGGACATATATTCAAATTGTCCTATAAAACACAAAGTTTAAGGCTAAGTATAACACAAATTTGGAATTCGAATTTGTGGACAAAAATATACTTTTACCTTCACATCCTTCCAGATAGCATCAACAATATCATCAGGCACACTGTTCCAGTCAAGAAAAGTAAGAGGAACAATGTTACCATTCCGCACAATAATGCCAAGTTGAGTAGTTAACTTGGCCACGTTATCCCCTATTGGACAGTAATTTCCATCAAATTGTATGTCCAGCTTTTTACCAGTACCCCACTCTTTAATGCCCTTGGCACATCCTCTACCACGCCTAGTCGAGGTTGATGAAGAACTAACATGACCTGCGATATACAATAATAATAAACAATATGCAATGGTAACAAACAAATGCAAATTTAAATAATGTGAATACAAATCATATCAAATAAACCTGAGGTGGGCTGTGAAGAAGTCGAAGGGTCTGCAAAATACAATGAGAATAAACAAGTTATATATAATGAGCATAAATAAATGTATGTGTAAATAATTTTCATACAAATCAAAGCAAATTTATATACTTGTTGATGGCTCATAAGCTGATGATGATAACTGCAGTGGTGCCACTGATGGTGGACGCACCGATGGTAGGCGTGGAGGCTGAGTACATGGTAGCTGCTGTGGTGCCACTGATGGTGGTCGATACGGTGGTACTAATGGCCCCTCAGATGGTGGTGGCACTAATGGCCCCTCCGACGCTGGCCGATGTGATGCCTCCTCTGATGGTGGTGCTACTGATGTCCTGTTATGTAGCACATCGGACATCATGCGCCGGGGATTATCAGGCTTCCTCTTCCTTCCCATAATAATCTGCAAGCAATATAACATTAATTGACATTAGAAACATAGACAATGGTTTGTCATCAACTATAATATGACATGAATTGAACTAATACAATTAAGAAATTGATGATTAACTACAACCTTGGCCTTAATTGAATTACTAATGTTGATTACATATCAGCCTATTTGAACATCAACTGTTTCCCCTTCTGCGGCTTCCCTCACCCAACCAACTTCTTCATCACGAAGCATTATATTTTCTTCCAATTGTTGGCTCATGTATGGCTCAATTTGTGGATCAGTCGAACTCATATCAAATAAACCTCTTTGAGACATCTTCACCACGACTTGCCAGTCTGGTTGTAACGGGTCTGCAACATACCAAACTTGCTCTGCTTGGGACGCCAAGATGAAAGGTTCATTGGTAATTCGATCATCTCGGTACAACAAATGATTAAAGTTCACCAACGTGAAATTGAAGACATCTTCTTTCTTTCCGTGAATGTTGTCAATCCAATCACACTTAAACAACACATGTTTCTTCTCATTGGAATATCGAATCTCAACAATATCTGTCAATTGTCCATAATAGTACACAGACCCCAGACGAGGATTCTTGTCTTTTCGACTAGCATAACTTATGGTATCTGCCTTCAAAGCTACACCACAATTTTGTGTGGCTCGACGATCATCCATGGCCTTTACTCGATACCGAAACCCATTCAGTATATACCCGTTGAACCTCCTTGCCAGATTATGAGGACCATTTGCCAATAGAATAATCTCTTCAGAAAGTATGACATCAGTAGTCCTTCGCAAAGTTTGGACCTATTTAACACGAAAATGTAAAATTTAAAATGTAGATCGATTTAAGGAACTAGAATGTATAGAGTTAAATACATACATGTTCCTTGAACCAAATGTGAAAAGTTTCAAAATGTTCACGCCGAAGTTGATGATCGTCGACACGAGGCATTTTGAGCTTAAGTACTTCAAGGTGTTTGCTGTGTAGATTGAAATTTTAGCCATACAAAAAATTTAGTTGAAAATTCAATAAAACATAATAAACTATTGAGTGAGTGACTTAACCTACTTTATGAAAACATAATAAACTATTGAGTGAGTGACTTAACCTACTTTATGAATGGTTGAACCGCGCTTGTATTGCATAAGATGTACCGATGAGCTTGTACCCAAGAAGTATTATCAAGATAAAAGCTTGTGTTTTCACCAGTAGCATGACCCAAATTATCAGCACCACTATAGTTCCTCACGGGTCGACTAGATTTGGTTTCCACATCACTGAGATATTGTGCACAAAAATTCATGCATTCTTCCATAAGATATCCTTTAGCAATTGATCCTTCAGGACGAGCTCTATTACGCACGTATTGCTTCAAAGTAAGAAGATACCTCTCAATTGGATACATCCATCGAAACTGAATCGCTCCACCCAATAACGCTTCATCAGCTAGATGTATAGGCAAGTGCTCCATTATATCAAAAAAACTCGGAGGAAATATTTTCTCTAGATGACAAAGTGTTACAGCGATACGATCTTTAATATATTGCAAATCCGTCGCACGATTCACTTTCGAACACAATTGTCTAAAGAAATTGCTCAATTCAATCAAGGGTTCAATTACATTCTTCGGTAACGATCTGCGAATAGCCAATGGAATAAGTTGTTGCATCAGAATATGACTATCGTGGCTCTTAAGACCCCCAATGCTTCTATCATGTAAGCGCACACGACGTGATATATTGGATGAATACCCGTCGGGAACTCTTACTTCCTTCAACACTTTCAAGAACAAATCTTTCTCATCCTTGGTCATCGTGAATTGTGCTGGTGGTAAATAGGCTTTATTCGACCCTCTTAACTGCAAATGTAGGGGTTTTCTAATATTCATATCTTGTAAATCACGCCGAGCATTAACACCATCCTTCGATTTTCCTGCAACCCCTAATATTGTCCACAACACATTGTCACAAACATTCTTCTCTATATGCATCACATCGAGGTTGTGTCTTATTAGATTGTGCTCCCAATATGGCAATTCATAAAAGATACTCTTTTTCTTCCAACTATGGGTGCGATGTCCAGCTTTCTCCTTCTCTACCTGTCTCCTATGCCTCTCCTTAAGGTCATCCCTATTGTATTGGGTTAAAATACCCTCAGATTCTAATTGTAGCAACATCTCAGTTCCAGACAACAATTTTGGTTTGAGTCTGACTTCCCGCCTACCATCAAATGATACTTTATCCTTCCGGAATTTATGGCCAGTAGGTAAAAATCTGCGATGACCCAAGTATGATTGTTTCCTACTATGCTTCAACCAACACGATGTAGTTTCCTTATTGCAAAAAGGACATGCATATTCTCCTTTAGTGCTCCATCCTGACAAGTTTGCGTATGCAGGAAAATCACTAATTGTCCACAGTAAAGCTGCATGCATTTGAAACATTTGATTTGTTGATGCATCAAATG
Source organism: Camellia granthamiana (assembly GCA_036172215.1). NCBI lineage: Eukaryota > Viridiplantae > Streptophyta > Magnoliopsida > Ericales > Theaceae > Camellia > Camellia granthamiana. Next base: position 42,922,099 of record CM069911.1, read on the forward strand.
TTGACACACCCTCATTCCATAGTTCTTTCAACTCCTCAATCAACGGTTGCATATACACATCAATCTTGTCACCAGGTCCTTTCAGGCCGTCAATAAGCATGGATAAAATTAGAAATGGTTGCTTCATGCACATCCATGGCGGCAAGTTGTATGGAATGAGCACAACAGGCCAAGTGCTATGAACTATGTTCATCGTCCTGAATGGGTTAAAACCATCAGATGCTAAGCCAAGCCTTACACTTCGGCAATCATTACTAAAGTCAATATTCCGACGGTCAAAATCTTTCCATGCAAGGGAGTCAGCAAGATGCCTGAAGACACCATCATCAGTTCGTTCCTCTGCATGCCATCTCATTAACTTGGCTGTCTTGGATGACATAAACAACCTCTGCAACCTTGACTTTAAAGGAAAATACCTCATCTGTTTTGCAGCTATTTGTTTGCCACCTGTGTTAGGACCATTTGAACCACCATCACCATTTGATTTCCATCTAGAACTGTTGCATATGACACATTTATCAAGATTGGCGTCCTCGTTTCGAAACAACATGCAACTGTTGGGACATGCATCTCACGTCTCATACGTGAAGCCCAAATCTGTTGTGACCTTTTGAGCTTTATAATATGAGTCCGGGAGTTTCACACCCAACGGGAACGCCTCATTCAATAACTCAAGCAACATGTCAACAGACTTGTCTGTCCACTGATTAAGCACCTTCAAATGTAGAAGTCGAACAATGAATGACAAAGATGTGAACTTCTGATAACCCGGATACAATTCACTTTGTGCATCTTGAAGAAGTTTGAAATACTTTGCAGTCTCTGCATTTGGACCGAGCTGGGGTTCAGATGCATGGGGATCAGGCCCCTGTGGTTCATCACCCTCAACACTTGTACCGGCATGTGGATTTCCCATAGCCCCTTGTATCATTCCAATCATATCATCTCCAATGTCTAAATTAGCTAATGTTTCATTCTCTCGATTATCATGCAGAGATATGTAAGATTCCCCATGATTAATCCAATGTTTGTATTTTTTAAAAAAACCATTCAAAATCAGATGCTCCCGTACACCATCTCGTACAAAATAGTATCGATTCTCACACTTCCTACACGGACAACTGATCATCGAACCTTCAACCCTATTGGTTTTGGCAAACACAAGGAATTCATCAATCCCATTAATGTATTCACTCGACATCCTATTTGGCAAATCAATCCAACTCTTATCCATCATCTGTACACATCCACAAAAATATCTCACCAAAGTAACTCTAAATATAATACCTACGCAAACCAAGTAAATGATAGCATTCCTCTCCGCAAATAAATAAATTGTCATATTAAACGTCAAAAAATACAAAAAAAAAAAACCTAATAAACAGAATAAATAAGTGAAAATAAAAATAAACCCTAATATTTTGATTGGTTTTCAATTTATATTGTCTAAGACACATACATATTTTGCAAATATATTGTCTAAGACACATACATATTTCAACATTATTTAATAAATTTTTGAAATTTCATGCAAATAAACCATTGAGGTTTTTGACAATCAAACTAAACTCATTCATTATCAACATTAATCTTAACCTTAAATGCACTAAATTTAATTTGTCCTATTAAATATATATGAAATTATTATTTATTTTCATAACTTTTTCAAAATATAAATCTAATTTCTTGATTCTATTTTTTTTTTCCACAACAAGTTTTTGAACTTTTATAAACAAAAAACAAAATAAAAATTCAACCATTAATGAAGGTGAGAAATTAATTTTAAGATTAACGGATTTATATATATATATAGACAGATTTCAGATATATGGACAAATTTATATACAGATTTTTATATATATGAAATACAGATATATAAATACAGATTTATATACAGATTTATATATACAGATTTTTATATATATGAAATACAGATTTATACAGATATATAAATAAATACAGATTTCAGATATATGGACAGATTTATATATATGGACAGATTTATACAGATATATAAATAAATACAGATTTATATATATATAGACAGATTTCAGATATATGGACAGATTTATATATATATGGACAGATTTATACAGATATATAAATAAATACAGATTTATATATATATAGACATTCATGTATATATATATATGTATATACAGAGACCGAGAGAGATAGAGAGAGAGAGAGAGCATACGCAGAGAGAGAGAGAGTCGTCGCCGGAGGGAGCACCACTACCTGTCTCCGTCGCCGCCGCACCACCGCTGCTTGCTCGCCGTCGCCGGAGCACCACTACCCGTAGCCCGTTTGAGAAATTTGGGGGATGAAGTTAGGGATTTGGGATGAAGTTAGGGATTTGGGGATGAAGATCGAGCGGCAACAGGAAAAAGAAGGGCGGACGTGTTTTTTATTTTTACTTTTTGCGACGGTATGTTGTAGACCGTCGCAAATAGTAGTCATTTGATCGTAAAACGGCGCCGTTTGAATAATATTTTTTTGCGACGGCAAATTTCCGTCGCAAATGATCCACTGTTTGCGACAGCAACCATACGCCGTCTCAAAAAGGGGGTTTTCTGCGACGGTTTTTTTTACCGTCGCTAATACTTCCGCATTTCCGACCCCTCCGCGTAGTTTTATTACCGACGGTAACGTACCGTCGCTAAAGGCTATTATTTGCGACGGGTAAAGTTACCGTCGCAAAAAACGGTTTTTTGCGACGGGAGGCGCACCGTCGCTAATTCCTCCGTGTTTTTTGCTCTGTTTTCCTGTAGTGACACCCTTTATTCTTTGAACTTACTCTAGCATTATATTTGCTAATAGTATTATATAAACTGAAACTAAATAAATACTAATCATATTATTATTGTTTCATAACTGAACTTGCCCCAGATAAAGTGTGATTTGGAATTTTAAATTCTGTAAAGAATATAGAGTTCTAGTTTAGGATTTTCAAATATGTGCTTGTGTTAATTTATGATTTGATTTAGGATTTTGAATGATTTGTTTGTGTTACGAATTGATTTTGTTGTGTTTTTAATTTTGTAAGTTTTAATTCATTAATTATTAATGTTGGAACATTTTAGAAAATGGAGAGAAAATGGCCCAAAATAAATATTTAGAAAATGGAAAAAAAAAAAAAAAAAGCTCAAAAATAAATTTTTGAAGAAAAAAATTCAATCCGCAAATCGTCCGCACATCCGCGAACCCTATCCACACAAATAGGAAACCGCACTGCGGGCTGTTGCAGATTGACTTTTTTCCAAATTGCATAGATGTGAGCAGATCTAAACCAATCCGCAAACCGCCCAAATTCGAACCATGGACACCCCTACAATCCGCATGGGATTCAAAGATAGTTCCAAAAAGCTGAATAAAACAAATTAAAAAAGAACATTGCAAATAAAATAATGCAATCCATATGGATTCAATTCAACCTAAACAATTGACGTGACTATTATAAATTGAATAATATTATAATTTTATCTTTATCAATTTAAAAATTATTTAAAATTTTTATTTTTTGATTCAAATTTATTCTATACGTAAATTTTATACCACATAAATTTAATTATAACCACACAATTATTTTTTGAATAAATTTTAAAAAGTTAAAAAGTTAATACCTAAAATTATTCTTCTAAATTAGAATCAATAACCTACAAATTTAAAAACAAATTATTAAAAATTTGAATTGCGTCAATCACATTTATGATTGATATGACTCATAATACATGAAGTTTGTGGTTGATTCAAAAATTTAAGAGGGAATTTAAAAAAATAAAATAAGAAAAATGTGAATAAATATCTTTTACTTAATTTTATACACAACTTTTTTTTTTTTTTTTTTAATTCTTCTCTCAATTCACGTACCAAATACAATCTAGATAAGCCCACATGCATCCATGGTACAAATGACAGGGCATGTGATGAATGACAAGCGGGGAATTCTATTTGAACTCAAAATATGTCTTAGTACGTTTAATTTAAATTCATAAATTTTAATTTTTATTATATTTTACTATGAATTTACTAATAAAGACAACACATATTAAATCTTAAAAAAAAAAAAAAATTCATGGTGCACTCTAATCAATTATTCATATTCAAATCTTTATATTTTATTTCCTAAGAGATCAAAGTTATTTCTTCTTTTTCTTCTTCTTCATTCTCCCTCCAAAACTCCAATATTTCACCCTACCAAAACTCACCATCGTCATCAACATCATTGTTTTTTATTATTTTGAAATCCTAAACCCTAGAAAAAAGTTTGAACAAAATCAAATAATGGATGAGAGTAATAATCAAAATATCAAAAAGAGGTGAGTATTCATATAAAGAGGTTTTACAATTTTTGTAGAGCACCATCAATTATTTTCTATATTATTTTTTTGACAAAAATAAAAGGGCCCAGTAGTTAAATTAACAATAACATATTATTGGAGTTGTTCTCATTTTGTCATTTAAATAGTACATTATTTAAGGATTACTATTTCTTGTTAGTGTCTGATGCTTATGTGAGTGATGCTTATGTGCTTATAAGTTTGTTTTTACTTTTCAATGAGTATTCTTGTAGATAATTTATAATGCAAAAGTTTTTTTTCCTGTATTGAAAAGTTTTATAATGTTTGATTTTTACTTTTTCATGAGCATTCTTATGGATTATTTATAATGTAAACATTTTTTTTTTTTTTGGTATTGAAAAGTTTTATAATGCTTATGTAAAAGTTTGGTTTTCCCTATATTTATAATGCTATGTGCTTATAAGTTTGGGTTTTTTTTTCTGCATTTGAGAATTATTTTCTGTATTGAAAATTTTTTGAAATAATTTAATTTTTTTTAGTTTTTTTAATATTTATTATTTGGATTTATCTTGAGGATAATTTGAAAAAAATAATAGGGTGTAATGAGAAATTTTAAATTGTTAAACAGGACATACTCAAAATTTGGAAGCACTTAATAATTTTTTGAGTGTAAATGGAATCCCCCACGACGGACCCGATTGCCATTTTCAATTTTATCTCCAAAGCATTGTTAATTCTGCCTTTATTAAAAATAATTATTGGGTGCCTCAAAAAAAATAAAAAACAAAAACAAAAACAAAAACAAAAAAGATAATTATTGGGATAATAATCAATAATGCAGAGGATGAGTTTAATTAGAAGCTCAATAGATTGCATCATTAAATTTGGGAGTAATGAAGTGAACTTTTCTGAGTCACTTCAGTAGTTTTTTTTTTTTTTTTTAAAGGAAAAAAATCGTAAGTGTGTGAGTGATTTTTCGATTACACTGCCCGTTTAGTAATTCAGCTGTAGAACACTGGCAGAATAGATGGCACCCTGCTGTCCTGCACAGAAAGAGAAGGCTCCGGCGGTGGTTCTTCCACCCGGGGGCTCTCCGACGATCAAGTCAGTATATCTCTCAAAGATAGCCAAAGTGCTTAACTCACTACTCAAAGTATAAAATTGCGTACCTTAGACCCATAGGGGTGCCTCTCTTTTATAGTTTACTCAATCCTAGTCCCACTAGAAGCCTGGCTTCTATGGACTCCAATTCAGTGCTTACTTTGGATTTCTCAAGAGATAAGGATAAACTCCCTAAGAGTATTACCCTTATCCATTCTGAAGTCTTTTTTCATCCTAGGACTCTTGTCCCTTATCCGCTTATCTCGGACTCCGGTATTCTCGCAGATAACCTCAGCAACTCCGAGATCACCTCGGCATAACTACCACGACACGTGGCACCTCGGCTTACACGTCGGTGTCACCTTGCCTCGTGTTGGTACTCAGAAAATATATCCCCACAACTGCCCCCTAGGTTCTATTACCTCGGTATTCTGAGGTGATGGAACCTATATCGTTCCTCTTTCCAGTACATCGGCATAAGAACTCTTCAGCCGAGATCGTTTATTTCAGGCCGACATGTCTTCTTCCAAGAACAAGAATTCTAATGAACTTTTTTACGCACATGAGCTGTCATGCATCACTTTTCAACCGTTCTACTTACGTGTTTCATCTTCATTGGCTCGTGCTTGTGACGCGCTTGTAAGCCGTCTTGCATCTGTCTGCGCCGTCTGACGCATGCGATATTCCAAGCGTAATAAATACTTCTATTTTTGCCGCCGTTTCAAGTTTTTTGACAAAACTTTTGCCTCTTGGTTTTGTCCCTTCACTTTTACAATCGATTTTACTTACTTTCTCTCTCTCTAAACTCTTTTCCTTGAATCTACCATTGCTCAAACCTCAAGCTCTGCAACTGCTATCATTCTTCCATTCCAGTGAAGCTTTCGTCATTCCGTTGTGTCTGTAACCGTCGCCTGACTTCGGCAATCTTTATACCGGCTTCATTTTTCCTGGTAAGCCACCGTTCCTTTCGTTCTTAACGCCTTTGATATTTCTTCATTATTAGTTTGCCATTACTGTCTTGTTCAAACATCTATCTTGCGAACCACATATTTGAATGCTTTAATTTTGCTTTTGTCCATGTCTTGAACACTTGCACTGTTTCACCACTTTTTTGTCACTGTTCTTGACCCTATATCTCCTGTATTCTTTATACTTTTGAGAGCCCTACCTCTGTTCTTGATTCTGAAACTTTATTCTTTGTTTCTTGTTTTCTGTGTTTCCTTCTAGATCCGTGCCCCCAATCTTTGCTTTCATAGATTCAATTTTGGGATTTGTTTATAGAACCTACCAACTCTTAGGAAAAACTGAAACAACCCTTACCAGTATTTACTTAGGTTTTGCCGAGGTCTTAAAAACCCTTTAAGAACATCCCCTTTCTGAAGTCGAATACCTCTACGCCGACATTATGGGCATGTGGAAACATAGGGTAGATACCCCAACCAAACTTGAATACTTTAGGGAAGAGTTCGCCATTCCTGCCGACGTCCATCTGAGACTGGCTGGGGATGACGACTCTATCATGCCCACAGATGATACGATGCCATTTCCCATTGTTGCTTTTACTGAATGTGGACTTCGGCTTCCACTTAATCCCATTTTTCGTGAAGTTCTCCATTACTATAAGTTAAACCCCATGCAACTTACCATTAACTCTTATCGAGTGATTAATGGTATTATAGCCTTAGCCAAACAGGAAAATGTTAGGATAACTTTAGCTGATATTCAGTACTGTTACACCATGTGTGCCCCCAATCTGAAAGAAAAAGGCTACGTCTATTATCTTAAGCCGAGGTCTACAAAGTTCAAAATTGTAGCCGACCTCCCAGACTCCAACAAGGGGGCTGGAGATGACTACCTCATTACCTCGGGAAATTGGGAGTTTGCCCCAGACGAGGATGCCCATCTCTACCCTCTTCCTCGGTCAGTTAAAGAGGGCAAGGGTAAGAGCCCAGTGTCAATACTTAGTTGTTTCTTTTCAAGTCCTCAGTACTCTGTCTGTTTCTTATGTCTGTTCTTCTTGCAGATGTTCGTAAGCCACTGAAAAGCTTTCGCCAATTCTACGTCCCTAGCAAGGATTTGAAGAAGCTTTTGGATTTGCCAGTCCATAAAAGGAAAGCGCATTTGCTTCTTAACTTCATTCCAACATACAAGTCGATTTTGCCTGACGTCCCTAAAAGGAAGAAGAAAAGCCTTTCTCCACCCTCTGCCACAACCCAAACTGTGTCTGTATCCCGAACAGATCAAGGATCAACATCGGATCCAGCTGATCAGCCATCAACTTCGGCTCCATACTTGATTCCTGTACCTGAACGGAAACGTCGGCGAAGACTTGTCCGAACTGCTGAGATGGGTCACCCAAAACCTGTTGCTGAAGATCTCCTAGCTGACCTCCCTACTGATGTCGATGATCAACCATCGCAAACCATGCCCCCACCGAAGGCGAAAAGAACCAAGAAAGCTCAATCAAAGGCCAAAGTAACTCAGGTTGAATCTGAGGACACTTTACCTATTTCCAAACTGGCTGAGAGTAAGAAGACTTCTTTTGTTTCTGCCAAAAGGTCTGCTGAAGCCCCACCCTCTGAGTCCACAAAGTCAAAGAAGCCGAGGTCGTCCTCAGCAACTACCTCGGGGTCCAAAAAACCTGATATCCCTTGGGCCTCCCAAATTACTTTGGAAGATAGGCCAATTATGACCAGTGAAAGCGCCGATGACATTAATGTCGGCGTTGCTCTCAGTACGGCGCTGCTTCTTCCTGGCGATCTGGAGCAAAATGCCGGGTATAGTGAGTACGAGAATTATGCTCTAATGCTACAGCACTCAGTTCAAGTAAGTGTTCCTGCTTGGTACTTTTCCTTTCTTTCTATTTCACACTTAAAATATTTTCTAATACTTCTGTTTTCTTTCAGGCCATCCAGCATGCCCATTCTTTTTCAATGCAATCATTTAAGAATCGAGAGAAGTTGACCGAGATGAAGAGGGAGTTTTCTTCCCTTTAGAAGGCCAACAAAAGCCTTCAATTAAAAATGAAGAAGCTGGAAGACCAGGCCGAGGCTGCCACTAAGGCCCAACAGATAGCCGAGGAAAAAGCTGAATCTGCCGAGGCCATAAGGAAGGTCGCTGAGGCTAAGAAGAGAGAGGCCGAGGACAAAAAAGCCCAAGCCGAAAAGGAACTTCAGGAGGCCTTGATCACTAAAGACGCTGAAATCAAAGCGACCGACGAAAAGGCCTATGCTTAGGGAATGGCCGACGTTACAGAGGAATACAAATTACAAGTCAGGCAGGCATGCAACAGGGGCTTCTCCCTTGGTTGGATGTCCCTGGCAAAAAAGCTCAATATCCTTGATGATTCACCACTGCATAAAGCCGACGTTATTCCTCTTCCATTCCCTCCACCTCCACCTCCAAGTCAAGCTGAAGACGAATCTGAGTTCGAATCTGAGGATGAGGATAAGGATGATGATGAGGCTTTAGTAAGGAAGCCTAAAGACGCCAATGAGACCAAGTCTCCTCTTCAGGATGATCAAGTCCTAGACTTGACTCATGAGGAGGTTGTCAAGGAGGCTACTCCTGAGCAAGCATCATCTGACGTTCCTTCAACCGATAAAAGTCTTGATCAAACACTTGCCGAAATTGATGCTGAGATCGTGGCAGAAAAGGCAGCCGAGGCATCGACCCAGCAATCATCTGAACCTCAGACTCAACCAACTGCCACTGTTGAGGAATCTTAGTTTAAATGTCTTTTCTTTCGTTTCTTTTGTACTTTGTGAGCTTTTGCGTGGCCGATGTGCCTTCTTATGAACAGTTACGCTTTGATTGTTCCCTCTTTAATAAAAAACTACAACTGTATTGTCTGAATGCCTCAATCTTTATTTTCTCTTGATTACTTCTGTATGATTCTATACTTAGAATATTTTGCCTGCCTTTCATACTTTGCCTCCTTTGTGCAATCTTCTCGGGGTTACATACCTCAGGTATAATAACTATAAGCTTTACTTCGACAAGATACTGTCCTGCAAACTTTTCATAAATTTCAACAAGTGTAAAACACATACTGTTTTAATTTCAACCTATAAACTTTTCTTAAGTGCTAAACAATGATCTACTTGTAAATTGCTACAAATTTCAACAAGTGTTTAAACAATATACTTAGCTTTTACTTCAACCTGTAAATTGCTGCAAATTTCAACAGATGATCATATGTCGGCTTAACGTCATCTTGTAAATTACTACAAATTTCAACAAGTGTTAAGCATCTTCTTCGGGTTAACCCACTTGAAAATTTCTGCAAGTGTTTAAGCAATAGCCTCGGCTTTACTTTGACTTGTAAATTGTTACAAATTTCAACAAGCGAAGAGAAACAGTAATATCGGCTTAACTTCAACTTGTAAATTGTTACAAATTTTAACAAGTGAAGATAAGGAATCAGCTTAATTTCAACTTGTAAATTGCTACAAATTTCAACAAGTGAAGATAGGGAATCAGCTTAACTTCAACTTGTAAATTGCTACAAATTTCAACAAGTGAAGATAAGGAATAATCTCGGCTTAACTTCAACTTGTAAATTGCTACAAATTTCAACAAGTGAAGATAAGGAATAATCTCGGCTTAACTTCAACTTGTAAATTGCTACAAATTTCAACAAGTGAAGATAAGGAATCAGCTTAACTTCAACTTGTAAATTGCTACAAATTTCAACAAGTGAAGATAAGGAATAATCTCGGCTTAACTTCAACTTGTAAATTGCTACAAATTTCAACAAGTGAAGATAAGGAATAATCTCGGCTTAACTTCAACTTGTAAATTGCTACAAATTTTAACAAGTGAAGATAAGGAATAATCTCGGCTTAACTTCAACTTGTAAATTGCTACGAATTTTAACAAGTGTTAAGCATATTCTTCTTCTCTTTGCCCCCAATGTGAACCTGAGTTCCACTTGGGTTCTCATTATTCAGAAAAAATATTGCGCATCTTTTATCAGTGTAGAGGAATTATGCTATGATTTTATTGATGACGTTGAAAAAATAACAAGGAACATCTAATGATAGAAAAATTTCAGATTACAAGTGTTCCATGGTCTAGGCAATGCTTTGCCCTCATTATCTTCAAGTCGATAAGCTCCATTGCCTAATACCGAAGTGATTCTGTAGGGTCCTTCCCAGTTTGGGCCAAGCTTGCCCTCTCTGGGATCTTTCTTGTTGCCGACGACTTTTCTCAGGACTAGGTCGCCAACTTGAAAATCCCTTGGATTGACCTTCTTGTTGTAAGCTCTGGCAAGCTGTTGCTGGTATGCTGCGAGCTGAATTGCAGCTTTTTCTCTTCGTTCTTCCAAAAGATCCAGATCTCGGGCTAAGAGTATATCATTAGTCCCATTCTCAACTCCCTGGGTTCGGATCCCTAGGATGCCGACTTCCAGTGGGATGACTGCTTCTGTGCCATAAGCCATGGCAAAGGGGGATTCTCCTGTTGATCTTCTCGGCGTAGTCCGATATGCCCAAAGCACGTTGGGCAATTCGTCTACCCACTTTCCTTTTGCTGCCTGCAGCCTCTTCTTTATTCCATCCAAAATTACTTTGTTGGATGCTTCAGCTTGTCCATTACTTTGGGGAAAACTTGGTGTTGAAAAGTAATTCTTGATCTTGAATTTCGCACAAAAGTTCTTGATGAGTTTGCTGTCAAACTGCGTTCCGTTGTCGGCAACTATTGCTCTTGGAATCCCAAATCTGGTGATGATGTTTTTCCATATAAAGTTCTTGACATCCACATCTCGAATTTTGGCAAGAGGTTCTACCTCTATCCACTTCGTGAAGTAATCTATTGCTACCAGCAAGTATTTTCTCTGCCCAGTTGCCTGGGGAAGTTAGCCAACAAAATCCATGCCCCACTGAGCAAACGGCCAAGGGCTGGATACTGGATTCAGGTTAGCAGCTGGCTGGTGTATCAAAGGTGCAAACCTTTGGCATTGTTCGCACTTCTTTACGTATGCTTCTGCATCTTTTTGCATGTAGGGCCACCAATACCCCTGGGTAATAGCCCTGTGAGCTAGTGATCTGCCCCCAGCGTGGCTTCCACAAACTCCTTCATGAATTTCATATAAAAAATCTTCAACTTGCAAAGGGTGTATGCACCTTAAAAGGGGTCCAGTGAAGGACCTTCTGTAGAGATGTCCGTCTGCTGTCAGACTGAATCTTGCCGACTTCAATCTAACTTTGTGTGCCTCCTTGCGGTCTTCTGGCAGCTTTCCTTCTTTCAGGAATGCAACTATTGCATCTATCCAGCTTGGTCTCATGTCCACACACATTGCTTCCTGCTCTGTGTTCCGTGGTTCTATGCTCGGGCCCGACATATAGTCAATCATTATTGTCCTTGTTTTTCCAGTCTGTATTGAACTTGCCAAGTTGGCCAACGCGTCGGCGTGGCTGTTATCATCTCGGCTTACTTGGAGTAGTCGGCAATTCTGAAATAAGGCTGCCAATCTGATGACCTCTTCTGCATATGCCGACATCCTTTCGTCTCTGGCTGCAAATTCTCCTGTTGACTGGTTAACAATAAGCTGTGAGTCACAAAAAACTATTACCTCATCTGCTTTTGCTACTGCTGTCAGCTTCAGCCCTGCAATTAATGCTTCATATTCTGCTTCGTTGTTTGAGGCCTTGAACCCCAAACGGATGGATTGTTCTACTATCTCTCCATCTGGAGATATCAATACTACTCATGTCCCTGCTTCCTGCCGGTTTGAGCTCCCATCAACGAAAAGTCGAAAGGAGTCGTCGATGTAAATGCTGCAGGGTCTGAGTTTTTTCTTCCTTGGTTCTTTTGCCTTTGGCTGGGCTTCTCCTTCCTTGTTTAGACATCGTTCATCTTGGCTCACCGGAGCCTGATGTTCGATAGATTCTGGCGTGAACTCGGCCACGAAGTCGGCCAAAACTTGGCCCTTAATTGCTGTTCTCGGCCTGAACTTCAGGTCATACTGGCCCAAGGCCACTGCCCATCTTGCTATCCTTCCTGTTAAGTCTCCTTGTTGCAACAAGGATTTCAGCGGGTGCTCTGTTAGCACCACAATCTTGTGAGCCTGAAAGTAATGGTTCAGCTTCTTTGAAGCCATTACTAAGGCCAGCATCAATTTCTCCAGTGGTAGATACCTTGTTTCTGCATCGGCGAAGGTTTTACTTACATAGTAAACAGCCTTCTGCTCTCCTTTCTCTTCTCGGATTACCACTGCACTTACTGCGTGTTCTGAAACTGCTAAGTACAGAAACAGTTCCTCCCCAGGTTCAAGCGTTGAGAGGACTGGAGCCGTGGTTAGATATTTCTTCAGATTGGTCAAAGTGGCTTCACATTCTTCAGTCCATAAAAAGTCCGTGGACTTCTTCACCAGATTGAAAAAAGGTTTACATTTGTCTGAGCTTCGGCTTATAAACCTGTTTAGGGCTGCGGCCCTTCCGGTAAGCATTTGAACCTGTTTCACCGATGTCGGACTCTGTAACTCCAAGATGGCCTTGATCTGATCTGGGCTGGCCTCAATGCCCCTTCTGGTCACTAGGTACCCCAAGAACTTATCAGATCCGACTCCAAACGCGCACTTCGATGCGTTGAGTCAGAGCCGATATGCTTTGAGTATGTCAAAGACCTTTTCTAGGTCGGCAAGATGATCCTTTGGTTCCTTGGTCTTCACGACCATGTCATCGATGTAGACTTCTATTGTTCGGCCAATCAAGTGTTTAAACATCTTGGTTACCAGCCTTTGGTAAGTTGCTCCTGCGTTTTTCAACCCAAAAGGCATTACTCTGTAGCAGTACAGGCCTTTTGGGGTGATGAACGCTGTCTTCTCCGCATCCGGGGGGTACATGGCTATCTGGTGATACCTCCTATAAGCGTCCAGGAAGCTCATCCTTCCATGTCCAGATGTGGCATCCACCAACTGGTCGATCTTGGGTAGAGGAAAGCTGTCTTTGGGACAAGCTTTGTTCAGGTTTGTAAAATCTACACAGACCCTCCACTTACCATTCTTCTTCTTTACTACCACGGTGTTTGATAGCCATGTCGGATAATTGGCTTCTCCGATGGCCCTGGCCTCCAGAATTCTGTCTACTTCCTCCTCCACTGCTTCGACGTGCATCAACGTCGGTCTTCTGGCTCGTTGTATTACAGGTTTGGCCGACCTGTCAACGTTGAGTTTGTGGCATGTGACCTCGGGGTCAATGTGTAGACACCCCATTTTTGACCGACCTTAAGACTCAGACGTCACCAGTTGAGCGCTCGGTGATGTTGCATATTGTGCTCGTTCAGAAGTCTTAGAGTCGCGGCCGTGAGCCCTGCCTCCGGACTTCTGAACCCTCTTCTGTACTTTGCCTCGGTTTGCGAACCAGGCTCGGTTTTCTCTGTTTCTTTTCCTGAGGGGAGGGAGAGGTCCCGTAGACCATCTCTCAGTGGCCGTGGGCTACATTTCGTGGCCGTAGGCCATTTTGCCCATTTCGGAGCCCGGTTCCCGGTTTTCGGAGCCGTCAGGCCGTGTGCCTCGGTTCGGGACCGCCTAACCATCTCCGATTGCCCCGGTTTTTGGCATACATCCTATTTACTCCCTTTTGAGGGACACTGAGGTCTAAGAGACCCACTTTGTGGTCGAATGCCACTTTCGGTGCTTAACAACCTGTTTTCGGGACCTTGAACTGCGCGTTCTGGCCCCCGAACCTTCATTTTGCATCGGTTTTCGTTCATTTTTGGTAGATACCTCTATTTTATCACCAGGAAGGTCACAGAAGGGTGGGAGGCCAGCAATTGTCTCAACAACCAGTTATATTCCTCCGGCGCCCTCCGACGCCCGTTTTTCTCACTTCCGAGCCAATGTTGACCACCCTAGGGCCACTTTCTTCAAACCCAAACCACATATTTGTGTTGCAGACACCTGGGAGGACACAAATATCATATGGCCGGCCAGAAATTCAACTTGACCCTTTTGAACCCCTTGGAAAAGTGGGTTGTTCTCTTTCCTGGTTCACAGTTGCCAATTTTCAACCACAAGGTTGTGTTCAGGACACATGGGAGGACACTAATCTAGCATGGCCGGCCACTAATTCAATTGACCCTTTTTGACCCTTGGCCAGCCGGCCATGGGGGAGGGCCGGCCGGCCACCTGCAACCCAGAAAGCTGGCCGGCCTTGTTCCATTCAGTGAGTATATTACAGCTGTGTATTTGTTTTCCCTCCAAAACCTGTCTCCGGGGGGGAAACTTTTTGGGGGGAAACTTGGTGTCATTTCCCTCCACCTTTTCTCCCCTTCTCTTGCCTTTATAACCAGCCTCCAAGACTGATTTGAGGGTTACAAAAATTTCCCTAAGGGCCTTGCATACATCTCTCTCTATTTCTCTCTCATTTTCTCTCAAAATCCCTAAGTTCCAACCACATTTCTTCATCACTACCAAGCACCACCACCACCACTCCATTCCGGCAGCAAGGAGAGGTTTTCCAGAGGCTTAGAGGCAGCAAATTTGGTCCAAGAAGCAGCCAAAGCTTTGGTCTTCAAGGGTAAGTTCACTTCACCCTCTTTTGAGCTCAATCTTGCACCATTTTTCTAGCCTATTGTCTTACTGTTTTGGGCTCCGACCCTAACTAAAACTAGGCCTATTTCGAGCTATTCTTCATGTTTGTTTAAGGGCTCAACCCTGTTTGAGAGCCCCATCTTACACTTGCTTCAATACCCTCTTGTATGCCATTATTTTGCATAGTATTTCTAGCCTATTTGTGATCTGTTTTTGAGCATAATTTAAACTGTGAGTGGGATTATTTTGAGCCCCTCTACAACATTGTAGAAGGGCTCAACACTGTTGGGGGCCTCCATGTAGCACTTACCATTATACCCCTCTTTGGCCCCCATTTTTGCATGCTTTGTGAGCTTACCTTGCTTCTGTTTTTGGGCCATGATCAGAACTGAAAGTGGCCATATTTTGACCTTCTTGGCATATTTTATTAAGGGTCTTTGGCTGTTTGATGAATGCTTCGTATACCTCATGATATAGCCTCTTGTTGGCCTATTTCTTGCATGGCATTTTTAGCATGTTTGTATATTTTTTTAGGGGTTGTCACCTACTGAAAAACAGCATTTTTTTAGGCCCTTTTCAGTGTTGTAGAAGGGTCTTTTGCCATTTGGGCTTTGCCTCTATCACTTGCTTCATTGCTTCCCTTGCGGAGCCATTTTTGTATGCCATTTTTGCCCTACTTGTGATTGCTGTTTGGCCATGTTTTGTACTGTAAAAATGTGAGTTTTGGGGCTGCCTTTCTTCTGCTTTTTCATGTCTTGTTCAAATTATGCATGTATTGTATAGCTACAAGTCATTTCGGATGACTAGTTTTGCATTTCGGGAGAGATTCCTTACATCGGGTTTCATTTCGCCTCATTTCGGGGCTGTTTTCCCCCTCATTTTGCTACTGATTTTTGCATGTTTGCATGTCATATTCCGTGTCTTTGCCATGTCTCATTAGAGTCGCATTTCGGTGCCTGAGGGTCCGTTCTCAGTTTGCGTGCCCGCGGGCACGTACTTCGAGGTGTCTTGTTTTCATCTAATGGCCTCCTATGTGAGTGTGGCTGAGGCTCTCTCATGTTGGTGTAAGCCCATTCTTGCATTGCGTATGCCATTTCATCCATAGCATTGTGTATGCCTGGTTGTGTATTACCTCGTATAGCGTGTATGCCATTCCATGACATTGTGTATGTTAGGATTGTATATTAGTTGCATTTCATGCATATCATGCATATTGCATTGTGTTCAGGATAGGAGTTAGCCCGGGCACGGGAAGCGAGGCGCGTTTCGTACCCCGAGTAACGGAATGTGTCTCAATTCCCAAGTCACCGACACTCCGGATTATCCGTGATGGAGTTAGGTTTTGTTGTAGCATTCATATGCATTCATCCTATACTGAGTTGTGCAATTCGGTTTCTCGGCCATCATGCATCGATATGCGTGATTGGTGGCACGAGGATCGAGGCATGCATACATTTGTGAAATACATTGCTATGCCCCTTTCCTGCTCTCTGTTGCAGCAAAATCAAGGATCAGCAGTCTTCCGGGACTTGGCGCGCTTTTCAAGAAACATTGCAAAACAGAGGCTAATTGGGGCATTCCAGTGGATTTCCGCGCAAGGCAGCCCAAACATACATCGTTCATCAGAATCAAGGCAGTCCCTGACTTGCATGCCAGTTTACAGTTTTTCTTAGTTAATTTGTTAATTAATTAGGGATTTGTATATTATGCGGACTGTATTATTCGGACTGTATTATTCTTTTATTCGGGACTGTATATTTATTCGGACCCTCTGCGCGAGGGCATAATTGTAATAAGTGTGGGTGAGTGTGATGTATGTCTTCCAACCCCACGTCTTTCTTCCCTTTTATTTATCCGCTTATGATGGTTAGATTAGGGCATATTTCAATTAGCATACAGTATGACAGCATGTTTGCATCATTCATCTGTTTTGCATGCACCGGGCTCGGCACATCATACTAACTACATCTGTATTTCAATTCCAAGTTGAATACTTGATAGCTGTTGCACCTCATATGCCATGTTTAGAATAGCCGAGCCTGCTATAGTTTGCATTTTTGCATGTGTTGCATTAGGCATTTCTGTATACTTAGGATCATACATGATTTCTAATGTAGTTTCTGTTTTGGCTTGGAGTACACCGTGTTTTCCATCTGCTATTCCTGAGCGGTTTGCCGGAGGCTTGTCTTGTCAAGGCATGACCATAAGGCTGACCGGTTACGGGCTCTGCCAGCATGGGAACACAAACCCCGGTTTTACCGGGGCACCCTTTTTGACCATTCGACCTAGTGCATATTCGGAATCCATAGTGACCATTCCAAACTAGGACAGGTTGCTTACCCGATGTAGGTTGTTTGAAACCGCTGTGTGCGTAGTGAAACCCTAGTCCCTGACAAAATAGGACAGGGAAACCCTACCCCAACATAGGGGTGTTTCGACTCTCACTTGCTTGTTATGTGCTTTTAGAGTGCGTCTCTACAGGAATGCATGTTTCAGTCTACAAGTTTGGGCATCAGGCCTGCGGGTACCAGTTCAGTAGTTTGGGCATCAGGCCTACGAGCACCAGTTCAGTATTTGAGAATCAGTTTTACCCGAGGGTATCAGATTTGAGGCAGAATTTTGGGGGCAGAATTCAGTAGGGGGCACAGTCATCCTGTTATGCTCATATCCGTTTTGGTGAAATCAGACTGAGATGCTGCATGTTTTCTCTTTTGCTATGTAGTCCTGGAACCATAGCTTCAGAAGGCTCCGATATCCCCCGGGTACATTGGACTAGTGCTGATAGACTTTGTTAGGTCAGAAATTCAATTCAAGGGCAACCAGCGTTCTTTCGCTGAGGCAAGGCAAAGAAAGGCCAGTCAGGGCTCACCGGTTCATCTGATCCGTCAGTCACCAGTCACATCACCTTTGTTCAGAACCAGCAGCCCGTGATGGCACAGGGTTCGGAAGAATTTGTGGCCGTGATAGCAGCGTTGAATCACGGAACTGCCATGCAGGCTGAGACCAGTATTGAAACGCAAGGCCCATCTGGGGCATCTGCCTTACATCCAGCTTTGGGACCCCAGCCGAACTTTGACCCACTTCCGCCAGTTGAAGATTTGCAATGTCCAAATCCTCGAGAAAGGTTGACCCAAGCCCGAGTTTTCGGACCCCTGGTGCAGCCTAATGAGAGGCGTTATCCCCTTGATGCTAATGACCTCGATCTGACCGCAGTGAAAATTGTGAACCTTGAAAAGCAATTCAAGAAGGCGCAGGGCCTTAACTCCATTCCCGACATTGAGGATGGGCACACTGAGTCTGCCGTCCGGCTCCCAGACAGATTCAAAATGCCACATATTGACCGTTTCGACGGGTCTGGGGATCCAATGATACATATCCGACTTTTCTTGGATGTCCTAAAGCCGATGGGTCTGACTAAGCCACAGAAACTCTCTCTGTATGGAAGAACCCTGTCGGGTGTAGCAGCCACTTGGTACGCTAAGTTGGAGGACAAAGTGAAGCAAAACTGGGAAGAATTGGCTGAGGCCTTTGTCAATCAGTATTCCTACAATACCCAAGTTGAAATGACCATCCAGGAGCTTGAAGCAACCCGCCAGAACCCAACAGAGTCTTTTGTGGAATTTGTTGCGAGGTGGAGAGCAAAGGCAGCTCAGATGACAGATCGCCGCCCTTCTGAGAGGGATCAAGTGCAGATGATGGTGCGAAACCTCGAGCATGATATGTTGCAAAAATTGATAGTCGCTCCATTATTCAATTTCAAAAGTTTGCATGAACTGGGGGTTCAGGTCGAGAATGCGTTCAACAGCGGGATCATTCCCAGAACAAGTGAACCGACAAGGAGGGTGATTTCAAGGGGTACCAATGCCGGAAGTAGTACTATTCCCGAACCCACTGAAATCAATACAGTCACCACAGCCAACCCTTTTGCCAAACCAAGCCTACAAACAACCAGCCCAGCCCGAGCTCAGGGCAAAACTTTCACCCCTCTCTATATGAGCCTGACTAGCGCACTAAAAGTCTTGATGGAAAGAGGGCATCTCAAACCCCTCGATCCTCAACCTCTTCCTGACCCACTCCCAGCTAGACATAACCCCGCCAAGTATTGTATGTACCATCAGCAGCGTGGTCATGGCACCGACCGTTGCTATCGCCTTCGTCATGAGGTCCAAAATCTCATCGACAACCGGACGATAGCTCCACCTTCAGACCCCAATGACCAAACATCTCCTGCCTACCTCAATCTCATCCATATACTGCCATCCACCTATGACCCTAGCATATACATCATCCCAGTCCATCTACCCAAGCCTGAGGTGTTCATTCCAGAAAGCATGGACTTATGCATGATGGATGCATCTGGACCCCAATCATCTCAAACCCGTGAGCCCACTACTTCTGAGCTAAAGAGAATGATCAAAGATCTTCAAAGAACTGTGACAGATCTAGCCTCTGGGACATTGGCTCCATCATCGACCACAGCACATGCTAGGAGTTTCGCGACAAAAGGCTCCCCAATCTTGGAACGGGCTGTATTTGAGGAATGCCAATCCCTTGGCAAAGTGGAGGCGAGTGGAAAGAACAAGATAGGGGCGGGCATGGACCCCCATGAACATCTTCTGTTGGCTGTTGAGACTTTGAAAGCCGAGGGACTGGACAAAGAGCAAGTCGTCACAGTTGTTGCAAAAACTATGGATGACACTTTCGCTACTCAAGTTGGGGGCAGTTTGAACCAAAGGGAAAACCGGGAGAAGGGCCGTTATGCCAGAGGCAATCCTGTTAGCTCTAACCCTCCACTCAGAAGAGATCAGCAAACCAGGCCAGCACCTGCCAATCCTTTTACTGGTGCGTCCAGCAAAAATCCACAAACCCAGAAGTACCAACCCCGAGGTCAGAGGGTCTTCCATGCCCTCTATATGCCTTTGTCCAAAGCTCTCCAAATCCTCGTTGGACAAGGCCATCTCAAACCCCTTGAGCCTCGGCCTCTCCCGAACCCTCTTCCGGCTACGCATGATGCTACCCAGTACTGCGCATACCATCAGCAAACTGGCCATACTACCAACAACTGCTTCCGTCTTCGCCATGAAGTACAGGATCTATTTGACAACGGGGCCATCCTTCCACCGAGCTCCGCAAAGTCTATCGGCACTGGGTCAGTGAACTTGGGGGATAATGTTATATGAACGGGGGATGAACCACCTGCAGGCGGCACTCAATTTACTCCAGACGTGGGAATGGCACGCACTGTTCTGAGCAATGTGCAAATACCAGTTTTTGTGCTTTCTGACTTGGGTATTGGGTCAGTTTTGTTATTTTGTTTTGAGTCTGTCTTTTTGTTTTGAGTCAGTCTCTTTTGTTTTGGGTTTGTCTTGTTGTATCGAGTTAGTCCTGTTATATAGGAGTCGGGTGATTCCGGGGGTGTTACCTCGGGCATCACCATTTTGTTTTGTGTTTGTCTTTTCGTTTTGTTTTGAGTCTGTTTCTGCCAGGGAGCCAGTTGTGCCAGCCGACTTTGAATGAACAGTAGTGATTTTCATATTCTTGTATTCGCTTCTGCCTTGTGCCAGTTATGACGGGAGTTTTGAATGAGATGGCAGTATTTGACTAAGAACTCTGTCTTTTCTGTGCCCTAAAGTCATTGTATTGACCTAAGTTTTTCAAAACCTTTTTTTGAACACTGCGGTGGAAACGAAGATGAAGGAATTCCTCGGGATTTGCAAAACTTTGATCAATTGAGAGAAAAAGAGGCGTGCTAAGCCATTAATGAATGAAATCATGCTTATTAGCGTGAGTACTGAGAAGGACCCTGGCTTGATCCAGACTGGTTTCACACTGTCTTCAGCGCGAGTGATTTGTCACTTTCTTAAAAATTTTCAAAAACAAAATGTTTTGCGCGGTCCTGTGAAGACCTGTGTGGAATCGCTCTTGAGATTGTGCAGCCTAGGATCGCTCTCAGCCTCGAGACTCAACTCCTTTGCTTCAAAACCTTGAACTTGAATTCAGAAGGTTCAATGGTCAACTACGATGTGAGGCCTATGTGGCCAGATTTGAAGCAGCCCTCGAACAAGAGGCCAGGAAAGTAGGATCAAGAAGATCAGAAGATCAGAAGAAGCTTGCAAAGCTAGAACAGAAGTACCCTTTGAACTAGGGGCAAAGGTGTTAGATGTGCTCGAAGAGCCGAAGATGAATCCTCTTGCAAAACAATAGCCACGCTCTTGGATACGGATGGCTTCGAGATCCTAAAACCATTTGGCATGGACTTGTTACACTTTTACCTTTGAGAGGCTCGCTGGGCCGAAAACCCGGAAAGGGCGACCCAGGCAAAAGTTAGAGCAAGAAAAGATATATACAAAAAGCAAAGAGAAACAAAAAGAAGAAAAAAAAAGAAGAAAGAAAAAAAAAAGAAGAAAAACAAGAAAAAGAGAGAAAAAAAATTGAGAAAAAGGAAAAAGAAAAACAAAGCTCGCAAGGTCGAAAACCTGCGACAGGCGCCTTGGCAAAAGTTAGAGCCTAAAAAGGAGAGGTTAATACCGAGTGTACCTTAACCCCGAACTACGTAAGGCTTGATTCCCATCTTTGGGATACGTAGGCAACTTCATTCTGAAGTCCAGCCATAAACTCTTCCAAATCGATTGTGTCCATGTGATGGTTCTGGTCTTTGTCTTCACTGTATCCGAGAGTCTGGTTGTGTTCGTCGCTCTGAGCACTGACTACAATGCGCTGCGGTGCCATCCAAACAAGGAGCAACTTTCCGTTGCCATTCAATGTGCCGCGGTGCCGTGCAAACAAGGGGCAACTTTCCGTTGCCATGCAGTTCTCTTCAAGCACGAGGCAGTTTTCCTTTGGATCCGAGGTTGTGCATCTCGAAAGTGGTTCTATGCTTGTTGAGCAGTGGCCGATTGCAAAAACAGCTTTTGAGAATTTTTACTGAGGTTGACTATTTTCTCGAAAATCATTCTATCTTTTCCAAAACTGGACCCTTTTCATGGACCCAGAAAAGGAAAATTTTCAGTGCTCATAGCCTAACTTGCATGATTTTAAATCAAAAATCGAACAAGCATGTTGATCTAACTCTCATTTTGGTCAAAACTGTTTTAGTGGAAAGCAAAAACAAAAAATGGTCGAAATAATGAACTAGGGGCATAGTTGAGTCCGGTGTTCTGTCTTTTCCCATTGTCAACATACTCGCCAGAAAGGGCACCCTACTCGCCAAGAAAGGCACTCTACCTGCCAAGAAGGGCGCAATTGAAGTTAATGACAAAGGACTAAAAGCTCTCGTATCCTCCAAGCAACGAGGTGTCGAGCCAAGTGCGAAGCACGAACTGGAATGAGGCAAGATATTCCACTCCATCATCTGGACAGATCTTATCACGTCCAAACTCCCCAGCAAAGCATCATCAACCGATGCTAGCTGCAGATTTGCTACACACCCAGTTGTAGCGCAACCCTTCTATGGGAGGAATTCACTAGCTGCGTGCAGAAGGAGAAGAATCTAGCAGGATGCTAGGGGCACGAGCTCACAACTTGCTATTTATCTATCAACCACCCAGGGGAGGAATGAAAAATGAGAGATTGAAGAATAGAGAGATGTGCGATGAGAGGAAAAGTGAGGAAAAGGGCTTTTTCAGAAAAACAGAGCTTGAGGGGCCGAGTGATGTGAGAACCACAAATGAGAAAGGGTGGGAAACACTACCGGTTGAAACAGGCTCCCTGTGCACGTCTGAGTGTCGTGTCTTTTTTTTATCTCGACTCTTGTTTTGAGTCGTTTCAAGTGTTACTCAATGTGTCTAGGTTGTGTGCCTTTTGTTTCCATGTTGAGTCGTTTTGCTGTGTCCAGTCGTAGGCTCAATACCTGATCGAAAACTCATCTCTCAATTTCAAAAATAAAATCGTTTTGTGCTCCAAGTGCCGTGCCGTGCCGTTCTCCACATTTGTGCAAAACAGAATTGGTTCTTTCATAAAGCCGCAGGGTTCAACCCAGGTCATGTCAGAACAGTAAAACAAGGACTATCTGAAGCTATTTAGGTTCCGGACTACAAAGCAAAAGAAAAGAGGAAGGAGCATCTTAGCATGTTTCAACTTTAGCAAAATCCGAGACTGCATTCCAAGTGCACCTTCTCAGGCCTCGCCATTTCTCTGGAGTATGAGTGTGTCTCGACCCCAAGTGTAAGCCTGCTTCAAGTCAGAATGGCAGTCCAAGCAGCACCAGAGGGTTTCACATGCAGCTGTTATCTCTCGCCAATTTGAATAGGGTGCGCCCTTTTGAGCTGAGTATGTTGTGAAGTCCTCTAAGAAGCAAATCAGGGGCACCAGAATATATATTTGATGATCCTCTATTGCATAGATTGTGAACTTTCATATACACTGCTGTTGCATGCGTGCCGCGCATCGTTATGATTCATGCATAGAATATGCCTGCTTTCAATATTGCATAGAATGTGCTTCCATACTTGCATAGAAAATGCTTGTATCTATTGCATAGAAAATGCCCCCATACTTGCATAGAAGATGCATTTTATCACAATTTCTTGTGCATTTTATCTCGCTCGCACTGTCTTGTGCACTTACACTTTGTATCTCACTCGCACTATCTTGTGCATTACATATCAATCGCGCTGTTTAGCGTATCGCACTGTCTTGTGCATTTCAAATCACTCGCGCTGTTTAGCGTATCACGCTGTTTAGTGCATTTCAAATCAATCGCGCTGTTTAGCGTATCGCACTGTCTTGTGCATTTCAAATCAATCGCGCTGTTTAGCGTAACGCACTATCTTGTGCATTTCAAAATCAATCGCGCTATTTTGCGCACCTCAATCGCACTGTCTTGTGCAGTTTACATTCGCGCTATTTTGCGCATCGCACTGTTCTGTGCAGTTTATCAATCGCGCTATTTTGCCCACCTCAATCGCACTGTCTTGTGTAGTTTACATTCGCGCTATTTTGCGCATCGCACTGTTCTGTGCAGTTTATCACTCGCGCTACTTTGCGCACCTCAATCGCACTGTTTTGTGCAGTTTATCAATCGCGCTATTTTTGCGCACCTCAATCGCACTGTCTTGTGCAGTTTACATTCGCGCTATTTTGCGCATCGCACTGTTCTGTGCAGTTTATCAATCGCGCTATTTTGCGCACCCTCAATCGCACTGTCTTGTGCAGTTTACATTCGCGCTATTTTGCGCATCGCACTGTTCTGTGCAGTTTATCAATCGCGCTATTTTGCGCATCGCACTGTTCTGTGCAGTTTACATTCGCGCTATTTTGCGCATCGCACTGTTCTGTGCAGTTTATCATTCGCGCTATTTTGCGCATCGCACTGTTCTGTGCAGTTTATCAATCGCGCTATTTTGCGCACCTCAATCGCACTGTCTTGTGCAGTTTACATTCGCGCTATTTTGCGCATCGCACTGTTCTGTGCAGTTTATCACTCGTGCTACTTTGCGCACCTCAATCGCACTATTTTGTGCAGTTTATCATTCGCATTATTTTGCGCACCTCAATCGCATTGTCCTGTGCTTTGCATATCACATCGCACTATCTTGTGCATTTCAAATCAATCGCACTGTTTAGCGTATCGCACTATTTTGTGCATTGTATCATTCGCGCCATCTCGCACGTCCTACCTGCACTTGTTTGTGCAGAACATTTCACTCGCGCTCTTTTGCGCATCGCACTATTTTGTGCACATTACTTGCATTGTGCATGCATTTTATCGTGCTATCTTGCGCATCTCACCTGCACTTGTTAGTGCGTCGCATCGCGCTATCTCGCACACCCTTACCTGTATCACACTGCG
Source organism: Camellia granthamiana (assembly GCA_036172215.1). Classification (NCBI taxonomy): domain Eukaryota; kingdom Viridiplantae; phylum Streptophyta; class Magnoliopsida; order Ericales; family Theaceae; genus Camellia; species Camellia granthamiana. The sequence continues at coordinate 42,946,826 of CM069911.1, forward strand.
TTATGCATTCACCCCGCCGGCACCGCGTGTGTCAAACTTTCGGAATCACATTGAATATATGTTGTTAGCATATGGTGCTTGTTGAATTTCTCTCTTTTGCAGGCACGATATTGTATGTACGGTTCATTTGAGGCTGGTGCGACCAGACGAATCGCGCAGGTATCGTATCTTCTCCATGTGAGACACGACGAGAATAGAATAATTCTCCGCATTCCTAACTGCATGAAATGTAGTTGTTGCTTTGCATCCTTGCTTAAAACTGTTGCATCTATTTGTAAATTCTTGCTTCATTACAGCTTGTTGCATTTGCATGATCATTAAGTTACATCTGGCTCTGTGCATATCGCTTTGCATTTTGCCCCCTTTGCCTGCGGGCACGCCTGCGGGCATATCTCTGTTCCTCTTGTATGATTGTCTAAGTCTTCAGCCTTATCAAAAATGGGTCGTCTCTGGGCTTTGACATTCACTCCCGTCACTTGTGACTTCCGAGTTCTGTCAAAGAGGGGCAATTGTAGACACCCCATTTTTGACCGACCTTAAGACTCAGACGTCACCAGTTGAGCACTCGGTGATGTTGCATATTGTGCTCGTTCAGAAGTCTTAGAGTCGCGGCCGTGAGCCCTGCCTCCGAACTTCCGAACCCTCTTCTGTACTTTGCCTCGATTTGCGAACCAGGCTCGATTTTCTCTGTTTCTTTTCCTGAGGGGAGGGAGAGGTCCCGTAGACCATCTCTCAGTGGCCGTGGGCTACATTTCGTGGCCGTAGGCCATTTTGCCCATTTCGGAGCCCGGTTCCCGGTTTTCGGAGCCGTCAGGCCGTGTGCCTCGATTCGGGACCGCCTAACCATCTCCGATTGCACCGGTTTTTGGTATACATCCTATTTACTCCCTTTTGAGGGACACTGAGGTCTGAGAGACCCACTTCGTGGTCAAATGCCACTTTCGGTGCTTAACAACCTGTTTTCGGGACCTCGAACTGCGCGTTCTGGCCCCCGAACCTTCATTTTGCATCGGTTTTCGTTCATTTTTGGCAGGTACCTCTGTTTTATCACCAGGAAGGTCACAGAAGGGTGGGAGGCCAGCAATTGGCTCAACAACCAGTTATATTCCTCCGGCGCCCTCCGACGCCCGTTTTTTCTCACTTCCGAGCCAATGTTGACCACCCTAGGGCCACTTTCTTCAAACCCAAACCACATATTTGTGTTGCAGACACCTGGGAGGACACAAATATCATATGGCCGGCCAGAAATTCAACTTGACCCTTTTGAACCCCTTGGAAAAGTGGGTTGTTCTCTTTCCTGGTTCACAGTTGCCAATTTTCAACCACAAGGTTGTGTTCAGGACACATGGGAGGACACTAATCTAGCATGGCCGGCCACTAATTCAATTGACCCTTTTTGACCCTTGGCCAGCCGGCCATGGGGGAGGGCCGGCCGGCCACCTGCAACCCAGAAAGCTGGCCGGCCTTGTTCCATTCAGTGAGTATATTACAGCTGTGTATTTGTTTTCCCTCCAAAACCTGTCTCCGGGGGGGTAACTTTTTGGAGGGAAACTTGGTGTCATTTCCCTCCACCTTTTCTCCCCTTCTCTTGCCTTTATAACCAGCCTCCAAGACTGATTTGAGGGTTACAAAAATTTCCCTAAGGGCCTTGCATACATCTCTCTCTATTTCTCTCTCATTTTCTCTCAAAATCCCTAAGTTCCAACCACATTTCTTCATCACTACCAAGCACCACCACCACCACTCCATTCCGGAAGCAAGGAGAGGTTTTCCAGAGGCTTAGAGGCAGCAAATTTGGTCCAAGAAGCAGCCAAAGCTTTGGTCTTCAAGGGTAAGTTCACTTCACCCTCTTTTGAGCTCAATCTTGCACCATTTTTATAGCCTATTTTCTTACTGTTTTGGGCTCCGACCCTAACTGAAACTAGGCCTATTTCAAGCTATTCTTCATGTTTGTTTAAGGGCTCAACCCTGTTTGAGAGCCCCATCTTACACTTGCTTCAATACCCTCTTGTATGCCATTATTTTGCATAGTATTTCTAGCCTATTTGTGATCTGTTTTTGAGCATGATTTAAACTGTGAGTAGGCTTATTTTGAGACCCTCTACAACATTGTAGAAGGGCTCAACACTGTTGGGGGCCTCCATGTGGCACTTACCATTATACCCCTCTTTGGCCCCCATTTTTGCATGCTTTGTGAGCTTACCTTGCTTCTGTTTTTGGGCCATGATCAGAACTGAAAGTGGCCATATTTTGACCTTCTTGGCATATTTTATTAAGGGTCTTTGGCTGTTTGATGAATGCTTCGTATACCTCATGATATAGCCTCTTGTTGGCCTATTTCTTGCATGGCATTTTTAGCATGTTTGTATATTGTTTTAGGGGTTGTCACCTACTGAAAAACAGCATGTTTTTAGGCCCTTTTCAGTGTTGTAGAAGGGTCTTTTGCCATTTGGGCTTTGCCTCTATCACTTGCTTCATTGCTTCCCTTGCGGAGCCATTTTTGTATGCCATTTTTGCCCTACTTGTGATTGCTGTTTGGCCATGTTTTGTACTGTAAAAATGCGAGTTTTGGGGCTGCCTTGCTTCTGCTTTTTCATGTCTTGTTCAAATTATGCATGTATTGTATAGCTACAAGTCATTTCGGATGACTAGTTTTGCATTTCGGGAGAGATTCCTTACATCGGGTTTCATTTCGCCTCATTTCGGGGCTGTTTTCCCCCTCATTTTGCTACTGATTTTTGCATGTTTGCATGTCATATTCCGTGTCTTTGCCATGTCTCATTAGAGTCGCATTTCGGTGCCTGAGGGTCCGTTCTCGGTTTGCGTGCCCGCGGGCACGTACTTCGAGGTGTCTTGTTTTCATCTAATGGCCTCCTATGTGAGTGTGGCTGAGGCTCTCTCATGTTGGTGTAAGCCCATTCTTGCATTGCGTATGCCATTTCATCCATAGCATTGTGTATGCCTGGTTGTGTATTACCTCGTATAGCGTGTATGCCATTCCATGACATTGTGTATGTTAGGATTGTATATTAGTTGCATTTCATGCATATCATGCATATTGCATTGTGTTCGGGATAGGAGTTAGCCCGGGCACGGGAAGCGAGGCGCATTTCGTACCCCGAGTAACGGAATGTGTCTCAATTCCCAAGTCACCGACACTCCGGATTATCCGTGATGGAGTTAGGTTTTGTTGTAGCATTCATATGCATTCATCCTATACTGAGTTGTGCAATTCAGTTCCTCGGCCATCATGCATCGATATGCGTGATTGGTGGCACGAGGATCGAGGCATGCATACATTTGTGAAATACATTGCTATGCCCCTTTCCTGCTCTCTGTTGCAGCAAAATCAAGGATCAGCAGTCTTCCGGGACTTGGTGCGCTTTTCAAGAAACATTGCAAAACAGAGACTAATTGGGGCATTCCAGTAGATTTCCGCGCAAGGCAGCCCAAACATACATCGTTCATCAGAATCAAGGCAGTCCCTGGCTTGCATGCCAGTTTACAGTTTTTCTTAGTTAATTTGTTAATTAATTAGGGATTTGTATATTATGCGGACTGTATTATTCGGACTGTATTATTCTTTTATTCGGGACTGTATATTTATTCGGACCCTCTGCGCGAGGGCATAATTGTAATAAGTGTGGGTGAGTGTGATGTATGTCTTCCAACCCCACGTCTTTCTTCCCTTTTATTTATCCGCTTATGATGGTTAGATTAGGGCATATTTCAATTAGCATACAGTATGACAGCATGTTTGCATCATTCATCTGTTTTGCATGCACCGGGCTCGGCGCATCATACTAACTGCATCTGTATTTCAATTCCAAGTTGAATACTTGATAGCTGTTGCACCTCATATGCCATGTTTAGAATAGCCGAGCCTGCTATAGTTTGCATTTTTGCATGTGTTGCATTAGGCATTTCTGTATACTTAGGATCATACATGATTTCTAATGTAGTTTCTGTTTTGGCTTGGAGTACTCGGTGAGTTTTTATGCTTTAGCATCCTTGCATGCGTGTGAGTGACTGCCATGATAGCATGCTTGCCATGAGGCTATTTGCTTATGTGATATAACTGCCTGAATGCCTGTGGGTGAAGGTTGGGTTATTTGGATTGGGACAATTCATCAAATGTTTGTTTTAAGCCCACTAGACAGTGGCAAAATCATGTTTTCTAAGCCCACCCGAGGGTGGCAAATCCACGTCTTAGCCTACCTGCGGGTAGCACCATCAAACCATTTTCAAACAAACAAACATGAAATGTTTTGTTCCAATTCAGGCGATCCAGTCTATACTTGTATGCTGTGCGCATCACATAGTAACCTAGGCTAATAACCGGAATAAGAACACACAATGTTTTCAAAAACAGATATCATGGTTAGTAAAGGCCGGTCTTTGACCGGGCGAGCGGGGGTGCTCACGAAGTGACCTTCCCCAATCGTACCCAAGTTCCCGAGCCGAGGCAACTTTGGTGATGACGGACACGTGGCCTTTGGCACCGAGTCAGGGTTTCCTAAATTTCCCCATAAAAAAATATTTAGGTGGCTACTCTGTATCTGGCAAAGCAGTCCATGTTTGGCACTTCTTCAAAAATTTGTTTTCTCAAAAACGATTTGCCGGATTTGGACTCTTTGGTTCAAGATTTAGAACCGAGACAATCGAGTCCTTGAACTGTAGTGAGCCCAAATGAACAGAACGGGACTTAACCCTCCCGGGGCGTTCGGGGACTTCTACACAATGCCAGGCATTTCATAAGGTATCCAAGCGAACACCTCAATGTTTTTTCTTAAAAAAGCTTCCAGCTCTCTTTCCTCTTCTTCGGCTAAGCCCGAGCCGAGAAGAAAGAAGCGTTCCTCATCGCCCTCCTAGATGAGGATTTTCTTCAGTGCTTCTTCACTTTTCTCGGCTGGCTCCTTGCCGACATCATCTAGGACCTTCATGTCCTCTTCTTCAATTTCTGCCTTCTCTGGTTCCCAAACGTTGCAGGTGGATTTCATTGCTGCCATGGAGCAAGTTTTTGCCTACAGTTGATCTCCTCTGATTTCTTCAATCCCAAGCTCTGTTGGGAACCGCAATAGTTAATGCAATGTTGAGGGAACTGCCCCCATTGCATGCAACCATGGCCTTCCCAAGATGATGTTGTACGGTGAGGGTGTGTCAATCACAATGAATTTCGTCTTGATTTTCTTTGTGCCGGCTTATACTTCCAAGCTTGTTGCGCCTAGTGGCCATGTCGGCGTTCCATTGAAGCCGACCATCGGGCCATTGGATCCTTCCATATCATCTGGGTGAAGGCCCAGCTCCTTGTAACATCTAACGTACATGATGTCACAAGAGCTGCCTTGATCAATCAAGATACGCTTCACTTGGCACTCCCCAACCTGGAGGGATACTACCAAGGCATCATTATGCGGATGTTGGACCATCTCTAGGTCGGCTTCAGTAAAAGCTATCATCGGTCCTTGGCACTCCTCTAGCCGATGTCTCTTTTCCCCGACCTGGTAGACATGCTGTAAATGCCTTACCCTCTGGGTCTCTCCTCTGACTTCGTTCTCGTTGACCCTTGAGTGGATCACATTAACCACCCATGGTCCCCCTGCCTGTGGTTGCTGTGCTGGGGGAGGTGGGGCCACTAGTGCTTAAGGCAATCTTGCCTGTTCCTCTCTTGTCCTGGCTTCATCGACAAGGTCTCGCAGATGGCCTTGTCTCACTAAGTCGTCTAAGTGTGCTCTTAGGGCTCTGCAGCCCTGGGTTGGGTGCCCTTCTTCATTGTGGTAAGCACAACGCCTACCAACGTTCCTTCCCATGTATTCTCCTGGGGCCTTTGCCGGTGCTCTGAAATAGGATTGGTTTCGGATTTGATCCAGGACTTTGTGGACTGGGATTCGGAACACAGTCGTCACTGCCTGTTTGGCCCTCAATTCCGTTTCTTGTTTGTTGAACCCGTTGTTACCTCGGCCTCGCTTCGGCGAGCCATTGGTTCTTTCTTGTTTTATCTCTTTATTTCCCGATGTATCTTCCTCGACTCTGGCATACTTCTCTATTCTTGCCATGAGCTCGTCCATGCTTTTCGGCAATGTCTTTGCCAAGGACTTCCATAATGGACAATCATCTTTCAGGCCGTTCTTGAAAGACACGACTGCCACCTCCTGGTTGCATTCGGGTATTCGGTTGAACACCTCATAGTACCTTTTTGCATAGGCCCTAAGGCCTTCATCCTTGTTGATCTTCAGAGCCATCAATGCATCCACCCTCAATGGCTGCAACTTGTTTGTCACGAATCTGGCCACAAACATCTCGGCCAGGCTTTCCCAAGTCTTCACGCTTCCCTTTGGGAGCTTGTGGAACCAATCTGATGCAATCTCCCCGAAGGATGAGGGGAACACTTTGCAGAGCAACGGCTCGTTTCCGCTATACAATGCCATTGAGTTCAAGTATAATCCAACATAAAAGTTAGGGTCTGACTTACCATCGTATATTTGAAATCTCGGCATACTGAATCTCTTTGGTGCCTGGAACTTGTCCAATTCTACCGAGAATGGTGTCCTTGGCTTGTCGAGTGAGGTTACCTCGGCTTCTCCGTTCTGTTGCTTCCTCTTGAGGTAGTTTCTCAAGTCTTCTTTGCTCCGTCCAGGAGCTCGGCTATCTGCTGACTTCAGTTTCTTCGGCATACTGCTCTCAGCCTCGTGGTGGGCCCTTTTCAATCTCTCCCCATGAGTTGTGTCAAAGCATAACGCCTGCCCTTGAACATGCCGATGTTTCTTGGGTTCTGCGTCCTTTGTGTGATATGTCTTTTGGGACTCTTCTCTTCTCGGCTCCTCTCGTCCGACTTCCCTGGAAGGCCGGTGAGAGTGCCTCCCACTCCTAGTGTGCTGAGGGGCTTCAGGAATTGTTTTCTGCCCTTGCTTCTAGGCATTGGTTGCTGGCATTGGTGTGTCGTGCAGTGGGTATGACAGCTACATGACGTTATTTTGCATCATGAAGTTGACGACCGATTGTAGGTCTGCCAACTTGTCTGCCATCTCTTTTACCTCTTCATCCCTCCGTAGGCACCTGTCCCTCCATACTTGGAGGTTGTCTTCGTTATAGTATCTGCTCTGATCTGTTTTCTTTGAAGTGTCACCCTCCTGGCCGACGTCTTTCGCTCCGTGATGAGTTTCTGTGTTGTGGTTGTCTCCTTCAATATCGAGGTCAACAGGTCTTTCGCTCCCAGCGGGAGTGCCGTCCCCAATCTTTTCTTTATGTGCGTTACTGGCCATCTATTCGTCTTTCCTTCCCACAGACGGCGCCAAATTGTGTGAGTGATTTTCCGATCACACTGCCCGTTTAGTAATTCAGTTGTAGAACACTGGCAGAATAGATGGCACCCTGCTGTCCTGCACAGAAAGAGAAGGCTCCGACGGTGGTTCTTCCACCCGGGGGCTCTCCGACGATCAAGTCAGTATATCTCTCAAAGATAGCCAAAGTGCTTAACTCACTACTCAAAGTATAAAATTGCGTACCTTAGACCCATGGGGGTGCCTCTCTTTTATAGTTTACTCAATCCTAGTCCCACTAGAAGCCTGGCTTCTATGGACTCCAATTCAGTGCTTACTTTGGATTTCTCAAGAGATAAGGATAAACTCCCTAAGAGTATTACCCTTATCCACTCTGAAGTCTTTCTTCATCCTAGGACTCTTGTCCCTTATCCGCTTATCTCGAACTCCGGTATTCTCGCAGATAACCTCGGCAACTTCGAGATCACCTCGGCATAACTACCACGACACGTGGCACCTCGGCTTACACGTCGGCGTCACCTTGCCTCGTGTTGGTACTCAGAAAATATATCCTCACAGTAAGTAACCATATCTGCCGTAGGTCTTGATCCCAGATAATTGATTAACAATCAAATTTAGTTCAACTCAAAGGAAAAGATCCCCCACTGGGGTAATAATGGGTTCCAAACCCACCCCTCAACAAGGGTCATAGAGTTTTATGACAAGAGTACAGTACATTGTCTAAAAACTTACACACCCCCAAGTAACAAACCCAGACAACTTGCGTGCAAAAAGTACAAAAAATCACTGGACCACCACCCCTGGTGGCGAGTCACTTCTTAGTAGTTACTGGCCACACTTTACCTAAGTAAAATATTAGTATAAAATTTCAATTATACTACAAATTCAAAAAAATTATTTAGAAATTATCTAAAGATATCAATATGGCATTCAAATTCATTCTATATATGAATTTTACAATACATACTTTTAATTTCCACCACACATTATCATTCTTGACACAAATCTGGGACTCTTTGGGCCCCTAGATTTCTTGATAAAATTTGACAAAAACTCTCCTATGAGAGTTTCAAACCTCGGCTTCTTTAGTTCTTGTAAGTTGTATGCAACATTGGTACCTTACTTCCATTTAGCAACAAAACATGCACTACATACAGCAATAGATGGAACAATACTGCTTATCATGCTAACTTATATGCATGTGAACAATAAGACGTATGTGCAATATTTTGAGGTGAATTGTAGGAGTTTCAAATTGTTCTTCCCTTATTTCTTCATTATGTAATATTCTCTTTGATACAGTTCGTTATCAATTTCCACAGCTACCCTATCTTTCAATTGATCTTAGGAATTTTCATATAAAGAACAAACGGAAAAACTAAAGCAGCAAAAACAAAGATAATTATTTACTCAAGTACAAATCCCCAAATGGTAAGGCATTACTGACTTTCACAAGGATGAACTACATTAAGCACATAGCTTAAACATAATTCTCAACCAAAAAAAAAAAAAACACAGTATTACAAAAGCTTTAAAACAAGAAGCAGCTTACAAAAGGCACATATGTTCCAACATGTAGAACATGCTCAAACAGTGGACAGGTTTTCATAGAATTCATAAACATACCTGAAAGCATATGCACAAGAAACGTGCTTGTAACTAGGACATTCATAAAAGCCAGTTCGGTAATCACAAAGCACCTTCACTGTCCTGCACTTCAGATTATAGGAAACAATTTTGCCAGGAATAGATAACACCAACGTAAAATCTTTTTCATTTGCTCCCTTCACACCATATAGCATAGCAATTTTCCTAATGATGGGCGGTTCACACATATGCCTGCTTCTCTCTGTCTGAGGAAAAAGAGATATTATGGGTATAAGATTGACCTAGTACTTCTCAATCCAACAACAGTAGTCCCTCTTCATCTCAAAAATTCTAAATCCCATATCACAGCACTAACAAGTCTGAACAAGAAGTAAATGCCCACAGCATTCTCCAAAATACCAAATGCTCTCCTCGGAGAGAATTTTAGGGTTTGAAGGCATTGGAGTTCCTATTAGCTTCTCAGCCTCAACATCAAATCGAATGTAAATATTATCATAAAAAGGCATGACTAGACATTCATAATGGTTTTTTTATAGATAATCTTTTAGGACAACCTAACCAAGAAATAGGAATACCCTCTTCCCATAATGGTTTCTTTATGATGACAGAAGAACGCAATCTAGCTAATGAATGTCAACATAACTTTATGATTGGACTAGGATTTAATACCATCCGATGCAGTTATTGTAATTGGTTTCCAGCTAAAAATAAGATAACTCAATGTATATTATGTGGTGTAACTTATTGTACAATTTGTTTAGAAAAATTGAATATGGCACATAAAGTAACACTAGAAAATAAAGAGGAGATGCGAGAAGATCATAGTCTAGAAAATAGAGAATTACGACTACGAATTAGAGAATTAGAGATACAAGTCAAAGAACTTAAACTACAAATATATGAGACCGAAAATAAAACTAACCTTGGCATAGAAATTTTAACATTAGAAAATAAACAGCTTAAACAGCTGTTAGAACAATTTCAAAATAAATACCCCTTAAAAGATAACTTGTTAAGGAATATATGCACTCTTTAGAATTATGTAACCTAGTTGATTATCTTGTCATGATAAATATAGGAGCCAGTAAATCATATATCAAACAATATATAGTTCCACCTGGATCGAGTTCAACATAGCCAATGGTACTAGACAAACATATACACATTGCATTAATGGAGCACAAATTAGTTTTCATCATATAGGATCTCAAACTCAACGTATCAAATGGTTCCCTTTACCCTTGGTTTGGATTAGAAATGCTCGGCAAAACCATCCTTTCATCTTAGGACTTAATTTTATACTCAGTCTACAAGGTGGCATGTTCATCAACCATATAGCGTTAGTTTCTTCAAACGAACTATGCATACACTCACAACTTATGCCCTTAGCACAATCGCCTATTCATCAAAGTTGCATGCGAAGCGTGGTGGTACAATAGTAGATTCAGTTCCCGCTAGTCTTTTATTTCCTAGTAGAAATATTTTTATGAGTTAGTCTAGAAGTATATACCAAGTGAGGAGATAGCTAATAATTATGTAGAAGATTTAGAAGTAGAAGATCTAGAATTAAAAGTTTTGGGAAAAAATGACTCTTGGAGCTTCGAAGAATTTAATCAAATTGTTAATTTAGAATTAATTTTCGCAAAAATAGGAAAGCTGAAGCAAAAACCATTATACAAAATAATAGAAAAAGATTTAGATGAAATAATAAGATTAGCTTAAACAACAGAAATTTTAGGAGAACAACCCATGAAATATAGGGAAAGAAATAAAGTTTTAACTAGTTTAGATATAAAAAATAAACATTATAGGATTACGTCAGCACAAATAGATCATACGTCAGCAGATATAGAAAAATTTAGAATACAGATTAAAGAATTATTAGATATAGGAGTAATTCGACCCAGTAATAGCCCTCATCGAAGTGCCGTATTTATGGTAAGAAATCATGCAGAGATAAAAGAGGGAAAACTCGAATGATTATAAATTACAAAAGGTTAAATGATAATACAAAAGATGATAAGTACAATATACCAGATAAAGATCAGCTCATAAATAGAATACAAATAGCTAAAATATTTAGTAAATTTGATTGCAAGTCAGGATTTTGATAGATAAAAATGGATAAGAAAAGCATAATTTGGATAGCCTTTTGTTGCCCACAAGGACACTATGAATGGCTAGTCATGCCTTTTGGACTTAAAAATGCACATTCCGTATTTCAATATAAGATGGATAGTATATTTAATAAATATAAATTTGTGTTGGTATACATAGATGATATATTAGTATTTAGCCTAGATAAAAATAGTTATATAGATCATTTATATACAGTGTTAGAAGAGTTTATAAACAATGGAATAATACTTAGCAAAACAAAAATGATCTTAAATAAAACTCATAACGAATTTTTAGGAATGGAGTTAGGAGATGGAAAAATAAGACTACAACCATACATATTGAAGAAAATTTTAGATTATCCAGATAAATTAGAAGATACAAAACAACTTCAGTCATTTTTGAGAATTTTAAATTACGCAAGAATGTATATACCTAACCTAAGTAAGATTATAGGACCATTATATAGCAAGACCACACTCACAGGACAAAAGTATTTTAACCAACAAGATATAGCTTTGGTAAGAAAAATTAAAGATATATGTAGGAAGCTACCTGACTTACAACTTCCATTAGAATCAGAGTATATAGTAGTAGAAACAGATGCAAGCCAATTAGGATGGAGAATAGTACTATCAGCTAAACCTAGTAAATATGATAGTAAGAATAAAAAACGCATTTGTAGATATACTTCTAGAAAATTTAAAGAAAAAGATACAACTATGACTAGTTTAAACTTTGAAATATTGGGAGTAGTATATATAATAAATAAATTCAGATTATTTTTACACAAGCCTTTCACAATTAGAACTGATTGTGAGACTATAGTTAAATTTCACAATAAACTTAATGAGCGTAAACTTAGTAGTAAGAGATGGGCAAAATTCTTAGGTATAGTAAGACAAGGATATAAAGTAGAATTTGAACATATTAAGGGGAGTGATAATAAGTTAACAGATTGGCTAAGTAGGAAAATATATTTAAACAAAGAAGATAACCAGTTTAATTTGTGTGCAGATAATAGAGAACAGCAAGACAATGAATTTTGGAGGATTTGCTCTTTCCATCTATGAGGGCAGAGCCAAGTTCAAACCTTTAACAGGAATCCAGCTAGACCCGATTCAACGATGTCTTTTAGATAACCTTTGGAATAACCTTAATCACCCAGCTAAACGTCTATTAGTTCTAAATTCCCTCAGTATATACTTTTCAAAAATCTAGAATAAACCCTTGTCTAAAAGTTTCTCCTTCTATGTAGTAGCTAAAGGAGCTAAACTTGGCATTTACCATGACTGGATAGAAGTTGAACCTTTGGTCAAAAATTTTCCTTCACCCCAGTTCAAAGGATTTTATGATTTTGAGTCAGCCAGTACATATGCCTTCTAACAAATAGGAACCAGTTATATAATTAACCAGGAAGCTAAAGATTATTTGGATACATTGGGCAAGATACAGTTATCTATTCTTGCTACAAATGGAGTTCTAGTCAGTCAGATAACAGGAAGTTGTAGTATTAACTCACAGCTTAATACAAAACCACAAAGTTCTCTTCAATTATGTAGACATTGTGAATGCCTTACCAGAAATTTCAAGAAAATCATGGATAAGGGCAAAAGAGTCAGTGAAGAGCCACACCAACTCCGAGACGAAGAAAAACAATTGAGAGCAACTATTCGAACCCTAACTAGCTAGCTTAAAATATTAACTCCAGATAAATCACTCACTCCCTTTCAAATCCAAGAAGTCAAGCAACTCAGCAGTGAGGAATTTGATCAAGTGAGTGCTAGAATGTATTTCTTTAGACATTCTATCATTCAATCTTTTTGTGAGAAAAGCCATGAGTTCGAGGATATTAAGCCTTATATATTTACCCTAGCCAAAGATAGTGGAAATAATGAGCCAATTACTATACAACAGTTTCTTCAGGACCTTTCTATAGCAGGAGTTCAGTGCCCCAGTATGGCTTATCAATTTTTCTACGATGATGAAGAACAACCATGCACACAATAAAGATGTTGTAGAGAAAGGCCAGAATGATTGTTGGATTATGGCTCGTAGTCTAACAACCACACAATTGTTGGATTATATTTTTGTTTCCAGAATAATTTTTCCAAATCAGACCAGACTAATAGTTTTAGAAATAAACTTACTCATTCAGTACTTTGCATAATGGAATAACATCATTCATTTGTTGAAGTATTGATTGATAGCAAGCTTTCAGAATGAAAAGGAATAAGGTGTATTCCTGCCCAGCACAAAATGTATCTCAGAGAAACCTTAACTTTTCCAAGATACCCAGGACTTCTCAATCGAAGACTTCGGCTATGCAACAAATTTTCACTCAAAGATCAGCTTAACGTGTGGAGGAAATTTGCTAATAATCCTTTATTAGCTCATAATGGAAGCTATGATCACCTCGTCTGTGAAGATAAAAACCAAAAGATCTATTGTAACTTGGCTTTCCAAGTTTTTCCTTCAGCAAAGAGACATTTGTCGATGAAAGTCAGTATCCTAACTACCAGAATAGTGTTTCACATAAGTCACTAATACTTCAAGATGATGATCAATGGGAGGATGAACCAAATAATAGGGTAGATTTTTATGATCAACTTTCAGTAGTAGGTCTTGAGGACCTTTCGGATAAAATGTTTGGCTAAAAGGATTAAAAAAATAATAATAATAATAAATAAATAAATAAATAAAACCAAGCATTCAAGCATTTAAGTGTTTAGAGCATCCAAGTTCATCATGAAGCATCTAAGATCACCATCAAGCATCTACATCAATAAGCATCTACAGGAGCTTCACCAAGAAGGACTCTGTCCGAAAACAACAGTAACCAGCATAATTATTTGAGTTTGTCAGAGACAAGGTTTCTCCTTCACGCCTGAAAATATGTGTCAGAATTCATGTCAAAAAACTATTGTAATTATTTGCGTTTGTCTATAGCTGTGAAGTATGGGTACTTCGAAAAACATGTCGTACCTGTACCGGGTACTTGCCAACATATAGTACCTCATATGGTACTTCTGCATATGTACCGAGTACACAAAACACGTACTTAAATTTTGTCTTTTTAATTTTTGGTGTACTCAAACGTACATAGTATATACCCATGTTGTACCGTACCTTAGTTGAAACAATATTTTCTTCTACTACAGAGATAAAACTCATTTCACCAGATTTCTTTTTTATTTATTGTTTTATGCTTAGTATGATTTTAAAATTAAACTATGGTTTTAAGCTATTTAATATATTGACATTTAATTTTGATTTATATCTTTACTTTTGATTTTAAATGTTAATTGTAGGTTGGATATTAACAAATTAAACCATTTAATTAATTTTTACATTACTCTAAATTAAAAATAAATATTTGTTTACAAGCACACCAAGTGTGAGACCCCTAACTTTTGTAAACCTTATTAGGTCCCTAAATTTTGAGTTATTGTAATAAAGCCCTTAATTCGTTGATTGTTCGCAAATTAAACCCTAGAACTGAAAACGCATCATGGACGAATACATACAAACCCTAATCGACCCTGGAAGCTTAGAAATCATTTCTAACACTCTAATATTAATTATTTAACTCTCAAATTTTAGATTAATCGCTCCAAACCTTAACTTCCGATTTTCACAATTTTCGTTCTGTTATTTACCTTTAAATTCAAAGCAAGATAATACAAACCGAATTATTTTTTCTAACACTAATTTATTAACTCTACACTTGAAATAGATACTTTAATTGAGCCCAGCCCTCACATTTTTATTAAATCACAAATTGACCCCAAACAAATACCATTATATATTTATATATACACTTGTATCCTAAAATCTTTTTTTAAAACATTTTATTTTACAAATTCCAACAATTGTACACAAAAATAAAAAATAAAAAATAAAAAATAAAATATAAAACAAGTCTATCAATTCACCATCACATGGCTAGCCATCACCATTGTAGGTGTAATGAATGTACTATGAGACAATTTTCCGTGATTTAAGGAAGAAAAATCTTTGACTTGATACAAACTTTTATATACATGTATATAAGCAACTAGGTTGATTTGATTAGGAGAAAAACCGTAACTAGATCATATTTAGGAACCTAATTAAGACCTTTAATCCTCCACTATTCCATTGAATTCAAACTAAATTCAAACTATCCAATCTAATTCCAACCAAGGGGCATTTAGGACCTTTTGCACCAAATTCATTATATAAACAACCCCTCCCCTAGCATTTTACATACAAGAACAACACTTATACACACTATATTCAGCTGAGAGAGAAGAAATGAAGAAGGGTGAGCTTGGTAGAAGAGAGGAGAGGAATAAAAAGTTTGCTAGCAATTCCAACAACCCTCAAGTAAGTCACAACACAACTCTTTCTTCCATTTTCCTTTTTCAAATACATGTTATTAGAAGTTGAAAATGGTATTTTCAGATGTGTTATAATGGTATTCTTGTGTCAAAAATGAAAGGAGTTGAGCCTTGGTTGTACCCTTTTTCTATTTCTCTTAATCGGTATAAGACAACATTTTTCCCTATCAATCTCTCAAAATTTTCAAAGGCACACCTTCACCTTAAATTTTTGAGTTTAATACATGTTATTTAGCATGTTTTCATCACAAGATAAGTGGAAAATTTCCCCTAGCTGACCTCTTTTCTCACCAACTTTCTATTTTCAAGAATTGTGCCAGAAAAATCTGTTTTACAGCCACCTTACGAAAATTGTATAAAAATGTATAAAAATATTCTGGACCTCCATTTTATGTCAAAATCTTTCTTAAGGAGTTATATTTCAAGGAAAATTAGTTTCATTGAAAACGAGTGAGCGGTTTGTGAGAAAATCTGATTTTCGTAACGGTCGACGAATCTGGACAGAGCTGGAGTATTTAAAAAATAACTACAAATTTGGAAAAACTATTCCATTTCCAAAAAAATGTTCTGAAAACTAGATAAAAATTCCCTACGAACCATAGGAAGGCCGAGCTCTGGAAAAATCTGAAATAACCCTTTTGAGTATAATCTTTAGGTAGTACTGAATCTGGAAATTCTGTTTTCATTAGTGTTTTATGCTCTTGTGTTCATGAATATGCTTATTAACTTATGACCATGTCTCGATATGATATTTCACATGTCATAGGTTTATGTATTTTATTTTAATCCTTCTATGGTGCTCACACTTATGCAAATCTGGAAATTATATTCATGTGTGAATTTATTCCCTTAACTACTTGAATATGCCTAGAGCTACTTGTGCCTATCTTCATATGTGAATCTCTTGTGTTGTAACTTTATTTCCTTCCATTTGTACTATTTAGTTGTTCAAACTTGTGCAATAGATGTTGTTTCAAGAGCATGTCCTAACTCTGACTTAAATTATCTAAATCAAACGGGAAACTTAATGGGTGGTAATGGGTTGCGAATTTTTGGACAAGATTACTAAGATATTGATTGGTTAACGGGATGCGTTCCCTATTTGGAAGTTAAAATCTTGTGCAAGTGGTTTTCGGAACCCTTGAACGAAGCGGTTGTATTCGGACACTGGGTATTTGGTGTAAGGAGGGATTTGGGCAAGGCCCATTATTACCGTCTCTTTTGAGGCCCTACGGTTGGCGCTACGCAGTATATAACCGTTGGTAGGCATCCGAGGTTAGTTCTGCAACAAAGCAGCAAAAGAGGAGGTATACTGAATAATCCGCGTCCGATTCTTGTGGTTGGGAAGACGAAGTCTCTTTGGGGGATTTTTAGATTTCTAACATCTAACCTTGTAATCCTTTATTATTGAATGATTATCATGCTTCATTACTTGCTTGTTATAATTGTGATGGTGTATTAGATTGGGAAAAATAGATGGAGTGTGTGTGCATTTACTGGGCATTCAAAGCTCATGGCGTTTCATGCTAGGTATCGAAGAAACATACGAAGCCAACAAAGAGTCAAAGACATTTGAAGACTTAAGTTTTTCTTAGAGAAAGTTTGGAACCATTTCGCTCATTAGTCTAATTGTGCTTTTATTTATTCTTTTTGGATTGTAATAGTAATGGAACTCGTTTTGTAAATTTAAAATTTGAGACGCTGTAATTATTATTTACTTTGTAATCCTATGCCTATCTCTGCGTTGCTTATGTGACCTTGCGTCAATGCCTTCTAAGAATTGTCAAAATGGTGGTGCACTATCTAAGGAAGCTGGACTTAAAAGGAGGGCTAACTTGACTCCTCCAGCGATCTGGGATCTTACTTGGTTATTGGCCATAGGACTCATTAGTGCCGTTTCCTAGACTCCTAACCTTAGATAAACCCTGTATTTAATTGATAATATATTCTCTGAAGTTCGCGATTTTTGGGGTGTCACATCAAGCCGTACCTGTGCCCTATTTTTTTGAATTTTATTGTATCGACGTACCCATATCGTACCAATACTAGTACTCGTACCCATACCCATGCTTCATAGGTCAGTAGTAAGGCTTCTCCTTCACTCACTACTTTAATATAGTAGACGACCCCTACTCTGCTCCATTAAAGAAAAGTTGTGAGAATCCTTACACGTGTTTTATTTTTCTTTTCTTTTCTTTTTGTCATATTTTGTAAAACAAAAAATCAAGAGATGGAGGATTGAATGATGTGTGATGGGGCCCAAAGTCGTACGCAGCATCATTATCTTAACCTTTACCGATTCTTTTGATAGTCGGTCTCTAGGAGTATTCACCACTATAAATAGAGAACACTTGAAGAAGAAAGGAACATAAGAAAAAACTCACTCAAGTCCTTGTCCTTATCCAACCTTCAAGTGTCTCAACTTTTGTTTCCAAGTTTCTAAGTGTCCCAGAATCTGTAACATAATATTTTTAAGTATTTTGTTATATTAATATGAAGTGTGAATAATTTCTCTTTTTCCTTGGACATTTGGAAATGGTAACTCTTCTGTTCTAAAATTTATTTTCTTTTTGAAAAACTAAGTTTATGAATTGCTTGCTTGCTCATTAATATTACATGCTTTGAACATTCTTAGTATCTATTTTTTTATTATTATTATTATTATTATTATTCCATTATTGAGTAAACTTACCTGAAGAACCCATGTGAGTCGTGATCAGGCATTAGAGAGAAATTATAGACAGAAAAGGAAAGGTAAGGAATAGAAAAATAAAAATATACTATATCAAACGAGGCTTAGTCTCAAGGTGGGAGTATATGTAATGAAAGTAAACATCACTTAAAAGTAGTTTTTCAAAGTAAAGAAAAGAATTTTAGAATAAAAGGAGAGTAACCTAAGTAGAAATAGCAAAGGAATATTGTCAATATAATATCTTTTAAAGCCAAACTTTCATGCTTTTTGGAAGAAGAATTTAGAGTTAAAATTAAAGTCAGTACTGAACATATACAAGAATTAGAATATCAGAAACAAAGATATCAATTTCTGCTATCCTTGGCTACAGGTAGATCACTAGCACACTATACTTTGAAAATCACACAAATTGACAGACAACTAGCAATAAAACAAGAAGCTTTATAGCAATTAATACAACATCTTAAGAACTTAATAGAAGAATAACTGTAAAATTAACTAGATAATTCTTAGCCCAACACCAAAATAATGGTAAACCACTGACCCCGTTCCCAAATTTCCCAAGTTGGTATCAAAGCAGTGGATGGTTTTAGGACAGTTTAAGTTAGTTTATGCATTTTGCTTATGGAAATAGAATAGTTTTTATTATTGGAAAATTTAGTCATAAGTTTCATGTTATAGTAGCTTTTAGTAATTTTAAATTAGGATTTAATTTTGTGTATGAAAAAAGTTGAATACTTAGATTTAGACCTTAGCAATTATACTAACCATCGCCTTAATATAGATTAAAATAGATTCCATTGTAATTTTGAAGGAACGTTTACACATCAGCTCCATAGTGAACATAATTTTCAACTAAACAATATTATAGAACACTAGATTAATTTTGCGGAAAATATTAAAAAAGAAGTAGACAAAATCAATAATCTCATTAACTTGTTTATAAACCATCTTGGAATACTGGCAGCATAATTAAGGAGCAAGATAAAAAATTAGATTATATCCAAGATCAGTGTAGCTCGATTCTATAGAAAAGATTAGATTTAAATTTAGAAAAAGTTCCCACTAAGCTAGAAATAGAAAACTTAATTTCAACCATAAATATAAGCTATCCTAAACAAATAGAATTAGAATCTAAGCAATTAATAGGGGGGGGGGGGGGGGGGGAAACCATAACCAAATAAATCAAATAACTAGACAAATTGAACAAGTCAATCAGATTCAAGATATTTTAAGCAAAAGTTAGAAGAATTAGAGCAGCTTATAAGGTCGTAAGAAAGCTAACAGAGATTATTTGGCCATTTTAAAACAAGTAGAAGATTTTCATAATAATCCAAAAGGAATTAGTAGCTATCAAGGAACAAATCAGTCAGATAATATATTTGTAAGACAAAATAATATAGAAATTTTATTTCTTATTAGGTTATGTGAAAATTTTGAAGAATTATCAGAACAACTACATAATTTGGAAAATCGTATAGGTTCTTTAGAAAGATTAGTACATCAAAAAGGAAAAGAGGTTGAAGGACAAGCAAGTACGGTTCAATCTCAGATAAACGAAGAAAATATAGCTAAATATTTTGAAAAGCTTAAATTGCCATCAGGATTATCAATAAGAAAGCCTGTTTGTAGAACTTATAGAAAATAAAAATGTTCAAATAGCTAGTAAAAGGAAGTTACAGTGAAAAGTGTAATGAAGATAAAGATGTTAAGGTAAAAGAGTTCATAGATGTAGAACACCAAATATAGAAATTTAAAAGGGAAAAACTAAAGTTAATTCCAGCTAAGTATGTATATAGGCTAGGAAAAATTCATAAGAAACAATATTTATTTGAACACTATGGCGAACAAATGACTAGCGTAACGTAACCCAGGAAGATGAAAAAATAGAGCTAAATCTAATAAATAGAGAAAGCTACAATTATGTTGTAAATGAACATATCAAAATGACCCGTTCAGGACTAATTGTAACAGGAGTTAAGGCTTTAACCAGAGAAAATTTAGGAGCTAAGGTCTTCGTATGTCTTTATGATGATAGGTTTAATGATATAGGACAAAACATATTATGAAGCTATGAATTAGACATGAATTCGAAAGGAAGAATAGTTTTTTTCACACCAGATTTTCTCTTACCAACCTCAACCTTTCATAAGAAGATAAAAATAGGAATAAAAAGTAGAGGGTATAAGATGAAAAAGGGGGAAAATAATTTATTAATTTGCACAAGATTTTTAGGCTTAGCGGTCTCAGAAAGTTATACTTATTATAAACTTACAAATGATCAGATAGTTAAATTATTAGGAGCAAAAGGAATAAAGGCACTTCCAGCTAGGGGTGTGCACGGTGCGGCTCGGGCGATTTGAGAGTAAAATTACAAACTGAATGGCGGGTTGGCGGGTTGGCGGATTAGCGGATTGACAATTTGCGGTTTGGGCGGTTTTTGGCGGATTGGCGGATTGAAGAATATTCTAACTAATTATCATATATTTACATAATATATAACACTAATTTGTATAATATTTTTTAGATATATAACACGATGTAATTTTAAATAATATGTTTCGTGTATATAACTACTAATTTGTAATAAATTTTATATTTTAAATCTCTCTCACACTCATTTTTACATTGATATTTCATTAAAGGTTAAAAAATATATATGTATTAACTATAGCAGAGCGGAGCGGTTCGATTTGGTTCGGTTGGAGGATTATAAATTTTAAAGTTTAAACCGCGGTTAGCGGATAGATGTGGATCGGTGCGGTTTTAGCGGATTGGGCGGTATTTTGCACAGCCCTACTTCCAGCTAAAAAATATAATTCAAAAGATAATGCAGCCCGAGATTGGAATTTAGGAGATTTCTTAGGACAAAAGAGGTTAGCCCCTCAAAATAACTTACTATATCAAAAAGCAGATGGTAGTTATGCAGTAAGATTTACTCAATATACATATGTAGCTCCAGAAAGATCCGAAGAATATGAATTCAGTAACATAAATAAGGAAGAAAATCAAGATAATCATAATAACATAAATCAATTTTATGTAATAACATAAGAAAAAACGGTATCACAAAATAAGATATATAATATCAATGAGATAGATTTGGATAGTTTTACTCTAATGGATATGAATAAAATATTTAGATAGCAGATACTATGAATATATAGCAAGGAAAAATACCCATGATGAAGCAGTTTCATTGTTAGACCAAGAATTTCATATCGAATATGTAAATGATATTTTAGAAGATAAGATACATCCTAGTAAAATATTTAAAGCATCTAAACAGTTTAAAATAGAAGATACATTTTATATGAATATTCAAACACTCCCACAAACAATAGAAAGCATAGGAACTAGCAATCCACACCTACAGTAGAAGATCCAGTAAAACCAATGTAATATGAAGTAGGAGGAAGATGACCACTAACCAATACAGGGCGTAGTAAAGCAAATCCTAGCATTCCCAATCCAAACCTGGGGTAAAGGGAACCATTCGATATGTTGAGTTTGAGATTCTATATGATGAAAACTAATTTGTGTTCCATTAATGTAATGTGTTTATGTTTGTCTAGTACCATCGGCTATGCTGACTAAAGCTAGGAACCCTACCAGAGCAATCTTCTTGACAAATGTTTAAAAGCATTCAATCTATCATTTGATTAAATCAGCTACTGCCCAAGAAGAGTTTTCAAGGTTGTTCAATTCTAGCCTCATTGCAATTTACAAATTTCAGCCCTAAAACTCCAAAAAATGGTGTACATGTGTTGACGTCAAAAAATAATTTTTTGTCAATTATGATTTGTTGATTATGTCCAAGTCTCGTTTAATTAATTATGACTTGTCGATTATAGCTAAATCTAATCTCATTGATTGTGACCTGTCAATTTTGGACTGTTAATTCATAGTATGACCATCTTTAAAGATTTACTATGACCATATTATTATTATTATTATTATTATTATTATTATTGTTATTACTATTACTGCTAGTAGTGTTTTTAAGCTTGCGCAGGAGGTAAATAGCAACGTGGGTCATGGCATCATGGCATTTATGGAAAGAATATGGGTCATAGCATCATGGCGTAATTGGAAAAACGTGGAGCTTGGAAATTGGAGGCAAATTTGTAACTTCTTATGAGTTGATGCTTGAAGGAAACAACTTGAGAGTTTTATTGATGCCTATAAATATGACGAAGGAGATACAGCAAAGGAAAATCAATCAACACTGAACATGAGTTAGAATAGATCTGTAACAGTAGAATTTCCTTAGGAGTAGTTTAACATATCATTTGACTAATTTACCATCATAGGAGTAGTTTTAATTTAAGGATTCTATAATGGTTTTCTAGTTCTAATAATCAGTAAACTTCTTTTTTTAGTTCTTTTATGTTTTTGTTTTTGTTCTTGTTCAAATCTTTGTAACAAGTAATAATTTCAGCAATTCAATATTAGTTTTTAGTTTGTTTCTCTCTGTCGATAACCTCCAAAGAAGTCCTTGAATCTATCAAGACATAAAACACGAACCATATCACTTGATTTGTTTTGTATTTGTGAAAACTGATTTTTCTGTCAAATCAGCCCTATCGATTTAGCCAAACCAAAGTTTTGCTAACAACATAAAACCAAACTTGAAAAGGCCAGAACATGATATCTTCAATAGGTCTAGCATGTCTCAAGATACCCTTCTTTTTGGAGCTCTTTGCATCCGTTGCAAATGTTTCCAAAATACTAGTAGCTTTTAATGCGAAATCTATGTGAAACTATTGGTACAGCAGGTTGTAAGCCGGTAGATCTTGTATCCGATTAACATCTTCTAAAGACAGTTCTCTCTCCAGTTGTGTCCGTGTTACCCGTAGAACCTCCTGAAGGACAATAGTTGGTAAACATGTCAATCCACCGAGGTTTCCTGGATTAGAGAAACCCGACTCAACCAAGTAAATCAAGAAGTAAGGTTTAGCATCAAAATTCAGTATGAACTTCATCTATACTAGAGGCAAATCAATCTAAGTAAGAAGCAATGTGTGTCAACGGAAAACAAAAGAACCATGCTGTCATCAGAGAATTATTTAATACTAGTTGATGCATTTGCAATTTTACATCTAAACTTTTGGGCAATTTGAAATGAGGAAGACAGGTTAAATATGAATGCAGTTTAGCGGGTTTTTTTTTTTTTTGGATCAACAACAAAAAATTTATTGATAAATCAAAGAGAAGAAATGAGGACGAGGCATCCTCACACATAAGAAAATAAAGGGGAAGAAAAAAAAAACAAAACAAAACAAAACAAAACAAAAGACAACATAAAAAAAGCATTACCATTTGGCTGTTGTTTGATGGGCATTATTGGAAAAGAAAATAGTGTTACAAAGTTTCAAACAATCTTCTCTTTTTTCTTTTTTTTGATCAGAATTTCAAACCATCTTCTGAGTTGTATGATTTACAGTATTGATATTCTTGTGTATCTCTCTATAAACTCGCTTACCTAATTCCTTCATCTTTGTTTGGTATACTCTCTCGCTACACTGTTTCTCCACACTATATCTTTGGTTCTTCTATTCATCAGTTAAGTGATTCAGTGGATATCCAAGATTAAAGAAAGACCATTCCTTCAAATCAGTGTGTAAGTTGAAAAATAATTACAAATTAGTGGTAAACTTTATTAATATTAATAATTAAAATTATAAACTTTTCCACATATATGTAATAATTTTTTACAATTACCACCTGCAGGTAATTTCCCCTTTTATTTATTCTCTATCTTTTTTTTAGAAATAGGATTTGAAATTTGATAATTGATATTATTTATTAACATTCATGTGCCTAAAATGTGTGACACGTTGAATTCCTAGATCTGCCCCTGACTATAACATTAAAGAATTTGCCCAACGCGAAAAACACAACTGTTCTGTCTTATCTATTCTCCAGTGTTGCATCTAAAAATACAGTCAATTCCCACCAATGAAAAGACACAGAATCAACAAACATAAGATTTAATGAAAGAGTCAGCACTATGTTAAGTATTTTCATGAGAGAGAGAGAGAGAGAGAGAGAGAGAGATTACATTAAACTCCATATATGAAGCATGCATAGCAAGCCACTGAGCATCCATCATTTCGAAAGCTATACAGTATAAAACATCAAAGGCTTCTTCATCCTCTGCAGTAGTATAGATGCACAGTTTTATCACCGAAGTAACATTTGAAGCAAGACATAGGAACCCTTTGAAGTATTCTAAAGGAAAAGACACCTAACTCTAACTGACATTAACACTTTACCTCCTAATAATTTAACGAAATTCATTCCTGGAAGACATCTCGGTTTTTCTGGCAAACAGAGAAGCAAAGAAATTATGAAGCATGAACATATGCTTTTTTCTTTTCAATTAATATATTATGAACAAGCAAAAAGCCACATATGGAATGATTTTTTTCATTTAGTGTCCCAATGTCCTCTTTCTGGCATGAATGCCCTTTATGTAAATTTTTACATGTGACATCAGACAATATTTTTGCAAGTTAACAGACCTGAGTCCAATTCAAGCATCTGAATCAACATGAATGATACATTAATGCCAGCAACAGCAAACGGATATTCCCATGTCGCTCGTTTCCCTCCTTTCTTGAACAACAACCTATGAAAAGAATCCTTCATTTGAATTTTTATGCAATTAGTAATAAATCATCTTTTGCACAATTTTGTATTTACAGAAACTAAAAATAAACACCGAATATAAGTGCTAAGGAAACAATCAAAACAGTATAAAAATCAAAGAAAAGGAAGCAATCATCCGACTAAGGACTCTTTGCTCAAGTCATACCGGATAACTCCTTGCAAAAAACAGCAAATTCTCGAGCGAAATAAAACCACAACCCCTAAGGAAAATAAAAATTGTCAATGAGAAACAATGCATTCAAACATAGAAGTATAGTAGAATTTCAAATTTCCAAGTACAAATCTCTTTTCTCTTCTGAAAATTTTTATATCAACACTTCATATATTCTAAGTTGGCTGCTGTACCTCTCAGATTCTTGTCCAGCATCATATGCACCCAACATATATATCTTAGATTGCATTTGACATGTCCAAATTTGAAACCATTCCCTTTTATTTCTAGAGGGACTGTTCATGATTTTATAAAGAGGATCAGAAGATATCCCAGTACGTTTGAGAATAGCAAACACTTCCAAGGTGGTGTATCCATGTCAGACATCAACACCCATCAGACACTCCCCGAACCATGTTGGACACTCGTCCAAACATGTCCTCTTTTTAAGCTTTTAAAGTTGGGCACACTTCACACACTTGAGGGACACGTGTATCCATTGTATAGACACATGAAACTAATTATAAGTTTAAACAAAATAACTTAGGATGAAATGATAAAAAAAAATAATGTAGATTTATAGGAATTAGGGTTATGTTGCATTTTTTTTAACACATATAAAAAGACATATTTTGTGATAATTTTATACGTGTTTCCCAAGTGTCATGTCCTGCATTTAAATATAAAAAAATCATGCTGGTGTATCCATGTTGTGTTGTATGTGTTTGTGGTTCTTAGGTTTCAACTTAATGATGGGTTGAAAGTGAACACAATTCATTCAGTAGAAACGGACCTTAAATAAGAATCGTTCTGGTACAAGAAATGATAGTGAAACAAGGCCCCATCAGTTCATAAATCCTAAAAGTGATTAAGTAACCACGCTGTGATAAACTGCAAATCTTTTTTCCATTAGACATGCAAACACTTAAAACCGCTATTTTAATTTAGTTTCTTCCACAGGCACAAGTGTGCCCTATATACTCCCAACAGCATACCAATCATATTTGAACTAGGGTTCAGCAAGAATAATTCACACTTGCATTAAAAGGGAGGAACTGACCTAAAGTCAGTAGATGGATTAGCACCCTGCCACCCCATATCTTTCCATTGTTCAGAGATCAAACCTCTAAGAGAAACATCTGGGAAGGCCGCACACCACAACTCTCTAAGAGCTTTCTGTCAATAGGAATGAATGATGAGATAACACAGTGAACAAATAAAATTGTAAGAAGAGAAAAGTGCTCAAAACTACAATCATGCACCTTCGGCTCCGTTTGTTTAGAAAGAAATGTATGATAGAAAATGAAAATGGTAGAAAGCGAAGTGAAAGAAAGGAAAAAGAAATGAAAATTTATTTTCTTGAATGCATTTGAATATATGAAAAAATTTGTAAGAAAATGATGCGAAAAAAATATAGGCCTTGATTGGTTTGTGTTTTGAGATATTATTTCAAAAATAATTTTCTAGAGAGAGTTTAGAAAATTTAAAAATTTGTTTGGTTGTATATTTTGAAAATAGTTTTAGAGTTTGGGATGATTTGATATTTTTTTATAGTTGAATAGATGGGTGAGAAAAAAAGTGATTGAGAAGGAGAGAGGAAAGAGGAGAGAGAAAAAGTGATGATTAATGTGTAGTAGAGAGAAAAGTGATTTTGGAATTCTTTTTTAAAAAAAATTCAACCAAACATGTTTTTGGAATTTTTTTCTCCAAAAACATGTTTTGATAGACAAACCAAACATGCCCATAATCACTGCATAACATGGAATTGTGGAGAGAAACATGGACAAAAAGGAAAGATATGGGCAAAAAAGAAAGATTTGTGGGAAAAAACAAATTTCCCTGTATATTTTGCAAGAAATTATTAGCTTAACTAACAAGCTAATTTGAGTTGCATTACTTTCTAGGACTTTGTATTTAAACAAACCATAAAAAATTATTCTTTTTCTTTTTCTTTTGCTTTCCTGTATTATCTATCTAACCAAACTGAGCTACAATGGATATACTATTGAAACAGATAAAGTCAGTAGCCACTAGCCAGATAAGAAATCCTAATACTACTGCTAAACAAACATGTACAGTCAAAAGCTTGCTCTTAAAGAAAATTATACAAGCATGAAGTACCTGATGATCAGCCCAAGTCTCATCAAAAGGCACGTACAATCGTTCTTGAAGTCTTTGAAGTCTTTGTTCCTGCAAGGAAGTTAGAGAACATGAGTTTTGAAAGGATGATAAAATACTAGACGGATCAAGGAACCACCTATCATCCTACTTACAACCAAATTTTGATTTTAATGCAATCTACTTTCCCAAAACTCTTCTCACCATGATCGGCACCGATTGAAGCCTTTCTAGACAACACAATAGAAGGAACACAAATGCAGATTGACATGCATATAACTAATCCATGAATCCCATATTCAACACAAACACACACACAAGCAGAGAGATACCTGAAGAGGACTCAGATGATAGTCAATGAATTTTTCATTTCCATAACGCCTATTGCCTGAGCGGCTAAAGATCCCTCCTATCCATGATCGTGGTCCAACCATAGCATTAGCTACAACAACAATAATTATCAGTGACATAAGAGGAACTGAGTAAAATTGAACAGTTCATATTTTGGTTGTGCCATCAAGTAAGAATGTTGGACCCAGAAGAAAAATAACATTGTGCAGAGTGCTTTTCAATGTAGCATGAGTTGTAGTGACAAGTGTAACACAAAGTCATCCAGTTACTTGCCTAAACTTTTACACACTAGTATCAAGAAAAAGCAGAGCATTTAAATTTAATTTATTTGTTTCTTACAACAAGATACATGGAATATCCACATCACAAGTCAGTGAGAATTGGAGTCAAGCAAATACAAGAATTAACTGAATAGGAAAATTACTTAAAATAACTAGGAGGTGATCTTTTTCATTATTAAATTAAGGTTTCTTTTACTTGGATTATCATAAAAGGTCATACCCAGCGTACAATACAAAGCTCCCATGGAAGATTTTAGGAGAAGTAGTAACTAGGCAGCCTCCACATTTCCTTGGATTATTGTAATTGTCTTTAATTATTCTTAATTATGCAACATCTGATCAAAATTAGGTAATTTGGTGCTCAAACATGTTTGGTTAATAAATAAAATAACCAAATTTGTTTTTCCCCTTGTAGCCTTGTTGGACTTGAGGATTCTTGGTCTGCTCAAGCATATTTAAAAACTAATTAGTAAAAGTCATTATCATTCTCAGAAACGGAACTGATACTTTCAGACCAAAAGCTGAATTTAAATCAACCAAACTAATCCAAAACAAGCATCTTGTTAATGAAACAAACACAAATGGACAACTATATACAATTGCATTCTACAAGTAAAAATACAACACGCTTTTATAACCAATTATAGGATGTAAGAACAAGGGAAGTAATCATGCAAAAAAGAATCCGAGTATGACAAACTGAGAGAGAGACAGAGAGACAGAGAACTAGAAGTAAAATAAAATCAAGGAAAACAATAGGAAGGGTATCAAAATTTCTACTCACTAAAACATTGGGTTAACTGTGATATTACGTGAGCAGAATTATGAGACCATGCCAACTCTTCACTGGCCTTCTTCCTTCTCCAATAAGCTTCATCTTCATCAACCTGAATTTTAAATGGAAATGTTAAGGGGAGAGAAAGACCTTATTTAATTTAACTGAGTATATAGCCCTTTACAAGAAAAATGACTTTTGTAGCTGACTCCACCTAATTGGAAGTTGGCACACAAGCCTTAATTTAATTTGGTTTGGTTAAAAAATAAAAATAAAAACTTGCATAACTCAAATCACTAGATGCAATACGATGAATGGCTAAAATTATTAATGGAAATATATTTTCTTTCAATTTCACAAGTAGAAAATAACTTGGTCAAGTACTAAGGTATCCAGATTTGCTTAGAATAAAGATTAGCAGCAACTTCTTATGTCAATACATTTACGAACATCATAATTGTAGAGACACAGAATTGACTTCAGCATATATACAAAAAGATATATCTATATATATTATGAGCTTGTCTGAGAGTACGTGCAGCAGCAACCAAAAGCCCATTCATGAATTGGATAAACTAGAAAAAATCTGAGAGTGAAAAACATTGGCAACACCAATTCTCATACCAAGAGTTAAATTGAAGAAACATGCAATGGCATTGTAAGATATGATATGACCAGAGAACAAATGGTGAGGACAAAGGTATTGAGAGGGGTATAAATAATTCATTCTAACAAGTTCATATTCAAAGGTAAGATAAGGTCATATATGAACTTTATTGTTTTTGAAAAGGAACAAAGGGATTGATTATGTAAGAAAGCAAACAATGAACAGCCGCCACATCATTCTATACATTGATAGGTAATAATCTAATTATGTGAAGCATAAGCAGTATAAGTTAATAGAAAAAGAAACAAAATGAGCTAATTGGTATTTCCACTAGAAACTAAACTATCTTCTATCTGATCCATAACATGATTGAAAATAAATAACCACATACATGATCTACCAAACATTGAAGAACATAGTACTCATTGCAAGTAGAGTTTTGCACCTAGAAGAGTTGCTTCAATCACAGGGTGAAAAGGCATTATTAGTTATCATCAAAAGAACCATTGTAAAATTATAGGTATTTTTCAGAGGCTCTTAACCATCCACTCTCCTGTAACTCGTGACATAAGTACATTGAAAGCTAACGGGCATATTGAGGAAACTCGGGCTGTCTGATCTCCAACAATTTTCAACATTATAAACTAGTAAGATAAGCTCAACAAATTATATACTATTTTTGGGACAAAGCCTGGAACTAAATTTAGGCAGAGAAACAAGTAACCGAGGGGACCATCAATTAACACGAAAAGGGTTGATTTTGAAAACCACAAAGTGCAAAAGCATTATAGGATTAAACAAAAGACACATTGTGAACTAATGGAAAAGTTCTAAAGCATCAACAACATTGTGAACTAAGTGTCGAAATTAAAACTAAATTTTAAGGTTCATCAAGAAATTCATTCAAAGAAGGTAAAAGGTTGGGAAAGAAGAGGTGAAAAGGGTTTACTCTGTGATGAGAAGAGCAAGAAGGAATGCATTGTCTACGCCTTAATCTCATCAGAGACAAAATGGGAAGGGATCAGATTCTCTCGGCCTTTCTAACCGAAAAGCAAAAGATTAAAGCCAAAAAAAAAAAAAAAAAAGATGATGATGAAAGGTTTAACCAATGATTACACCAGCCCATGCTCTGCTCCCAGAATTCAACCCATCATCATTCCAACTTTCTCTCCCCTAATTTTCCCTCTAAATGAGCCAGAACCCATATAGAGAATTTGAATAGGGAATGCCAAGAAAATGGTTAACAGCGCAATCAAAGGCACATTTTTTGTTTAATTTTTTTTGGGTTCAACTTTATTGCAAATAAAAAGTTCAAAGAAAACTGTGAGAGGCAAAAAGGGATCAAAAGTTAGAAAGGGGAAGGCATATGTGCCTTTCTTTTGCACAAACATACAAGACAAAAAGAACATCCTCACCCACAAAACACAAACCCACAAAGAGAGAAGGAGTTGAGAGAGAAACAATAATGTACAATGCTGAAAAAGAGAACACATAATGCACAATTCTTTTTTCTTTTTTTTTTTTCTCAAAAAAGTACCTGTTACGGCAAATTAGAAGACGAACTTCCGTTGGTGGTGGTCGTCGTGGTCGTCGTGGTGGTGGTGGTGGAGGATGAGTTTCGATCTGGGTGGGTCCCTATTGAGGAAAGTGGTGGGGCCAGAGCTGGTACAGAGAAGGCAAGGAGGAGGAGAAGAAGAACAATGGCGTGGAGGTGGAGGAGGAGGAGGAGCATACACACACTCTCTCTCTCTCTCACTCCTCGCCATTCCAAAACCAGCCATATTGCCAAAAAGACCGCCTAATCCGTAGGTGACCAGACCTATCCCTGTGTTCGGTTGTGGCTTAAGAAAAATAAAGGAAGACGAAAAAATTAGAGAGACAACCATCACCTTGGTTTCAATTTTTTAAAAATTAAGTTTCTATTTTTTTTATCTTTTTTTTATAATATTTTTAGTAAATTTTTTACTTTTTAAATACACTTAACTTACATATACCTAAAAAATAAAATATTTGTAAAAAATATTTTAAAAAATCAATAAATACACAAGATACAAAAATGTATTGAATTTTCTTTTCTTTTTTTTTGTATTTTTAGTATTTAATGAGTTTTTTAACAAGTTTTTTTTTTCTCAAATATTATACTTTTTAATTGTGTTTATATTAGATGTATCTAAAAAATTAAAAAAATCATTTAAAATATTAAAAAAATCTACTAAAAATTTTAAAAAAAATACAAGAAACAAAAAATAAAAAAAAATCAATTTTAAAAAAAATTAAATATAGAAAATTGAAACTAAACAAGAATCGAAGATAAAATTATGTTATGAGAAAATAAAATAAAGTTAATCCTTACTTTGTTTGGGTTGAAAAATAATATAAAATGAAACAAAAAAAATTAAAAAATATTTTTCATAATTAACAAAAAAAAATTATTTTGTCAAATTATAATTTTTTTGGAATCGTTTTTTTGGAGTGTTAAGGAGTTTTTGTGTGCTATATTGACTGAAGTGTTATATTTATAAAAAAAAAATACATTAGAATGGGATATTTAGGTCCATTAAAAAAAAATACCAAACAGTTCATAAGATCACTATTTAAAATTTATTAGTATTTTACTCATAAAAAAATTTATTTTCTCCCTTAAGTTTTTAAAATATTAATAAAGAAACTGGAGTTAAGCACACTGACTTCCTTCAAATTTGGGTTAAATTCAATATGATTAATAATGTTTATATGATTTTACTAACCTACTTTTACATTAAGGTCTTTGACCAATGAATCAAAATTATAAATTTTAGCATTAATATCGAATTAGAGAGAGAGAATCATTATTCATTCCTCCACCGAGGTTCAAATTTGGGTTAAATTCAATATGATTAATAATGCTTATATGATTTTACTTACCTACTTTTACATTAAGGGCTTTGACCAATAAATTAAAATTATAAATTTTAGCATTAATGTCGAATGTGAGAGAGTAAGAGAGAGAATCATTATTCATTCCTCTAACTATTGCTTTACAACATATCGCAAAAACAAATGAAAACAAATCTTCAAACCAAAACTCTAGTACTACTGTTCCATCCACCTATTTTTGTGACAAAATAAAGTTATGTAATGGCAATTTGAATAATTCAGTTCATCTCTTTATTTGATTTATTAGAA
The DNA here is from genome assembly GCA_036172215.1 of Camellia granthamiana. Classification (NCBI taxonomy): domain Eukaryota; kingdom Viridiplantae; phylum Streptophyta; class Magnoliopsida; order Ericales; family Theaceae; genus Camellia; species Camellia granthamiana. The sequence goes on from CM069911.1 coordinate 42,979,029, forward strand.
TAATATAGAATAGAATGTAATTCTTTTATCAAATTATGATACTATTTATTATGGGTGAGCAACGTATATTCTGATTTGTTTAAACTGATCGAATCGAACCGATCCGTCACATTTTAGACGGATGAGTGATGAGGAGCGGACAATTGCAGATTGATTTTTTCTAATCTACCTAGTTTTGGACGGATGACGGATTTGAGGTTTTTTTGGCAGCAACCGAATCGCCAAACCGTGAGCACCATTAGTAATTTGTAAGACTTTGTATTTTCAATTTGTTTAGATATTATGTTTGTATTTTCAATTGAAAAAGAATTTAGATATTCTATTGTGTTTTCAATTTAGAAATCCTTTTATCAAATGCAAGGGTTGATGTTCGGAATTTTTGTGTGAAAAATATAAGGCTTAATTCTGTCTTTTTAAAAAAAATCAAATTAAATAGTTTTTTAATATAAAAAAAAAAGTAATGAAATAGTTTTGCTAATGCATGATTTTCTTATATGTATTTATTATTGATATTTAACAATTAACTTGATAAGTTTTTGGTTATGTTGAGTTGGATTGTTATACAAAAAAAAAATGTTGACAAGTTCTATTATATTCAAAATTTGTCAAAATTTAAACCATCAAACAGACACTACAAGAAAAGAGGGCAAAAAACACGGAAGCATTTGCGACGGCGCGTTCCCCGTCGCAAAAAATGGTCTTTTGCGACGGCAAAATAAACCATCGCAAAAAAGAGTTTTAGCGACGGCGTTTAACCGTCGGTAATAAAACTGCACGGGCAGGTATTAAAATGCGTAAGTATTAGCGACGGCGTGTTTAACCGTCGCAGAAAAAAAATGTTTGAGACGGCATAAGTTTGCTGTCGCAAATACTCGACAATTTGCGACGGCAAATGTCCGTCGCGAAAAAGGGATTACCAAAACGGCGTCGGTTTATTAATAGTTATGTATCATTTGCGACAGTGTAAACCGTCCCGTCGCAAAAAGTAAAAAAAAAATTTCCCCCTCTCTTCCCTTTCATCTTGCCGCTCAGTTGGATCGAAATCCCTAAAATTGTTTGAAACAAAATTTCTTTCCCTCAAAATCCCCAAACGAGCGACGGGCGACGAACGGCGAAGGGCTAACGGTGGTGCGGCGACGACAAGCGACGAACGGCGAAGGGCTAGCGGTGGTGCGGTGGTGCGGTGGTGCTTCGACGATGACAGCTACTCAGGTATGCTCTCTCTCTCTCTCTCTCTCTCTGTCATTTGGCCACCGATTTCTCAAATTCCTGAAATAATTGAGCTACAGAACTTTTAAAATTGTTTATGGATGGTTCATTGAACAACATTTTGAAGCTAAAACCATTCTATTTTTCTATGATTTTTGCTGGTACATTACAGTTAGGATTCATGTTAACATTCTTTTTCACAAAATTGATTTCATGTTGACATTCTATTTTTCATTGAACAACATTTTCTCACTCACCGTATGCTCTCTCTCTCTCTCTCTCTCTCTCTCTCTCTCTCTCTCTCTCTCTCTCTCTGTGTATATATATATATGTATGTATTAGCTGTTCAAAAAAAAATAAAAAAAAATATACATGAATATAAATTATTTGCCTCATTTCCATTGAACACACCCCTCTGAGACTATAGTTTACTCCTTCCAGACCCCATTAACTAGACTAATTTTGGTGTAAATCTTGCTTATATTTTTAGTGATGTGAGAAAATTAAATAAATCTTGCTGTATATTTGTGCTTGATTTATATATTTTTTTTGTGTGTTTTCAATTATGTTTGGTCTCAACTCTCACACTGTGGTTTCTTTGGGTGGTGTCTCGTATTGAATGGCTTGGTGAAGAACCGAGACTGAGACCAAACAATAGTGAAAAACCGAAACTGAGACCAAACATATCTGTATTCATTTACCTTTATTAAACCTTCTTTTTAATATCATTTAATAAATATCTGTGTCTATTTTTTTTTTATATAGCAAAATAGGCACGTTAACCTGACCATGAAATCTTGAATGGAGAGGGATGAGTCGTTCTGAGAATTTATATAGTCCTATATATGTATTTGATTATATTTTGGTTTTCAAACTTGATATCTGCAAACTCCAGGAGGGCTTAAGCCTCTGCCCTCTGGTTTTCTTTTGTAACTCTGCACCTGTTTGTTTTTTACTTCATTTGAATTTAAAAAAAAAAAAAACATTGTATTTTGGTTTTCATTTTTGTTTTTCTTCTAAAAAATTTGGAAATTTTGTTCGTCTTAGTTGTTGAAAGTGGTGACTGGTGACGGTGGTTAGAGGGGTTGCCAATGGGTGACGGAGCATAGATGAGTTTTGAGTTTGCTAAAAGGATCTCTTGATTTTGGGTAATAAAAAAAAAAGAGTAGAATTTAATTTTGAATAGGTTTGAGTTAAAGAGCATAGATGAGTTTTGAGTATTTTTTAGACAAACTTAAATAGATGAGTTTTGAGTATTTTTTTTGAATAGGTTTGAGTTAAAGGTATTATATTTAGAGTTACTTTGATAAGATATTTTTGTGGATGTGTACAGATGATGGATAAGAGTTGGATTGATTTGCCAAATAGGATGTCGAGCGAATACATTAATGGGATTGATGAATTCCTTGTGTTTGCCTACACCAATAGGGTTGAAGGTTCGATGATCAGTTGTCCGTGTAGGAAGTGCGAGAATCGATACTATTTTGTACGAGAGGGTGTACGGAAGCATCTGATTTTGAATGATTTTTTTAAAAAATACAAACATTGGATTAATCATGGGGAATCTTACGTATCTCTGCATGGTAATCGAGAGAATGAAACATTAGCTAATTTAGACATTGGGGATGATATGATTGGAATGATACAAGGGGCTATGGGAAATCCACATGCCGGTACAAGTGTTGAGGGTAATGAACCACAGGGGCCTGATCCCCATGCATCTGAACCCCAGCTCGGTCCAAATGCAGAGACTGCAAAGTATTTCAAACTTCTTCAAGATGCACAAAGTGAATTGTATCCGGGTTGTCAGAAGTTCACATCTTTGTCATTCATTGTTCAACTTTTACATTTGAAGGTGCTTAATTAATGGACAGACAAATCTGTTGACATGTTGCTTGAGTTATTGAATGAGGCGTTCCCGTTGGGTGTGAAACTCCCAGACTCATATTATAAAGCTCAAAAGGTCACAACAGATTTGGGCTTCACGTATGAGACGTGGGATGCATGTCCCAACAGTTGCATATTGTTTCGAAACGAGGACGCCAATCTTGATAAATGTGTCATATGCAACAGTTCTAGATGGAAATCAAATGGTGATGGTGGTTCAAATGGTCCTAACAAAGGTAGCAAACGAATAGCTGCAAAACAGATGAGGTATTTTCCTTTAAAGCCAAGGTTGCAGAGGTTGTTTATGTCATCCAAGACGACCAAGTTAATGAGATGGCATGCAGAGGAACGAACTGATGATGGTGTCTTCAGGCATCCTGCTAACTCCCTTGCATGGAAAGATTTTGACCGTCGGAATATTGACTTTAGTAATGATTGCCAAAGTGTAAGGCTTGGCTTAGCATCTGATGGTTTTAACCCATTCAGAACGATGAACGTAGTTCATAGCACTTGGCCTGTTGTGCTCGTTCCATACAACTTGCCGCCATGGATGTGCATGCAGCAACCATTTCTAATTTTAGCCGTGCTTATTGACGGCCCAAAAGAACCTGGTGACAAGATTGATGTGTATATGCAACCGTTGATTGAGGAGTTGAAAGAACTATGGAATGAGGGTGTGTCAACATTTGATGCATCAACAAATCAAATGTTTCAAATGCATGCAGCTTTACTGTGGACAATTAGTGATTTTCCTGCATACGCAAACTTGTCAGGATGGAGCACTAAAGGCGAATATGCATGTCCTTGTTACAATAAGAAAACTACATCGTGTTGGTTGAAGCATAGTAGGAAACAATTATACTTGGGTCATCGCAGATTTTTACCTACTGGCCATAAATTTCGGAAGGATAAAGTATCATTTGATGGTAGTCGGGAAGTCAGACTCAAACCAAAATTGTTATCTGGAACTGAGATGTTGCTACAATTAGAATCTGAGGGTATTTTAACCCAATACAAGAGGGATGGCCTTAAGGAGAGGCATAGGAGACAAGTAGAGAAGGAGAAAGCTGGACATCGCACCCACAGTTGGAAGAAAAAGAGTATCTTTTATGAATTGCCATATTGGGAGCACAATCTAATAAGACACAACCTCGATGTGATGCATATAGAGAAGAATGTTTGTGACAATGTGTTGTGGACAATATTAGGGGTTGCAGGAAAATCGAAGAATGGTGTTAATGCTCGGCGTGATTTACAAGATATGAATATTAGAAAACCCCTACATTTGCAGTTAAGAGGGTCGAATAAAGCCTACCACCAGCACAATTCACGATGACCAAGGATGAGAAAGATTTGTTCTTGAAAGTGTTGAAGGAAGTAAGAGTTCCCGACGGGTATTCATCCAATATATCACGTCGTGTGCGCTCACATGATAGAAGTATTGGGGGTCTTAAGAGCCACGATAGTCATATTCTGATGCAACAACTTATTCCATTGGCTATTCGAAGATCGTTACCGAAGAATGTAATTGAACCCTTGATTGAATTGAGCAATTTCTTTAGACAATTGTGTTCAAAAGTGAATCGTGCGACGGATTTGCAATATATTCAAGATCGTATCACTATAACACTTTGTCATCTAGAGAAAATATTTCCTTCGAGTTTTTTTGATATAATGGAGCACTTGCCTATACATCTAGCTGATGAAGCCTTATTGGGTGGAGCGATTCAGTTTCGATGGATGTATCCAATTGAGAGGTATCTTCTTACTTTGAAGCAATACGTGCGTAATAGAGCTCATCCTGAAGGATCAATTGCTAAAGGATATCTTATGGAAGAATGCATGAATTTTTGTGCACAATATCTCAATGATGTGGAAACCAAATCTAGTCGACCCGTGAGGAACTATAGTGATGCTGATAATTTGGGTCATGCTATTGGTGAAAACACAAGCTTTTATCTTGATAATACTTCTTGGGTACAAGCTCATCGGTACATCTTATTCAATACAAGCGCGGTTCAACCATTCATAAAGTAGGTTAAGTCACTCACTCAATATTTTATTATGTTTTATTGAATTTTCAACAAAATTTTTTGTATTGCTAAAATTTCAATCTACACAGCAAACACCTTGAAGTACTTAAGCTCAAAATGCCTCATGTTGACGATCATCAGCTTCGGCGTGAACATTTTGAAACTTTTCACATTTGGTTCAAGGAACATGTATGTATTTAACTCTATAGATTCTAGTTACTTAAGTCGAACTACATTTTAAATTTTACATTTTCGTGTTAAATAGGTCCAAACTTTGCGAAGGACTACTAATGTCATATTTTCTGAAGAGATTATTCTATTGGCAAATGGTTCTCATAACCTGGCAAGGAGGTTCAACGGGTATATACAGAATGGGTTTCGGTATCGAATAAAGGCCATGGATGATCGTCGAGCCACACAAAATTGTGGTGTAGCTTTGAAGGCAGATACCATAAGTTATGCTAGTCGAAAAGACAAGAATCCTTGTGTGGGGTCTGTGTACTATTATGGACAATTGACAGATATTGTTGAGATTCGATATTCCAATGAGAAGAAACATGTGTTGTTTAAGTGTGATTGGATTGACAACATTCATGGAAAGAAAGAAGATGTCTTCAATTTCACGTTGGTGAACTTCAATCATTTGTTGTATCGAGATGATCGAATTACCAATGAACCTTTTATCTTGGCGTCCCAAGTAGAGCAAGTTTGGTATGTTGCAGACCCGTTACAACCAGACTGGCAAGTCGTGGTAAAGATGTCTCAAAGAGGTTTATTTGATATGAGTTCGACTGATCCACAAATCGAGCCATACATGAGCCAACAATTAAAAGAAAATATAATGCTTCGTGATGAAGAAGTTGGTTGGGTGAGGCAAGCCGCAGAAGGGGAAACAGTTGATGTTCAAATAGGCTGATAGTGGTGGAAACATTAGTAATTCAATTAAGGCCAAGGTTGTAGTTAATCATCAATTTCTTAATTTACTTTGTCTTTGTAATTGTATTAGTTCAATTAATGTCATATTATAGTTGATGACAAACCATTGTCTATGTTTCTAATGTCAATTAATGTTATATTGCTTGCAGATTATTATGGGAAGGAAGAGGAAGCCTGATCATCCCCGGCGCATGATGTCTGATGTGCTACATAACAGGACATCAGTAGCACCACCATCGGAGGAGGCATCACATCGGCCACCATCGGAGGGGCCTTTAGTGCCACCACCATCTGAGGGGCCATTAGTACCACCGCATCGACCACCATCAGTGGCACCGCAGCAACTACCATGTACTCAGCCTCCACGCCTACCATCGGTGCGTCCACCATCAGTGGCACCACAGCAGCTATCATCATCAGCTTATGAGCCATCCGCAGGTATATAAATTTGCTTTGATTTGTATGAAAATTATTTAAACATACATTTATTTATGCTCATTATATATAACTTGTTTATTCTCATTGTATTTTGCAGACCCTTCGACTTCTTCACAGCCCACCTCAGGTTTATTTGATATGATTTGTATTCACATTATTTAAATTTGCATTTGTTTATTACCATTGCATATTGTTTATTGTTATTGTATCTCGCAGGTCATGTTAGTTCTTCAGCAACCTTGACTAGGCGTGGTAGAGGATGTGCCAAGGGCATTAAAGAGTGGGGTACTGGTAAAAAGCTAGACATACAATTTGATGGACATTACTGCCCAATAGGGGATAACGTGGCTAAGTTAACTACTCAACTTGGCATTATTGTGCGGAATGGTAACATTGTTCCTCTTACTTTTCTTGACTGGAACAATGTGCCTGATGATATTGTTGATGCTATCTGGAAGGATGTGAAGGTAAAAGTATATTTTTGTCCACAAATTCGAATTCCAAAATTGTGTTATTATTATTTAAACTTTGAAATTGTGTTTTATAAGACAATTGGAATATATGTCCAGAGGAGTACAAGCCAATCTACATGAAAAACTGCAACAGCATATGGAAGGATCACAAGAACAAGATTAAGGCTAAGTATTTCAAGCCTAGAAGTTCTGATCCTAATCTAAAGGATGATGTTCCTATGCACATTGTGCCAAGCCAGTGGGAAGAACTTGTGGAGTATTGGCGTACTTCCGATGCTGAGGTATACAAATAAGTTATATTTATGATATGTAAACATACAAATCATATTTACATACTTACATTTGTCGAACCTGTTATAGAAAATTGCAAGTAGGAACGCTAAAAATCGGCGAGCTCACGGCATAGCTCATACCACAGGGCGTACTACTTTCTCTCAGATACGACATGAGGTTTACATTTTATTGTTTAATTTTTGTATATAAATAAACATTGTATATTTGCAAATTATTTAGATTCTAATTTTCATATTTCTAAAAAAATGTAGATGACCAGTAAGGGGGAGTCTACTGATAAGATGAATGTTTAGCTTATGACACGTAGAGTAGATGACCCAGAGGTTATCCAGACCTTGGTAGTTTCCAAACACCTTTGATTATATTTAAAGTTTATTTTTTGTGTGTCAACCATCTTAATTTGGCATATACTTGTATGTCTTATTCAATACAGGATGAATTTAATCGTCAACTCTCTATGCTACCTGAGGATGGTCGGACTTTGGAGGCTAGGAATGCCATTTTCCATGAGTTGATAGGTCATGACGGACATGGATATTGTCGCACATACGGGAGAATTGTGCCTCGGAGAGCGGTGTATAAAGATGGTGCTGGGCCATCACAGTCAACACCCCAACCATCGACTATTGATCAGATCACGCAGCAGGTTCGTGCAGACCTAAGGGATGAGTTGAGGGAGGAGCTGCGAACAGAGTTCTCTACACATTTACAGCAGATGAGAGCTGAGATGATGGCCTTAGTGTCACAGGGGCGAGTGTGGATCCCAACAGACAGGTTCGATATAAATTAAATTGTTTGATAGTTCAATTTTCACACAAGATTATGTATAAAATTCGAATAGGATTAACACATTATGCATTGACTATCATAGGTTCCTGATGCATCGAGTGGCCACCGGGCATTTAGGGAATCTGTAGAAGACGAGAATCTATATACACCACCACTAAAAGATCAGGTATAAAATGTATCTTTGCATTCTAAGCTAAAATGTATCTTTGCATTATTTACATTCTAAGTTAAAGAGACTTGTGGGAGAAGACGAGACTAGTTAGAGCCGGATTTAGCACGAAACTTGGCACACACTAGGGCGTAGGCACGAGAGACTTGTGGGAGAAGACGGGGCTCAAATCGGGTTTCCGGTTTGAGAGTTAGAGCCGGATTTCACTTTAGGCAAACTAGTTCCTTAAGAAACTTGAATGCGAGATGTTAACGCCCCAAAATCACCAAGGGGCGTCGGTTTAGCACGAAACTTGGCACACACGAGGGCGTAGGCACGAGAGACTTGTGGGAGAAGACGGGGCTCGAATCGGGTTTCCGGTTTGAGAGTTAGAGCCGGATTTCACTTTAGGCAAACTAGTTCCTTAAGAAACTTGAATGCGAGGTGTTAACGCCCCAAAATCACCAAAGGGCGTCGGTTTAGCACGAAACTTGGCACACACGACCGCCTAGGCACGAGAGACTTTTGGGAGAAGACGGGGCTCGAATCGGGTTCCCGGTTTGGGAGTTAGAGCCGGATTTCACTTTAGGCAAACTAGTTCCTTAAGAAACTTGAATGAGAGGTGTTAACGCTCCAAAATCACCAAAGGGCGTCGGTTTAGCACGAAACTTGGCACACATGACCGCCTAGGCACGAGAGACTTGTGGGAGAAGACAGGGCTCGAATCGGGTTCCCGGTTTGGGAGTTAGAGCCGGATTTCACTTTAGGCAAACTAGTTCCTTAAGAAACTTGAATTCGTGGTGTTAACGTCCCAAAATCACCAAAGGGCGTCGGTTTAGCACGAAACTTGGCACACACGACCGCCTAGGCATGAGAGACTTGTGGGAGAAGACGGGGCTCAAATCGGGTTCCCGGTTTGGGAGTTAGAGCCGGATTTCACTTTAGGCAAACTAGTTCCTTAAGAAACTTGAATGCGAGGTGTTAACGCCCCAAAATACCAAACGGCGTCGGTTTGGCACGAAACTTGGCACACACGACCGCCTAGGCACGAGAGACTTGTGGGAGAAGACGGGGCTCGAATCGGGTTCCCGGTTTGGGAGTTAGAGCCGGATTTCACTTTAGGCAAACTAGTTCCTTAAGAAACTTGAATTCAAGGTGTTAACGCCCCAAAATCACTAAAGGACGTCGGTTTAGCACGAAACTTGGCACACACGAGGGCGTAGGCACGAGAGACTTGTGGGAGAAGACGGGGCTCGAATCGGGTTCCCGGTTTGGGAGTTAGAGCCAGATTTCACTTTAGGCAAACTAGTTCCTTAAGAAACTTGAATTCAAGGTGTTAACGCCCCAAAATCACCAAACGGCGTCGGTTTGGCACGAAACTTGGCACACACGACCGCCTACGCACGAGAGACTTGTAGGAGAAGACGGGGCTCGAATCGGGTTCTCGGTTTGGGAGTTAGAGCCGGATTTCACTTTAGGCTAGTCAAAATTATTTACTAAACTATCTTTCTAATTATATAGTAGTTAATTTTTTTATATTTTTCTGTAATTAAAATATTAACACCATTATATTGTTATTAATTATTTTTATTTTATTTTTTTCAGATATTTCCTGAGTAGCAGTTTGCTTCATGTGGAATGTGGGCATGTAAAGATTATGACTAACTTCTGTTTTTGTAACCCACGAAAGAATCAAGACGAAAACTTTTGGTTTTGATTTTGATTTATGTTATTTAAATTTGTGAACAACATTATGTATGTATTATGTGACCAACATTATGAATTTTCATCATTTGCTAACTTTTGTTTATGTATGTATTTATATTATTATGTAATTTTTGGATTTTTTTGTAGTTATTTTTCATTTGCCAACATTACATCATTTGCCAACATTAGTTATTTTATTTATGTATTTATCTTATTATATCATTTGCCAACATTACAAGTTATTTTTATATTTTTAATAATTGTAAAACAGGGTTTTTTTTTTTTATAATTTTTTTTGAGACGACAGAACACCCCGTCGCAAAAAAAAAAAAAATTGTGCCAGGCTTTTTGCGACGGCAGCCATACTGTCGCAAAAGGTATGGAATTTATTTGAAAAACAATACCGTCGCCAATAGTCATTAGGGACGGCTCAGGTTGCCGTCGACAATGGTCAAAAGCGACGACATTTTTAGCGACGGGATTTTTGCTATCGCGAAAACCTATTTTAGCGACGGAGAGCTTGTGCCGTCGCAAAAAAAACCCAGATTTTCATCCATTATTGGCGACAAAAATTTGCCGTCGCAAAAAAGAAATTTTCCCGTCGCAAAAACAATGGCGACAGCACTTGCCGTCACTAAAGCTCTTTTGCAACCCCCTTTGTTGCGACCCCCACTTGCCGTCGCAAAAAGAAAAATTACCGTCGCAAATAGCTTTTGAGACGACGTTTGGAGTATTTGCGACAGCATTTTGCCGTCGCAAAAAATAAATTTTTTTGTAGTGAGATTCGCATCCATCGGCCAATCTACTCAATCTGCATCCGTCAATTCGACAGATAGATGCAAATTAATTTTTTTCAATCCGTCCATCGGGCAGACGGATGACAGATTAAAAATTTTCTGGCCACAATCAAACCATAAACACTCCTACTATTTACAATGTATTTTTTATTATTTTTTAGTCAAAATGTAAAAACAAATTGATGGAATAATTCTATTTGACTTCATTACATAATCAACGTTACTACTCAAGCCCAAATTGTGAGAAGCGCTGCCAAAGAAAATTGAACCCAAACTCAAATTAAATTTTAATATTGTAGGCTTATTTTAGAAAAATGGTAAAAAGTAATTTTTTTACTTTTAACTAAGTCTTTGATTTTTTTAGACAAATGATTTGGAAAGTTAATAAAAAATTACTTTTGACTTTTTTTTATTAATATTTGTTTATGATGTCAAATCATAATAAAATAACCAAACTACCCCCATTAATTTAAAATATTTATAACTTCAATCATGTAGTACATTTTGACTCATAAATGATAGAATTGTAATTTTTTCAGTAGCTAAAAACCAACTTTCTAAATAAAAAAAAATACAAAAAAATCAATTTTTAACTTTTACTACAAACTAAAAAAACAATTGCTAAAAGCTAACTTTCCAAAATAGCCCATACTGCCTAAACGTTACAGGCCACACGGGTACGGCTCTAGTTTAGTCCACCAAGGTCACGCCCTAATGAAAAAAAGGTAAAAAATAAAAATTGCCTTGGAATCTTTATAGGATTCAGCAAAAATTTTGACAGAGAAAAGCATAAGCTACCTCTTTTATTTTTATTTTATTTATTGGGGTCTGCATAGGCTACCCACTTTCTTTGGAGTCCGGCCAACAGGCCCAAGGAAGGCCTAGGTGAGAACTGGGCTTCGAGCCCCGGCATTCATAAGCTGCACCGAGGTAGTCTAAGCTTTTTACCCTTTTCTTTCATTGGATCCAAGCCCGAAAGAGCTCTTGCGGCTTTTTAGCCCACTATTTTTGCTAATAATTAATTGTGTGATGGGTCGTTACACACACTAAAAATAAATCACTAAATTATACAAAATTCTATTAGAATAATGGCAAATTCAAGTATCGATTCACAGGGACAAATGTGAAATTAGATTAATTCAATCGCATCGCTAAATTCCTAAATTAATTTTGATTAAAAAGATAAGGTTGATTTCATAACTAAACAGCAATTAAATAAAATTGAAAAATTATATTGATAATTAAAATTAAGGTTTGAGATATTAATTTTCAGGAAAATTCCTAAGGCATAAAATTCACCACTAACCGCATAAATGAGACTTAACATTGGCCAACAATCGCGATTTGGTTTGAACTGCCCAATATTTCACAACTACAAGTTTGAAATATTGATCAAGAGAGTTATCGCATTCAACGTACAGGCACGAATCATACCGAGTAGTACAAGGCGTTTGCTCTAAACTATGGTAGTAAAACGACCCGTCTCTCATAGCATGACTCGTCTCGTACTTTGAATACAAACACAAAGAAAACTAATGTATGGAAAGTATTATACAATTACAGAGAATAAAATGATTGAAGAGATGAAAGAAACAATTATTAAAAACCTATAAATCATCCATACATCCATTCAAATCAATCTACAATTAAAGCTTATGAAAAATCCTATTACATGGTTAGGGTTTTATCAAAACTCTAAAAAAGACGACTAGCCACTCATGGAGGAGTGGGAAGAGGAAGAAGATAAGGAAGAAACCCCCATGGAAGTATCCTTCAAGCTTTAGGAGAATATCATTTCTTTAGAACCCTAGCCTCCATTTTCTCTAAATTAATTTTTGAACCCTAGATTTGACTATTTTTCTTTCTTTTATTCTCAGCAAAATAGACCAAAAATTCCGTGCACGCGTCCCTAGGTGGCCCGCTCGAGCGCCCATGTGGGCTGCACGAGCGGTGGTGGGCCGCATGTGCGGTGGTCTGGCTGGCTCAGATTCTTCACTTCGCGCACGGAGGATCTGCTTTCGCGCCATTTTTTATTGAATTTTCATATTTCCTGCCAAATCTGTACAAATGCACGAAACACATCATCTCCACCAAATAAACTGTTATCCCAGATAGGCAATCCAAGAGGGGGGTGAATTGGGTTATTAAAAATTTCACAATATTAAAATTAACACAATATTCAGAATTTTAATAAATAAAAAAAATAGAATAATTATCAATATAAAAGTAAGAGAGATAGGAAGAGAAAATCAAACACTGCGATTTATAGTGGTTCGGCACGCCAGGCCTACGTCCACTCCTCAAGGAACTTCCTTGAGAATTTCTTTACTATCAATTGAATAAATACACAACAAAGCTTGTGGATTTGACACATGACTTACTCTTATCTATTGAGCCTCACTCAACAATAAATGCCTTACCCTTACAAAATCTGTCACAAATATAAGAAATAAGAATAAGTGGTACTTAAACCCTCTTTTACAATAATTCTCTCACAAATAATAGATATGAAAGTGTAAGAACAAAGACTAGACTTAGATCTGAAAGTGAAAGAGCAGAATACAATTTGGAGTTCACAGAAAATTTTCTTTTCAAGTTCTTAATTTTTCTCCACACACAACACTTCTATTTATACACAAAAATATACCCGTTAGACGCTCCTTGCTGACGTCATGGCTTACATAAGCACGCTCCTTGTTGACGTCATGGATGACATTAGTTTGGAAGAGAATCATGTGTAAGAAAATTTACACTCTTGCAAATTTGAACATCTTTAGGTATTAGTCAAAAGTGTACAAAAAGGAAAAGAAAAATTAATTTGAATTATATCTTGTATGACTTTCCACATGCTAATAATTAATGTGTTCATATGCTAATATTCAATATTTCCACACACTAATATATATGATACAATCTATGTTGTGTAAAAAACATATATAATTGCTCCGTGATGTATACTATTTGTATTATATGCATTATATATATAAAGTTATGTATATATAATGTTCTAATCAAATATTTGCATACACAAAAAAATCTCTTTAAATAATTTTTATGATGGATCTGAAAATATATGCCCTTTTTAAAATATTGTATATGTTGTAGAGATTTTAAACTAAATATATTCTACCACTCCATATTAATTTTGTCAAAACAAGACAACCTATCAATATCAAATTTGTCAAAATAATACAACCAATCCATCATTTTTGTCAAAATAATATAATTAATCAATTTTTAATTTGGTCAAAAAGTGAATAGTGATTAGCCTCAATTTTCAAAAAGTGAATAGTAAAGTTTTCAAAAATATTTTTATTTAACTAATATTTAACAAATATATATATTTTAAAAAGATAATATTTTGTGTCAAATAAATATGTACATTAAAAAAATCTAAATTGTTACAAATAATATTTTAGACATCATCAAAAGTAAATAATACAAATAATATTTTAGATATCATCAAAATTAAATAATATGATTAACATAAACAAAATTGAAAGACTAAAATGTTAACATAAATTTCAGAACATAAACCTTAAACTTCGGATCAATTACCATGTGTATCAACAAGAAATTAAGACAAAATGACATACCTGAATCCATTGATGAATGATTAAACGGAAGCGTGATTATCAATAAACTCTTTGTTATTGACTATGTTATTGCCTTCTAATCCTTTCCCCTTTGGTGCCTTATGTTTCTCCTTGAGAGGATTTAGAAAACATGGCAGTGTTCTTTTTCACCACTTGGGAAGGAATAGGGACCATAACCTTTTAAAGGTTGTAATTGGTTTTCATAACTGAAAGTTATAAAGTCCCATGAAACCACCATATGGGATATTAAACAGACATCAGTTACCCATTAACCATTAAACTAATTAATTAGCCATTAAACCAATTAATTAGTCATTAAACCAACTTTAACCAATATGTTTTAATTTCTATTTCTGCCCCTCATAGAAATAGAAATTATACAACTAGTATCTACACATTAGGTCCATAACACATATACCCTTAAGCCTATTAACTAAATTGAATCACTTAAATTGTAGGCTTCTTATAAATGATAACACCACATTTAATTATGTGGTCCCATTGAGACATTATCTAACAATCTCCCACTGGACCACATATGTACCCTGAAAAATGTGCTTAACTTTAGTGAGCTCAGAAATTTGTTATCATAACTTGAGGGTATCCAAACAATCTTGTCCATTAACTATACTAATATAGGATCAAAGCGGTCTTCGTTACATCAATCGTAACTCGACCCACCAATGGTCACGTATACTAATACAGCTAAATGACATAGATCAATCATGGATGCGTAGCATGGAAATTACATGTGATGTGATCCATACATGCCTATTTCCAACTGGTCCTACTTAACTTTATTGAGATCAATACTTCACATTACGTAACAGAGCGTAATAAACTGAATACTTTATTTCTGCAGAAATTAATCTAATTACATAGATAAAACTTAAGGCTGACATAAAGCAGTAACATAAATACAAACTCCCACTAAACCAGAATGTTCTCAAATAGAACAACACCCATCTGAGCAGTGTGCTCATGAAAGACCTTGGGTGGTAGTCCCTTCGTAAGTGGATCCGCTATCATGGAGTTTGTCCCAATGTGCTCTATGGAAATCTGTCCACTCTGCACTCTTTCTTTTACAACTAGGAACTTGATACCAATATGCTTTGATTTTGTCGAGCTCCTATTGTTATTGGAATATAAAACTGCAGACTTATTGTCACAATATAACTTAAGTGGTCTTTCAGTGCCTTCCAAAATACGCAACCCAGTGACAAAATTCCGCAGCCATATCCCTTGGTTTGATGCCTCATAACATGCTACAAATTCTGCGGCCATGGTGGATGAAGCTATGAGCGTCTGCTTTGCAGACCTCCAAGAAATTGCTCCCCCAGCTAACAGATAAATATAGCCTGATGTGGATTTCCTACTGTCTTGGCATCCAGCAAAATCGGAGTCGGAATATCCAATGACCTCTAACTTATCCGATCTCCTATATGTGAGCATATATTCCTTTGTTCTCTGTAAATATCGCATAACACGCTTGACTGCTTTCCAATGATCCATGCCAGGATTACTTAAATATCTGCCTAACATGCCAACTATGAACGCAATATCCGGACGCGTACATACTTGAGCATACATTAGACTCCCTACAGCCGAGGCATAAGGAATCTTCTGCATTTCTTGAATTTCAAGACTGGTCTTCGGGCATTGGCTGAGACTAAACTTGTCTCCCTTAGCAACCGGGGTTTCACCTGGTTTACAATTTTGCATGCCAAATCTATTGAGTACTTTTTCGATATAGCTCCTTTGTGATAATCCCAGAATACCCCGAGAACGATCTCGGTGTATTTCGATTCCTAATACAAAAAAAGCATCACTAAGATCTTTCATTTCAAAATTCTTAGATAGAAATCTCTTGGTGTCATGCAATAAGTTTATATCGTTTGTGGCAAGCAATATGTCGTCAACATATAAAACCAAAAACATGTGTTTACTCCCACTGAACTTGTGATACACACATTCATCAACAACATTAGTTTCAAAACCATACGAAGTGATAACTTGATGAAATTTGAAGTACCACTGACGAGAAGCTTGTTTGAGTCCATAGATGGATTTAGTCAATTTGCAAACCATATTCTTTGGGTCTCCTGACACAAAGTTTTCTGGCTGCACCATATAAATTGTTTCTTTAATGTCACCATTAAGAAAAGCTGTTTTGACATCCATCTGATGCAACTCAAGATCAAAATATGCAACAAGCGCCATAATTGTCCTAAAAGAATCTTTCGAAGAAACTGGAGAGAAAGTTTCTTTAAAGTCAATTCCTTCTTTTTGAGTAAAGCCTTTGGCTACAAGACGTGCCTTATACCTCTCCACATTACCATTTGAATCTTTTTTGGTTTTAAATATCCATTTACAACCTACGGGCTTCGCACCAACTGGTAATGAGACAAGTTCCCAAACTTTATTGTCTTGCATAGACTTATATTCTTCATTCATGGCTTCTATCCACTTATGAGAGTTGGAACTTTCCATGGCTTGACGAAAGTTGATTGGATCATCTTTCGACATTCCATTTTCTACCTCGTGTTCCTGGAGATATACAATATAATCATCTGAAAGTGCAAATCTCCTTTCTCTTGTGGATCGCCTTAATGGCACAGATTCTTGAGGTTGAGGTTGTAGAGTTTGTTCCTCAGGAATAATTACCTCATCTTGAATGGGGGTTTGAACTATATTATCTTGAACAACATTGTCTGGTTGAGGATCCGAAATTACTTCTCGAGCAATGACAGGTATAGGAACCTGTGATTGGTCAAAAGTAGTAGTAGTAAGTGGGATTACTCCTGCTTCCTCCTCAAAGACAATGTCTCTAACTGGATTTCTCCCCCCAAACTCAACATCCTCAAAAAATATTGCAATTCCCGTCTCAAATATTGACCTATTTGTGGGATCATAAAACTTGTAACCCCGTGATCGTTCGGCATAGCCAATAAAGTAGCTGCTAATGGTTTTAGAGTCCAATTTTCGTTCATGAGGTTTATAAGGCCTCGCCTCAGCAGGACACCCCCACACATGCAAATGGTTTAGACTAGGCTTTCGCCCAACCCAAAGCTCATAAGGTGTTTTTACAACTGCTTTAGTTGGCACCCGATTTAAGATATAAGTTGCTGTCTTTAAAGCCTCACCCCAGAGGGACTCGGGTAAAGTAGAATGACTGATCATACTTCTTACCATATCCTTAAGAGTCCGGTTTCGTCTCTCAGATACACCATTCATGCTAGGTGATCCTGGCATGGTGTATTGTGGGACGATTCCACATTCCTCCAGGTATTTTGCAAACGGTCCTGGACGTTGTTCACCTGATCCATCATATCTGCCATAGTATTCACCACCACGGTCAGACCTGACACTTTTAATCCGTTTGTTGAGTTGTAACTCAACTTCGGCCTTAAATTTTTTGAATACGTCCAAAGACTGTGATTTCTCATGGATAAGAAATAGATACCCATATCTGGAATAGTCGTCTATGAATGTGATAAAATATTGTTGACCATTCCAAGACGCCATAGGGAATGGGCCACAAATGTCCGTATGAATTAATTCTAAGACATCTGTAGTCCTATGGGCACCATATTTCTTTATTTTGGTCTGTTTTCCCTTGATACACTCAACACAGACATCAAAATCTGAAAAATCAAGAGAGTCCAAAATTCCATCAGACACAAGGCGCTCAACTCTAGATTTAGAGATGTGACCTAGGCGTTTGTGCCATAATGAGGCTGAATTTTCCTTAGTTAATTTACGCTTTGTACCTCGTGATTCCACGTGCAAGGTTGCATTATAAGATGCAATAGTTTCAAGCAAATATAGATTATCAAACACATAAGTAAACCAGTACCAACAACATTGGAATTAATAGACATACTAAACTTCATATTTCCAAAAGAACAATAATATCCCAATTTGTCCAATACAGAAACAGAAATTAAATTCCGTCTAAAGGACGGTACAACAAAAGTGTCTAATAAATCCAAATAATAACCAGTTTTCAGTAATAATCTAAAGTGCGCTATTGCCTGCACTTCTATTGACTTGCCATCACCCACAAAGATGTATCTTTCAGCATCAGTTGGCTTTCGGTAGTTCAGGCAACCCTGCATAGAAACACATATGTGAGTAGTAGCACCAGAATCTACCCACCAAGTGTTTCTTGGTACTGAAGCTAAATTTATTTCAGAACAGACCAAAACATGAAATGTACCTTTCTTTACACGCCAGGCGACGTATTTGGCACAATCCTTCTTTCTGTGTCCGGGCTTGCCACAAAAGAAACAACCATCCTGCACTTTCTGTTTCTTTGGTTCCGGACCTTGAGGAATAGCAACTTCCTTTCCCTTATGCTTTCTTTTGCCCGTATGCTTGGAGGTGCTTGCCAGATGAGCACTGTCAGTCCTTTCTTGCTTCAATCTCTCTTCCTCTTGCACACAAAATGAAATGAGCTCATTGAGAGTCCATTTCTCCTTCTGGCAGTTATAACTGACCTTAAATTGGTTAAATTGTGCAGGAAGAGAGATGAGAACTAAATGCACGAGCAAATCATCAGATAGGTCGAGCTTTAGTGCCTTAAGTTTTGAAGCAAGATGAGACATTTCCATGATGTACTCGCGAACATTACCCTTGCCTTTATACTTTATTGAAATCAAGCTTGCTAAAAGCGTGCTTGTTTCAGCCTTATCGTTTTTAGCAAAACGCTTTTGAATTTCTGAAAGAAATTCATCGGCAACGGTAACATCCTCTGTTATTGCACCCCGAAAGACTTCTGGAATCCCACGCTTCATGATCATAAGACTTAGCCTGTTAGAACGATCCCACTTTTCAAAGTACACAATTTCCTCAGGAGTACTTTGTGCAGTGAGAGCATTCGGTTTTGGCATCCTTAATGCCAAGTCTATGTCCATGCAGCCGAGAACAATCAATATGTTCTCTTTCCAGTCCTTAAAGTTTGTTCCATTTAACATTGGAACATTGTTCATGTTAGCAGAGATTGAAGTAGTCGACATTAAAGCTGAATCCAAAAGAAAATAAAAGGAATAAACAATTATGCTCACGTTAAGTTACCAAACAAATAATCTCTAAATAAATTAATTTAATGACAACATCTCAAGATACCTAGCACAACATTAATACCAAACCTTTGGGTAGTGATATTAACTGTAAGTGGTATTCTTGTTGTAATGATCAAACATTGACAATAAGTTATGTCAAATAACAAATCTATCTTTGGATGGATTTATTATTCACATTAGGTTTCCTTTACAATTGGCACATGTTTATCACCACAAAATGTGTGTGTAATTCTGCCAAGTATTAATCATGTCTTTGGACCGATAAATACCCGCATGAGATACACAGACATGAACATCAAAACATTCCATATAAAACAATCTAGACAAGAGAGATCACTTTTGTGACATCTTGTTTGAATTGACTTATATTTAGAACGTTAGGAAATGAAATTGCTGTAGACGTTGTATAAATTACAGTAAATTTAAAGATTTCTTAATTTGTTACCCCGAAATATTATATAATCTGCAGCAATCCCAATTATATACATACATATATAAATAGAATTGACGGGTCCAAAAAACAAACTGACCACCGAATCATTTTACAATTCCAGAAAACAGATTGCCATTTTCACAGAACAAAACAGGAAAAAACAGAATTTACATCCATAAGAAAATTCAGAATCTGATTTCAGGAAACTAAATAGAATGAATAAAGCATATCAATTCTGATAATACACATGATAATGTAGGCTCTGATACCAATTGTTAACATAAATTTCAGAACATAAACCTTAAACTTCGGATCAATTACCATGTGTATCAACAAGAAATCAAGACAAAATGACATACCTGAATCCATTGATGAATGATTAAACGGAAGCGTGATTATCAATAAACTCTTTGTTATTGACTATGTTATTGCCTTCTAATCCTTTCCCCTTTGGTGCCTTATGTTTCTCCTTGAGAGGATTTAGAAAACATGGCAGTGTTCTTTTTCACCACTTGGGAAGGAATAGGGACCATAACCTTTTAAAGGTTGTAATTGGTTTTCATAACTGAAAGTTATAAAGTCCCATGAAACCACCATATGGGATATTAAACAGACATCAGTTACCCATTAACCATTAAACTAATTAATTAGCCATTAAACCAATTAATTAGTCATTAAACCAACTTTAACCAATATGTTTTAATTTCTATTTCTGCCCCTCATAGAAATAGAAATTATACAACTAGTATCTACACATTAGGTCCATAACACATATACCCTTAAGCCTATTAAATGTGGTGTTATCATTTATAAGAAGCCTACAATTTAAGTGATTCAATTTAGTTAATAGGCTTAAGGGTATATGTGTTATGGACCTAATGTGTAGATACTAGTTGTATAATTTCTATTTCTATGAGGGGCAGAAATAGAAATTAAAACATATTGGTTAAAGTTGGTTTAATGACTAATTAATTGGTTTAATGGCTAATTAATTAGTTTAATGGTTAATGGGTAACTGATGTCTGTTTAATATCCCATATGGTGGTTTCATGGGACTTTATAACTTTCAGTTATGAAAACCAATTACAACCTTTAAAAGGTTATGGTCCCTATTCCTTCCCAAGTGGTGAAAAAGAACACTGCCATGTTTTCTAAATCCTCTCAAGGAGAAACATAAGGCACCAAAGGGGAAAGGATTAGAAGGCAATAACATAGTCAATAACAAAGAGTTTATTGATAATCACGCTTCCGTTTAATCATTCATCAATGGATTCAGGTATGTCATTTTGTCTTGATTTCTTGTTGATACACATGGTAATTGATCCGAAGTTTAAGGTTTATGTTCTGAAATTTATGTTAACAATTGGTATCAGAGCCTACATTATCATGTGTATTATCAGAATTGATATGCTTTATTCATTCTATTTAGTTTCCTGAAATCAGATTCTGAATTTTCTTATGGATG
The DNA here is from genome assembly GCA_036172215.1 of Camellia granthamiana. NCBI lineage: Eukaryota > Viridiplantae > Streptophyta > Magnoliopsida > Ericales > Theaceae > Camellia > Camellia granthamiana. The sequence continues at coordinate 43,000,318 of CM069911.1, forward strand.
TAAATTCTGTTTTTTCCTGTTTTGTTCTGTGAAAATGGCAATCTGTTTTCTGGAATTGTAATGTAACGTAAGTGGCCTCAATGTGATATTTTTCAGCCTATATCATTATGTAATACTTTTTCTTGACATAAAAGTAATATTTTATTGTGCAAAATGAGGTAGATATGGTGAAAATTTAGGATTTGTTTTTTACTAGCGTAATTAATGTAAGTTTTCCAAATTTTCATGAGCAAAATTCCTCAAAATTTCAAACTTTGATAATAACTTTTTTCCTTCCAGAATAATTTTTACAACGATGCCATTCTTTTTTCTATGTTCCGTTCCTTTAAAAGAAAACCATCTTTTGATTGGGCGACATTGACCATTCAATGCCAATGATCTTTTTCATAATAAGACAATAGTGTGTTTGTTTTGAGAGATTATTTTATGGGATTGGACTATTAGTTCATCCGGATTAATAGTTTATTGTTTGATTTAATTTTTTTGCTTCGGATTAATAGTCCCTCCAGACTATTAGTCCCTCATATGAGTGATTATTGTATCCTAGGGGGAGGGGTGAAATTATTTCCATGGGATTGGTATCTCATGGGGACTAATGCATGAAATGTTCATTTTACCATCATACTATTACTTAATAAACAATTGGAAAAGGGTAAAATAATCTTTTGAACATTTATAAATTATTTTTTTAGTGTTGTTAATTTAAAATTATATATTAAATATAAATTATAAATAATAAATTAAAAATGATGGCCTTATAATTTTTTTAGTGTTGTTAAAAAATTAAATTTATATATTAAATAAAATTATTTTTTTACTGTTGTTAATTTAAAATTATATATTAAATAAAAAAATATAAATTATAAATTATAACTTATAAATTTAATTTAATTTAAAATAATAAATTAAAAATTATGGCCTTATAAATTAAATTTTTTGAGTGTTGCTAAAAAATTAAATTTATATATTAAATAAAATTATTTTTTTAGTGTTGCTAATTTAAATTATATATTAAATAAAAAATATAAATTATAAATTTAATTTAATTGAAAATAATAAATTATAAATTATGGCCTTACAAATTAAAAAAATTTAGTGTTGTTAAATTATAAATTATAAATTATAGATTACAAATTTAAAATTATATATTAAATAAAAATTATAAATTACAAGGGTAAAATAGTCTTTTAAATATTTACCTTATCCAGTCCGTCCAAACATTGGATTTACTAAAAATAGTCCAATCCAGATATCTAATCTGATGATTAAACAAACCTAGGATATAAATCCAGTCCAACCAAATAGTCTGGGACAATGTATTCCAGAACTAACAGTCTGATAGATTACAATCCCATTTTATTCAATCCGTCGAAACTAACACACCCTAAGAATGACAATGAAAATGGAGGCATGTAGAAAATAAGAATAAAATAAATTAGAAAATCTTTGATTACACATAGGAAGCCTTGACTACATTACAAAGGAAGAAGAAGAAGATGGGCTAGGACTACCATTTTACAAATGACGATAACCTTTGGCATTTTTTTTTTTTTTTTTTATCATTATTATTTTATGGAACAGGGTAAGACTTCCTGTTACACATGCATTTATAGGCCATAGGACATGTCTCAGCTTCTGCAAGTGAGGCACAGACAAAGCTCACCATGACTAGTGGACATGGTGAGCACGAGCCACAAGCATGAGAGCAATCCGGCAAGCTTGACCCTGCAATTTGTAACGTGTCTGCTATCCGATGCTTCATCGTTCCTCTCTCCAAGTTAACATTGGGTTTCACTTTCACCTTCAACCCACCTCCATTGCTAGGCATTGTTGCATGGTGGTGGTGGCCATGATCTGTAACACATTATATATTATTCAGTACAATATATAGTAAAACTAATATATAGAAATAATTATGGGAAATTTCACTAAATAAATAGAAAGTTATGTTTTCCATAAGTGGTATATTAATTATGTGTAAAAAATGTGTGAAGATGTTTTGGTATGCGTAAAAGTTGAGATTCTAATTTTTTTAGTGTTTTCTACCTCATATTGACAATCATAGGACTGTCATTAGCATGAATTTTATCATATTATTACTGTTGTTAGTTATTGTTAACTTGTCTAAAATTAAGTGAATCTTGAAGAGAAAATATGATTTGGGATCCTCATAACACAGATTGAAATTCACAATTTGGTCAAGGTAATTACAAAAGAATTTGAAATTTCCTTCAAATAAGAAAAGAAAATGTACAAATTGACAATATAATAAACTCAGTCAAAAAAAAGTTTTAAATAAAATAAAAAAACAAGGTTAACTACATGCCATCCCCTCAACTATCACTTGAACTCCACTCCAATCAATAACAAAATGATATATTTGGACCTTTAAAAAAAAAAAAATCAATGCCTCATCTAGTGTGACGAAGTAATGCAATATTATATTTAAGGGATACAAATATATACGGTTTTATAATTGAGAGAGGTTAACTTGATCAAGTATAATATATACACGAATATGTGAGAGAGAGACAGAGAATATAAATCATACGTGAGCTTTGCCAAGCAATGTGCCTTGCAGACATGACTGCGGGAACAAAAAGAACAATGAGAAGAACAACGGCAATGCAGAAAAAACCCTTCATAGTTATGGCTAAGTAAGACCTTTTCTTTCACTATTTTCTTTTTTAGTAGAGCTTGAACTTGTTTGGGGAGCCAGAAAATGAAAGCGGTATTTATATTGAAGCCTAGTCACAGACAAAGGTGTGTTGGTGATAGAGAGGGTGAAAGAACATGTCACATGAAAGAGAGGGTACACAAGAAGATGATGATGAGTGAGAGAGTTTCATGGTTTTTTGCTTATTTTCCATTTTATTATGATGAATTAGCTTGCATTTACTAAATTATGGTGCTTCATTTTACGTGAGTTTCTGACTTGGATTGGGAAAACATAAATACCCATAAATGCAAACTTGTAGTAGTACATATACACAATATTAATTCTTTTCTTTTTATAGGTACGCAAGCCCATTAATTTTTCAGTACCTCATGAGATGTTTAAGATAATTATTTATCAGCAATGCTAGGTATCATGAAATTTTTTTCATGAAAATAATCATAAAAGTTTTGTGACTCTTAGATTACACTTAGAATAACGCACCACACACTAATCAAGGTAATCCAAGGATCATAAATTTGTCATGATCATTTTCATGACAAAATTTTCATGACCCCTACCTTTTCCCATTATTTAATAGTAACATTAATCAAATAATGTTAGGCAATTGAAAGATAATATATAATCCACTTAGTGTATTTTGTAATTCTTTATATATTAAAAATAAGGTTAGGTTCATATTCATATTTCAACATGAGAGAATTTGAGAGTCCCATAAGAATCACCATAGGTCCCGTTTCGATATTCTGAATCGTTCATTTCCCCCAATATCTACTATTCATTAAAAAAAATTAAGTCGATCTGATAATTATAACTTTTTTATTTTATGTGTTTGTCTCTACAAAATAATTGGTATATTTTGAACAATATATTTGTCGTCCATTTTCTCAGAGACAAATGTAATAAAATGAAAATATCAAAATTATCGGATTGAATTATCTTTTTTTTCATAAATGATATATATTGAGAGTCCTATAAAATAAATGATTCAAATCATCGAAACAAAATTCGTGATAAGTCCCATAAACTCTTCAAGTTCTTTCAAATTGAGATGAGAAAGTCAATCCTAAAAATATTAAACAATGCGACGTGGTAATCCACCACTAAGTGATAAATTTCGACACTTCCGTTGGCTAGGTATTTATGAGATCTTCTATGCCAGTGATACGTCTTTCTGTTTTTCATTTGATTCAAGCCAGTGATACGTCGTTTTCGCAGGAAACTTTAGACAAGTCAAGAACCAAGTTTCTCTTACCACGGAACTAACAAAGTACACATATGTTTGGGTAAAAATGTCTTAACCCTTTCAAATTTGATAAAAATACATGTATATATTTTTGTTATTTTTATTAGGGTAAATTACCAGCATGTGTATCTCATTAAATCTTATTAATTCATCGTTGAAAGTTGATGCTAACAGAATCGTTGCTAAAAATTAATAATTAGTAACGTTTTTTTAAATTTGTTGTTAAAAATTAACAATTAGTGATGTTTTTATAAATCTATCGCTAAAAACTAATAATTAACAACTTTATTTTAAATTTGTCACCAAAAATTGACAATTAGCAACATTTTTTTGTAATGAATTTTTTAACTGTCACTAAAAACTAACAATTAGTGGCTTTTTTTATTATAAAAATGCCACTAATTATCATATGACCTATTAAATAATAAGGGGTTGTTTGGGATGTCCTAAATAAGTGTATTTTTTGCCTTTTTGAACTAAAAAATTGAGGAAAAAAATATGGATGTTTGGATTAATTTTTTGACTTTTTATGAAAAAATGTGTATTAAAATTTTTTATAAATAAGTGTGTAGGAGAAGATAGGGTAGGAGGCCGTACGGATAGGCAGAGGCACCGGCTAGGTGAGTAGGTGAGGAAATATTGTCTTCTTCTCGTGCTTTGATTGGATGGTGTTGTGTGGCCCCTGGGGGCCCACCACGAGTCCCGTTTTTCTAATCGGAACCGTCAATGTGTAGAACTCGTCGAGTACTATATGCTTGTTAAAAATCACGTTGATTGGATATCGATAGCTATCTGATTGTGTTATTTTTTTTGTTAACTGTTAATTGTAACAAAACTGATTTGATCATGTAGTTAGCGATATTCAATAGATGTGATTTTTTCCAGACATATAGTACTAGACGAGTTCTACATATTCAGCGGTTCAGATTATCAAAACGGGACCTATGGTGGGCCTCCACGGGCCCAACTTTACTATTAAGATTTAGTGAATATTCTACTATAATTATCTTTTTTTCTCTGTCACTGACTGAACTCATCACGTCATACCGTCATTTTGGCCAACTTTTTGATTTGTATTAATGTTTGTATATTAATTTTTTAATATTTTTTTTGATGAATAATAATAACTTTTTAACTTTTTCTGAAGTTGCCAAACCAGCCCTAAGTCTACCTATTGAGACATATAAGTAAGTCCTCCTTTTGATATATTGTTGACACTCCTAAGAGTATTGTTTTAAATGTTAAAATAGATAGTTAAAGCTAAATTTCGATGAATTGTCTTAAATTGAATCATATAAACTAAAAAAAAACAAAACTCTGGAAAATCAATATAAGAAATTATTAGTTTTAAAATGAAACATAAAAATATAATAATAATTTAGAAGATAAAAGTGAAAAAAAAAAATAAAAAATTAACCCTATGATATGGCATGTATTATATAATTATAACATACCGTGGCATGAGTTTTTTTATTTATTTATTTTTTATTTTTTATTTTTTTATGACTTAGGGTGTGCATCAGGCCCGGCCCTAGCCTAAGGTTCTCCCAAAATAGATTCAAAAAGAGGCCTTCTTCTATTATAGTTTAGTGTAATATATTATGTATATTTTAGGTGTAAAAAAAATTCAAGAACGCCCAAACTAAGTTAAAATAAATTGATTCATTAAAAAATTGAAAGGCCCGTTCAAAATTAAAAAGGCCCATTCTCTCTCCTATCTAATTCCTAACCCTAATTACTCTTAATCTAATTCCTAACCCTAACTACTCTTAATCCAATTTTTCCAACAACTTGACCGCAATAGCCCAACAAAGAGCAAACCTAGCAACAGCACACAAAACAAAACAGAGCACACGGTCCACGGATCAGCAACAGCAGCACAGTAAGCACAAGTAATTTTTTTTTTCTATTCTATTAATTAAATATTTGTCTTATCTTTTGCTCAATTGCTATTATAATATTTATATTTACATCATCAAGAAGAATTTGTTTAAGTTTAATAGTTTGTCTAATATAGTTTAATAATTTGTCTTGTCTTTTTTTAAGAATTTGTTTAAAAATTTGTGTAAGCCTGATAATTTGTTTAAGAATTTGTTTAAGTTTAACAGTTTGTCTGATATATTTTTTGTGATTTTGATACAAATCTTTTGTTCAATTTTTTTTTCATTCAATGAAAAAAAAATGTGAAGAATCCTGAAAATTTATTAGTCGATTATCAGCTTTGGGCTCCGAAAATCTAAAGGTCGGGCATGCACGGCATGAGTTATTGAAAAATGCTTGGAAGCACTAATGATGTGGCAGTGGGCCCTGCCCACTTTCTATGCCTTGTTTGTTTGTTTTTTTTTTTTTTTTACCATTTCTAATACATTAGTGTTGTTAGTGATGTATTTTTTAATGATCTAAATCATTGTTGATGAGTTATTTTGGCTAACTAATAATGTTTCATCTACCGAATATGAGAGTCCAAGCTCTACCCGAATGAGGTGGCAGTTCCTACGTGAATTCTCCGCTCACGCGAGTAAAAGAGGTAGAGAACTCAAACTCTCATCTCTCGCCTCTCACCTCTCACCCTCCTCTCTTTTACCCACAATCTCTCTAGCCGGCGGCCACCATCAGTGCAATAGCTGCCGTCGACTCTGAACCCAATAATTGGTTTTGATTTGCAACAGCTGATTTTAGAGGGTTTTGGGAGATATGGAGGGTGGAAAAATGAACCCAAAAAAATCAAATTTCAAAAACAATCACCATAGACAAACCGACCACCTCTCATCTCCTCTTTCTTTGCTGATGTGTGCATGTATTATATAATTATAACATACCGTGGCATGAGTTTTATTTATTTATTATTATTATTATTATTATTATTTTTTATGACTTAGGGTGCCCATGGCATGAGTTATTTTGGCTACCTAATAATGTTTCATCTACCGAATATGAGAGTCCAAGCTCTGCTCGAATGAGGTAGCAGTTTCCACGTGAATTCTCTACTTACTCACACGAGTAAAAGAGGTCGAAAACTCAAACTCTCATCTCTCGCCTCTCTTCTCTCACCCTCCTCTCTTCCACCCACAGTCTCTCTAGCCGGCGGCCACCATCAGTGCAATAGTTGCCGTCGACTCTAAACCCAATAACTGGTTTTGATTTGCAACAGCTGATTTTGGAGGGTTTTGGGAGATATCGAGGGTGGAAAAATGAACCAAAAGAAATCAAATTTCAACAAAAATCACCACCGACAACCTGACAAACCGACCACCTCTCATCTCCTCTTTCTTTACTGATGTGTGCATTCAAACCTCCCTCTCTCCTCCCATCTTCAATCATAAAAAACACCCATCTGATACACACACACACACATAGAGAGCAAAATACAAGAACATTCAAAGAGAGCTTAGAGGATCCAAAACATGTTATCCTATCTCCTTATTATGCTTCAAAGATTGCTTGCTCTCTCTGTCCTAATTGGGATTTAAGTCCATCCTTCAGATTTCTCTATTTCATGTCTCTCTGCTTAAACATAAGAGAGAGGAAAAAAGAGAAGAAAATGAATTTACACTGATATATTACAAACAAACAGTTTAATTTGTCCATGATTCTTCTTATTTAACAAGCAAACAGTTTTTGCAATTTATGTTTACATATTACATTTTTTTTGTTTGAATTTGTATGTTGATATATTACGTTCACTATTATATTACATTTTCCCCAATCTGCTTCATCTTTTCATGTAAAAAATTGTCCAACACAAGAACATGTTGCTGATGATGAGAAGAAAGCTACCAGTTTGAGAGGAAGAGAGACAAGAAGAGCGCTTTGTTTGAGAGAGAAGTAAGCTACCAGTTTGAAGAGAGAGAAGCAGTGTTTGTGAGAGAAAGAGGAAAGAAAGATGACCGTTTGAGGGAAAGAGGAAAAGGGAGGAGCGTGTTGTGCGCGTGTTTCACGCATAATACGTGTAGCATACAGGGTTCAATGAAAAATGCTTGGGAACTCCAATTTAAAGGTACCACTAGTAATGTGACAGTGGGTCCCACTCACTGCAACTGTATGTGTCTAGTTTTTTTTTTTTTTTTTTCCCTTTTCCACCTCATTAGAGGTGTGTTTAGAGGTGTGTTTTTAGAGGTCTCTAGCATGGTTGAGGGTTCAATTGGCAGCAAACTTTGACACTTCATTCGGGCAATTCGGGCGGGAAATTATTGGGTTGCTGTAGCGGTACTGTTTGGCTAAATTAATCAATAAAGATAAAATTAATTAATTTAATTAATAAAATAAAATATCACATTTAAATGATAATCATTTTATTTTTTCTTTTACAATTATCAAATCAATTACATAATTTTTTTAACCAGACTAAATTAGTTCATCTGAAATGAGGGCCGAATATGAATGTTAAATCCAAATGATATCCACAACATTGTTTATTTATTTTTGTTTCTTGAGTCAGATTTGCATAAACTGGTTGGTGACGCTAGTCACGGACCCACCACGGGTGCCATGTGAACCCAAGACAAAAGCTTGATTAGATGATCCAACTGTCCATTAGATGCAATCTTCTTATATGGATGGATCCCACCAAATGTGTGAATCCCAGCATCTTGATTCTGATATTATTAATTCAATCCTTAACTTCATATCCCAAACAAACATGGCCTAAGGTCACGCGCCTCTCAATCAGCAATCTGTGCAGTGCCTTAAGTTTTACTTTTGTTCAAAAGCAATTGGGTGGAGCTTCTGGACACCATTGAAGTGAAGGTTTTGAAGGAAATGCCTATGCCGATTGATAGATTGGCAATGGCATGAATATGATCCAGGAAGTAGGTTGGTCATCGAGAACTTGTTGGATGGATAGTTCAAAAGCTTAGCAACAATATCACATCCTCATGAACATATCCAACATTCTTACTATCAAAATGTGAGAGAGTTGTCTCAACAATGTTAGAAACGTATAAAATTTTATATAATAAATTATCTATTCTCTCAGATGGAATGTTAGATATGGAATGTAGGTCTCACACCATCACATAATGTGGATCCACACTTTATATGAAAGAACGTGTAATTTAATGTGTCAATATCTTTACTTGAATTGTCTCCACACAATAAACCCTTAAAGGACATCATTTGACCTAGAGGCCCATGGTCCGCTCTAGTCCAACCTATGTTATCTAGAACGTCGATCGTTTTGCTACATGAAACGAGAAGAGGAAGAGGAACGTGATATGTCATAGGCTCTAAAATGTGGTACGATAAAAGTAAACTAGTATATATTACATTTAAAAATTTACGGTACTTCTACAATAATTTTCTTTTAACTATTAGTTATCCAATAAAAAAAAAATTCTTATTGTTTTTAATGTTTTTATCTTGTCAAAACTTAACTCATCTTAGATTTTAATTCATTATATTTGATTTTTTCCCTCCTAAAATAACATTTAAGGACATATTGGAAAAAAAAAACTTTTGGGAACGCCTTGGATTACTAAATTTATTATTTTGAAACAGAAGTGTACTATATTTCGAAACGTACGTATCAATACGTAATTCGTTAGGGTATTAGCATTTTTGGTAACAAAAGGCCCAATCCACTTTTACCCAGCCCAAGCTCATACTACTAGCGGCCCACGAGTTTGAAGTCTGACCCACGGTCTGCCTTGTTGACCTGTGAGAGGCGGTCCATTGAGTTGCCCATCTAAAAATCATGAAAAAAAACAGGACAGAAATGAACCAAAATAGCTAGCAACCCCGACTGTTATGTCTCTAAATAGGATATAAACAAGGCATTTGAGGAGATAGCAGGTATACATAAAACCCAATTATAGCAGATATTATCTATTAAGTCTGGCATATATTCTACATAGCCAGCTAGACAAATGTTATATATGTATATCTTTGACCACACATATGTAACAATGTCCTTAACCAATGGACTCATCTCTAAATTAAATCCTCTCTCTCCATAGACATCCGGTTCACATTTCGGCAGAGAGGAAGGAGAAGAGCCTCTCTTTCTTCTTCCTCCTCCTCCCCTCTTTTCTATCTCCCTTGATGGAATACCCACCACGGGTGCACTCTTAGCACATTGAGCCATTGTTGCCTTCAATGAGTCTTGCACCCCCACCGCCATACGCCATGATGTCAGATAACAATGGAAGCCTCCGGCCACCACCGTACCGCCGCAACATTCCCCGGTACCACTCCCATCACAAAAAAGGAAGAAACTGTTGCCTCAAATGCATATGTTGCTTCTATTGCTTCCTCTTCCTCTTCCTCCTCATCATAGCTGGCTCTGCTTTCTATTTCTACACCTTCTACAAGCCCAACATGCCTTCCTACCAAGTCCAAGGCCTCACCGTCCAGGCTTTTGACCTCCAGCCCGATTTCAGCCTCCTCACCGAGTTTTTGGTGACTGTGAAGGCCCAAAACCCCAATGAGAATGTTGGGTTCAAATATGGCCGCGACAACTTCGTGATTGTCTCATACAAGGACTCCACACTTTGCACTGGGCATTTTCCTTCGTTTCTTCAGGGCCATAAGAACACAACCATGATAAATGTCTTGTTGAAAGGAAAGAGTGAGTTCGGGTCGGGTCTTCAGGAGGCCCTCATGCAGAACCGAAACAGCGGGAAGATTCCGTTGTTGGTGCAGGTGAAGGTGCCTGTGAACGTTGTGGTGGCCGAGTTTTCAATGAGTCAGTTCAAGGTTTTCGTTAATTGTTCCTTGGTCGTGGATAACTTGTCGCCTAACAAGAAAATTGGGATCTTATCGAGTAAATACAATGTGGGTTTTTCGTTGTGAATTCGACAAATGCATATTCAAACTTCATGATCGCTCTTCTTTTTCGAGTGAACAAAACAAACCCAAGTTTCTCCGAGGACCACTTGTGTAATATTTCAGTTGTTTAACAAGGATTCATGTATGTTATAAAGTAAGATAGATACGAATATGCAGGTGTAGCTTGTGTAAGGCTTCTGTTGGATTTTCAATTCAGTGTGGATAGCAGGACAGAAAATAGATTTTCATGATCAATATTAGATCTCTAATCTATAGTGATAAAACAAAATTACGGAGCTTCATGGTTGGATCCTCAGAGTTTGAACCGTCTAGAAAGAAATGGTAATTCTATACAGTTTCTTTGAAGAAGAAGGGATATGAGGAATAAAATGTTGCAATCCTGTTCAGAAACTGACTTCAACCAACAATGTTTTCAAAACCAAGTGTCTAGGTAGGAATTTTATGAAAACATTTATGCGTGTTCTATGTTACAGGAACAGTTGCTTCTCAACGATCTTTCAGGATCAATAATTTAGCATACCTGTTCTCTGATGCGCTCAAAAGAATTTTCATCAAAATGAAGCCTTAGCTTTTGATCCTCTGAAAAATTAGGGCTTTCTACAATAAGAATTATTTTAAAGGATTTTCTTTGCAGGTTTTAGGCAACAAGCTAAGTAGCCTAATGGTTGAGTCACCTCTCACTATCTGACTTATCTAATTTTCAAGTCCAAGGACATCAAGACAAGAGGCAACAATATTTCATATTTCTTAAATATTGTTATAATGATGTTTGCAAACTAAAAAAACCATTGTGTATATAGAATGAAAGTCTTATACATACTTATATAATAAACTCTACTACTTATACATATATTAACATGTAGAGCAGAACAGAGCAAGGCATACCAGATACAAGAACAGAACTAAGTACATTTGGAGAAATAGAAGATTGGGCAAATTGGGTGCTCATGTTAGAAGATTTAAGTATCTAAATTGAGTATAGGTGTCGGATACATATTCCACACCTTTACCCTTATCTTACCCAATTGACCATATGCATTTACGTTGTATTTGGTTGGGAAATTTGAAGAGAGATTTAGAAAGGGAAAGGAAAAAGGTGTGTGAAATTAGGTGAAATATAGGTATGTTTTATTCACATTTCACCTACCTTTTTCATTTTCTTTTCCAAATCCCTCCTCAAATCTCTCAATCAAACAAAAAAATGGAAAAGTCTATGTAACATAGCCTACGAGGTTACACTCAGCTCAAGTAAATCTTAAATCCAAAACAACTAACATAAACATTTCTTTCCATTCAGCCGAGAAGGAAGATAAGAAGAAAATCATAAAAAAACCAAAAAATAATTGTCTCAGAAGCTTACACAGTTAAAAGCAGGTTGCTCCCTGCTGATGCACTCCAAATCTTTGTCTCAATACTAGTCAATTCATTTACTTGGCACCTATGATGCACGGCTACGAGTACGAGTACTGGTATTGTTGCGATACGGGTACGTCGATACGATAAAATTTAAAAAAAAAATTGCATAGAGGTACGGTTTGGTACGTTTGTAAAAAAATATTTATTTTTAATTTAGAGTAAAACAAAAATTAACTAAATGGTTTAATTTGTTAAGGTCTAACTTGTAATTAACATTTAATGTCAAAAGTAAAGATATGAATCAAAATTAAATGTCAATATATTAAATAGCTTACAAATCATAGTTTAATTTTAAAATCATATTCAGCATAAAACAAAAAATAAAAAAGAAATCTAGTGAAAGGAGTTTTATCTCTGTAGTAGAAGAAAATATTGTTTCAATTGAGGTACAGTACGGCTTGGGTATATGCTAGGTAGTTCTAGGTACACCAAAAATTAAGAAGAAAAATTTGAATACGTGTTTTATATACCTAGTATATATATAGAATTACCATATGAGGTATCATACGCCAATAAATATCCGGTATGAATGCGACATACTTTTTAAAATACCCATATTTCATAGCTTGGCACTACCTATGCTATTTGGAGTTGATCAGAAGCATCCTATACGCATTCCCACCAAACAAAACGCCCAAAGTAGCTACACTAAAGAGATTTGGATCCTCTATAAGTTGCAATATGTCATAAAATCCAAAATCAGCAGGCAATTTGAATTTGGAAATGGCGTGTCTTTTTTTGTCTTTTCCTTCTTCTTTGGCCCCATTGGGGGACACATACGAACATGGGTCCGAATACCATAGGACACATTTGACTTGTGACTATTTACTTTTTATAGATGATTTATTAAATAAAATGTATTTAACATTATGATGAAATGGTTTTATGATTGACAAAATAGTATTTTATACATTGAATGATGTTAAATTATAAATAACTTTTTCATGTTGAATTAGTTAATTTTTCATTATTTTAAATTGTTTCTATGTAATATTCATAAATCTATCACCGTTGGTGTTCATATTTGTATTTGTATTTCTACTTTTGGACACAATGCAGATGGGAGCATGAAGAATATAAGCTTCGAGCAATTAATTAGTGAGATTTCTTAGTTTCATCTCAACAAATCGATTAAGGTATGTTTTCTTTATTGATTTTTGATGTGTTAAAGTGTATTTGAAATGCTTTTTTGATCACCTGAGTTGCTTGTTTAAAATGCTTAATTAAAATGTTTTTACTTAGTATTTTATGTTGAAAAATAATGGTTTTATGGTAACTTTAATTCGAAATTAAAATGGGACTCAACTATCAGTTGAGGTGGGTCTAAGTGGTATTGTATTATCTCAAGTGAGAAGATTACAATATAAAAATAATGGGCCGGAATCATTGAGTTGTGAATAAGAATTGTCTCATAAAGTGAGTATCAATAAAGTTGGGTTTAGATTTGGACTGGGCCTAAACTTGTACTTGTAGATATGCTGGGTTTGGTCTTAGACTTGGATTTGGATCTAGTCTTGAACTTTGGGCGAAGCTATGTTAGGCTTAGTTTGTACATGTGTTTGAGATTTGGTTTGGATTGGGTTATGACCCAACACCCATATCCATTTTGCAACACATCTAGTTTAATTTTCAAAACCTATACAATACATACACATTATGATTTATACAATGGTTTTAGAGTTTTGAACCTTTGTAACTCTAGCCATTAGACCCCATTGATGTTAGCCTTCATGACTAAGGCTCTTCCCTACTAGTATAAACAGAGGTCTTTCTCCTCCAACTTAGTAGATTGTTTTGCGAGAGGTTTTGTGATAAAAAATGAGATGGTATTTTGAGATAAAAAGTTGGAGAAGGTTTTTTATACCAACGAAATAATTTTCTATCTTTTTTGTTAGCTTCTTTTTTGGTTCTTGTTAGAGAGAGTGCATCCATTGTCAAGTTCACCGAAACTATTCAGAAAGTGCTTCTGCATTAGCTGGTTTCGACCGTCGTATCCTAGGAGACAGACGCCGGCGTACCTCCAACATCCATCGGGAAGCGGTGAATCTGTTTTAATGAAACTGTCTAGTGCAGATTTCGGTTTGCTTCTTTTCTTATTATTTGTTCTTAAGTTTGATGAGTTCTAATTTTTTAATAATTTGTTCTATTAGTAATATAATTTAATTCAATTCTGTATTTTTCGTTGTGTTGTTTATTTTGTATTTCATTCTTTAATAATTTTTTTTTTGGTCATTTCTATTTATTTTATTTTATATATTTTTTTGTCTTTTTATGAAAAAATACCACAATTTATTATTTGTTTTTTAATACTTCTTAACACGGTATATTTTTCAATATATTTTCTTTGATAAGTGTAAGAATTTTATTGTAAAAATATAAACTTTAAAACATTTACCTGGAAAAAAATTTGTGGAATCAACCACTATATGTGATTAAACTGACTGAGCGAGTCTGACAAGCATAACAACATACAACCTTCAATGCATAATCAAAGAGATAGAGAAACAGTGAAACATACACTCAAATTATACAAGCATAACTTAAGGACATTAAAAAAATAATTAACGTCAGTGTTGTGAGGGTTACTTTTCATCTCATTGTCAATTGCTTTGACAAGTTGGTATATACAAACCTAAAAAACAACCCAAGTTGATATATAAAAACTTAACCAACAACAAATGAATACCCTATAACTAATTCATTTTTGGGGTGATTGTGGAGTGATGATTAGAGTTCTTGTTTTCAGTTCAAGGGTTAAAAAATGAAATGATAAAAAAAAGGAATTACCTTTTGCTGTCATTGTTAGCCATCATCGTGGGTGGCTCAGCTTTCCTCTCATGCTGAAGCAAGGACCCACTTGGTCTCTGAGCCTTTGCATGCTCTCTCTCTCTGTGCCACGAGTAGGTCACCAGTTTAATTATAAAATTGTATATGCGTAGAGAGAGAGAGAGAGAGAGAGAGAGAGAGGTGTTTGATTACCTGTTCCTTTGACTATTAACAGAACAACCACGCAGTCTTTTGATCCAACAAGAAACAGAGGAGGAGGGTGTCAGTGCGTGTGTTTTAAGGATCTGCCAATGGAAGCCTTATTCCCAAACGTGAAAAAAAGTGGATACGGCAAGTTGAAGCTCAGGTCCACTGCTGCATATACACATTGTGTTGGTAAGAAATTGTTTTGGAGAGTCACTATTTTAATTAATTTTTTTAATTTTTTATGATAAGAATTTTTTTTTTAAAATTAAAATTGTCTATTGTCAAAATTCTCCTAAATATATAGAGAAAAAAATGGTGAGAAGTGATGCACCGCTTTAGATTATTGTTTTATTTTGCTTTGTTTTTTATTATAAAGATATAATTAATCAAATTATTATTGTTTTGAAGATTTTTTAATTCTTTTCTAATGCTGTTGAGTGTCAGAAAAAGTTGTCAATGGTGGCGGGTGGTGATTGTCATATATACAAATAAATAACATGTGAATAAATAGACGAATAAATAGGTGTACAAGCACGAAATATTGTCCTCGTATAATCCTGTTGATTAAGATTGCACTCCTCCGTACATCGTCGCTTTACTCCCTGAAAACACAAACATGAGCTAGCCGGCGGGTGTGTGCCGGATACCTCTCCGATGCCTAAGTCAGCAAAATAGACAAACAGACAAAAAGCTCTGTGTATTCGGGAATCAAAGTTGTGTTACCTCTCCATAGGTGATGTTGTGAGCTTTTATAGGTTCTGCGTGGCACAATCTTAGTAGGACTCTTACTCCTCCATGTAGAGTCCTCCTAGGAATCACATTCCTGAAAGATAATGCTTATCCTTCAACACCCCCTCACTGCTTAAACCAAGTGGGATGGTTTTACCATGGTCGAATTCCAATACGACCGAGCTAACATGACCATGCTAAAGCCGCAGACTAGACCGAGCTCCAGCTAGCTCGGTTCTTCCTTTCACTGCGTGTACCTCGGTTTGACATACTCCAACTGTGGTGTTTACTTACTACCGTGCTAACCGTAGTAAACCCCCGACCAAGCTAATGATAGCTAGGTCCACCGCAAGAAGCCCAAATACCTTGGTTCTGAATACCATGACCGAGATAACTACCTTTACTCCGTCTGGTGACTTTAATCACACTTGGGCCGTGGTAACACTTGCCAATCCCTTTTCATACTTGGACCGAACTAACTATGGCGCATTAAGACCGCGCTAACCAAAGCGAGGTCCACCATGAGAAGCCATCATACCTTGGCTCCAAATACTACGACCAAGCTAACTATGGCACGCTACGACCGCGGTGACCGTCATTACACTTGGACCGAGCTAACACTTGCAATCCACTTGCTAAGCTCTTTTTACCGCGGCTGACACCTTTACCTCGGCTGACACCTTTACCTCGGCTAACCCCTTTACCTCGGCTGATATCTTTACCTCGGCTAACATTGCGGTCAACCAAGTTATTTCGGCTCTTCTCTCCGTTTGACTACCTTGCTTGGTAGCTCGACCATAGTGTTGACTGCCACTAGGAAGTAGCTAAGTCCCGTAGCTAAGTCCCGTGGCTAGTTCTCATAGCTAGGTCGCGTAGCTAGGTCCAATAACTTGGTCCCGTAGCTAGGTCTTGTAGCTCGGTCTCGTAGCTAGGTCCAATAACTTGGTCCCGTAGCTAAGTCTTGTAGCTCGGTCTCGTAGCTAGGTCCAATAACTTGGTCCCATAGCTAGGTCCCATAACTAGGTCTCGTAGCTAGGTCCTAAAAACATCTTCGACCGCCACTCCAACCCAGCTCGGCCCAATTTGGCTACACAAATTACCCTCTCAATAGGTATAGTAAAAAATTTTAAATTATTATTAAAAAATTAGAACTTGAAACTATTACTCTGAAGTACTAATATATTTTAAAATGTGATTTTGTGAATTGTTTAGATTTTTATTTTTTATGAACCTAAAGGTCTCACTAAAGTGAAAATTACACAAAAATGTGGTTATTTACACGTTTAGTTTTAATTTTTGAGGTATAAAAGTGAGTTTTCTAAATGTGAAATTACGCATTTGGACAATCCACACTATAGAGGTTTTAAATTTTCTCTCCTGAAACAAATCTCACACTACAAATAAGAATGTAATACTTTAATGTAACACTCCAATAACGTAACATTCCAATGTAATACACTAAAAAACTCATTACTGTACTTTTCTCAATCGTAATAACGTAACACTCCAAAAAAATTTCTTAGTATACTTTTTCCAAACGTAACACTCTAATATAATACACTCCAATGTAACACAAGAAAAGAATTCTTAGTGTATTTTTTCCAAACGTAACACTCCAATCAATGTAATTCCAAACGTAACACTCTCTAATATAATATACTCCAATGTCACATACACAAAAATACTAAAAAAATTCTTAGTGTATTTTTCTCATACGTGACACTTAATTTGAAATTATACATTTGCCCAAAACTTACTAAGGAATTTTTATACTCCTTTTGAAATGATTTGAAGAATCTCACATCCTTTTGGAATGGTTTGAAGAATCTCACATCATTTTTCTGAAGTGTTACATTTGGAAAAAGTACAATAAGAAATTTTTATGTGCATGTACATTGGAGTGTTACACTAAGGAGTTTTTTTAGAGTGTTGCATTAGAATATTACGTTTGAGTGTTACATTAGAGTAATATAATTTGAAATTACATTATGTGGAATTGAATATGATCTTGTGAACTGTTTAATCATCTCTTTTTTCTTATGAATTCAAAAGTTTCATTAAAGTGGAAATTATACAAAAAAATAATCACTTACACGTTTGGATTTAATTTTTAAAGGATAAAAGTAAATTTCTCCAAATGTGAAATTACACATTTAGACAATCAGCACTATAGAGGTTTTGGATTTTCCCTTAATCTGGAACAAATCTCACATTACGAATAATAACATAACACTCTAACGTAATATATTAAAAAAACTCCTTAATGTACTTTTCTCAAACATAACAACGTAACACTCTAAAAAAACATCTTAGTGTACTTTTTCCAAACGTAACACTCCTTCATAACACACTCCAATATGACACACAAAAAACTCCTTAGTGTACTTTTCCTAAACATAACACACTCCAATGTAACATGCAAAAAAACTCATTAAGGTACTTTTCCTAAACGTAACACTCCAATATAACACAAAAAAACTCCTTATTATACTTTTATCAAATGTAACACTCCAATATAATACACAAAAAAACTCCTTAGTGTATTTTTCTCAAAAGTAACACTCCAATGTAACACACAAAAAATTCTTTAGTGTATTTTTCTAAACTTAATACTCCAATCAATGTAATCTCAAACGCAACACTCTAATTAATGTAATTCCAAACGCAACACTTTAATATAACATACTTTAATGGGACACACAAAAACATTAAAAAATTAGTTAGTGTACTTTTCCCAAATGTAACACTCACAACTTGAAATTATATATTTGCCCAAAGCTTATTAAAGAATTTTTGTACTCCTTTTGAAATAGTTTGAAGAATCCTACATCATTTTTTTAGAGTATTACATTAGAGTGTTATGTTTGGGAAATGACACTAAGGAGCTTTTTTATGCATTACATTGGAGTGTTACACTAAAAAAAAATTTTTGAAGTGCCATATTGGAGTGTTATGTTTGAAAAAAATATGTTAAGGAGTTTTCTTTTAGAGTGTTATAGTTTAAAATTATATATTTGTCCAAAACTTACTAAGTAGTTTTTGTACTCTTTTTGAAATGTTTGAAATCCCACATCATTTTAGAATGTTTAAAGAACCTCATATTTCAAGTAATTTTTGTACTCCCTTTTAAGTGTGTAAAAAATATCACATTTCACGTCATTCCAAATTAAAAAGATTCCTATATAAAAATTCATCTCAAATTTGATTCCAATATGTTGTGTGTCTTACCTTTCTAGAAGAAAAAAAAAAAAGGAAATATAATAGAAATAAGGGTATAACAATAAATCTAATTTTTAAATAATATATTAAAGTTATTTTTTCAAAATCAATGGGACTAATTGGTCTATAAAAAAATCTTTAGAACTAAATGGATTATCATTCCTCAAGATAAGATTTATAGATAAATATTTCAAAATTACTCAAAAAGTGACATTTTTTCCAATTTAAATTTTATAGAGTTGAAATTCTTACCTTATTCTCCCTTGATTGCAAAATATATATTGAGGCCTTATTTGAAAACATATTATTTTAGCAATTTTTTGACTTTTTGGCTAAAATATGAGGTAAAAAAAAAATTGTATGTTTGAAATAACTTTTTAATTTTTTACAAAAAGATGTGCAAAAAGTAGAAAGAAAAAGAAATTTATAATTTTTTGGTATAAGTTATAAATTTTTTAATTTTTTTAGTAATTTTTTGACTTTTAGATTAAAATTCTTGCATGTGAAACGAGGCCGAAGTAAAAATCTTTAAAACAATTGACTTTTCTGGAAAAAAACAAAATATCTGGCATGGGTTCATATCGTTTTTTTTTTAATAAAGCTTCGGACCCCCAGTGGGGGTGCTAGGGGTCCCTTTCCATTGGTCCAAAAAAATTGTTTTCCTTTTTTTTTTCAGCCAATGACAGGCCGACACGTGGCGGGGGGGGGGGGGGTCACTGGGGTCTGTAGCATTGCTGTTCTTTTTTTCAACCAATAGAAAGGACTATTCATACCATCTTAGAGAAATCAGTTACATAGTCTCCAACCTGAAATGGTTTCAAATCATTGATGAAGCTATTTCCTTCTAATAATAGTATATGAAATGACTCATGTTGATAAATGTTTTAATCAATACTTGATAGTATGATTTTTTATTTTTATTTTTATTCTAATAAGTCGTGGATGTTTTAGGGTTTTTATATTCTCACCTAAATTTTCATTTTCTCTCACCTTAATATAAATGCCTTTAATTTTAAAATTGTTTGAAAACTAAAAATCCATTAAAATTTTATATGTGCTCAATATAACTGTTTTCGTGCATATATTATAATATTTTTTTGTACATAATTATATTAACTAAAAAACAATAATAATTTGTAATTTTCTTTTCATTCCCAAAATTTACTTTATTTTTCTATTTGAACTTAACATTAAACAAAACAAAAAAACGAAAAATGGGAAAAGAAGAATTGGAAATTTTAGTTGTTAATAAGATTCACCCAATTTTTATTTAGGGAGAACTACACATTAGTGGGTTTCAAAAGAAAAAAAAAAAAAGAAAAGTAAAAGTATTTATGATTTTAATTTTTAATATTAATTTTTTTTTTTATTTTATGAATACTTTTTTAATCACACTTATGTGTAATTCCTCTAATTTTTTTACACCCATTTTTTATGAGGTTTATAAGGAAATGACAAGTGTCCAAAACAGCCACTGTAGTGGAGCAGTTTTCAATGAACCAAGAACCGTCTCTACCCCACTCTCTTTCTGCCCCATTTTCAAGCCCACTTATCCTACTTCCTTCCCCACCTAAATAACGACCCTCTCTAGTAGACTTCAACTGTCATTGGTGGTTCACTTCATCTTCTTCCCTCTTTACCCAGCTACCACACACACACACACACACACACACACACACACATCCCATATTCAATTTCACTACCTTCTTCTTCTTCTTCTTTTCTTCTTCTTTCACTTGCTGTGAATCATCAGCTATGACCAAAGTTTCAGAACCCAGAAACTTGAAAAAGTTGTAGACATGTTTGACATCTTGTTTGGATGGAGAAAAGCCTCCAAATGGTAATTATATTGTAGATATATGTGTGTTTAGTGATTGATTGATGATGGACAAGATGAAGCTGCTATGATTATTTGTTATTTGTTTTGTGCAGTAAGAAACTGGTGAGGGGGGTACAGTGCCGTCTCAAACTGCTGAAGAACAAGAGATGTTCAATTGTTAGGCAGTTACGCGACGATGTGGCTCAGCTTCTCAAATATGGCCATGATCAAAGTGCTTTTGATCGGGTATACTCCTCTGCTTCTTATTCAGAGAATTACAAATAGCAATCAAGTTCAGTTTTTTTTTTTTTTTTTTCTTTCTCTATTGTCTCTGTTCTATAGTTGGTTAATATATGATCACTTAATTGAATTAATTCAAAAGCTTTTGTGAAATCTTGAATGGTAAGTCTCAATATAAGTATAATTTGGTTCTGGGTTGTGCACTATTTTTACTCTGCCTCTAGAAACCAGAGCATCATGTGAAATTACGACACAACAATTTTGAATTTTTCGGGGTTAATGGTGAGAAGAAATATCAGCTAATGGTTTCATTCTATCTATTGTAAGGCACCATAATGAAATGATGACAGAAGTCTCAATTTTTTGAAGTCCTCATTTCATGATAGAATTATTTTGTATTAAGTCATACCTAAGTACAAGAATTTCCATATGCAGCCTCAAATATAACCAATCTTTTCCTTTTTTTATCTTGATTTGTATCGATTCTCAGGTTGAACAGCTCTTTAAGGACGAAAGCATAGTAGCAGTGTATGATCTCCTGGATCATTTCTGTGAATTCATCCTCATTCACCTTTCATATATTCGTAAACACAAGTATGCCTTGCTTCAATTTTTGAATCTTATCCCTTGGCTTCATACCTTTTAGGTTATACCAACAACATTGAATTGTGATGTAATGTTTGTTTCAGGGACTGTCCTAATGATATCAATGAAGCAGCGTCAACTCTAATATTTGCATCTGCAAGATGTGGAGATCTACCCGAGCTTCGTGTGATACGCAAGCTCTTTGGAGAGCGTTATGGCCAGAGGTTTGCAATGGTTGCTCTCGAATTACTTCCAGGAAATCTTGTTAACCGTCAGGTGCCTATTTTAATTTTTGAAACATTAATATATATATATGGTTTTTTCTCTATAGCATATTATTGGTTATTACAATTGGCAAATTATTGAATCTTTTACTACAGATAAAAGAAAATCTCTCCATACAATCAGTACCGAATGATGTGAAGTACCGATTGTTGGATGAAATAGCCAGGAGTTGCCTTCAACCTGGGCCTTTGGCACTCGAGTACTATTCTGAGCTACAACAAGAGCAGGTAATTGTTGCATTAAAAGCACATGTTTGATGTGTTATGACAGAAATTTTATGTTTTTCTGTACTGTGAAACTGCAGGTAAACAAAAATAAGGGAGATCAAGACCCGAGAAGTGATGTTCAAACTAATTGTAATGGAAACGAAGGATCTCAAGTGCAAGCTTTAAGTATCGTGGAGGCAGAAAGGAAGATTGTGCTTGTAGATTTGATAGAGCCATATGAATTGCACCGAGGCACTGGTTGTACTGGTGCTGTTGGGACTCACACCGTCCCTTTAGACCACAAGGAAGTGGATATGGCTTTAGAATTTTCTTCAGAAAGTTCATCTCAATTGCCTACAGAAATGATATATCTAGATGACATAGAGGAGTTCAAGTCTCCCAGGAACAAAGACGAAAACTCGCAGGATCAAAGACTGTTTTTGTTCAAGTCATCGGTAATTCTCACAACTGACAAGCTTGAAGAAGATGGTTTTAGTGAAAGTTTCAAGAAAAAAAATGAATCATGGAACGAGAAGACAGGGTCAAGAAAGAGCAGGAACGAATCTGGAAAGAGACACAGAAGAAAATCAATTTCTCAGGAGAGTTTTACTGTGAAAGATGTCGAATCCACAATTTACTATGGAGACTTGTGTGCTATTTCACCAAATGACAACCATAAATCTCATCACCGGAGAAAGTATCAGAAGAAGATTCCATTCGATGAAAAGCAAAAATCATATTGTACACAAGCAAGACTATGCAGCTTGGAAAAACCATGTTATTTCTGCATTAGTGATGACAAAGACGATTGGGAAAATCAAAAGAGCAAAATCACAACTTTGCAGGGGCTTCCAGCACATAATCTAAAGGAAGCAAAAACCGAACACTGTGTCTGCAATTGTCAATTTTTTCGCATTGGAGACACAAAAGTAGAATGGGAGGTTCTACATCAGAAACCAAGACGAGACTGTCAAATTGCTGCTGCTTCTCAATGCTCTTGCTCAAGAGTGAGCAGTCCTCGGACAATAAAAAATACCCATCCCCCTTATTTGAGGGCTGTGACAATGCCCCTTGAAAGGCCAAGTGATTGTCACACTGAAAACATTTTACGATCAAATTCATTCCCATTTCAACAGCCTAGTCATTCGAGCAATGGATCACCTACTTGTCGTCATGTTCATCCAAAGCTGCCAGACTATGATCAGTTATCAGCAACATTCATGGCTCTCAAGAAAGCAAATCAGCAACACAAGACCAACCAGTTAGTTTAGTACTATGTATTAATTTGTGTTCTGTCTTCCTTGTCCTGTTTGTAGAGCTTTCCATTGAACTTTTATCATCTGTTTTTGTAGTTGGATTCAGGTTGTTTTTAGTTCTCTTATGTAATGCTATGTAGCTCCTTGTTTTTCTTCTGCTAATGGTAGTTCTGGTAAGTTACGTTTCGGGGAAAAAAAATTCCTAATTTTTTAAAGATTTCATAGAGGTTATGTCCATGTTCTGCATTTTTATATTTTTGTGACTAATTTGCCCTTATATAACTTAGCAACTACACTTTTTATGGTTACACCATCTATGATTCCCAAAGCTTTTAAGAGCCATCCACCAACACAAAGAACTGCATCACTACCAATAAGGAACATTGGACTCAACAAATCACGACGGTCAACAATCGATCTATCAATCAATTCATGATCGCTTGTGTTCAAATTAGAGCCATCGAATTTGAATCCAATTTTTTCGATTGTACTATGAATCTATCAATAAGAATTTCTTTGGTTCAAATATTACCATATGTTGATAGATCTTTGCACTTTTTCTAATGATTTTGCTTCCTTTACGTTGTGTTTGGTTGAAAGATTTGAAAAGAGATTGGAAAAGGAAAATTGGTTAAGGGATTTGGGAAACCAAACACATCGTTACTTTCAAAACTATACATATATACACATATTTACTAGTGGTAATCCATACTATGTACGAAAAAATAGGCTATATATATTTTGTGTGATAAATAAATTATTCTAATTTTGAATTATGTTTTAATAGCGGCAAGTCATGATATTAGGCCATCTTGGTAGATGTTAACCATAATTAATCCACAAAATTTCACAATAAAATTTGATATGCATAAAAAATTGTTAATTATAAAGATTGTTGAGGATAATAGTATCACAATCACTTAATAACATAAATAACTTGTATCAAACTATAATATCACGCAGAAAATAAAATAAAATAAAAAACAAAAACAAAGTATTAAAAGAAAAAAAATTTATAAACTCAGAAAAGTTATCATAAAGTTACTTAGACTTTTAAATCAGTGGTTTATATTATTATTGTGGGACCAAATTATGAATAAATCTTAATTTTTAATTATAATTTCTAATTAGTTTTTTAAAAAAATTAATCTAAGTTTGTTACCCTACTCATAAAAAAAACTTCTCAAATAAATCATTAATTGATCCTATTAAAAAAACAAAAAAACAAAAACAAAGTGTTAAAAGAGAAAAATTCTATAAACTCAGAAAAGTTATCATAAATTTACTTAGACTTGTAAATCAGTGGTTTATATTATTATTATGGGACCAAATTATGAATAAATCTTAATTTTTAATTATAATTTCTAAGTAGTTTTTAAAAAAATTTAATCTAACTTTGTTACCGTACTCATAAAAAAAATTTCTCAAATAAATTATTAATTGATCATGTTAGCAACTCTCTATCTTTGATTTCCTCTATCAATGACACATGCATATAAATCCTTCTCCATAATCATTTTCTCCATAATTTGAAAAATACTTACATAGTTCCTACAACATTTAAAAAACTTAAATCAAGATAAGAATTCTGTAAGATTATAAAAATTATATAAGAAAATAGTTTTACTCCATTTTATTTATTAAAAAATGATGACAAATTATTTGAATTGTTCTTGAAGAAATATATAAAATGATAGCTTTAATCATTATATACTAACAAAAAAAAGTATATATGTTACTCAATGAAAAAATGATCGAATGCAACTAAAGTCATGGACATTGAATTAAATCATATAGAGTCTAAATTAATAATATAATCAAGCAAATCAACTAATAATAACAGAGAAATATTGACAAATATGTAATATTTGTGTAACAACTCCGACCCATGATTAGCCGATAAACCATGATTAATTATGCCTAATGAGTAATTAAGATAAACTTCTGAATTAATTACATATGTGTTATATTATTTGTGTTTCTATCTGTTTACTATAGGAATATCTTTTTGTATTTCTGTTTTGTTCTGCGAATTAAAGGCCTTATCGGCATCCGAATACAAAATTGATTTGATTTATGTCTTACATGGAATTTTTGAGATTTTATAGTAGGTTTAATTAAAATTCAATTCGGAGCGACTAAATGAGAATAATTAATGCCCATTTGATTAACTTTAGGTAATCACTACTAGGTAAGCCTATATAAGGTCCCTTATGTGCTTCAACTCCTTTCTTTCTTCATATTGACCCTATGCACACAACAAACGTGAGAGAGAGAAAGAGAGAGGCCAAGAGAGAGAGATCAAAGTCAAGAAGAAAAGAGGGGACTGCTAAGGGTGAACAAGAATTGAAAGAAATTGGTGATAGTTGTTGAGCCTAGCTAGAATCTAAAGGGAAATTGTGGACTTGGGTGTGTTTGATTGGGAGGATTAAGGGGAGGACTAAACACTGTTCGGATTGTAATTCGATGGAAGTTTTTTATCTAGCGTTTTTTTTTTTTTTAGTCCGTCGGACTCCATATCTCTCATATAAGGGACTATCGTATCTTGGAAGGGGATAGGATTATTTCCATGGAATAATTTACTGTTGGAATTAGGTGGTGAAATGACCATTTTGACCCTCTACTATTTAATTATGTATTATATTTAGTAAAATTCAATAAAATTTAAATGCCTCAATTTAAAAATAAAATAGTTTTATTTAACTTTTTATTGATGTTTTATTTATTTAATTTTTTTAAATAATTTTTTATAGACATTTTATTGATTTTTATTTTAAAATTTTGTTTATATTTTATTTAATTTCATTATTTAAATTTTAATAGATGTTTTATTTAATTTTATTATTTTTTAAAATAAATTTATTTAGAATTTTAATTAAAAAAATAACATATATTTTTATTGATATTTTATTTATTTAATTTTTAAAAAATAAATTTATTTAATTGTGTAAAAATAAAATAAAATAAATTTTTATTTAATCTGGCTAAAATTAATTAAAATATTAAAGATATGTTTAATATTGCTATTACTTAGTAAACAATTGAAAAGGGTAAAATAGTCTTTTGCTCATTTATCTTACCCAATCCTTCCAACCAAACATTAGATTTACCAAAGATAGTCCTTTCCAGACATATAATTACATGAGAAAACAAACATGGGATACATATCCTATCCAACCAAATAGTCTGGGGGATTCATAGTCCCAGGATTCAAGTCCGATGAATTCTAATCCCCTTTCATCTAGTCCGTCCAATCAAACACACCCTTTAGATAAGAAATCAACTCACACTCTATGAGTTCAAGTTACCTTATGCATTATTCAAAGAGAATTGAGGCTAGATGGTAGGATTGAACATGATTCATGCATGCATGTGCATATCATGAAGTTTTGAAGTTATTTTTGCAAGAATCTTCACGTGCATGACATTTCCTTGGCTATGGTTTCACAATTCAACATGGTTTTGTCATAAATATCTCAATAGATCATGGTTCGGTTGGTTGAAGAGCATATCATCACATGCATGTTATAGTTTGGAAAACTTCAAGTTTGATTTTGAGCAATTAACATGCTTTGGGTCTTGATTTCATGAAACGATCTTTAATTCTCCATGACTTACAAGTTTATAAGCGTTTTCTCAAGTTTTATGGCCCAAATGTTGCATTTTAAAGCTTTGAATTTGAGTTTTGGACTTAGGAGTACAATCTGAAACTTTCAGAATTTGATCTGTCCGTTCAAGCGACCTATACTGCGCTCAAGCGACCACCTTTGTTTTTGCACCCCCGTTCGAGCGACCAAAAGTTAGCTCAAGTGTAAAATACTTGCTCCCAGAAGTTTCCTATTTTTGCAGACTGCGCGAGTGACAAGAGTTGCGCTCGAGCGAGGACTTGAGTCTCACGTTCGAGCAAGCGTCAAGCTGAAAAACCAAACAACCAGTATTTTTGTAGAGTTCACAGACCGCTCAAATGACAGAAATTGCGCTTGAGCAACTACTCACATATTTGCATGTTCGCTCAAGCAAAAGAAGTTGCGCTCGAGCGAGACCCTTGTTTTCAGCAAGTTTTATTAAGTGTTTTCAAGAGCATTTTGGCATCTTCATTGCATCCTAGGCACTCCTAGGCCAAGATTAAGACATAATAATGAGGATGAGAAGTAGAAACACACCAAGATAAGAATGAACTAAGTTAATGATTCCGAATGTATAATTCAGTACATATTAGTTCTGTAACTGTGTAGGTCGCGCACCACAAGATGTCTGATTTGCCTACACTGTCTGTCTGCATTCGGAGCCATCTGTGAGTAATAACTTAGTAAAGTTATGTTCAACTTTATTTAATTTTTGTATACAGAATGAGATTTGTTTTTATGAAATGTTATGTTCTGTACAATGAATGATTGTCCAATTTCGGACAAGTATTCATGGCAACAATTCTGTGGCTCAAGTATATTATCTGTTCTTGGTCCGAAGGTTCTTTTATGGAACTAACAAATTATCTGTACCCGACCGGAGGTTCCTTTATAGAACTGACAATTTATCTGTTCCCAATTCGGAGGTTCCTTTATGGAACTGACAAGTTATCCGTACCCAGCCGGAGGTTCCTATATGGAACTGACAAGTATGACCCTTGATGCTCTGTATGTGATCTGTTAGCGCTAACAGATGTACTATGTAAGCTTAAGCATGAACTTTGATTTCTGTTTATGACTCAAACAAGAACGTATATATGAATCTGTTTCTGTTTACAGAATTAGTTATGGGACATCATTCCTTTAACCTTTTACTCTGTTATTATTCACTCGGCTTTCGCTCACTATTTATATTATGTATATAGGTGAGCAGGCACGTGACCAGGCTTAAGCTGCTCCTAGAGAGTTTAGTTTTGTTAGCCAGCCACCCTACCTCCCGGGGAGGTTCCCGTTTGACAAGTCAAGCTTTGTGCATCATGCGAAGGATGTTGATGTTTTTGTTTTGTTTTGTCTATCTGTACATTGGGCTAGTTCCTTAAAATACTATCTGAATGACAATGCATGAAGTATAAAAGTTGACATTATATATATAAGTTTTAAAATTTCTGTCCCATGTATCTACATAGCTCAATGGACTACATATATTTATATATATTTGCTTCTAGAGCCTCTTGTGTTTTGTTATTCTATTCAGAGGCCTTTGGTAATTCTAGGATTACTGACTGGTTACGACGCTAAATCTATAGGGGCAGGTTTGAGTCGTGACAATTTCCCTACCATTTTTTGTATTATGTTTATTAATTTCATATATAATATTAAAGTTTTACTCGTCTCGATCTTTCAAAAAAATAAGTACCGAGAAAACAAATTTGATAAGAAATTGATTCTAAACTTTATTATTAAAAATATAAAAATTTCAAAGAGAGAATTTAGAGATGGGATTGAAGAAATACTATAACAAATGACAGCTTTTATAAAAAAAAGAAAAAGAAAGAAAGAAAAAACACATAGCAATGATCTAATACAAATTATTTTTAACAACTAAGAGAAATAACATCAAATTATTACCTTAGATAAATATAGTGACAAAAATTAATTTTGTGAGATTTTTGTGTTGCCTCTTCCTATGCAGCCTTCATTATTTTATTATTAATACTCTTCTCATTGAAAGCCAACTATTTATTTTATTTTATTTTATATCTTTATCACTTGGTGGATAATAACGAATAATAAAAATTAAGAAGAGAATGTTAAGAATTTAATAGGAGATAAAAGTTATAGATAAGGATATTTCATAAGATAAAAAATTCAAAATAAAAAAAGGATAATATGTGATAGAAGGAGAAAAATATATAATTAAATCAAAATAAAGATTTAGATGGATATGTTTTTAATAGTGTACGGGGAGCAAATATTCCGGCAAACCCGTACTCCTTTTTTCCAAGCTCCGTTTCTGTCTGATCACCTGAAAGCACAACGGCGGTGAGCTACCCGGCGGTGTGTGGCCGGAAAACCCTTCCGACGATCAAATCAGCACACACCTTGGGATAGAGAGAGAGAGAGAGAGAGAGAGAGAGGAGAGTGTTTGAGTGTAAGAATGTCTTACAAAAGTGTTCGTCCGTCTGTATGGTGGGCGCAGACATGCCTTTATACCCTCTGCGCCCCATATCTACTCCCAGTCATCTCCTGACACGTGGCTCTGCTATCCCATCCGTCGGCGTAAACCTTGCTGAACATCACCTAACCCGACTGCCAGCCCACTCTGCTGGGAGCCCGGCAGCCGGGCAACATCATCTCGGCTGTAAACGGCCGTGCTATGCTTCATGCCCATGCACTCCACTTAGCCAAGCTCAATGGAAACCGGGCTAGGCGCATCTCGGCTCACCTTTGGTCGGCCTTCCTGCCGAGCAAACAAGTACCTCGGCTGAACACACCTTTCCGGGCGCCGGTGTAACATGCCCGGGGGATACCCGCGCGCGTTAAACAGTTCGGACTCCCGAAATTTCTTTGATCTCAAGTTTCACGAGTGCAATGTGAAACGTAGATGAGAGTCCAGATTTGAAAACTTTTATTAAAAATCCATTTTATTGCAATTTTATTAAAAATGGACTGCGTCATCAGATCTCAGAGTCGCCACCTAATATTTTGGGAAATTAGGAAACCCATGACTCGTTGCCAAGGCCACTGTTCGTCGTAACCAAGGATGCTTGGCTCGGAACCTTAGGTATGAGAGGGGAAGGTCAATAATGAGCACCCCCGCTCACCCGATCAAAAGATCGGCCTCTACTAAACCATGATATGACTTTTATTTTCTTTATATGTTCATGTTCTGATTATTTAATAAATCCTAAAATTTACTATGTGAAGCATACAAGTATAGACTATGTCACCCATTTTGGAATAACTTGATTTCATGTAGTTTTGAAAGAGTTTTGAAAATGTATAACCCAAATAAATTGAGTTTACAAACATGAAAATCAACATCATTCCAAATTGAGCGACACAACCTCCATCCACTGGCATTCATACAGTTATATCACATAAGCAAATAGCCACATGGTAGGATGCTTAAACATAGTAAGAAAAACACACACAAACGGGATGCTAAAGCATAAAAACTTACATGTTTGACGACCCACGAACAAGCTACAAAACAAAGTTAGTAAAATATGCATGATCTTATATACAAAGTCCTAATGCAATTCACTCATGAGATGCAACTAAAGATTCGGCTTCTAAGATATGACATGTGAATCATCTCAAGAACATGAGGTAGCGCACATAATCACATAGGAATTGATTAAATCCACAAATGCAGACTTAGCCGAACCAAGATGCATGAAACACGGATGCGAAGCATGAATATGATGAAAAATAAATATGATGTTTATGTACAAATAAGGAAAGCAAGTAAAAGAATGGGATAGAAAGAAGTTGGGGCGGGGGATTATTACAACGCTTTGAATAAATTATTACAAACCAGATAAGAGAGAGAGAAGGGAATATTACAACAAAATAAAAAAACCTCACAAACTCTCAAAATAAATAAAACAAAATAAAGAAACTTCATATGCGCCGGAAAATATTCTGCTTGACGTAGGAAGACTGCTCCGTTCTGTCCGGGAAAACTTATTTTGCATGGGCACTATTCATCTCGAGATACTATTCACTGCCGGAAGTTACTATTCATCATGATAATTACTATTCATCTTTTTTTATCGTTATTCATCTTACCGAGCATTTTTCATCCGCAGTCACTATTCATCGCCGGGGGTACTATTTATTGTCGGGGTTACTATTCACCGCCGGAAGTTACTATTCACCGCCGGAGGTTACTATTCACCGCCGATCACTATTCATCCGGTGGGGTCACATCTTTTAACAAATTAGGTGGTTCGACCAACCATTTAAAGTGATAAAATTACAACAATTTATGAATAGTAAACTACAACATTTTATGTAAATTACAACAGTTTATATACAACAGTAAATCACAGCAGATAAAAATAATAAAATTAGGTGGTTCAACCGACCATTTAAAGCGATAAAATTACAACAATTTATAAATAATAAATTACAACATTTTATGTAAATTATAACAGTTTATATACAACAGTAAATTACAACAGATAAAGTAATAAAATTAGGTGGTTCAACCGACCATTTAAAGCGATAAAACAAAAAAGGGTTATGAAAAAAACAACAAATGAAATACTTAAACAAATTATATCACATTTGAAATTAAATGAAAGTTTGCGAAAACTTACTTTTCGGGAAAATGATGAATTTTTGATTCACAAACTTTCTTTTGATTACCCTCAAGTCTGTGGAATGTGTTCTCAATTCTCAGTCTAAAATTTGGAATTACAACGTTAGTGGTTCCTTCTTTCTGATTCTTTTTCTCTTTTTTTTTAATTCCCTCGCACCACTTTTTTTTTATTCGCTCTCTCTCAGTTTTCTCAGACTTTTTTTGTTTTTGACTCTCCTAAAACAGAATCTCCCCCGCCCAAAAACTTCTCTCCCAAAAAATCCTCTCGATTCTGCGCTAATCTCTCCCTTTTTATAGAAAACAATTGGAAGAAAAAGACAAGAGAAGAAACGGTGCAATTTCAAAAGATGCACAGTGATTTTACTGTGCATTGCACAGTAAAATTACTATGCACTTTATAATATAATATATAAAAGGGATTATTAGCATAATATATGTACAAATACCCAAAAATACATATAAAAACACACAAATATGTAAAATTAAAATACATGGGCTAATATATTTTAGTAAGCCAAATATACAACATAATTTGACCAAAGCGGGTCTAAAGGCACTGAAAACAAAAAGACACACGATGGGAGTGTAGTGAATTTTTTTATTTTTTTATTTTTTTATTTTTTTCAAAAGAGGAATAATACCCTTATATAATATAATATTATATATATATACAAACGTATAGTGCGTGGATGAAACCATGGTACCGAATAAATTTAATAAAATATTATATAATAATATAACATAATATATATATATAATACATAATAAAGGGAAAGAAAATGGAGAATGAGTCTAAAATAATTTGGCAAAAACAGGTGTAAGACTGGGATTAAAGTTTACATTCCATCTTTTCACTGAGAATTTTGTGAGATAACATATTCTTATTTTCATCATCGGGTAATCAAAAGAAAGCGCCCAAGTCTTAGGGCCGGTCAAAATGGGGTGTCTACAGTTGCCCCTCTTTGACAGAGCTCAAAGTCATTTCTTGACGTGAGTGAATGTCAAAGCCCGAAGACGACCCTTTTGACAAGGCCATAAGACTTGGGCAAACAAACAAGATGCAATGCAAGTGGTTGAACCCGAGGGTTGCCTACGTATCCCTTTGCAAGGAATCAAACCTGCGTAGTTCAGGGGCAACATGTAACATGACATATGCAGTTTGAAAGTTGGACTTACACGCTTCGCGAAGCCAGTTGTTTAAAAATTCATGATGTATACAATGCAATGCAATGTCATGGAGTGATGATAAAGATATGAAGATGGCAACATGGGAGGCAAGCCTCGTGCAAATGATAGTAAACATAACAGGGGGTGCATTGCATACAAAAATGAAAGAAAGGGGTGCATCGCATTCAAATGTGCATACCACACAAATGAAAGGGGGTTGCATCGCATACAAATGTGCATACAGCACAAATGAAAGGGGTTGCATCGCATACAAATGTGCATACCGCACAAATAAAAGGGGGTTGCATCGCATACAAATGTGCATACCGCACAAATGAAAGGGGTTGCATCGCATACACATGTGCATACCGCACAAGTGAAAGGGGGTTGCATCGCATACAAATGTGCATACCGCACAAATGAAAGGGGTTGCATCGCATACAAATGTGCATACCGCACAAATGAAAGGGGGTAAACTCGGGATCCAAACGCGTCTCACGCGAGAGGAGGAATAGTGATGTAACCAACAGTTGTATCTCAACGTATTTCATACGGAGAGAGAGAAGGTTTTAACCAGGTGAATAACAATGGTATAACCAACAGGCGTATCTCAACGTATCTCATACGGAGAGAGGGAAGGTTTTAACCGAGAAGAAAATAATGGTGTAACCAACAGGCGTATCTCAACGTATTTCATACGGAGAGAGGGAAGGTTTTAACCGAGAAGAAAAATAATGGTGTAACCAACATGCGTATCTCAACGTATTTCATACGGAGAGAGGGAAGGTTTTAACCAAGGGGAACAACAATGGTATAACCAACAGGCGTATCTCAACGTATTTCATACGGAGAGAGGGAAGGTTTTTAACCGGGTGACGCCACATCCTAACACGTTGCACGTGAAAGGTGCAAAAGTAAATTTGAAGTCCAAACGCGTCTCACGCGAGTGGACAAAATGGTAGCATGATTTCTTGCTGATAAGGTGTAATCTCTACATGTAGAAGTCACAAATGCCCCTAGTTCATTGCCTTGACCCTTTTTTGTCTCTTGATTCTTTGTAAAAATGTTTTAATCAACATGAGAGTTAGATTAGCATACTTCTTCCATTTTCTGTTTCAAATCATGTAAGCTAAATTGTGAGCACTGAAAATTTTCCCTTTTCAAATCCAAAGAATGGTCCAAGTTTTGCAAAAATGGAACAATTTTCGAGAAAAATTAGTCAGTTTCATTCAAATTAATCAAAACCTATTTTTGCAAATGACCACTACTCAACTAACATGGAATCAACCATTGGGGTGCATAGTCCCAAACCAGATAATCAAAGGTGATATCTGAACCAAGCCAAACGAACCAAGCCAATC
This sequence comes from Camellia granthamiana, assembly GCA_036172215.1. Classification (NCBI taxonomy): domain Eukaryota; kingdom Viridiplantae; phylum Streptophyta; class Magnoliopsida; order Ericales; family Theaceae; genus Camellia; species Camellia granthamiana. The sequence goes on from CM069911.1 coordinate 43,034,518, forward strand.
TGAACCGAATGAAGCCAAGTAGAACTGGACTGAACCGAACCAAACTGAATCAAGTTGAATTGAACCAACTGAACTGAGCAGAATGAAAATATTCCAAGCAAACACGGATAGGACAACCAAGTCGACTAAAGATACACCAATCAAACATGGACGAGATGCATGAGTTGAAAAATTATTAGGGCCGAACTTCGAGATGAAGCTACCTACGTATCCCAAAGATAGGAATCAGGCCATCGTAGTTCGGGCTAAGGGTCACTCGGGTATTGACACTCTCCTTTTGTGCTCTAACTTTTGCCAAAGCCGCCTTTTCGGGTTTTCAACCTTGCGAGCTTTTCATTTTTTCATTTTTTTTTTTTTTTCATTTTCATCATTTTTTTTCATTTTCATTTTTTTTATCATCATTTTTTTTTATTTTTTTGTTTTTTTGCTCTAACTTTTGCCTGGGTCATCCTTCCGGGTTTTCCGCCCAGCGAGCCTCGCAAGGGTTTCAGTTTAGCTTGTCCATGTTGATTGGGTGTGAGATCTCTAAGCCATCAAAATCTATAATAATGACTGCTACACTTGACCAGGAGATATGATGATGTAGGGACTAGGCTACTTGGGTCTGAATTTGCCCCTAGTGTTGCCCCTAGTGTAGTGGATAGGAACTCGACTGCCCTTCAATAATAAAATTCATTCTCTCAAATTCTGGGTTTGGCCTTTCTGGGCGGTCTTCATTGGAAAACGATTCAGTTTTAACTCTTTGATCACATCCAACCTTTTGCCCCTAGTTCAAGGGCTGCTTCAATTCTAAATCACATCCGACCTTCTTGCCCTAGTTCAAGGGTTGCTTCCAATCTGAATCACTGGCCCTACATAGTTTTGGCTAAGGTTTACTCGGGTATTGACACTCTCCTTTTACGCTCTAATCTTTTGCCAAAGCCGCCCTTTCGGGTTTTCAACCTTGCGAGCTTTTCATTTTTCTTTTTATTTTTTATTTTTGTGCTCTAACTTTTGCCTGGGTCGCCTTTCTCGGTTTTCAGCCCAGCAAGCCTCTCAAGGGTGGTACCTTATTGCCCCTAGTTCAAGGGCTGCCTCCATTTCAGCTATGCAAGCCTCACACTTTTGCCCCTAGTTCAAGGGCTGTTTCAAATCGAAATCACATTCTCTGGTTTGAGTTCAAGGTCTGTTTCCAATTTGGATCATATCATTGCCCCTAGTTCAAGGGCTGTTTCCAATCTAAATCATATTCGACCTTATTGCCCCTAGTTGAAGGGCTGCCTCCATTTGAATCACATCATGGCCCCTAGTTCAAGGGCTATTTCCAATTCGGCTATGCAAGTCTTACACTTTGAATGATCATTGAATACTTCGAATCAAGGTTTGAAAGCTAAGGAGCTAAGGAGGTCGGACCTCGAATCAAGAGGGATCCTATGCTGTATAATCAATTCCAGGCATGTCTTCGTAGGACCACGCAAAAACAGTTTTTGAAATCTTTTCACAAAGTGACTAATCACTCGTATTTTTACGAAGACAAGATAGAACCAATTTGGACCAAGCCAGGATCCTTCTTAGTACCCACATTAACAGAAATGATTCTATTCATCAAAGGCTTAGCACACCTCTCTCCCTCTCAGTTGATCAAACTTTGCAAATCTTAAGGAAATTCTTCCTCTTTGTTTTTATTAGAGTTTTGGAAAAAGTTTTGAAAAACTTTGGTCGATGTAATGAATTAAAGGCATAGAGAAGTAGGCAGAGTTTATGGCACTTTTATTGAAGGCACAGAGAAGTAGGCAGAATCTATGACTCCGTGATGACAACAGACTTAAAATAAAATGACAAAGAAGACCTAGACATGATAGAAACGTCTAAGTTAGCACTCCCGAAATCAACAGACTTTGACTTACTAGAATGACTCAACACTCAGTTCAGAAAGTACAACAAAAAGCATTTCCAATTTGCTCAATGCGTGCCATCTACCATGTTTAGAGTAAAATGCGTGCCATCAGCAGGTGGTTCACCTCTAATCACAAGACCAGCTATCCCCCAAGTTCATTGACCCAGTGCTGTTAGACTTTGTAGAACCTGGTGGAGTGATGATCTTGTTGTCAATCAGGTCTTGAATTTTATGGCGAAGGCGAAAACAACGATCAGTGTCATGGCCAAGTTGCTGATGGAAGTCGCAATACTTGGTAGCATCATACTTAGCTGGAAGGCGATCAGGGAGGGATCGACAATCAAGGGGTTTGAGATGGCCTTTTCCTATGACGATTTGGAGAGCTTTAGACAAGGTCATGTAAAGGGGATTGAAGATGCGGTTACCAGTCCTGGAAGTATTAACAGAAGGGTCGGCAGGTGTTGACTGGGTTTGATAATCTCTTACGAGTGTAGGACTGGAGCTGGAAGGGGTGTTTCTGGTACAACATCCTTTTTTATGGCTTACCCCTTGGATCAAAATGCTCCCAGCTTGAGTGACAAAAGTGTCATTCACAGTCTTTGTAACAACTGCAAGCACTTGCTGTTTGTTCAACCCTTTGACTTTTAAAGCCTCAATAGCCCATTGGAGATGTGCATAAGGATCAATACTTGCCCCAGCTTCATTTTTGCCACTTGCTTCAGTTTCGCCAAGGGATTGGGTGGTTGTATCGAAGTGAGGTCCACTTGTTGTTGACATGTCATCACCCAGACTTAAGATACCTTCGGGTTGGCCCTTTCCAATTATAGCTCGCCCCAAGATTGGAGAGCTTTTTGACGTGAAATTTCTGGCACATGATGTGGTCGATGAGGGAGCCAAGATCCCAAAGGCTAAATCTGCCACAGTGCTCTGAAGTTCTTCAATCATGCTCAACAACTTAGAATTAGTGGGTTCGACTATTGGTGCCTGCGAGGTATTTGAACCAACTTGGTCTGAGTGAACTGGTTGGGCTGGGCTTTTTGGAGTGGGTTGGACTGGAATTAGACTATTAGGGAGTTCAAGTTTTGGGAGTTGAGACAATTGGGGTTCAGGTGCATCCATCATACACAAGTCCGTGTTTTCTGGAATGAACACCTCAGGCTTGGGTAAATGGATGGATGTGATATAGATACTGGGGTTAAAGGTAGATGAAAGTGTATGGATGAGATTAAGATGAGGAGGTGGTAGAACTCTGGTATGGGGCGGCAATGGGTTTGTAGTGACGTTGGGTTTTGGTGGTTGTGGAGGAGCTATAACCTTATTGTCTATGAGATCTTGGATCTCATGACGGAGACGAAAGCAACGGTCTGTGTCATGTCCGGGTTGTTGGTGAAAGGCACAGTATTTGGTAGGGTCGTGTTTGGCTGGGAGAGGATCGGGAAGAGGCCGGGGGTCCAAAGGTTTGAGATACCCTCTTTCTGTCAAGATCTTCATAGCTTTGGCCGGGGACATATGGAGAGGGCTAAAGGTTCTGGCCATGGTTGGGGTTGAGTTGATTGTTTGTGGAATGGCATTGGCAAATGGGTCGGTTATTTTGGTGGTGGTGGCAACCAAGTTGATTTCAGAGGGTTTCACAGCTGTGCTACCACTGGTGGTAGTATTGGAACTGCGACCAAAAGGCTTCCGAACACGTTCCTTATCATCAATAATTCCCTGTTTGATGGCATCCTCTATCTGAACCCCTATCTCTTTTAAGTCATTAAAAGTGAAGAGCGGGAGGACTATCATTTTTTGTAACATCTCTCCATGTAGATTTCTGACTATCATACGAATTTGGTCCTTTTCAAGTGGTCTGTTGGTCATCATTGCTGCTTTTGCCCTCCATCTGGTGATAAAGGTCATGAAACTTTCATTGGGCTCTTGACGGGTGGCTTCTAATTCCCGAGTAGTCACTTCAATCTGGGTGTTATAAGCATACTGGGTGATAAAGGCCCCGGCTAACTCTTCCCAACTTTGTTTTACCGAGTTCTCTAACTTGGCGTACCAGATGGCAGCCACTCCTGACAAAGTTCGTCCGAATAAAGAGAGCTTTTGCGGACGAGTCAAACCCATAGGCTTTAAGACATCAGAGAATAGGCGAATGTGCACCATTGGGTCACCGGAGCCATCAAACCTATCAATGTGTGGCATTTTGAACCGTTCTGGCAACTTCACAGCTGTCTCAGTGTACCCGTCTTCGATGTCCGGGATTGAATTGACTCCTTGTGCCTTTTTGAAAAGTTTTTCCAACTTGGCCAGCTTCAACATAGTTGAGTCAGACTCAGGTGCTTCAGAGGGATGGAGCCCTCCCACTGGTTGTGGAAGAGGAAATGATCCTCCTGAAGTTTGTGCAGGAACCCTCAGATCTTCTGGTGAATTGAGTTCAGGAAACTCGTCAGCTGGTGGAGGTGGAGGTGGAGGTGGAACTGGATGATTCACCAAAGGTGGTTGAGTAATGGACGCCCCAGATGAGCGTTGCAGTTCAGCAAGAGTATTACCGTGAGCAGCAAGAGTAGTGCCTTGGGCAGCAACCGTAGTGGCAACGGTATCCATGCTCCGTTGGAGACCCAGTAATATATCTGCTATATTTTCTGGAATCTGAGCCATCACTGATTCTAGTGAGTTGAGTGGTGATGATCTAGCAGTTGAAGAAGGGGTATTCTGGACAACTGATGAAACTTTTGCTTTTCTTCGTGTAACCGGTGGCAAAGAAACTAACACTGGCTGACCCTGAACCAAATCTGCACTTTTGCAAAGTCTACCAACGCGAGTCCATAAAACTTGGGGGATATCAGACCTTTCGGAAGCTATAGTGCCCAACTACCTTGCAGAAACAAAACGGGACCCCCAATCAGAATTTTATGAGCATCCCAGCTCAACTGATTACTGCTAACTCATGTTGAAAAACTGAACTCAACCCCACAAAATGACTGAACCACTCATCTGAATCTGAGAATTTCCATACATTGCACATAACACATAGCAGGAAAGAGAACAAACACCCCTATGGGGGCTAGGGTTACCCTGTCCTAACTTTGAAATGATCTAGAGTTTCACTATCCAAACAAGCGGCATCATACATCCTAGAAATGGGAGAGCATCCTGTCCTATTTTTGAAAGGTACTATAGCTCACTATATGTACAAGGTTGGCTTTACTTTAAGGGTTGAAGTCAAGGTGACGTTACCAAAGAGTCCTTTGGGTCATAACCAATAAAGATTCCAGGAAATCAGAAGAGTCAAATAGCCTCTCTTCGAAGTCTGAGAACCTTAGATAGCAAAGCTAGATAGCAGGGCTACATAGCAAAGCTACCCTTTTGACAAATCTCAAAAGGTTACAACACAAGGCCTCTAAAGTATCGTAAAGATAGGTGTAGTGTCACAAAAAGCTTGCCTGTGCTCCCACCAGCATCTGGGTAACACAGGGACTTTAAGTGCACCAATGCATGCAATGCAATAAACATATAATTGAAAATAAAAGTCATATCATGGAGTTCGAGTCAAGGTTTCATAAAATCCCCAGCGGAGTCGCCAGAAACTGTAACATGCCCGGGGGGTACCCGCGCGCGTTAAACAGTTCGGACTCCCGAAATTTCTTTGATCTCAAGTTTCACGAGTGCAATGTGAAACGTAGATGAGAGTCCAGATTTGAAAACTTTTATTAAAAATCCATTTTATTGCAATTTTATTAAAAATGGACTGCGTCATCAGATCTCAGAGTCGCCACCTAATATTTTGGGAAATTAGGAAACCCATGACTCGTTGCCAAGGCCACTGTTCGTCGTAACCAAGGATGCTTGGCTCGGAACCTTAGGTATGAGAGGGGAAGGTCAATAATGAGCACCCCCGCTCACCCGATCAAAAGATCGGCCTCTACTAAACCATGATATGACTTTTATTTTCTTTATATGTTCATGTTCTGATTATTTAATAAATCCTAAAATTTACTATGTGAAGCATACAAGTATAGACTATGTCACCCATTTTGGAATAACTTGATTTCATGTAGTTTTGAAAGAGTTTTGAAAATGTATAACCCAAATAAATTGAGTTTACAAACATGAAAATCAACATCATTCCAAATTGAGCGACACAACCTCCATCCACTGGCATTCATACAGTTATATCACATAAGCAAATAGCCACATGGTAGGATGCTTAAACATAGTAAGAAAAACACACACAAACGGGATGCTAAAGCATAAAAACTTACATGTTTGACGACCCACGAACAAGCTACAAAACAAAGTTAGTAAAATATGCATGATCTTATATACAAAGTCCTAATGCAATTCACTCATGAGATGCAACTAAAGATTCGGCTTCTAAGATATGACATGTGAATCATCTCAAGAACATGAGGTAGCGCACATAATCACATAGGAATTGATTAAATCCACAAATGCAGACTTAGCCGAACCAAGATGCATGAAACACGGATGCGAAGCATGAATATGATGAAAAATAAATATGATGTTTATGTACAAATAAGGAAAGCAAGTAAAAGAATGGGATAGAAAGAAGTTGGGGCGGGGGATTATTACAACGCTTTGAATAAATTATTACAAACCAGATAAGAGAGAGAGAAGGGAATATTACAACAAAATAAAAAAACCTCACAAACTCTCAAAATAAATAAAACAAAATAAAGAAACTTCATATGCGCCGGAAAATATTCTGCTTGACGTAGGAAGACTGCTCCGTTCTGTCCGGGAAAACTTATTTTGCATGGGCACTATTCATCTCGAGATACTATTCACTGCCGGAAGTTACTATTCATCATGATAATTACTATTCATCTTTTTTATCGTTATTCATCTTACCGAGCATTTTTCATCCGCAGTCACTATTCATCGCCGGGGGTACTATTTATTGTCGGGGTTACTATTCACCGCCGGAAGTTACTATTCACCGCCGGAGGTTACTATTCACCGCCGATCACTATTCATCCGGTGGGGTCACATCTTTTAACAAATTAGGTGGTTCGACCAACCATTTAAAGTGATAAAATTACAACAATTTATGAATAGTAAACTACAACATTTTATGTAAATTACAACAGTTTATATACAACAGTAAATCACAGCAGATAAAAATAATAAAATTAGGTGGTTCAACCGACCATTTAAAGCGATAAAATTACAACAATTTATAAATAATAAATTACAACATTTTATGTAAATTATAACAGTTTATATACAACAGTAAATTACAACAGATAAAGTAATAAAATTAGGTGGTTCAACCGACCATTTAAAGCGATAAAACAAAAAAGGGTTATGAAAAAAACAACAAATGAAATACTTAAACAAATTATATCACATTTGAAATTAAATGAAAGTTTGCGAAAACTTACTTTTCGGGAAAATGATGAATTTTTGATTCACAAACTTTCTTTTGATTACCCTCAAGTCTGTGGAATGTGTTCTCAATTCTCAGTCTAAAATTTGGAATTACAACGTTAGTGGTTCCTTCTTTCTGATTCTTTTTCTCTTTTTTTTTAATTCCCTCGCACCACTTTTTTTTTATTCGCTCTCTCTCAGTTTTCTCAGACTTTTTTTGTTTTTGACTCTCCTAAAACAGAATCTCCCCCGCCCAAAAACTTCTCTCCCAAAAAATCCTCTCGATTCTGCGCTAATCTCTCCCTTTTTATAGAAAACAATTGGAAGAAAAAGACAAGAGAAGAAACGGTGCAATTTCAAAAGATGCACAGTGATTTTACTGTGCATTGCACAGTAAAATTACTATGCACTTTATAATATAATATATAAAAGGGATTATTAGCATAATATATGTACAAATACCCAAAAATACATATAAAAACACACAAATATGTAAAATTAAAATACATGGGCTAATATATTTTAGTAAGCCAAATATACAACATAATTTGACCAAAGCGGGTCTAAAGGCACTGAAAACAAAAAGACACACGATGGGAGTGTAGTGAATTTTTTTATTTTTTTATTTTTTTATTTTTTTCAAAAGAGGAATAATACCCTTATATAATATAATATTATATATATATACAAACGTATAGTGCGTGGATGAAACCATGGTACCGAATAAATTTAATAAAATATTATATAATAATATAACATAATATATATATATAATACATAATAAAGGGAAAGAAAATGGAGAATGAGTCTAAAATAATTTGGCAAAAACAGGTGTAAGACTGGGATTAAAGTTTACATTCCATCTTTTCACTGAGAATTTTGTGAGATAACATATTCTTATTTTCATCATCGGGTAATCAAAAGAAAGCGCCCAAGTCTTAGGGCCGGTCAAAATGGGGTGTCTACAGCCGGTCACTTAACTCGTCTGGCTTTGCCACCGCCAGAGCATGTAGCTCGGTCCAACCAAGCGCTGCCTTAACCGAGCATCTTCATTCCGGACTGGGAGCACACATCCTCAGCCGACACTTGCCCGGCCCAAACCCGTCCGGCAAAACTCTGCTCGGCCCAAGTCTGTCCGGCCCAGTACCAGGTCATTAATCTCCCTCTCAATTGCCCCTTAATCCCGTCCGCTTACGCGTGACTGGGATTACCTGCTTCTACCGGGGTAACACCTTCTCGGTCCTAGGCTTCATAACCTGCAACCGGGCTGATGACACGCACGATTTCAAACTTCCCCGGTCTGACATTCCTGTCCCTTCGGCTTGCCCGGTCGTCGCTTCACCTGACCTTCCTGTCTCTTCGGCTCTGCCATTGCAATTAATGGGGACACGTGGCAAGCTTCCAGTGGTCCTCGCGCAGCCAACCCAACCGCCTTGCAAAAATTTGAATTTTTGGCGGCCTCTCCACTCCTATATGCATGCCCCCTCCTCTTTGATTCACCTCTACTGCCACTCCTTCGATTCAAGCGTCCCAGAGCTGCTGCCCCTCCTCTCTCGCCATTCTTGAGCCCGCGTACGAAGAAGAAGCTACTCCCCTTCACTGGTAAGTCCTCCAACCTCTATTTGGCTTTTGTTTTCTTTGATACTTCACACATTAGGGCAGAAAAACGTAGCTTTTAGGATTTAGGCACCAAAAACCATCCTAGACCTTTAAACGTTCATGGTGTTCTTCATTTTTCCTGAAGAACACTGAAGAACTGGGGCGGACCGGGCTCCTGGTCTTCATTTGATCCAAAAAACCAACCTGACCGAGCAAAAAACATGTTTGTCTCAAACCCAGCAAAAACCGAAATAGCAACAGGACCTGGTCGTTCAACCGGGCTAATATTTGGTCCGCTTGGGCAACCGAGCTCCTTGGTAAGCTTAGGCAACCGAGGTGGTTTGGCACTCTTGATGACCGAGCTAAAGTCAAGCTCACTTCGCGCGACCGCGCTCACACTCACACTTGCCATCCTTTTCTTGCAGAGTCCAAGGGGACCATTGACCACTTCTGAGGCTCTCAAGACCTAGCAACATCCAATTAGCACAGTGCCAAACCCCTCAGCCGAGATATCCTAGGCCGGCCACAAATGGGAAAATTTCGCTTCTTAGTAGACACTCCGACCGCGCTGGATGCGTTCAGAGAGGAGTACGGCATCCCGGCCGACGTCCATCTCGAACTGGCAGAAGAGAAGACAACACCCTGGGGCAGACTAGACCAATGCCCCTTCACCGTGCTGTCAATCGTAGAAGGAGGCCTCCGCTTCCCGGTCAATCCTCTGATGACCGAATTTCTTCGCCGGACCGGGCTAGCACCCACCCAAGTGTCCACCAACACCTACAGAATAATAAACGGCGTGCACGAACTAAACAACCGGCTAGGGATAAGCTTAGGTTTAGCCGAGATCCTGCGCCAATACACCTTAGGGCACACTGGAGATGGCCTCGCCTACTATCTCAAGATTAGGCCGGGCAGAGAAAAAATTGTGACCGGCACACCAGACAAGGATTTACACAATGATGATTTCTTCTGGGTGTCTGGCAATTACGAGACAGCCGCGGTACCGGGCTGGATAATAAGCAAAAACTTTGGCAGCACATGTAAGCCGCGCAAATTAGCTCGGTTTATCTACTTTCTTCGTGTTTCTATACTTGATCATTTTTTCTTGTTTCTTTTGCAGCAATCCAAGCCTTGCAAGCCAACTATCATATCCCCAACGTAGAGGCAATCAGGACCGCGCTCCGCTACCGCGACCGAGATTGCAACCAATTGCTCGGCTACACTCCTACGTACAGATACTCTGCTCCCCGCTGGAGTAAAATTACGGACTTCCTCCGCGCTCCATCACCTCCACCAGATCCAACTTTGCCAGACGTCCCCCTAATCCGGCTAACAGAAGAGCAAGAGATGGCCAAACGGAACCGAATCAAAAACCTGCTCACCGCCACATCAGCCGAGATACCGAGCGTTGTCACCCGCTCGCCAGCGGCCGGTCAGTCCAGCGGCGCCGTGGTCGCTCTGGCCTCTCAAGCTGCCGAGCAGCCAAGCAAGGAACCCACTCAACGCCAAGCTGGTAAAAGAGCTCGCGCAGATTCGTCTGCCGAGCTAGTGGCCGAGCTTACCACCGAGCAACGAACTGCCACGGTTGACCCAATACCGATCTGGCGACCACAGTTGAAACACAGGGGACAAGACATCCCGGCTACGGCGTCGATCAAGGCCGATAAAGAGCACTTGCTCGCCTATGATCTTTCAAAGGCACTCCTTCTACCGAGCGACGTGGTAGGCAGCGACCACGTTCCTGACACTCGGTTGGTGAAGTCATCAGTCAAGTCCATGGCCAAGGTAAGTCTCAATCTGCCTCTGAAATTTTCACAAGTGTTTGCCCGGTTCCTTCACTAACCAAGTTAGCTTTTTGCAGGCCATTCAAAAACAACATCTGGTTATGGAGCGCATACACCGGCTTCGGCAGAAGGCGGCCAACACAGCTAGCCAAGTGCAAAGCCTCCAGACCGAGCTCGGCCGAGCAAAGTCCTCGCTGGAGATAGCAAACACTGATAACAACCGGTTGCTTGGTCAACTTGACGCAGCCGAGAAAAAGCGGGACGAGCTCCAGGCCGAGCTGGACGCGCTGAAGAAGTCACGCAAAAGAGACTGCCGAGATGCTAACAACGCCGGTTTCAACGAAGCCGAGGAGAGCTACAAGAAGCAGGTGTTCGCAACTCAAGACATCTACTTCAAAGCTGGCTGGAAATCTGCCTGCGAGCATGTAACAACCCTCGTCACTGTTTACTGATTACCTACTGATTACTGTTTACTGAGACTGAACATGATTGATAATTGAATTGATTAAAGTACCGAACTGACTGACTGAGATCCGAAACTGAATCGATTGACTGTAACTGTTTAAATGCATAATCTATCTGTTTGACTACCAAATTATCTGTTCTCGTTTTATGCATTAAACTGCAAATTGAAGGCCTTATCGGCGGCCGAAGCCAAAATTGATTAATGTTCTGTGTTCATCATAATTAATGTGATTTTATGGCACATTTATCTGAAAATTGATTTGGTATGGTTAAATTAGATTAAAAATGGATAAAATGTAAAGTTTGACTTATTTACCAAAACGCCACTTAATGGCCACTACTCTACATTTGTTGAGACTTGTATTCATGGAATCAAAAACACTTCATCAGCTCATTTGTGGCCTCTCAACCGAAATTAGAGAGAGATTGAGGGAATTGAGAGGGATTTTGGCTATAATTTGATAATCCTTGAGGAAATTGAGGCATATGTTGGCAAATTGAACTTCAAGGCTAGTAATTGAAGACTTAGATAAGAGAATTTAACCTTTTATTAATGTCTTTGAACTTGTTCATGCTTAGTTCTTGAGCCTCTAGTGATTTGAGCCTTGAATTGGTCCATATAATGTTGAATTAGAGCTAAATTGTTGCATGCATGTGCATATCGGCAAGTTTTGAGGTTGTAATCCATCATTCCTCACATGCATGTTCATAATCTTACAATGGTCCATGTTTTCAACTTGTTTTTGGAACATTTGGCTCACTAGAGCATCAAATTGAAGCTTTGAAATGATTTGAATTCATGCATGTTTGCATGTTCTTTATGTTCTTGAAAATGGGTTTGAGACTTGGATTTAATTGACTCACTCTTGGCCTTTGAATTCACAAATTGAGCTTTGGAACTTGTTGAATATTGAGTTTGAATGTGTTTTCCAGAATTTGGGCTCAAGAGGTCGAGTATAGAGTGGAAGAATGCTTGGTTTGAGCTTGGGAGGCAAATCTGGAAATTCCAGAATTTGGCTCCTTCGCTCGAGCGAAGGATTCCTCGCTCGAGCGACCAACCTTTACTCTGAGCCACGCTCGCGCGTAAATTTGCAACATCCAGTACTTTTGCATTTTTGACAGACCGCTCGAGCGAAGGATTCCTCGCTCGAGCGATCTCTTTGATTTTGCAAGCTCGCTCGAGCGAAGGAAGGCTCGCTCGAGCGAGACCCCTGTTTTCAGCAAGTTTTGTAAAATGTTTTCTGAGTGCATCTTTGCATCCTCATCCCATTCTAGTCATTCTTAGGCCTAGTTTAAGACATCTTAATGAGGATATAGATGTAGAACACACTGAGGCAAATTAGGGATTAAGTTATTGATCTTCCCCAACTGTATAGCTTAGTGTGTGTTCATCCTGTATACTGTGTATGGTTGGCTTACCGAGGGGACGCTCTAGCTTACTGTAGCCCAGAACTCTGTGAGTAACAACTGTGTAAAGATATGTTCAAAAATGATTATCTTCTGAACTGTTTACTTTATTGAATTGTTTACCTTATTGAGCTGTCTACTTTATTGAACTGAAATGTTTACTAAATTGAACTGTTTACGAAACTGCTTACTGAATTGAACTGGTTATTGAACTGTTTACTGAACTGATACTGTTTACGGAATTGAACTGTTCACTGAACTGATACTGTGTACTGAATGAACGTATGTCTTATATTCTGAACTGTACTGTGGCATCCTTGGCACCTACTGTTTACTGTTACTGTGACAGAGAGATCTCTGTCGGTTCCCAAGTTTGGAACCACTACTGTTTACTGTTATGATGGCCATTCTGTATTTCTGATATGAAACAAAGTGCTGTACGGAACTAAGTGCTACACTGTGAGCCACCTCTAGAATCTACGGAACTAAGTGCTACAGTGTGAGCCACCTCTAGAGTCTGTGCGAGACACCTCTTGAATCCACAAGTACTGTACTGTTCTCTGAAATAGTACTGTTACTGTTACTGTACTGCTACTGATGGCCATCATTTACTGTTTGGTCTGTTAAGACCCGGTCTTTTAAGACATACTGTTTACTGTACTGTTATGCCAATGGATGTACCACATATCACTGCTTTAACTGAATGACTGTTATGACCCGAAATATGAGCCACAAACTGAATGACTGATAAACTGACTGAAATGACTGTTTTCAATACTGAAAAGACATTTATTCTTAACCCCTTTACGCATTGTGTTATTCACTGGGCTTTAGCTCACTGCTCATATATATATGTAGGTGTACAGGCACCAGACCGCAGCTAGGAGCGTCAGGCAAGCTTTAATTCTGTCAAGCCAACCACTGTGCCTCACTGCGAGGTTCCGAGCCTATCAAGCTATGGCTTAGGGGCTTAGGGGTGTTTTATTTCCCCGTTTGTCTCTGTAATTGTTTAATAAGGATTAAGTCCCAGTTTTGACTGATTGTATATTTTGTGCATACTATTCTGTACTGAAAGTATAAAGGTATGAAAAATCTTTTTGCATACAGACTGTCAGCTCATTGGACATTGTTTATTTACTGTATTGGCTTTCTCCATGCCCCTGTACTCTGTATTATTGTATTACTGTCCAGCAGGCCTTTAGTAGTCTCGGATTACTGGCCGGTTACGGTGCTAAACCCATAGGGGTGGGTTTGGGTCGTAACAGAGCATCTCGGTCAAGGCTCTAACACCGACGTATTTGCCAATCCGCCTCCGGCCTTCCTACCGGTCTACCTTGTGGCATAAGCAAACGACGTCTTCAGCGCGTTGCAAGCTGAGGCCGAGGAAGGCCTTGAGGAAGGAGATGCCGAGACAGAGACCGAGACAGATGATGCCGAAGTGCAGGAGCAGCCCGGCCATAACGAGCCCGGTGCCCAAGATAAAAGCCCAACCATCAACATTGAGGCCACCGAGGACGAGTTTACCAATCTCTCCCCCTTAGTTTAGTTTTCTTTTCTTTTTGTTTGTTTCTTTCTGCGTTTCTGATGTAACCGGGCTTGGTCCCCACCTTTTGTAAAGTTTTACATCAATGAAAAAACTTTAATTTTGTCAAGTGTTTGCACGGTTGTCATCAATTCCATCTTCAGCAAAACATCTCGGTATAAATCACAAATTTGGTCGAAACACTTCGTCAACCGGATTACTTAACTCGATTGAAACACTTAAGCAAAACAAAACAGCAACTTCCTCAACCGGAGTAAACCATCTCGGTTGAGAGTAACTAAGTTGAACAAATTACCAACTCTTCCAACCGTAGTAAAACATCTCGGTTGGGATGGCCTAAGTTGGACAACACACCAACTCTTCCAACCGGAGTAAAACATCTCGGTTGGGAATCCTAAGTTGGACAAAACACTAACTCTTCCAACCGGAGTAAAACATCTCGGTTGGGATGACCTAAGTTGGACAACACACCAACTCTTCCAACCGGAGTAAAACATCTCGGTTGGGATGGCCTAAGTTGGACAAAACACCAACTCCTCCAACCGGAGTAAATCATCTCGGTAAGAAATATCAAAGTTGAACAAAACATCAACTCTTCTAACCGGAGTAAATCATCTCGGTAAGAAATATCAAAGTTGAACAAAACATCAACTCTTCTAACCGGAGCAAAACATCTCGGCAACAAATATCTAAGTTGAACAACACATCAACTCTTCTAACCGGAGTAAATCATCTCGGTTTTTACATTAAAACAACAGTCCAAGTGCTAAAGCAAAATCACTTCTATATATTGACAAAAAGAATTACATTCTGAAGTACAAGCCAAAAAATTCATTTGCACAAGAAAAGAAAGCAAAAGCTTAGAAATAATACAGTTTGAGGTTGGCCGCATTCCATGGCCGGGGTATTGCTCTTCCCTCCAGATCCTCCAAGTGGTAAGCCCCCTTGCCCGCCAGACCGGTGATCTTGTAGGGTCCTTCCCAATTTGCCCCTAGTTTGCCTTCACCTGGCACCAGGGTGTTGCCCATGACTTTTCTCAAAACCCAATCACCAACTTTGAACGGTCTGGGGTGCACCGTCTTGTTGTACTTCTTTGAGAGCTCTTGTTGGTAGGCGGCCACATAGATGAGGGCCTTCTCCCGACGCTCTTCCACTAGGTCCAGCTCCAAGGCAATAGCCTCGGCATTCAGTTCGGGCTCAAAACTCTCGCTTCTTAGGGTGGGCATGCTAACTTCCAAAGGTATGACCGCCTCCATGCCATAAGCCAAAGCAAATAGAGTTTTCCCGGTAGATCGCCGCGGGGTTGTTCGGTATGCCCAAAGGACGCTGGGTAATTCCTCAGCCCATTTTCCCTTTGCCTTCTCCAGTCGTTTCTTCAACCCATCCAGTATAGTCTTGTTCGATGCCTCGGCTTGACCATTGGACTGCGGGTAAGCCGGAGTGGAGTTGTAGAATTCAATCTTCAAATCTTCACAAAATCCTCTGAATAGGCGACCGTCAAACTGGGTGCCGTTGTCAGAGATCAAGATCTTGGGGACGCCAAACCGCGTGACCACGTTTTGCTAGATAAACCGCTTCACGTCTTTCTCTTTGATTGTTGCCAAGGGCTCAGCTTCAACCCATTTCGTGAAGTAATCTGTGGCCACAATGAAGAATTTCCGGTTCCCCGGTGCTGTTGGCAGTGGCCCCACTATATCTAGCCCCCACATGGTGAAGGGTCAAGGACTGGTGAGGGGAAGAAGTTCCCTAGCAGGCTGATGGATCTGATGGGCGAATTTCTGGCACTTTTCGCACTTGCGGACGTACTTTTGTGCGTCGGCCTGCATGCACGGCCACCAGTATCCCTGCGAAATAGCTCGGTAGGCCAAGGATCTGCCCCCTATATGGCTGCCACAAATACCTTCGTGAATTTCGTACAAGAAGGCCTCCACACTACTCGGGTGCACGCACTTTAGATAAGGACCAGTGAAGGACTTTTTATACAACGCACCAGATGGAGAGAGCCAAAACCGCTCTGACTTCACCCGGACTTTGTGTGCTTCCTTCTTGTCAGTTGGTAGAGTCCGGTCTCTGAGGAACAAGATTATGGGGTCCATCCAGGAAGGACCTAGCACGGCGCAGAGTACATCCGTCTTCCCGGCGTCTTCAATGCTTGGCCGTGGAAGAAAGTCAATTAACAGAGGGTTTGGAGACGTACTATCTACCATCGAAGCGAGGCCGGCCAGCTCATCAGCTCGGCTGTTTTCTTCACGGCCAATCTGTTGGACTCTGATTGCCTGAAACTGCTTGATGTGTTCCCTAACCAGAGCTTGGTACTTCGCCATTCTGTCATCTTTTGCTTTGTAAATCCCAGAGACTTGGTTAACAACAAGCTGGGAATCACTGTACACCAGTAGCTCGGCAGCCTTCATTTGAATAGCGCTCTTGAGCCCGGCCAGAAGGGCCTCGTACTCAGCCTCGTTGTTAGATGCTGGGAAGCCAAGCGTGATAGAATGTTCAATGGTGAGGCCATTCTGGGAGATAAGAACGATACCTAGGCCGGCACCATGACGGTTGGACGCTCCATCAACAAAAAGCTTCCACATTTCCCCCACAAAAAGCTTCTAACAGTCTGATGGGTCCTGAGAGTTGCGAAGGGCAATGGGATCACGGTTTCTTGGCTGTCTAGTTTCAAGTTCTGTATTGACTGGTTTCACTCCAGCCCCCCTTGGTGATTCGGCAACGGACTCAACAAGTCGGTCTTCAATGCTTGAGTCCGTAGGCGAATCACCAGGTTGCGGTATTATGCCGGCCGCAGGCTCTGTGCTGAGTAGTTCCATCACTTCCCCCTCTGACGACGCGGGTACCGGACAGAGGAGGTGGGACAACAATACCCAACTCTATCATCGCGTCGCCGGTTGGTTGAATTGTACAAGTTGAGGGTACTTCGGTGGGGCGCGCAAATTCCGCGTCGGCAACTCCACCCAGTCGTTGTATCTCGGTCAGGCTTGCAGTCCCTTCTTCTTCTGCCGCGGCAATATCAACCGGGCATACCGGATGAGTTCCTGGTGAAAATTCGGCGACGAAATCGGCCAAAGTTTGGGCCTTTATGGCTGTGCGCGACTGGAACTTTACATCAAACTGTCCCAATTCGAGCGCCCACTTGAGAATTCGGCCTGAAAAGTCCGCCCGTTCAAACAAGGCCTTAAGGGGAAACTCGGTCAGGATGATGATGGTATGGGCGTGAAAATAATGCGCCAACTTCCTTGAAGCCATCATCAATGCCAACGCAAGCTTTTCCAGCGGCAAGTACATCGTCTCAGCCGGCAGCAAGGTTTTACTGACATAAAAAATTGGGAGGTGCTTGATTCCTTCAGCGCGAACTAGCACCGCACTGACTGCGTGCTGGGAGACGGCAAGGTAAAGGAAGAGTTCCTCACCCGGCTTTGGTGTAACCAACAGTGGCGGAGAAGACAGATATTCCTTGAGCTCGGCCAAAGCTCGGTCACACTCTTCGTTCCACGAGAACTTTGACTTTAATGCTTGAAAGAAAGGGCGGCAGCGATCTGATGACCGGCTTATAAATCGATTAAGCGCGGCGGCCATTCCAGCCAGATGCTGCACGTCCTTAGCTGAGCTGGGTTGCTTCAACTCTTGCACGGCTCTTATCTGAGTAGGGTCTGCTTCGATGCCTCGGTTCGTGACTAGGAACCCCAAAAATTTTCCGGATCCCACGCCAAAGGCACACTTTGACGCATTCAAGCGCAGCTTGTGCTTCTTTAGAATGTCAAACATCTCGGCTAAGTCGAACAAATGGCTTGCCTCATGTCGGCTTTTTACCACCATATCATCGATGTAAGCCTCCATCGTCCGGCCAAGCAAAGAAGCAAACATTTTGGTCACCATCCTCTGAAAGGTTGCCCCAGCGTTCTTCAAACCAAAAGGCATGACTCGGTAGCAGAAGAGTCCCCTTGGAGTCGTGAAAGAGGTGATCTCTCGGTCAGGCCCATGCATGGCAATCTGATGGTAGCCGCGGTAGGCATCCAAGAAACTGAGCTTATTATGTCCAGCCGTCAAGTCCACAAGCTGGTCGATTCGCGGCAAAGAGAAGCTATCTTTGGGACAAGCTCGGTTGACTGTCTTGTAGTCGACACAAACTCGCCACTTTCCATTCTTCTTGGGCACCACTACTGTGTTGGAAATCCATCGAGGGTAGTACACTTCCTGAATTGCTCGTGCCTCAAGCAGGTTCTTCACCTCCTCTGCAACTACCTCGGCGTGATGCAGCGCCGACCTCCTTGTTCGCTGGATGACTGGCTTTGCTCCAGGAAAGACGTTGAGGTGATGGCAGATAAAACTTGGATCGAGGCCCAGCATGTCGTAAGGCGAATATGCGAAGACTTCGATGTTGGCCATCAAAAATTCAACCATTTCGGTCCTCTCTTGGGCTGTAAGGCTGGAACCGAGCAGGAAGAACTTATCCGGCCGCTCCATATAGAGTCGCACCTCAACCAGGTCTTCCACAGCTTTGTCCTCTGCCTTAGTGCCCACATCCTCCAGAACTCCTCGGTCTTCCGGTCCTTCTATCATTTGCACGAAGCCTTTGGCAGCCCGATTGCCGTTCACCGCCACGAAGCACTGTTTGGACATGACTTGATCCCCCCAGATCTCCTCGATTGCCCCCATAGCCGAGGGGAATCTCATCACCTGGTGGTAGGTCGACGCTACAGCTTGCATAGCGTGAAGCCATCCCCTTCCAAGGATAAGGTTATAAGTCGAAGGCACTTGCAACACCCAAAACTCCACTTGCTTGACCACGGATCCCGCTTTGATCGGCAGGATAATCTTTCCCAAGGGCCACTCCGGTTGTGAGTTGAAACCAACCAATGGCGAAGTTTCCAGAGCCAAGTCTGTCTCCCGGAGTTTGAGCTGCTTGAACGCATCATAATACATGATCTCAACCGAGCTTCCCTGATCGATCAAGATCCGTTTAACATCAAATTCCTTGACGCGAAGTGTCACTACTAGGGCATCGTTATGCGGCGTCTGGATACGCTCTAGATCCCTTGAGGTGAAACTAATTACGTCTTTTTCTTCAGTCTTCCCCCTTTTGATGGCAGGCTGTACCGACAAAACTTCCCTCATATGCTCTGCCTTTTTTATCATGCCCTGGAGTTCGCAAACACGCTCCGGTTCCACGATGCCGTGGATGACATTAATAACTCCTTGTGGTGGTGCATCTCGGTCATCCTGTCCCCTGGGATCGACCGGAGCCTGATTCGGTTTTACGTCGCCATCAATGTAGAGGTCTAGGTGCCCGGCCGCGACCAGCTCTTCTAAGTGTTGCCTCAAAGGCAAACAATCCTCAGTGCGGTGGCCTCTCTCCCGGTGGAATGTGCAACGATACCGCGGATTGTAGCCCTTCTGTCCATCGCCCAACTTAGCAGGAAACCGGACATACTCCTCGTCTCGGATTTCACTAAGTATGCGAAAAATTAGAATCTTAAAGACCG
Organism: Camellia granthamiana; assembly: GCA_036172215.1. Lineage (NCBI taxonomy): Eukaryota > Viridiplantae > Streptophyta > Magnoliopsida > Ericales > Theaceae > Camellia > Camellia granthamiana. Next base: position 43,054,060 of record CM069911.1, read on the forward strand.
TGGTGATGCCAGTTCTTGCCTTCAACCTTCTGTTTGCATCCGCTACATCATCTCGAGGGTAGTCATCCCGGTCATTCCGATATCCTCTACCCCGGCTCTTACGATTTGAGCCACAGTCTGATTCCTCTGCTCGGTCACTTGAGCGGTTGGACTCTTGCCCAACTGCGTGCACTTTGCCTGCTGTCTTCTTGTCTGTTGCTACCGGAGTTGCCTTCACGGTAGAAGTTGACGCATCATCCTCAACCCGGATGTGCTCATTGATGCGCTGCATGAGCTGGCCCATGGATGTCGGCTGGTGCATGGTGAGCGAGTCCCGCAGTCTATGTCCGACCGGGAGACCTCGTTTGTATTGAGTGATTGCAAGGTTGACCGGGCAATCCAAGATCTCGTTGAAGGTCTCCCAATATCTGGAGTTGTACGCCTTCAATGTGTCGCTCGGTTCCATTTTGACACTTAGTAGGTGATCCACTTCTTTCGGTGTTTTGGTGTTGGTTTTGAAGCGCGTCACAAAGGCTTCGACCAACTGATGCCACCTCTCTATACTCCCCTCCGGCAACCTTTCGAACCACTTCAAACCCAGTTCGCCCAAACTTGACGGGAAGATGAGGCACATAAGAGCGTCATTCCGCCTATGTCCGGCCATGACCTGTCGGAAATGACTTACGTGCATGTAAGGATCCGTCTTCCCGTCGTACAATGTGAACGTTGGCTGGTGGAAGCCCGACGGAAGAGGTGTTGTCTTTATTTCCAGGGAGAAAGGGGTGGCACTCAACCTTGCCAAGTCGGAATCCACCAGGAGCGGTGTTGCTTGGCGGGGTGGAGGCATTCCGACCTCCTCGCTGGCGTGAACCCCATAGGATAACCGCTGGAACGCCGGTATCCTTTGAGCCTCCCGCCGTCGAGCCCGCTTCTTTAAAACTGCGCGCAAATCCTCTGAATGTGCGGAATAAGAGTATCTCGACGTCGTCACCGGACGCGAGGGCTAGTAGGTGCTATCTTGCGCGCTAGACTTCTCTGCATGCACGTCGGAATCACCGACCTTGTAACTTCTAGTAATAGAAATGGACGGAGTATGTCGCCGACTCTGACTGCCTGAACGGCGGGGTTGGGTGCGCTCACTGTGGTCTCCCACTCCAGCTACTCCCTTCCCTTTGACATGCCGCTTCAGCTCCTCCATCTCTGCCGTCATTCGCCAGATGACGGCGTCCTGGTCCCTCAGCTTGTTTTCCAGGCGCCTAGCGTGTGAGTCTCTCCGCCGCCGATGTCCGTCTGGACTCCGTGAATGACCATGACTCCTTCCGCGCTTATCTCGCGCGTCTCCTGACTGTTCTCCTGGGAATGTCTCCAGGTTAGCCATCGGAATGATGTCGGGATGCCCCTCTCTTCGTCTGCCTGACTCCGGAGTAACTCCGTCGATGGAGGACAACGGAAACTCTTCGTTGTTCGCCATGGTCGGCAGTCAGACGAGCGTGGAAGACAAGGTTTTATCTGCAAGTTCCCACAGACGGCGCCAATTGTACGGGGAGCAAATATTCCGGCAAACCCGTACTCCTTTCTTCCAAGCTCCGTTTCTGTCCGATCACCTGAAAGCATAACGGCGGTGAGCTACCCGGCGGTGTGTGGCCGGAAAACCCCTCCGACGATCAAATCAGCACACACCTTGGGATAGAGAGAGAGAGAGAGAGAGAGAGAGAGAGAGAGAGAGAGAGAGAGGAGAGTGTTTGAGTGTAAGAATGTCTTACAAAAGTGTTCGTCCGTCTGTATGGTGGGCGCAGACATGCCTTTATACCCTCTGCGCCCCATATCTACTCCCAGTCATCTCCTGACACGTGGCTCTGCTATCCCATCCGTCGGCGTAAACCTTGCTGAACATCACCTAACCCGACTGCCAGCCCACTCTGCTGGGAGCCCGACAGCCGGGCAACATCATCTCGGCTGTAAACGGCCGTGCTGTGCTTCATGCCCATGCACTCCACTTAGCCAAGCTCAATGGAAACCGGGCTAGGCGCATCTCGGCTCACCTTTGGTCGGCCTTCCTGCCGAGCAAACAAGTACCTCGGCTGAACACACCTTTCCGGGCGCCGGTCACTTAACTCGTCTGGCTTTGCCACCGCCAGAGCATGTAGCTCGGTCCAACCAAGCGCTGCCTTAACCGAGCATCTTCATTCCGGACTGGGAGCACACGTCCTCAGCCGACACTTGCCCGGCCCAAACCCGTCCGGCAAAACTCTGCTCGACCCAAGTCTGTCCAGCCCAGTACCAGGTCATTAATCTCCCTCTCAAATAGATACAGATTAACAAATCATATCTTTATTTAAATTCTATTGTTTTAATTTTTTGTAAATCAATTATTCAATCTTTATCTTTATCTATAGACCATGAAATTAATTTTTATGAATTATTTATCAATTTTTATATGTTTGTTTATCTATAAATCATGAAATCAATTTTTTAAAATAATTCTTTTAATTTTTATCTTTATCTATAGGTCATGAAATAATTTTTCATAAATTATTTATGAATTTTTATATGTTTCTGTATAATGAAATTAATCAAAGTATAAAATGAAGAGCAAAAAAAGGAGTAATTTTATTTTTTTTAAATCAATTTTTTAACCTTTATCTTTATCTATAGGTTATGAATTTAATTTTTATAAGTTATTTATATAAGTTCATTTATGGGAAGAAATTTTAAATTATCTATAAGTTATGAAATTAATTTTTTAAAATTATTTATTTAATGTTTATCTTTATTTGTAAACCATGAAATTAATTTTCATAAATTATTTATCAATTTTTATATGTTTATCTATATGGAGGAATTTTGAAATTCAAATCTTTATCCATAAATCATGAAATTAATTTTCATTTTAATTAATCAAACAAATAGAAAATTAAGGAAAATAGAAAACATGAAAGACAATCAAAGAAAATTGCCACATAAGAAAGAGAGAACTTTAAAATTATAAGAATTTAGGAATAAATATTTGGAGACTTTTGCCAATACAACTACACGTGGTTATTTATATAATATGTAATATAGATGTATTGTTGTGCTTATATTTTGATTGTTTTATCGACTAGGACAACATCGTATTTGGGCATATAAAAACAACGATGTTGTATGAATCCATATGAAACTCTGAGCTTTCATATTGGAAAAGTTAGAATTGATTCTCAAAATAAAAACAGAGAAATTTATTTACTTGAAAAGAATGAAATTTCTCTGTTTTAGAAAACAAATTAATTTCCTAATGTTTCATTTTTGTAGCCCTCAATTTGCATTTTTGGGGCCTAAATTTGAAATTTGGTACTCAATTTTTGTAATTGGTCATTAATTTTCAAGTTTTAGTCATTAATAGTAAATTTAACTGTTTTTAAAGCAATGAAATTTTTACTATGCAAACAGTGAAACCAAGAAAGGAAAATGTCATTGTTTCTATAAGAGTGAACATAATGAAATTTTGTCATTTTTTTCTCCAAAATTTCATATTCATCATTAGTCTTGTTTGATAGATGTCAACAACAGTTCTAAAATACAAGCTTTTATAAAAACTATAGATCTAGATAAACATTATTAAAATTTGAAATTTTCAAGTGATTGAAGAAGTATAAGACCATTATTTATTGTTCGGCAGGGGAATTTATGTGATATTTGTCTTTTTTTTTAGAGTAAATATAAAATTGATAAATTCTACTTGAGATCGACTATTCCACAAAAAATAGTTAGAAATTGAAAAGAATCTGTTAACAAAACTTTTATATAACAATTTTATTAGTTAATTTTCATCTAAAATAAAAATCTTACTTAAAATTGTTGTTTAAAGTTTTAAATTGTTTCCCGCCAGAACTAAGAGAACAAAGTTGATTTGTACTTTTAAAATTTATTTTGATTTTAAAATTTAAATTATCTTGAACTGAAGCATATGTAGTACTACAATATTAAATGAGAGCATATGGTTTATATAGTAAAGCAATTTATTTTTTCCTCATTTTCCTGATGTGGGATTGTAAAATAAAAGTTAATAGTTGTTTGGACGGAAGTTCATTTCTAATCAAGTAATATTAGTCGTTCAATTTTTAATTAAGTCAATTTTAGTTTATTTCAAATCAAACAAATCTAAATAATTATATTTTGATAAAACAGTTAAAACTACGATTAAACCAGTGAATCAGTCAAACCGAAAACGATTCAGCCTAATCGACTAAGTCAAAAAACCAACAAATATACAACAAAATTAATTAATTAGTACATTTAAATTTTATTTTAAAATTTAAACCAACTTGAATTGAAACACGCACAATACTACAATATTAAATGAGAGTATAAGATTCACTTTATATAAGTGAAACAATTTACTTTTTCTTATTTTCTTGATGTGGGATTGTAATTATTTTAAAGTTAAATATTATGAGAGTTTCAAAATCTCATACAAAATTATTTTTAAAATCAAAACTTCTATGTGAGATTATAAAATAAAAGTTAAATGGAAGTTAGCCAATGTTGATTTTCTTAATTATTTAAAATTAAGAAAATCAAAAGAAAAAAAGGGTTGAGATATTGATCATAAGGCTTTTCACTAAAAATCTCTTTTTGCTTATATAAATAGGAATATAAGATTCACTTTATGTAAGTGAAACAATTCATTGTTCGTTTCTTTCCCGATGTAGGATTGTAAAATAAAAGTTAAATGGAAGCTAGCCAATGGAAAATTTCTTAATTATTAAAAATTAAGAAAATTCAATAATTTATATAAATTGGAGCATAAGATTCACTTTATGTAAATGAAATAATTCACTTTTTTCTTTTTTTTACAATGTGGGATTGTAAAATAAAAAGCAAATGAAAGCTAGCCAATGGAAATTTTTTTAATTGTTTAAAATTAAGAAAATTTAATAATTTTAGAATGAAGGTTTAGAGTTCCTAAAAGGTTTCTCTCTCAAAACCCCTTTATAAGATTTACTTTATATAAGCTTTTTCTTTCTTTTTCCTGATGTGAGATTGTAAAATAAAAATTAACAATTGTTTAGGCTATAAATTTATTTCTAATCAAATAATCTTAACCTTTGAATCTTTAGTTAGGTCAATATTTAGTTTATTTCGAATCAAACAAATCTAACTAATACATTTTGATAAAACCGCTAAAATCACGGTTAAACCAGCAAATCATTCAAAGCAAAAATGATTAATCAGTTAGGTCAAAAGACCAACCAGTTTACCCAAAAATTAATTAATTAAAACTTTTAAATTTTATTTTTTTAAAATTTAAAAGCAATCTATTAATTTAAATTTAAAATTGACACAATATAAATTTAAAATTATAATAATCTATCCCATAATTTATAAGTTCTAAATACAAATTTAAAATTATCATAATAATCTCATAATTTTTGTATTAAGGAATAGTAAGAGTGACGTTGAGATTATCAATATATTTGTATATTTTACAAAAGAATACTTTTAAGGAGATATATTATGAGAGTTTCAAAACCTTATACAAAATTATTTTTAAAATCAAAACCTCTATGTAAGATTATAAAATAAAACTTAAATGAAAGCTAGCTAATTGAGATTTTCTTAATTGTTTAAAATTAAGAAAATCAAAAAAATTAGTATAAAATATTGATCATAAGGTTTCTAACTAAAAATCTTGTTTTACTTATATAAATGAGAGTATAAGATTCATTTTATGTAAGTAAAACAATTCACTTTTTCCTTTTTTTCCGGATGTGAAATTGTAAAATAAAAGCTAAATGAAAGCTAGTCAATAAAAATTTTCCTAATTGTTTAAAATTAAGAAAATTTAATAATTTAAGAATGAGAGTTTGGAGCTCTCAGAAGGCTTATCCCTAAAAATTCTTTTTTTCTTATATAATATATAGATATTAATAAGAATTTATATTTGTTTTATATATTTTTTAAATTTATAAATTATTTTTTTAAAATTTTAATGAAATGCACCATGTAATTTTTTTTTCTCTCTTTTTTTCTTTTTTTTAGCAATCGTAACCTATAATTTTTTAATAAAAATTTATATTTATTTTAGATATTTTTTTAATATACAAATTATCTGTTACAGTATAATTTTTTTCTCTTTTTTTTTTTTGGGAATTGCAACCTGTTATTTTTTAATAAAAATTTATATTTATTTTAGATATTTTTTTAATATACAAATTATTTTTTAAAGATTTTTTGTAAAAATAATTTAGCAATCCCTTTATTAACCATAGTGTATGGGAGAAGTTGAAAATGGTGTGGTAGTAAGGCCTCATTTGGGAACAAACTTTTTTAGTAACTTTTTGGCTGTTTAGTTAAAGTATGATATAAAAAAAGCTAGTATGTTTGGAATAATTTTTTAATTTTTTACGAAAAGATGTGCAAAAAGTAGAGAGAAAATATAATTTTGATTTTTTGGTATAGATTGTTTGCTTTTTGATTTTTTTAGTAATTTTTTGACTTTTTTGCTAAAAAAGTCACTTGCCAAATGAAGCCCCGTTTGGGGACTTACTTTTTTAGCCAATTAGCCAAAAAGTTACTGGCCTCGTTTGGGGACTGGCTATTTTAGCCAAAAAGTCAAAAAGCCAACTAAAACTAGTCACATCACCTCTCTACTTTTCTGCACATCTTTTCGTAAAAAGTCAAAAAGTTACTAAAATAGCCTGTTCCCAAACGAGGCAGCCAAAAAGCCAACCACTCATACCAAAAAGTCAAAGATTCTCTTTTCTCTCTACTTTTTACACATCTTTTCGTAATTAGTCAAAAAGTCATCCCAAACATATAAGTTTTTTTTACCTACCTTTTTAGCCAAATAGTCAAAAAGTTACTAAATTAGTCCGTTCCCAAACGAAGTATGAAAGAAGTTAAAAAGGCTTGTGGGTTGGGAGAAGTCAACAAATGGTAAGTTTTTTTTTTTTTTCAAATCAAAAAATTATAAAATGAAGATTGGGATATTGGAACTCCCATAAGACTTGCGGTTTAAAAATCCTATTTTCTTTATATAATATATAGATAAATAGATAGATATAGATATAGATATTTATATTTGTTTTAGATATTTTTTAATATACAAATTATTATTTTTTTTTTTAGATTTTTTATAAACATAATTTAATAATCTCATCAATAATCATAGTGTATGGGAGAGGTTTAAAAAGATACTGCAGTAACTATGGAAAAAGTCAAAAAGGCTTGTGGGTAGGGAGAAGTCAATGAATGCTAAAGTTAATTTTTTTTTTTTTAAATCAAAAAATTAAAAAATTAAGATTGAGATATTGGAACTCTCACAAAACTTGTGGGTTAGAAACCCCTTTTTTTTATATATATAATATATAGATGTATTGTTGTGCTTATATTTTGATGTATTGTTTTATCGACTAGGACAACTTTGTATGATTGTTTGTTGAGCCTGAAAGTCGTTTTTGGGCATATAAAAACAACGATGATGCATGAATCCATTTGAAACTCTGAGCTTTCATAATAGAAAAGTTAGAATTGATTCTCAAAATAAAAACAGAGAAATTTATCTACTTGAAAAGAATGAAATTTCTCTGTTTTAGAAAACAAATTAATTTCCTAATGTTTCATTTTTGTAGCCCTCAATTTTCATTTTTTGGCCCTAAATTTGAAATTAGGTACGCAATTTTTGTAATTGGTCATTAATTTTCAAGTTTTAGTCATTAATTGTAAATTTAACTGTTTTTAAAGCAATGAAATTTTTACTACGCAAACACTGAAACCAAGAAAGGAAAATGTCATTGTTTCTATAAGAGTGAACACAATGAAAATTGGGTAATGCTATAGTGTGCAACTTACACCTTACACCTTTTTGTGTTCACTTACACCTTGTACTTACACCTTTTTTACCTTGCACTTACACCTTTTGTGTAAGTGGCACATGGTGTGCAACTTATACATTTCATTTATACCTTCCACTTACACTTACACCTTACACTTACACCTTTTGTGTGAGTGGCACATGGTGTGCAACCCACTTACACCTTTTGTGGGTTGCACACTTAAGAAAAAGCCATGAAAAATTTGTCATTTTTTTCTCCAAAATTTCATATTCATCATTAGTCTTGTTTGATAGATGTCAACAAGAGAATTCTAAAATACAAGTTTTTATAAAAACTATAGATCTAGATAAAGATTATTAAAATTTAAAATTTCCAAGTGATTGAAGAAGTATAAGACCATTATTTATTGTTTGGCAGGGGAATTTATGTGATATTTGTTTTTTTCTTTTTAAGTAAATATAAAATTGATAAATTGTAATTGAGATCAACTATTCCACAAAAAATAGTTAGAAATTGAAAAGAATATGCTAGCAAAACTTTAATATAACAATTTAATTAGTTAATTTTCATCTAAAAAAAAATCTTACTTAGGCCAAGTTTGGAAAAACTAAATAAGTACACTTTTTGACTTTTTATAAAATATGGGTTGGATTTGGATTGGGTTTGAAGTGATGTTTTAGAGAGGTGATGTGACTTAAATAAGATGATATGACTTAAATAGAATAGTGACTTTTTGACTTTTTAGATTTTTTGGAGGATGCCAAACTTGGCCTTAAAGTTGTTGTTTTAAGTTTTAAACTGTCTCCCACCAGAACTAAGAGAAAAAGATGATTTGTACTTTTTATTTATTTATTAATGTAGTAAAATTTGTCTCTCGCGCCAATGAAAAGTGCACAAATTTTTTAAAAAGTCTTGTAAATCTTCTATGCTTCCCAACATAATGATGCCAAACATTTCAATCGAAAGCTCTCATGCACTCCATTAATTTATATAAATTATTACAAATAAAAAGAAAAAAAATCAGATCCAAAGCATACAGGAAAACTACAAATGAAAATCATACCATGGCTGAACCGCTGGTCCTGTTTGTCAACTACCCTTAAAAAAAGGTAAGCCCAGTTGTCCTTACCAAAGATAAAAGCAGTAGCAGTACAACAATTTCCCTAAATTTATAAGGGCGGGTTTGGGCCGTGACAATTTCCCTATCATTTTTGTACTATATTTATTAATTTCATATATCATATTACAGTTTTACTTGTCTCAATCTTTCAATAAAATAAGTACCGAGAAAACAAATTTGATAAGAAATTGGTTCTAAACTTTATCATTAAAAAAATAAAAATTCCAAAGAGAGAATTTAGAGATGGGATTGAAGAAATACTATAACAAATGACAGCCTTATAAAAAAAAGAAAAAAAAAAGAAAGAAAAAACACATAGCAATGATCTAATACAAATTATTTTTAACAACTAAGAGAAAGAACATCAAATTATTACCTTAGATACATATAGTGATGAAAATTAATTTTGTGAGATTTTTGTGCTGCCTCTTCCCATGCAGCCTTCATTATTTTATTATTAATACTCTTCTCATTGAAAGAGAACTATTTATTTTATTTTATTTTATTTTATATCTTTATCACTTGGTGGATAATAACGAATAATAAAAATTAAGAAGAGAATATTAAGAATTTAATAGGAGATAAAAGTTATAAATAAGGATATTTCATAAGATAAAAAATTCAAAATAAAAAAAGGATAATATGTGATAGAAGGAGAAAAAAATATAAGTAAATCAAAATAAAGATTTAGATGGATATGTTTTTGATAGATACAGGTTAACAAATCATATCTTTATTTAAATTTTTTTTTTTTAATTTTTTGTAAATCAATTATTTAATCTTTATCTTTATCTATAGACCATGAAATTAATTTTTATGAATTATTTATCAATTTTTATATGTTTGTTTATCTATAAATCATGAAATCAATTTTTTTAAATAATTCTTTTAATTTTTATCTTTATCTATAGGTCATGAAATAATTTTTCATAAATTATTTATGAATTTTTATATGTTTCTCTATAATGAAATTAATTAAAGTACAAAATAAAGAGCAAAAAAATGAGTAATTTCATTTTTTTTAAATCAATTTTTTAACCTTTATCTTTATCTGTAGGTTATGAATTAATTTTTATAAGTTATTTATCAATTTTTATAAGTTGATTTATGGGAAGAAATTTTAAATTATCTATAAGTTATGAAATTAATTTTTTAAAATTAATTATTTAATGTTTATCTTTATTTGTAAACCATGAAATTAATTTTCATAAATTATTTATCAATTTTTATATGTTTATCTATATGGAGGAACTTTGAAATTCAAATCTTTATATATAAACCATGAAATTAATTTTCATTTTAATTAATCAAACAAACAGAAAATTGAGAAAAATAGAAAGCCAATCAAAGAGGGTTGTCACGTAGGAAAGAGAGAACTTTAAAATTATGAGAATTTAGGAATGAATATTTGGAGATTTTTGCCAATACAACTACATGTGGTTATATATATACTAGTGGCAACTCGTGCTATGCACGAGAATGTATAATTTAAATAATTTATTATACTCATTTTTTTATTATAAAATAAAAAATTCTTATAAATTTAAAATATAATAGGGAGTTATAACTAACAAATATTTTGAATATGATAACTATCTAATACCTAAGTTTATACATTCATTTTTTCCATAAATTTGTCATTTGAAACATTGATTATAAAATTATCTTAGTCCAAGTAGGTCATTTAGCAGCATGAACTATATTTCTATTGGACATTATTATAGCTTTAAAAACAAATAATGTAAAAATGGGTACTATTACAAATAATGTAAAATTTTTAAAATGACTACTGCCTAACCAATTATGACATTGTTGATGATTGAATGCAACTCGAATCTTAAATGCAAAGTTTGAACAAAACTTTATACCCAATATACAAACAGTAAAAAAACTCGATGGTATGTTAGAACATATAGCTGAAGTGTGAAGCATTTGAAAAATAAGATAGAAATGAAATTGGAGATCATTATCAGATAGAAATAAATTTGAAGATAATTATTAGATTAAATATTAAAATAAATTAAAAAAAGGGATCATATGAAAAATAAAATAAAACTAAAGTTGGAGATAATGATAGGATTGGGGATAAAAAAAAATTAAAAAGGAAGAAATAAGAAATAAAGATAAATGAAGATACTGGAGAAGATTAAGCAAAATAAAAAAATAATAAAAAGAGATAAAGAGTCTTAGATAAAGTAAAAAATTTAAAATAAAAACAATATTAAGAGAAAGAAATTTTTTTATTGGAGAAAAATAAGGATGACGAAAAATTAAAAATAAAACTTTGAGAGAGTGACACGGAGGAAATAGAATCTTAACTCTAATTAAGAATTGAGAATTGAGACTTTGAAAATTTTAGAGAACACACTATATTTGTTTATATATATAGTATAGATATATACATAGGTAAAATGATAGATATCAAATCTAATTTGAAAAGTAAAGATAAAAGTAAAATAAACATCCTACAAAAAAAGAAGAGATAAATGTGGGAATTCGGTTGCTGATAATCAAAATTTTAAAAAGATAAGATATTTATGAGTAATTATGTATGAGTAGAAGATAATTTAATTTTGTTTGTTATATCAAAATAAAGACATATATTTTATTGAATAGTAGCAAATAAATTTACTTTTTTAATAAATTTTTAATAGAATAAAATATATTTAATTAAATATATTTTTTTATTTTTGCCAAAATTTTAAAATTGAGAAATTGTTTTTAAGGTTTTGAAGTTGTTATGTGTGTGTACTTAATTGGGTGTATATTGGTTGTAGATGATCAGAAGAACTCTTATTTGAGAGAGTTTGAAGGAGCAAATGTGAGATTAACTTTATGCAGAGCTGATCTTCTTGATTTCGAGAGTTTACGCGAAGCCATTAATGGGTGTGATGGTGTGATAGACATGAAATAAAATAAAATAAATTATTTTAAATTCAAGATTTGATGAGTTTCGAATCTGATTAAATTGAAGAATAAATGCAAATCACAAATTAAAAAGTAAGCAAGCCCAAATCATGCAAAATGTAATGATGAAGAAAATGAAAAGATGTGTCTGAATTGAAAAATATTAGAAAAAAATATATATACACACAAAAATAATAGACACTGGAAAAATACGTATAAAGTAAGAAATAATATTAGGAGCATGAAAATGGAGAAAATGAAAAGATGTGTAGATGAACTGAAAAATATTAGAAAAAAATATATGCACACAAAGTAACAAATATTGAAAAAATGCATATAAAGTAAGAAATAATATTATACTGACCTTGTAATGATTTTCACAGATAATCAAACTTGCAAAATATAACAATGGAGATGATGAGTTATTTTGAGGAAAGATAGGTAGATGAGAGAATGATTGAATGTAATAATGGAGAAGATGAAAAGATATGTAGATAAACTGAAAAATATTAGTAAAAAGAAATATATACACACAAAAGTAATAAACACTGAAAAAATGCATATAAAGTAAGAAATAATATTAGGAGCATAAAAATAAAGAAGATGAAAAAATGTGTAAATGGATTGAAAATATTAGGAAAAGAAATATATACACACAAAGTAACACACACTAAAAAAATACATATAAAATAAGAAATAATATTACACCGATCTTGTAACGATTTTTCCATATCATCAAACTTGCAAAATGTAACAATGGAGAAGATGAGTTATTCTGAGAAAATAAAAGATGGGTAGATGAGAGAATAATTGAATTTGACTGGAATAAACTAAATACAGCAACGTGTGTGTGGATGTTGTAGGAGTCATGGGTTTTGTTTTTTTTTTTTTTCTTTTTTAAATTGAGATTGAGAGTGGGATAGATATTATTGTGGCTAATAGATATTGATGAATATTTTATTATTTTGAGATAAACATATTATGGGTGATGGACATGGATCAATATTTTATTATTTTATATTTTATATAGGAAGAGAGAGTGAGAAGGCTTGAAGAGTGGAAAGGGATATGAAGAGAAGTGCCATGTAATATTTGTTTTTCTTCAAAATTATGAGAATTTAGTATTCAAGTTTTGAAGCCTTTTGACTTAACAACTATATTTGGTTTCTTTTTATTTTTTTTATTTTTCATTTTTAAATTGAGATTGAGAGTGAGATAGATATTATTGTGGCTAATAGATATGGATGAATATTTTATTATTTTGAGATAAATATATTGTAGGTGATGGATATGGATCAATATTTTATTATTTTATATTTTATATAGGAAGAGAGAGTATGGATCAATATTTTATTATTTTATATTTTATGTAGGAAGAGAGAGTGAGAAGGCTTGAAGAGTGGGAAGGGATATGAAGGGAGTATCACGTAATATTTATTTTTTTTCAAAATTATAAGAATTTAGGATTCAAGTTTTGGAGCCTTTTGACTTAACAACTACATTTGGTTATATAGATAGTATAGATATATATAAGATAGATGTATTGTTGTGCTTATATTTTGATGTATTGTTTTATCGGCTAGGACAACGTCGTATTTGGGCATATAAAAACAACGATGATGTATGAATCAGTTTGAAACTCTGAGCTTTCATATTAGAAAAGTTAGAATTGATTCTCAAAATAAAAACCAAGAAATTTATCTACTTGAAAAGAATGAAATTTCTCTGTTTTAGAAAACAAATTAATTTCCTAATGTTTCGTTTTTGTAGCCCTCAATTTGCATTTTTTGGCCCTAAATTTGAAATTAGGTACTCAATTTTTGTAATTGGTCATTAATTTTCAAGTTTTAGTCATTAATTGTAAATTTAACTGTTTTTAAAGCAATGAAATTTTTACTATTCAAACAGTGAAACCAAGAAAGGAAAATGTCATTGTTTCTATAAGAGTGAACACAATGAATTTTGTCATTTTTTTCTCCAAAATTTCAAATTCATCATTAGTCTTATTTGATAGATGTCAACAAGAGTTCTAAAATACAAGTTTTTATAAAAAAAAAAAAAAACTATAGATCTAGATAAACATTATTAAAATTTAAAATTTTCAAGTGATTGAAGAAGTATAAGACCATTATTTATTGTTTGGCAGGGGAATTTATGTGATATTTGTCTTTTTTTTTAAGTAAATATAAAATTGATAAATTCTACTTGAGATCGACTATTCCACAAAAAATAGTTAGAAATTGAAAAGAATATGTTAACAAAACTTTAATATAACAATTTAATTACTTAATTTTCATCTTTAAAAAAAATTTTACTTAAAATTGTTGTTTTAAGTTTTAAATTGTCTCCCGCCAGAACGAAGAGAAAAAAGTTGATTTGTATTTTTAAATTTTATTTTGATTTTAAAATTTAAATTATCTTGAACTGAAACATACGCAGTATCACAATATTAAATGGGAGTATAAGGTTTTTATAGTGAAATAACTTATTTTTTCCTCATTTTCCTAATGTGGAATTGTAAAATAAAAGTTAACAGTTGTTTGGATGGAAGTTTATTTCTAAACAAGCAATTTCAGTCGTTCAATTTTTAATTATGTCAATTTTAGTTTATTTCAAATCAAACAAATCTAAGCAATATATTTTGATAAAACAGTTAAAACCGCAGTTAAACTAGTGAATCAGTCAAACCGAAAACGATTCAGTCGAATCAACTAAGTCAAAAGACCAATCAATATACAACAAAATTAATTAATTCGAACTTTTAAATTTTATTTTAAAATTTAAACCATTTTGAACTGAAACATGCACTATACTACAATATTAAATGGGAGTATAAGATTCACTTTATATAAGTGAAACAACTCACTTTTTCTTTTTTTTCTCGATGTGGGATTGTAATTATTTTAAAGTTAAATATTATGAGAGTTTCAAAATCTCATCCAAAATTATTTTTAAAATCAAAACTTCTATGTGGGATTGTAAAATAAAAGTAAAATGGAAGTTAGCCAATGTGGATTTTCTTAATTATTTAAAATAAAAAAAAAATTTGGGTTGAGATATTGATCATAAGGTTCTTCACTAAAAATCTCTTTTTGCTTATATAAATGGGAGTATAATTAAGATTCACTTTATGTAAGTGAAACAATTCATTGTTCCTTTATTTTCCCGATGTGAGATTGTAAAATAAAAGTTGAATGGAAGCTAGCTAATGGAGATTTTTTTAATTATTAAAAATTAAGAAAATTCAATAATTTATACAAATTAGAGCATAAGATTCACTTTATGTAAATGAAATAATTCACTTTTTTCTTTTTTTCCCAATGTGGAATTGTAAAATAAAAAGTAAATGAAAGCTAGCCAATAGAAATTTTCTTAATTGTTTAAAATTAAAAAAATTTAATAATTTTAAAATAAGGATTTTGAGTTCCTAAAAGACTTCTCCTTCAAAATCCCTTTATAAGATTAGAAAAGTTAGAATTGATAAGATTTGGGCATATAAAAACAACGATGATGAATGAATCCATTTGAAACTCTGAGCTTTCATATTAAAAAAGTTAGAATTGATTCTCAAAATAAAAACAGAGAAATTTATCTACTTGAAAAGAATGAAATTTCTCTGTTTTAGAAAACAAATTAATTTCCTAATGTTTCATTTTTGTAGCCCTCAATTTTCATTTTTTGCCCCTAAATTTGAAATTAGGTACTCAATTTTTGTAATTGGTCATTAATTTTCAAGTTTTAGTCATTAATTGTAAATTTAACTGTTTTTAAAGCAATGAAATTTTACTATGCAAACAGTGAAACCAAGAAAGGAAAATGTCATTGTTTCTATAAGAGTGAACACAATGAAATTTTGTCATTTTTTTCTCCAAAATTTCATATTCATCATTAGTCTTGTTTGATAGATGTCAACAAGAGAATTCTAAAATACAAGTTTTTATAAAAACTATAGATCAAGATAAAGATTATTAAAATTTAAAATTTCCAAGTGATTGAAGAAGTATAAGACCATTATTTACTGTTTGGCAGGGGAATTTATGTGATTTTTTTTTTCTTTTTAAGTAAATATAAAATTGATAAATTGTACTTGAGATCAACTATTCCACAAAAAATAATTAGAAATTGAAAAGAATATGCTAGCAAAACTCTAATATAGCAATTTAATTAGTTAATTTTCATCTAAAAAAAAAAATCTTACTTAAAATTGTTGTTTTAAGTTTTAAATTGTCTCCCACCAGAACTAAGAGAAGAAAGATGATTTGTACTTTTTATTTATTTATTAATGTAGTAAAATTTGTCTCTCGTGCCAACGAAAAGTGCACAAATTTTTTAAAAAGTCTTGTAAATCTTCTATGCTTCCCAACATAATGATGCCAAACATTTCAATCGAAAGCTCTCATGCACTCCATTAATTTATATAAATTATTACAAATAAAAAAAAAAAAAAAATCAGATCCAAAGCATACAGGAAAACTACAAATGAAAATCATACCATGGCTGAACCGCTGCTCCTGTTTGTCAACTAACCTTAAAAAAAGGTAAGCCCAGTTGTCTTTACCAAAGATAAAAGCAGTAGCAGTACAACAATTTTTATTTATGTCAATGGTTGTTTTAGGAAATCCAAAACGACTTTTCAAATACAATAAGGGTTTAGTTATGGTGTGTAACTTACACCTTACACCTTACACTTACACTTTTTATGAAAAATTAAACCTTACACTTACACCTTTTTTGAGCTTGCACACCATATGCAACCCACTTACACCTTACACCTTACACCTTACACTTACACCTTATACTTATACTTACACCTTACACTTACACTTTTTCTGTAAGTGGCACATGGTGTGCAATTGCACACTTAAGAAAACTCCATACAATAATATCTATATATGCACCTAAAAAAAAGTATCCCAAAATAAATGACAAAGACTAAATTAAATTTGAGGATATTTCAGACCACATCAAAATCTAGCCTGGATGTTATTTTCGAAAATACTTTTTTATAGGTGCATAGTTGTTCCAATCTACATAAAATAAAAATAATGATTGTCACACATGCATATATGTGGTCCTTGTACTAAAAATGAAATAAAAATTAACCAAAGGAGGTGCTATTATTGAACACAGCACACTGATGCATCGGCCTGGAGAGCTGACCTCCAGCGGTGGCGGGGCACGCCACGAGCCCCACCGGTGGTACCATACAGTTATAAGATAGGCATACAGACACCGAATCGGGTAACGCCGTTCCGGCCATCATCGGAAATTTCGTGATGTAATTATGCTGTAAGTAGAGTGTTTTGGTGCTTCTGTTGAGCACACTCTCGACGTACTCCACAGGGACTGCCCCAATCAGACGGTTGTTATTCAAAAACAGACTCTCTACTCCTGCCAAAACTCCGGGTAGTTCCCCATCCAAGGAGTTATGGCTCAAGTCCACGATCGATCCCTGACCGTACGATGACGATGATGATGATACTGGAACTGTGTGTGGGACCACTCCAGATAAATTGTTCCGTTGTAATAGCATTGAAGACAGGGTGGGTCGGAAGAGTGAAATGGGGATGGTCCCACTGAAGTGATTCATGCTTAAGTCGAGGTACACTAACTCTGAGAGTGATTGTAGGCCGTTGTTGAGTGGGCCCCACATCTCGTTACCGGAAACCGACAAGTACCGGAGGGACAACGGCAGCTGTTTCGGCAGCAAACCCGAGAACATGTTGTTTTTCAAATCCAAGTGGAGGAGCTCAGCCGGTAACAACTCCGGTATATTCCCGGAAAGCCGGTTCGAGGCCAGAATAAGGACTTTTAACTGAGTTAACCGGGATAGATCCGGCGGTACGGAACCGGTGAGCTGGTTGTAGCTGAGATCGAGAGTGTGGAGGTTCGGGAGGGCTGAAATGGCTGCTGGGATGGGTCCGGTGAGGCGGTTGTTGGTTAGGGAGATGACTCGGAGGTTTTTGAGGGTTCCGAGTTGGGGAGGGATTGGACCGGTGACAATGCCGGAGAAGAGGATGAGTTGAGTTAACTCGGTGAGGTTGGAGAGGGATGGGGAGAGTGAACCGGCGAGTCCCGGTGAGTCGGAGAGGCCGGTGCCGAGTGTGAGAGAGGTGACTCTTTTGAGGTCATTAACGGTGGAACAGGTGATTCCGGTGAAGGTTGAGCAAGGATCTGGTAGGGTGAAGTCCCAGGTGGAGAAGAAATCAGTACCGCGTAATTCCGTCAGGCTGTTCTTGATTTCGTGTAATGCGGAAAGATCGACGGTGCTGATCTGTTGTTGTGGGTTTGCACGACCCAGGAGTAGGAGTAGGAGATCGAGTAACAGGAGGAGGAGAGAGTGAGGTCTGACCATTCTGTGAGAGAGAGAGAGATTTGAGTTTGAAAAAACAGGGGTCTAAGTGTTAACAAGGAATATTCAATAAAAGTGATAGTGAGTGAGGTTGGTTTTAGAAGTTCACAGATTCATAGGTGCCTAAGTAGTTGTGTGGACATGAGCGATAGAGACAACAAAGAAACAGGGATAGGCGTGAGGGACGAAGAATCGAGTGGTCGCTTAATTACTCAGATATGTGAAGTAGGAGGGGACACAGGGTAATGAAGAGGTCGCGGATGGAGATTGGAGAGGCGTCATGTGTAATTAAGAAGTTATTCATTTCGTCACGAAGAGATTCACGCCATCCATTGGTGGGTCCCATCAATTGGTGTGGTGGTCCTCTTCAAGTATTGTCACAAGTTTAATTAGTTATTTTCAATATTTTAATTATATTAATTTTATTCCTAATATAGGAAAATTATATATAAATTCATTTTTATACTTATTTTTTAAATTTAATCATGTATAAGTGAGATAATTTATTGATACTTAGAGACGATTTGAGATAATGAGTTATCTTAGATATTCTAATGTAATGTTACATTATTGGATTTGAAAAATAAATCTAGTTTTTTTTATTTTTTTGGGTATAAGTAGCATCACTTTATGAAAAATAGGATTTACATTATCTTAAGTTGATCATCTCAATTTAAGAGAGCGCTTCGACTTTATAAACACATTTTAGGACCAACTTTAGTGATCCATACCTTTCACTTTTTAGGACTCATTGAATAAAACAGTTATACAAAAAAAATTAAGATAACGGCCATCGATAACTGTATATTTGAATCATATTCGTATTATAAAAAATGAATCACTATTCTTGAAATTATATTTGTTATCTGCTTTTTAAAAACAAATATGATTTAAACATATAGATACCGATGTCAAATATTTTTATTTTTTTATATGAATATTTTACTTAATGAATCTTAAAAAATAAATAATTCGAATTACCGAAATCGGTTAAAAAATGAACTTAACAAATCAAAATGCTCTCAACTTAAGAGAAGTCAACCCCTAAAAACATTTTGGGATGTTTTGAGAAGATAGTTAAAAGTTGACTTTTTAATTTTTTTTTGACTTTTTTTGAAAAGTATGTAAAAAATATGAGAAATGATATGATCCAAAATGAGTTAAAAAGTTAGAAGTGGTTTTTAGTCCTCCAAGGATAGATGTCGTTAAATCTAAAATAAATGTAAAAATGCAATTAAAAGGGGTGACAATGTTAGTTTAAAGGAATGTGGGTGTCAATGTAATTTATGAAAAATATAAAACAAAACTAACCTTTTTTTATTTTATTTTTTGAAGTGCACAACTTGATTAAAAATTTATCCGTCAATATTTCAGCACCTACCAAATAACTTTTAAATTAAAAAATTCAGTTTTTTATTTATTTATTTGTCATAAGTTAAAATGGAGTTTTTTTTAGCTAAAATAGTCACAAAAAGACAAAATAGATTTTTTAGCTCAATAAGACAAAATGTCACAACCAAATTATAATCATTTTATTTTTTCTCTCACAAAAATCAAAAAGTCTATCCTAAACGAGATTTTTTAATCCCAGGCTAAAATAGTCAAAAAATTAAAAAGCTAAAAATTCAACCCACATCCCAAAAAAACTTTGTATAGGGCTATAGTTTTGGAGAAAGGTCAGGGAGGAGAGTTTGACACAAGGACACGCCAGGAAAAGGTACGGGACACGCCATCTGCCATGTCCCTTTAATTTAATTTTTTTTTTTGTAGGAGACACACCTGGGACACGCGTGTCTAGATCTGGACACTGTATGAGACACAACAAGGAGAGAGACAAGAGAGAGAGTGTGGCAGAAGAGAGTGAAGAGACAAACCTGTTGCGCGATCGAAGACATTCAGTTGATCGATCGAACATCCAGTCGTCAACGATCTGTTTCCCTTCGACTTCACGACTTCCACCGTAAGCATCTCTCTCTCTCCCTCGCCTTCTCTCCCGCTTGCGTCGTCTTCTCTCTCTCTCTCTTGCTCGCGTCTTTGTCTCTCTCGCCGACTCTATCCCTCTCGCCTTCTTTCTTTTCTTATATATATATATTAATATATGTAAGATAATATTATTTTATCAGTATATATAACATATTATATATTATGAAAAATGTTTTGGAATTCTAATTTTTTAACTCTAAAGCCAACTCTAATGAGTTGGGCTTTACCCACTGTGATGTGATATTTTGGTCTTGGTTTGTTTTTTTTTTTATATTTTTTTTCTCCTTGCCATGTCATTAGTGCTCTATTAGAGTATCAAAATTAGTACTCTGAATCATTATATTTATACATATTAATAAAAAAACACATGTATATAAAATAAAATAAAAAATTATCAAAAATACATTATTTAAAAAATATAATAAATAAATAAAATATTAATGTATATTAAAATAAAAATATTTATAAAAAAAATAAAATTTGTCGTGTTCCCTGCCATGTCCGTATCCTCATTTTTTTAAAAATTGTCGTGTCCCGTGTCCGTGTCCGTACTTCATAGCCAGAAACAAATTGACGTGAATAGATGGGTATGCAATTCCAATGGACAGATGGGTTTTGGACGACACAAAGAAGAGGAGAAGAGCATGAACAAAAAGAAAAAAAGAGAGGCTTGGGTTTGAGGAGATAGAGGTATGTATGTACTAATTTGAATGAAGTAGACTCACACGCTCAATCAATAGAATGTGTCAAACTTTGTTTATGAATGTGTAATGTGCACTATGTGTTTGTTGAAAGTCCTTAGAGAAGAGACTGATCAAAAATTGACTTCTTGGTGCATTTTTTTAACAATAGAATAGAAGTATAATATATGGGTATGATAACCAAAACTTATTGGCCATGAACACTTGCCCAGTACAATTTAGCATGGTTTGTAGCTAGTAAACTCAAAAGTGGTCCAGTTCTCAGTCCCGCGCTCGAAAGAACACATGGGAAGTTAGTGGGGACCATGAGACTACTGGTAATTCAACTGTGCTCTTCTAATTTCTTGATTGGACCACATGTGATGCTTTATGGGCCTACATGAAGCAGTGCTTTTGTAATTATAAAAAATTTTAAAGTGTATTGCAAAATCTTTAATCTGCCGGGTTTGGGACCGTTTCTGTGCCATCCCTCTAGTTCCCAATGGCGGAAATCTGGCTCTGCCCCCGGTTACAGGCTATGAAGCACGGGTAAAGGTACGGATATGAGTACTGGTATTGGTGTGATATAGATACTTCGATACGGTAAAACTAAAAAAAAATAGAATACCGGTACGGCTTTGATATGTTTGTAAAAAAAATATTTATTTTTAATTTGAAGTAATGCAAAAATTGAGTAAATAGATTAATTTTTTAAGATCCAACCTACAATTAACATTTAATGTCGAAAGTAAGGTATAAATCAAAATTAAATATTATTATATTAAATACAAAAATGATTGAGACCTCCAAATTTTGTGATCCCAATGATTCCTAATTGATGGGTGAGCAATCATTTTTATTTTTTTCTCTCTCCTTCCTCTCTCTCACAAATGTTGTGGGGGTTGTGGGGTCTATAGCATGATTGTATCAAATAACTTATAAATCATAACTTAATTTTAAAATCGTACCAAGTATAAAATTAAAAATAAAAAAGAAATCCAATGAAAGGATTTTTATGTTTATAGTTTAAAAAAATATTGTTTCGACTGAGATATGTTACAGTTTGGGTTTTGTCACGACCCAAACCCGCCCCTATGGGTTTAGCACCGTAACCGACCAGTAATCCGAGATTACCGAAGGCCTGCTTAACAGTAAAACAATAATACAAAGTACAGGGGCTGGCGGAAGCCAAAACAGTAATTAAAAGATGTCTAATGAGCTGTGATAGTCTGTATGCAAAAAGACTTTTTATAACATATTCACATTCGAAACAAAAACAGCATGTACATACATCATATACAGATATTCGGTTAGGGACCGAATCTCTACTATAACAGTACAGTATAGGTACAGTCTATACAGTATTACAAAAACAGATACAAAAGGGAAAAATCTAAAACACCCCTAGGTAGCCTTAGCTTGAACAGATCTGGAACCTCGTAGTGAGGCACGATTGTTGGCTTGACAAAACAGGAGCTTAGCCTGACGCTCCTAGCAACGGTCCGGTGCCTGTACACCTACATATATATATGAACAGTGAGCTAAAGCCCAGTGAATAACGCATGCGTAAAGAGGTTAAGAATGAATGTCCTTTCAGTATTGAAAACAGTCATTTATCAGTGTATCAGTCATTCAGTTTGTGGCTCATATTTCATGCCATAACAGTCATTCAGAAACTATAATAGTCATATGTGGTACATCCAATAGCAAGACAGTGCAGTAGGTCTTAATAGACCGAACAGTCAGTTGATGGCCATCATATCAGTAAACAGTAGTGGTTCCAAACATGGAAACCGACAGAGATCTCTGTGACAGTAATAATACAGTACAGTAACAGTAAATTGCTATGGATGCCACGAATACAGTTCACAAATAGGACAAACATTCATTCGGTAAGAAATATCATTTCAGAAAGCAGTACAGTTGTTCATTCAGAAATATTCATGATTGAACATATCTTTACAACATTGTTACTCACAGAATACTGGGCTATAAGCAGCTAGAGCGTCCTCGGATGCCAACCCTACACAGTTACAGAACGAACACACACCAAGCTACACAGTTGGGAAAATAATAACTTAATCCCTAATTTGCCTCGGTGTGGTTCTACATCAATATCCTCCTTAAGATGCCTTAAACATGCCCTAGGAATGCCTAGGATGGAAAGACGATGTAAATATGCACTTTTAAACACTTTACAAAATTTTCAGAAAACAGGGGTCACGCTCGAGCGTGGCTTTCTACGCTCGAGCGGACATGCAGACAAAGGATCCCCGCTCGAGCGTCACTTTCTTCGCTCGAGCGGACTGTAAAACATAGCAAAAGTACTAGATGCATGAAATTCACGCTCGACGGGCGCTCGACCCCCGCTCGAGCGTGAGACACAAGTCCTCACTCGAGCGTGCATTCCCTCGCTCGAGCAGACTGTAAAACACATGAAAGTACTGGATACACGCATTTCCCGCTCGAGCGGACTGCATGAATTCAGTGTGTACGCTCGAGCGTGGAGTTCCCCGCTCGAGCGTGAGTCCAAAATCTGGAATTTCAAAATTTGAACCTCAAGCTCAAAACCAGCTTTTAAGGCATCAAATTCGCTCCTCTTGGGCTAATTTTCTGGAAAACCCTTCAAAACCCATAATATTACATGTTTCAAAGATCAATTTGAGAAATCAAAACCCAAAGGTAGTTCAATTAAACACCATTTTCAAATAAACTTCAAGAACACAAAGTGTATGAAACATGCATGTGTTCAACCAAATTCAAAGCTTCAAATACATGACCAAATGAGTCAATTCTTTCAAAAACATGATGAATTTATGAACTATAATCAAGATATGAGCATGCATGTAACAATTTCCATGAAAACAACCTCAAAACTCACAAATGTGTACATGCATGCATGGTTAAGCTTCAATTCGACATGCTAAAACCAATGCAAGACCTTAAAACTCTAAACTTCCATGAACCATGCAACATATGACTTAATTTAACAATCAAGAAGATGATTCTCCTACCTTATGCCTTGAATTCAAAGTATGGGAGTCTAATGTTGCAAATCTTCTACAATTCCTCCCAAATTCCAAGCCAAAACATGATGAACTCAAGCTAACTCCTATCCCTCTCTCTCTCTAGCCGGTTTGCTCTCAAGAAGTGGCTGAAGAAATGTTATAATGTTAACATAAGAGTCAACTAAAAGATCCTAGATTTGTCCACTAAGTGGCAAACATGTAAATACTTCAAACTAATGTAATTTAGCTGTATATAATCCAATTTAATCATACTAAATCACATTTCAATTAAATTTATCATAAAATCACATAAATTCCAACTAGTATAAAACATTAATCAATTTTAGATTCGGCCGCCGATAAGGCCTTCAATTTGCAGTTTAAACATAATACATGAACAGATAATTTGATGACAAACAGATAGAAATGCATTAAACTAATATACTCAATTAATTAGTTTAGGATTTCAGTCAATCAGTCAATTAACATGCTTAATCATATATTAGCACTAATTAGTGGTGAGGGTTGTCACAGGTTTATACTAAATACGTCTGGGTACATTAAAAATTAAAAAGAAAAAATTTAGATAAGTGTTTCGTGTACCCGATACGTATGTAGAAATATCATACTGTTAGAAAATTGGTTTATAAGGCTTATTTTGGGCCAACTTTGAGCCCAAAATTGAGCGGGCCCCAAACGTCTTTTGGGGTGGGTCCGAAAAGATGAAGTGTTCCTTGTCGCGTGGCAAGTCACACGGTGAAGACGATTCGTCAAAACCATTTATGAGTGAATGGAAAGTTGACGTCGTTTTCGGGTTCAATGAATGGACATTTAAAGATTTAAATGTGGGTTTCCTTTTAATGAGTTGTCCCACATTGAAACTTTAAGAGAGTTTTTATGTGTATATAAGCTGTAGCCTACAACACTTGGGTTGGACCCTAAGGGGCACCCCAAATTTGTAGAAGGAAGGAGTTATGGACAAAGTAAGCCTTAACCCAAAACCTTAACCCAAACCACCACACGTGCACCGTCGCTCATCCGTCCGGGCGCGGGTGTGGGTCGAGTCTTGTATTAATTCGAATTTGAATTTGAATTCAAATTCTTGTCCAAAAGTTGTGCCTCCGTCCGGGCGCGGGTGTGGGTCGGGTCTTGTATTAATTTGAATTTGAATTTGAATTCGAATTCAAATTCTTGTCCAAAAGTTGTGCCTCTTTATGTCCGAATTTCCTACAGTAACTGCCGAACAGTTTTTAACAGTTTCAGATCTGTTAAACTGGACAGTTATCAACTGCTTGCAGATCTGTCCAATTCAAAATAGCACCTGTTCAAATTCAAATCTGAATCTGTTGGACAGATTCAGTCGGGTCTTGTATTAATTCGAATTTGAATATTCTTGTCCAAAAGTTATGCCTCTTTATGTCCGAATTTCCTACAGTAACTGCCGAACAGTTTTTAACAGTTTCAGATCTGTTAAACTGGACAGTTATCAACTGCTTGCAGATCTGTCCAATTCAAAATAGCACATGTTCAAATTCAAATCTGAATCTGCTAGACAGATTCACACCTGTTCGGACAGGTCTTGTTGTACCTATAAATACCAACATTCTAGCAGAGTTATAGCATTCAAAAAATAGTCTGAATTTTATTTCTTTTGCTGTCCAGATTTATCTATTTGCATTATTCTTCATATTAGTTTTTTAAGAATTTTTTATAGAGAGTATAGAACACAAGGTTCTAGTTCGTCGGACAAATTTATTTGAAGTGCTACTACAAATTTGTAAAGATCATTGTATCCTGGGAGATAGACGCCACTCAACCGTAAGCACCGTAGCGGGGTGAATCTGTCTTAAGGACAGAGTGTCATACACTCGACTTGGTCTTTTATTTTTCATTTGGTTCAACAAAATAAATTCTATAAGTTTTTATTTTATTTTGTTTGAATTAATTTCAATTTATTTTTTTTGCATAGAAGATTGTTCCAACAATCTTAAGACAGACTCGAATTATTCTGTTTATAGAATTTTTCGTTTGTTTCCCTTTCTCTTTCTTCTTTTACAAAAAATTATTTTCTGTGGATTTACAAAATAATATTCTGGTTGGAAAAACAAATAGTGATTATATACTACTTGACAGATAGTAGTAATATACTATCTATTTTCTTTGACAACTAGTAGTAATATACTGGTGTCATTAACAATTCAGAATATTTATTTGTGCAATTTTTTCAGAAATTAATTTTGGTTTTCAGAAATTATTTCTGAGTATTCATTAATTAAAATCCTGTTTTAGTGTTTTAATTATTAAAGTATTACAGAAATTTAATTTTCTGTGTGGAATTAATTTGGTTAAATAAATTTTATTTTATTTAACTTAATTGAAAAATAAAAGTTACATTCTTATTTCTTTTATTTTTACAAAATTTAATTATGTGAATTTGGTTTAATTTTTTGTGTAGCATAAATTCTAATTATAATTTTGTTTTATAATTTAGAATTGATGGCTATTGAAACTAATGCCCAAACAAGTACTAGTGTGGCGGCTGCAATTGTGCCAACACCCTCTCCTGTTATGACAGTACCGGTAAATCACGGTGAGAAGCCAAAGAAGTTCTCAGGAACTGATTTTAAAAGATGGCAACAGAAAATGTTGTTCTATCTTACAACTCTAAACCTGGCTCGTTTTCTCTGTGAGGATGCTCCTATTTTGAAAGAGGATGAAACCAACCGGCAAGTGGTTGCTGCGGTTGATGCCGAGAAACATGCTGATTTCCTTTGCCGGAACTACATCTTGAACAGACTTGACAACACATTATACAACGTCTATAGTCCTATCAAGACAACAAAAGAACTTTGGGAGTCTTTGAAGAAGAAGTACAAAACGGAAGATGCCGGCTCAAAGAAATTTGTGGTTGGAAAATTCTTAGACTTTGTAATGGTTGAGTCTAAGACTGTGATCAACCAAGTTCAAGATCTCCAACTCATTCTGCATGACATTCACGCAGAGGGCATGTCTCTCAATGAATCCTTCCAAGTTGCAGCCTTAATTGAGAAATTACCACAAGGTTGGAAGGAATTCAAAAACTACCTCAAACACAAGCGCAAAGAAATGTCTATAGAAGAATTAATTGTGCGTTTGACGATTGAGGAGGACAACTGCAATTCTAAAAAGCGGGCTGGTAAGCATCCTATGGAGTCTAAGGCAAATATGGTGGAACATGCTTCAACAACCAAGAAACGAAAGTCTTCTGGAGAAAGTTCATCACAAGGCTCTAAGGGGGGGGGAAATAAAAAGTACAAGTTTAATGGTAAATGTTACATCTGTGACAAAGAGGGACATCGGGCCAAAGATTGCTGTAGCAAAGGCAAAAGCAAAAGAAGAACAAGCAAGAAGTCTACTTAAGCCCATATGGTTGAAGTGGACAATATTTCCAATGGTGTAGATGACATCAATCTTTCTATAGTTGTTTCCGAGGCGAACCTTGTCGGAAATCCTAAAGAATGGTGGGTGGACACTGGTGCTACTCACCATATCTGTGCCGATAAAAAGATGCTCACATCTTATTCTACAGTGGACAACGGTGAACAACTTTTTATGGGCAACTCCTCAATTTCCAAAGTTGAAGGACAAGAAAAGATTGTACTTAAGATGACATCAGGAAAAGAACTCACTCTCAACAATGTGCTGCATGTACCGGACATTTGCAATAATCTTGTTTTCGGATCTTTGTTGAGTAAGAATGGGTTTAGGCTAGTGTTTGAGAGTGATAAATTTGTACTTACTAAGAATGGGATATATGTAGGAAAATGTTACATGTCTGATGGCCTTTTCAAGTTAAATGTAATGACCGTTGTACCTTCAGTTATTAATAAAAATACATCTTTTTCTTACTTGCTTGAGTCTTCAAATTTATGGCATGGTAGACTAGGACATGTTAATTATGGATCTTTGCATAGATGAATTAATATGGAATATTTACCTAAATTTGACATTGATTCAAATCATAAATGTGAAACTTGCATTGAGGCAAAATTATCCAAAACTCCTTTTCATTTAATTGAAAGCAGTATGGAACCACTTGAATTAATTCATAGTGACATTTGTGATTTTAAATCAATTCAAACTAGAGGTGGAAAAAAATATTTTATCACTTTTATAGATGACTATACTAGATATAATTATGTCTATTTAATTCGAACCAAGGATGAAGCTTTGGAAACTTTCATTCAATATAATAATGAAGTTGAAAATCAACTTGGTAAGAAGATAAAAAAACTAAGAAGTAATAGAGGTGGTGAATATGAATCACATTTTGGTGAGTTTTGTGAAGAACATGGAATAATTCATCAAACCACCGCTCCTTACTCACCTCAGCAAAATGGAATTGCTGAAAAGAAAAATAGGACTTTAAAAGAAACGATGAATGCCATGTTAATAAGTTCTGGATTACCTCAGAACTTGTGAGGGGAAGCAATACTTTTTGCAAATTATATTTTAAATAAAGTACCCCGAAAGAAAATAAATCAAACACCTTATAAATTGTGGCATGGAAGAATACCATTGTCACGACCCAAACCTGCCCCTGTAGGTTTAGCACTGTAATCGGCCAGTAATCCGTGGATTACCAAAGGCCTCTGAACAGATTAGCAAATAATAAGGGGCTGCGGAAGCAATAATACGAAATAGATAAGGTCCAATGAGCTGTGATGAGGTACATGGGACAGAATATTTTAAAACTTAATTTTATATATATAAGCATGCTAGTCAAGGACACCAATATTTATAAAATATTTACAAATGTGAACTTCCCAAGATCTGACTTTACAACAGTTACAGAGACTAGCATGAAAACAAAAACAGCCATGGCATTAGACTTCGATCGGAACCTCCTCGGGAGGCACAACTGTTGGCTGACAAAAACAGTACAAAAGGCCGTCAACTCTGGCCCTGGTCTTGCGCCGACTCACCTACATACATAATATAAACTGTGAGCGAAAGCCCAATGAATAGTAACAGAGTAAAGGGGCTATATGAATGATGTCCATCACAAGTTAGAATCCAATATTTAAATCAGAACACAATCAGATTTCAAAACAGAATAGCTTCAGATATATACTCATGTTCATATTCAGATTTTGCATAAGTTCATACGTGGTACACCCATTAGCCCTCAGATCAGATTGGTCTAGAGACCTACATACATAGTTGGTACCAACGACCATAAAGGTCCATATCTTGCGCGCAAGTAGCCATGGTATTGTTACCCCCAGACAAAGCCACGTGCAGATTGGCCGCGGTATTGTTACCCCTAGGCGATGGCCACATGCAGATTGGCCGCGGTATTGTTACCCCCGGGCGAGGGCCACGTGAACTAAGGGTGTCACAAATACTTTTCAGAAAATTGGACATTCATTCATCATTCGTAAGATAGCATTTCAGAAAACAGATTATACCGTACCAGTCAGAAAATATATAGGTTAAACATAACTTTACAAAGTTATTACTCACAATGGGCTTGGAAACAAACAGACAGAGCAGATCGATCAGACAAGACGTGGCACGTGACCTACACGACACATAACAGATGCACACTTGAAACACATGTTCTAATTGTATAAAATTTATTTCGTTGGCTCTTAGCGTGTTTTTAATCTCTTATCCTCATTAGAGAGTCTTAAACATGGCCTAGGAATTCCTAGGATGGAATGAGAATACAAAGATGCACTTAGAAACACTTTTCAAAATTTTGCTGAAACAGGGGTCCTGCTCGAGCGTGGCTTTATCCGCTCGAGCGGACATGCAGACAAAAGGGATCCGCTCGAGCGTGTATTCCTCCGCTCGAGCGGACTATAAACTACAGTAAAAGTACTGGATAGATGAAATTCACGCTCGATGGGCGCTCGATACCCGCTCGAGCGTGAGACACAAGTCCTTGCTCGAGCGTGCATTACCCCGCTCGAGCGGACTGTAAACATGTGAAAAGTACTGGATACACGAAATTCCTGCTCGAGCGTCACTTTTCCCCGCTCGAGCGGACTTCATGAACTCAGCGTGCACGCTCGAGCGTGGAGTTTTCCGCTCGAGCGTGAGTCTAAAATCTGGAATTTCCAGATTTGAACCTCAAGCTCAAAACTCAACTTCAAAGCATCAAATTCGATCCTTTTGGGCTAATTTTCTGGAAAACTCTTGTAAACTCATAGTATGACATGTTTTGAAGATTAATTTTGTAAAATCAAGCCCAAAGGTAAGTCAATTGAACACAATTTCAAATAAAATTTCAAGAACAAAACTTAAATGTATCATGCAAGAATCTTCTTGAAACCAAACCCTCCAAAACATGATCAAACTAGACAATTTGATGGACAATAAGATGCATGACCACAATGAGAGTGAAATTACCACATACATGGAAGAAATCTTAGAATTCAAACCCAAAGCATAGAAATTGAAGCATGCATGCATGAATCACTACTCAATTCAACACCTTAACCCAATTCCTAGCTTTAGACACTAATTAACCATGAACCATGCAAGAATTATTTTTAAATTTACAATTGAAAGGGAAATCTCTTACCTTAAGTTTTGAATTCCAAGCCTAGAAGTTCAAATTTGCAAAGCCTCTTCAATTCCCCTAAGCTCCAAGCCATATCTCTAGATGAATCCTATTTTCTCCTAGCTCTCTCTCTTTAGTCGGTTTTGACAAGGAAAAAAAATGGCTGAGGAAATATGTTTCAAAGTGTAATAAGGTTGGTCTCCAAATCAAGCCACTAAGTGGCACAATGGTAGATAAGTCCAACTAATGTAATTTAGCTTTATTTAATCGTACCAAATCAAATTTAAATTAAATCTACCATAAAATTTTATAAATCCTAACTAACACATAACACAAATCAATTTCGGAATTGGGCGCCGATAAGGCTTTCAATTCGCAGTTTAAAGTCAAAGACATGAACAGATCATTATGTCGCAAACAGATAGAAACACATAAATAATGCAATTCAAATGCAAATTAATTCCAGATTCCTTCTAAATTACTGTTAGGCATCGTTAATCATGGTTTAGCATTAATTGGAGGTCGGGGTTATTACAATTATCCTATAAATACTTAAAAGTGTGGGGGTGTTTGGTTAAAGTGGCTATTCCTAGTCCTAAAAAGACTAAGATAGGTCCTAAAACCATTGATTGCATTTTCATTGGTTATGCCAAGAATAGTAGTGCATATCGATTTTTGATTCATAAATCAGAACATTCTGAAATGCATGTAAATACTATTATTGAATCTCGGAATACATCTTTCTTTGAACATGTATTTCTGAATAAAATTGGACAAGAGACTAGTAATAAGAAAAGATCTTTTGACGCTATTACTAGTAATGATCAAGAATAAGATCAAGAGCAAGAGCAAGATCAAATTGATGAAGAGGAACCTAGGCGTAGTAAACGTGCTAGAACCTCAAAATCTTTTGGTCCAGATTTTCTAACATTTTTGTTAGAAAATGAACCTTTAACTTTTAAAGAGGCTATGTCCAGTCCTGAAGCTCCTTTATGGAAAGAAGCTATCAATAGTGAAGTTGAATCCATCTTGCAAAATCACACTTGGGAATTAGTGGACTTACCACCAGGTTGTAAACCACTTGGGTACAAGTGGATTTTCAAAAGGAAAATGAAAGCAGATTGATCAATTGACAAATACAAGGCAAGACTTGTGGTCAAAGGTTTTAGACAAAAGGAAGATCTTGATTACTTTGACACATACTCACCGGTTACTAGAATAACATCCATTAGAATGCTAATTGCCATTGCATCTCTATACAATCTAGAAATTCATCAAATGGATGTAAAAACCGCTTTCTTAAATGGTGAGTTAGATGAAGAAATTTGCATGAAACAACCAGAAGGTTTTTCTGTTCCAAGAAAAGAAAAGAAAGTGTGTAAATTGGTTAAATCATTATATGGTTTAAAACAGGCGCCAAAGCAATGGCATGAGAAATTTGACAAGGCAATGATGTCAAATGGATTTAAAATTAATGAGTGTGACAAATGTGTTTATATTAAAAACACAGACAAAGGTTATGTCATGGTATGTCTTTATGTAGATGATATGCTCATCATAGGTAGTAATAATGACATGATTAAAACTACCAAGAAAATGTTGAATAAACATTTTGACGTGAAGGACATGGGCGTTGTTGATGTAATTCTTTTTATGAAAATTACCAAAACATCAGAAGGTTATGCTTTGTCACAATCTCATTACATTGAGAAAATACTTGACAAATTCAGCAAAGATGGTAATCATCTTGCTAGAACACCTGTAGATGTTAATTTGTTTTTATCTAAGAATGTACAGGAAAGTATTTATCAATTAGAGTATGCCCAAATTATTAGAAGTTTAATGTACTTGATGAACTCCACTCGCCCAGATATAGCTTATGCAGTAAGTAAATTAAGTAGATATACGAGTAATCCAGGAGTAGAACATTGGAAAGCAATTATAAGGGTTCTTAGATATCTCCGATTTACTCGTAACATTGGGCTGAATTATACTAGATATCCAGCAGTACTTGAAGGTTACTGTGATGCAAACTGGATATCGGATACTAGAGACTCAAAGTCCACCAGTGGGTATGTCTATATTCTTGGTGGGGCAGCTGTATCTTGGAAATCTTCCAAACAGACTTGCATTGCTAGGTCTACTATGGAATCAGAATTCATAGCTTTAGACAAAGCTGGGGAAGAAGCAGAATGGCTTCACCACTTCCTTGAAGATATTCTAATATGGCCAAAACCGATGCCTGCTATTTGCATACATTGTGATAGTCAATCAGCAATTGGTAGAGCACAAAGTCATATGTATAACGGTAAGTCACGACACATTCGTCGTCGACATAACACCGTCAGACAACTACTTTCTAATGGAATTATTTTTATTGAATATGTGAAGTCTAAAGACAACATAGCGAATCCACCAACCAAAGGGTTAGCAAGAGAGCTAGTTGAGAATTCATCGAGGGGAATGGGACTAAAGCCTATTAAATAAGAGTTACTATAACGGCAACCCAACCTAGTTGACTGGAGATCCCAAGATCTAGGTTCAAAGGAACAACTGAGTTGTGAATGACTCAGAAGGGTCACTGGGGAGTCTAACTCCTACCCATTTCTAGGATGAAATAGTGATGTCTGCAGCGTTTTAAGTTAAGTAAAATCTTAATGATTCTTATATCTAGGTAAACCTAGTGGAGTATGGCAGGATACTCTTCATAAGAATCACCTATGTGAGTGTGAACTGGGCCAGTTCTATGAGATTTGTGAAGGGCTACAATTCTCTAGAGCACTTATGAAAGACCAGGTTGTTCAGAGCCAAAATGAACACAATACTGAAAACTAAACTGTGTCTGGGGATATACTGTGTGAGTTCTATTGTCTTGGTTTATACAAACGGCTAAACAGTTCAAGACATTATGTTCACTGGTTAGCTAGTAAATTCGATAGTGTCTCACAAGGGAAGGTTCAAAGCCAAAAGCTACCTATCCTTTGCAGAATATTTTCAATTTCTGTACTCTCTGAAATTAGATCATGTTGTTGCATTTTCTTTCCGTCAAATTCCATTCATGTGGGGGATTGTTGGAAAATTGGTTTATAAGGCTTATTTTGGGCCAATTTTGAGCCCAAAATTGAGCGGGCCCCAAACGTCTTTTGGGGTAGGTCCAAAGAGGTGAAGTGTTCCTTGCCACGTGACAAGTCACACGGTGAAGACGGTTCGTCAAAACCATTTATGAGTGAATGGAAAGTTGACGTCGTTTTCAGGTTCGAGGAATAGACATTTAAAGATTTAAATGTAGGTTTCCTTTTAATGGTTTGTCCCACATTGAAACTTTAAGAGAGTTTTTATGTGTATATAAGCTCTAGCCTATAACACTTGGGTTGGGCCCCAAAGGGTACCCCAAGTTTGTAGAAAGGAGGAGTTATGGACAAAGTAAACCTTAACCCAAACCACCACATGCGCACCGCTGCCGCCCGACCATCCGGGCGTGGGTGTGGGTCGGGTCTTGTATTAATTTATTTGAATCTTTTCCAAAAATTTTGTAATTCAAATTCTTATCCAAAAGTTGTGCCTCTTTATGTCCGAATTTTCTACAATAACTGCCAAATAGTTTTTAACAGTTTCAGATCTGTTAAACTGGACAGTTATCAACTGCTGCAGTTAATTTGTTGAAATCAGATTGCAGATCTGTCCAATTCAAAATAGCACCTGTTCAAATTCAAATCTGAATCTGTTGGACAGATTCACACTTGTTCGGATAGGTCTTGTTGTGCCTATAAATACCAACATTCCAGCAGAGTTATAGCATCCAAAAAATAGTCTGAATTTTATTTCTCTTGCTGTCCAGATTTATCTATTTGCATTATTTTTCATATTAGTTTTTTAAGAATTTTTTATAGAGAGTATAGAACACAAGGTTCTAGTTCGCCGGACAAATTTGTGTGAAGTGCTACTACAAATTTGTGAAGATCATTGTATCCTGGGAGATAGACGCCACTCAACCGTAAGCACCGTAGCGGGGCGAATCTGTCTTAAGGATAGAGTGTCACACACTCGACTTGGTCTTTTATTTTTCATTTGGTTCAACAAAATAAATTCTATAAGTTTTTATTTTATTTTGTTTGAATTAATTTCAATTTATTTTATTTACACAGAAGATTGTTCTAAAACATACAAAATTCCATACGCGGGTAAATATCCGATACGGGTACGCCATGTTTCTCCAAACACCCATGTTTCATAGGTTACCAGAGATAAATGAAGGTTATACTCTGCTCTTACTGTCAAAGCACTATGATTTAAGAGCAATTTTTGGTGGATCCGCCTTTTGTACAGTCATTCAAAATTTTCCATATATATATCACCTGCCTTCGTTTCATTTGTTGCTCTTGTGATGTCCTCATATTCCCTATTTTGTGGAGGTAAAAAGCTTTAGGAATCACATTGATTCTGACATTTGTCTCGAATTAAATTATGTGATCTGTTTATGATGCTAAACTTTTCAGTAAAGCTTGTATTAAAATGGACGGTGTGTGCAAAAAGATGGTAGTTGCTTATGCTAGAAGAATGGTACTAAATTCTTTTCCTTGTGTCCACTAAGACACTTTAGAAACAGATAACAACATATCAGTGAATTGATGTGTCAAACCCAAAGTAAAAATCGTAGAATCCAAAATCTTTTCAGTTTTGATTAAGTAGTTTTTTTTTTGAATCACAATTTATTACTGGTTTGTTACAGGTGGTGACTCTAAAGAATGTGGTAGTTTTTGTAAGCTTGATTGAATTTTTTAAGTAGTACTATCTTTATCAATTTTTATAAATTTAGAAATGTTAGTAGCTACAATTAGATATCATCTGATGTGATATTTTACATTACACTAATCACATCATTTGATGAATCTCACATTTTATTTAAAAAGCACCAATGTTAAAATAGCTTATCACATGATATCATTAACATCATGTGAGATGTCAAATCAAATAATACCGAAGTATAATATCAAAATATGATCGCCCTAACAATACAATAAATATAAATAGAAATAGAAATAGACCAAAGATGCTTAGCATATTCAACTAATTTATCTCCCGTCTAATTTACTTTACTTTAAGACTATTAAATGCCACTTTCATGTAATGTTAACAAGGAATTATATATAGTTACATACTGATAATAGAAGGTACACCAGGTCAACACTTAAAAAACACGCCAAGTGGTAGTTCATTCTTGACAGATAAGATGCTAGGCCAAAGCACTGTCACAGTAACAATATTATGCACATAAAAAATTAGCAATTAAATTTATTTTAAATGTGATTCACATTAAATCTAAGTATGTGTCATACAATGTATTTTTAAAATGTTTTTTCAAAATACGTAATTTATCCACAATCCCAGTACACACTTGCTGAGCTAGCCCAAAATAGTTGTGGAGAGTCTATAAATAATTAACTCCTGAACATACACCCACCGCTCACACTTGCCACCTATACTGATCAAAAAACCAGTGCTGCTCTCTCTCTCTCTCTCTCTCTCTCATGGCTTCCATGGCTGACTTTGCAGACGATAGCAAGGAAATATATATAGCTCTAATGAGAGAAGAAGCAGACAAGGTGCTTGAACTCTGCAAAGAATTTCAAGATGGCCCGTTGCATGTGATAACCATACACAAGGACACAGTCCTCCATATGGCCACATACTCTAAACAAACTGACTTAGTGCTTGAGTTGCTGAAAATGGTCTCTGCAAATCATCTTCACAAAATGACACATCAAAATGGAGTGGGAAACACCATCCTCCATGAGGCTGCTACTTCCGACAAATTAGTCCCAGCTGCGCGGGAAATGTTGCGCATGGCACCCCAGTTGTTAGATGTATGCAACTGTTTCAATGAGACGGCTCTTTACCGGGCAGCACGCTTTGGCAAACTGGATATGTTCAAGCTTCTTGATCATGAGGTCAACCAAATCGGCAGAACTGCGAGAGACGTGGAAGCATATAGCAAGGCCTTTTATCAAAAAAAGGACAATGACACTATACTTCACACGTCCATTGTCATGGAGGAATTTCGTGAGTAGTGATCTCATCTCAACTAAATTATAAAATACATCCTATCAACAGTAGTGAGATTAGCCTATTTGTCTTCTTCAACATACCTTGTTTTGTCATTCTATGATACCACATCATCTACTAACAATGTGTATTGCAACTTAGACCCTCGTTTTTCAAGTTGAAAGTTGATAATCAAGAGTATAAATTAAAAGCATGAGGGAAAATTTCACTCTACTCTCTTATAGTTTGACTCGTGCAAATCACCTCGTTGTCATTTGGAAATAATCTCGTATCCCCATGTGGTTTGTGGACTAAAGCACGCACTAAATATTATTAATAGAACATGCGAATTACCCTTTACATTTACATATACATATCCGCTGCCTTGCTTCTTCCTCCCATGGATGCCAACCAAAAGCCCCTGCAGCCCCCTACTCCCTGCAGCCAACCCCCACCCCAGCGACTACCACCCAACAACCTTTCGCCTTGCTGCCCACCCCATCCCACCCCACTGCAGAGATCACTATTTTGCAGCGCCCCCCCCCCCCCCCCCCCACACACACACACACACACACACAATCTTCCTCTCACCTTAGCAATCACCACCATGTAGACCCAAATGACCACCACCCTGCAGCCTTCCCACCCATTGTTGCCCACCTAGTGACCACCAGTTTGCAGACCCCCCTACCCCTCAACCCTTCCCACTGTGACAGGCTGAATGGCTATTTTGATGTTTTTCAGCAGATATAAGAGGTGCTAGTGTTGATGGCTGGGAAGGAAAAAGGGAGTAGAGAGAAAAAAGAAGCAAAAAGAAGGGAATAAAAATGACATTTTTTTTTATATTAATTTTGAAATTGTATAAGGGTTTTTTTCATCATGAAATTGGACTTGCTCTCCATAAGCATGTGGCTCTCACAGTCTGTTATTTTAGATAAAAAACTAGCGATACACTTTAGTCCACAAACCACATGGGAGGTTCAATGGTCATTTCCAAATGACAGGGAGGTGAATCACACATTGGCTAGCCACAAGGGGATAAAGTGAAATTTTCCCAAAGCATAATTTCTCTGTTTTTTCAATAATAACTTTTTTATAAGCTGTAAGTAGAACCTTCAGAAATAGGTACATATTCTCAAGGGGGGAAAAAATGTAAACAGCTCCAATAATTTGCACTGAACCCTTGTAAGTTGCTTTCTTTTTTCCTTTATTCATCAATTTCTTACTGTAAAGTATGAACAGCCCTGGCCCTTTTGATTGCCAAAAAGTATGAATACTTAATCGGGGAACAGGACAGAGATGGGATGACTGCTCTTCAACTTCTTTCTTGCAATCCATCGGCTTTCAAAAAAAGTAGTAGAAGATCCCTTAGGCGTCTCGTCTACTCTTGTAAGATACTTTCCTTTTATTTAACTTAAATAGTTTGTAATTCCATTTTACACATTTAATTAGCTAACATATCTGATATGAGACAATCTTTTCTAGTATGTGTCAAAGGCTTAAAAACATAAAAATTGGTTGCTTTTCAGGTGTCTCAATTGAAGAAGATACAATTGCAACAGAAGGTAATGGAACATATATTTATATAGACACATGGGAAAGTTTGCAACCTTGTTTCAACTATGTTAATTGTCAACATATTATATGTTCATTTTTTTCAATATAAAATTGGTTGCCTTAAATTTTCAGGTTTCTCAATTGAAATTGTGAGAGCAGGTATCGAGACATAAATAAATACACACACATATATTGGTAAAATTTACAACCCTGTTTCAACTATGTTCATCAACGCATTTTACGTTAATTATTTCGATCATGCTTCTCCTGAGGTTGGGAAACAATTTTAAACGGTGATGATGGGTACGCCAAGATCTTAGCCTCCAAAACCGAGGTTAGTACATATTTGATTGTGTCGTCGACTAGAGGGCACTCCAATGATGAAGTCAGCAACAACTCTCTCTAGAATTTTTAATAGCACAAGTCACTACAAAAAATTAAGATTTTAGAAACCAAAATTTAGGGACAATTATTTTTTAGGAACCAAATATTTTTGTTGCGAAAAGTGTCGTTATTATATTTTTAGCAACGAAAATTAAACATTAGTGATGAATTATTATCTTTTTGGGACCAAATTTTTTGTCTCAAAAAATAAACCATTTTGAGACTAAATTATTTTGTCCCTAAAAGACTATTTATTAGTGACATTTTTAAAATTTTGTCGCTAAAAGCTTTGTTTTTTATTTTTCGGGACGACCTTTTAGCGACTATCCTCATGACGATAAAAATTAGTCCCTAAATATCTTTTGTAACAAAATTTTCACTTTTAGAAATCAAAATATTTTATCTCTAAAACTTTTATATGTTGTAGTGAGTAGCTCAACCCTTGGGGGCGTAGCCCTTTATATAGGAGCACCCTACCAACTTCCTAGTTCTCATTTTCAAACTAGGAATACACTTGCCTAACAAGTATTCTTTATCTAAGACTCCTTTCCTAATTAGGATTTTATCTTCACAGGAGTCCCTATTTTATCCAACTTATGAGAGTTACATTGACTGAGGTTTCACATTCATCATAACCTTGGCGGTTTGTGTCATGTCACCTAGCACCTCGGTATGAGGTCATGCCACGTAGCCAACCTCCTGGAGCCACATGGTCCTACTTAGAAATACATCCCCACAGACAATTGAAACATCATTAGTACGAACTAGATCACAACTAAGAGCATTCTTCGAAGAATTCATTTTTGATGTTTCACTAATAATAGTAGACATGCTAAGACTAGTGCATGCATGCATGCATGCAAGTTTGATTGATGGTCAATGGCCATCAACATTTGTTCAATATCCTCTTAATTCTAATGACATTTTTTTAGTATGTTATCTTTTTGTTTGGCTACTACAAGAATTTGGAGGTGTTATGCAGATGAAGTTGTCGCACTAGAACAATTTGAATTGTTTGACGGGTCAAAAATAGCCACTGAACATGAACATATATATATTACTTAGGATCCAAAGAGTTAAATGTGTGTTAAAATGGTTTTCATGCTTGACGCAATCAGTATTTATCATCAGAGAATTGGGTTATTTTTTGAACAAAAAATTATACCTTAGCAAAAAAAGGGTAATAACATTTTTGGACCCTAAAGTATCATTTTGTGTCATTTTAGTCCTCAATATTTCAATTGTGTCAAATTTTTTTTTTAGATGTAATTTTTTAAGGCAAATTTCAATCTACCTTCCAATAATTTACTCCAAGTTTGGTTTACCTTACCCCGCTGACATGTGAAAACAAGCGTATAACACCCCATGGTTGTGTGGACTAAAATACACCATTTGTATCATTAATGGCTTAAGAGAAAATACTAAAATACCCTTATAAAAAGTAACCTCATTGTGTAAACCACAGGCATTTTTCATCATTTTTGGGGGACTCAAAATGCACTTTCTCCTTGTGCTTTACTCCACATATGATTTACTCTCTTATCATTTGGATATGAGCACGTAACCCCCTTATGTTCAGGCACATGTATTACATTTGCTGTTAACTTGGATGAAATGTCTTTATGGTATACTTTTTAGTCGACAAACCACTGGGGGTTTTGTACTTAATTCTAAATGACAAGGAGGCAAATCTCATATGGAATAAAAACATAAGTGGTAAACCGAAGTTTGCCTCCTTTTTAAAAAAAAATAAATAAAATGCCCATGACTCTGATGATGAATATTGACAGCATCGTTCATTGGGATCACTTTAACACATTTTAATAATATGGAGACAAAATTAACTCAATTGAAATCTGTCAAATGACACAAAACACCTAATTGAGAGACCAAAAATGTAGTTAGTTCTATTACTTAATAGTGTAATATTTTATATAATTTTTTTTTTTTCAAACTGATATGACTGTGAAATATTCTGTCATTTAAATGTAGTGGCTCCCATTTCAAATGCCAAGACTTCACTACTACATGCCACATCAACTTGTAAAATGGCTTGTCTGTATAACATTTTCCTTTCTTATATAGTTGCACCATTAACATTGTCTATTATTTTATCTGGAAATTGCAGGGAATTGGGAAGTGCCTTTGTGGGAAGCAATTCGGAAGGAGAAGGAAAGATATATATCAGCTTTGAGGCTTGCCAAGTTCTTAATAACGAAAGATACATCATGGAGAGCTACTGAACGAGTGGAAGACCGGTATCATCCTATGACCCATGACTATGGAGAAGAGACCTCCTTTGCCTCTCTAGAAGAAAAAGAAGAGGAAGAGAAAGAGAAAGAGAAAGAGAAAGAGAGAGAGAAAGAGAATGAAGTACAGAAACTACCAATAAATACTGAGACCAGCATGAAGAGGGTTGCTGAAACGCCATTGTTTTTGGCAACCAAGTCAGGATGTGTGGAGATTGTTAAAGAGATACTCGAGCAGTACCCATGGGCAGTTGAACATATTGATAGCAAAGGGCGTACCATGTTACATGTGGCAATAAAGTACCGCCAAATAGAGATATTCAATATTGTGGAGAAAATGGAAGTTCCAATGAGGAGGCTGGAGCGAAAGATCGACAACAAACTCAACACCATTCTGCATATGGTTGGGAAAAAGAGAAGAGATCATACAGCTCGAGAGATTCAGAGTGCTGCTCTTCAGTTGCGCGAGGACATGCTCTTGTTTGAGGTGTGTGGGTCTTCTATGGTTTCTTCTTCCATGGCCATATGCTTATAAGCAGCAATTCTTAGCATTCAAATTTTTTAAGTAGTGTTTGTAATGGGATTGTCTGTTGTATGCAGCGTGTCATGAAAATCTGCCCTAGCCATTTAATAAAGCACATCAACTTTGACGGGCAAACTGCTGAAGAGTTATTTGAAGTTAAAACCAAAAAACTTTGCCACGAGGCCAAAGATTGGTATAAGCGTACAGCAGAGCACTGCTCCCTTGTTGCCGTGCTCATTGCCACTGTTGCCTTTGCTGCAGCCTACACAATACCAGGAGGTCCCAATCAAAATACTGGTATTCCACTTCTCCTCGACCAACCTTTCTTCGTCGTGTTCACTATGACCGATGTCCTTTCCCTTACATTTGCTCTGACATCAGTGATAATATTCCTGTCAATCCTCACATCTCCGTTTCGGTTAAAGGACTTCAAGCAGTCTCTCCCACAAAATCTAATGCTCGGTGTTACATTTCTGATCTTCTCGGTGTCAATGATGATGTTGGCATTTGCTGCAACTGTGATTCTTATGATACATAATAGGGAGCAGTGGACAAAAATTGCTTTGTACACTGCTGCTTTCCTCCCAGTCACCATCTTCGCACTCTCATACTTACCTCTGTATATATCGCTTATGAAGACTCTCAATTACTCAATCAAGAAAATAACCATGATTTTTCCTCAATTCACCGGTGATTCTGTTCTATCTTGGGCTGCCAATTCGTTTTCTCAGAAATTCAAGATCACAAATTCCTCAAAGCCCACTCAAATTGAAACCTCCAGTTCGACATGCCCCCCTAAATCTAAAGCCTCTCATACTTTAGTTTGAATGGCCTGAAGGAATCTCGTTTTAGTACTCTTTTAGCAACACCTTGCCCATGATCTCAGAGATTGTTCAGACTCCCAAGGAAATATCTATGGAACTATTATTTCCATCTGTCCTTTTTCTAGCCATTGAAGTGTATCACAAACTGCACGTATTTTACTTGTGTTGTAGATTTTCTTTATATTGTATTTTGGAAAGCAAAAATAATGGAAAGTTTGAAAACACTAATCAATCCATATATATATATATATTTGAAAAATTAGTGAAACATTCCTCTTCAACTTTGTGTAGTACGAGAGGTCCAAAATGTTTTTTTTTTTTTTTATTAGCTAAGGTTTCTAAACATTTTTACAGAAAAAATTCGACTCAGAAAAATTTGCTCGACTCAGAGAAATTTCGAAATTTCTCTGGTAAAATTGAAATTTGTTTAAGTCGGAGAAAATTTATCTGAGTCAGGTAAAATTTCTCTGAGTCAAATTTTCTCTGTAAAAATGTTGAGGGACCTTAACTACTATAAAAATATTCTATATCCTCCATCTTATAAAATTTTAATATCAGGAACCTTAAAAAAAATTTCTTTATTTTTTAATTTTTGTGCAAAATTAGTTTTCCATTTGTTAGCAAAAATTTAGTTTAGGCCCAATCGACAGTGATTGATCGACAGACTTAAAC
Source organism: Camellia granthamiana (assembly GCA_036172215.1). Classification (NCBI taxonomy): domain Eukaryota; kingdom Viridiplantae; phylum Streptophyta; class Magnoliopsida; order Ericales; family Theaceae; genus Camellia; species Camellia granthamiana. The sequence continues at coordinate 43,096,707 of CM069911.1, forward strand.
AAATTTTAAATAAACACAAATAAAAATCAGGCTTTGTGGTTGAGTTCTATCCCTTAAACAGATTAAAGACTTTCCTGGAGGTAATTAAGTAAAGAAGGAATGGAATAGAATATGTATTTATTTAATTAAATTGTCACTTGTTACTAATTATAAGAACTTAAACAAGGATAAAGAAATGAAAATACAACAATCGATAGAGAGAGGAGAAGTGGGGGGTTGGAAAATTACTTAATCTACTCCTAAAATCGCTAACTTAAACTACTACTAAATAATTTTTCACGATTTGTGAGTGGTTCTGGATGATTATTGATGATCCTTTTTTTCTATCTCTCTTGACCTATTTATAGGCTCAACCACATATAATAAAAAGATAATCTCAACTCACAATTTCCTCAACAAGCCCGTCATTTCCTCAATAAGCCATGATTTCCTCAACATCGTCCATATCCCATGTTTGATAGTAACTACTTTGTAGATTTGGTGCTTGACTTGGTCCTAGCTCATTGATCTCAGCAACTAACTTTCAAATGGCTGCAATGGCTAACTTTCTAGCCCTCCATTTAACATGTCATCATGCCACGTCATGACACGTCCTTAACACATCTATCATGCTACGCCAGCATACTTGTCGATAATAATAATAACAAATATGGCTAGAGTTATTCTTTAAAAATAGTTTATGATTTTAATCGACAGACCATAATTGAATTTGTCCATAATTAATAGACCACAATAGGGGTGGGCGCGGGTCGGTTGTGGCCACCGAACCTCCAATCCGCCACCCGTCCGCCAAATTGGCGGATTGGAGAAAATCAATCCGCATCCGTTCGCCAATCTGACGGATGCGGATTAAGCGGATTGGCGGTTTGGCGGATGGATGCGAATCGGTTTGGCGGTTTAAAATTTTATAAATTTTTAACATAATTCAACTTGTGCACTTCCTCAAAAAAAAAAGAAAAAAAAAGAAAGTATTATAGTCAATATTAAAAAAGTATTACAATCGCTGTATGTATCATCCAAAGAAAGAAAGTTTAAAATTTTAGAATATCACAATCACTGCATGCCTCATCCACATATTATAATCACAGTATGATTCATCCACATAAAGTATTACAATCTATGGTTCTTAAAATATAAAAACAATTCAAACCACTAAAACTATGAATAGAGCAGTAGTAGAGATTGTATGTTTCTGTATTGTTACATCTATATATGTTTTTGAAAACAAAAACCAACCAGCATATATCATATTTTCTATTTATTATTTTTAAAGTTAGATTTAAAAACCAAAAAATAGATAAATAATACGTTTATTTTTTTCAATTCAAAAAATATATTCAAGTTGAAAACTTTTTTTCAACAGAATATTTAAACTCTTTTTCAATTGAAAACACAAAGTCTTATAAATTACTAGGGGTGCTCGCGGTTTGGCGGTTTGGTTGCAGCCAAAGGAATCTCAAATCCGCCATCCGTCGGCCAAATTGGCGGATTGGAGAAAATCAATCCACAACCGTCCGCTCGTCATCATGCATCCGTCCAAAATGCGGCGGATCGGTTCGCTTCGGTCGGTTTTGGCGGATCAGTATATCCGCTGCTCACCCCTAGACCATAATCAACAGAAAAATAAAATGTGGTGCCAACAATGCACCCCTCATTTAAATGGATTGAAGAATGAAATCCAATTAAATAATTATAAGGCGGTTTACCACAATCGTTGGAAGATATTTTATGGTGCAAACAATTCGAATTCTTGAAGAATTATATTATACCCATAGTAATTTTTAATCTATCACTGTCGATTAATCTATCACTGTCAATTGGCAAACACCTTATCTTTGGCTTTATCAAGTGAAATAGCAGAGAGTCACATTCCTTATTTTTAAAATAAAACAATTCTCTGTTTGCCACATTTTGGCCAATTAAAGAGAATTCACTACATATAGCACACTTCAGCCATTGTTGTTTTTCAAACCATGTCATGAAAATTAATTTTTGGTGTGATCCACAAATCCAAAGTGAATGTTGAATTCCAAAGCTCACATAATTAAATATCATCAAAATTCATAAATTGACACTTTGAATAATGTCAAAAAATTCACACTCAACAGACGTGGGTTGCTCATAATTTTTAGTCATTTTTTTCTTAAAACCACGCCCCCCAAGTTCATAATTTTCAACCACCTTTGGCTTAAAATCATACCTCCCAAGTAAATTTTCACTATGATTTTGTGATGAATTTTTAACATTTTGTGGGAGAAGGGATTGTTCTTCTTTTTTAGTGATTAATGGCTTGTCACTTTTTGTCACGTTTGGCAAAGTATCATGCCTCCTATGTTCACAAGTTTCAGCCATCTTTGACTTAAAATCTAATCTTTATCGGAATTCTCAAATTTTTTTGGGAGAAGGGTTGTTTTTTAATTTTAGCCATTAATAGCCTATGAAGATTCTCCAAAGTCATATTATCTCCATAACTTAGTGTGCTAACTGTTCAAGCCACATAGGGCTGTACACGAGTCGGATTGGATCGGTTTTGACAATCACCAATATCCGAACCGACACTTTCAGTTTGGCAAACTTTTCATTCGATGTCGACCAAAAACTACATCGAAACCGTTCGTTGCGGGTGGTAAAAACTTCGGTCGGTGTTGTAATGAAGTTCTACTATTTCAAAGTAAAGGGTGTAAGGAAGAAGAAAGGGTTTCTAGGCAAGAGAGAGAGGATGAGGGTTTCAAGAGATAAGGAAGAAACAAAAACAGATCTTAACGAAAACACTGTCACCATCATCAGCGCTGCAATCTCAGCATAGTCGATCTCAAGCCATCACCTTTTCAAGGATCTCACGTCGTCGCCACAATCGCAGAGAGAGAAGAGGTGTAAATTGTGAGGAAGAGAGGGAGCTGGTTAAAGATAGAGAGAAAATGGTGGATGAAAGAGGGTGACGAAAAGATTGAGAGAAAATGGAGATAGAAATGAGTGTGGGTGAGAGAGAGGCAAAACGTTTAAGAAACAAAGAGATGAGATGATAGAGTGGAAGAAAGATAAGAAGATAAAATGTGAGGTCAGATGTTTGTTTGTCTTGGGATGGGAAAATTTAGAAAGAGACGAAAGGTTAAGAGAGAGATATGAGAAAGTGAGATGAAAAGAATAAGATAGAATATGGAAAAGTTTTTGTATTGGGAAGGTAAAATTTAAAAAAAGAGTGATAGATACGAAAGGTTTGCCTCACATTATTGGAAAGGGAAGTCATGGGAAGATGAAGAGTCAGTGACTACATCAGCTACAATTAAAGGTGTATATGTACATAGAAAAGTCAAATATGTGTTGAAAGAAATGAATTTATTTTACCTTGGCAGAGAACAGCGGACTATACTAGGTATATATATATCAGTCGTGATAGAGGCCTCGAATTCTTTGCCTCGAATTTGCCTCGACACCAAAACGACGTCGTTTTGGTGTTGAGTTTTTTTTTTTTTTTTTTCTTTTCTTTGTTGCAGATCGGGAAGAACGGGAGAAGAAGAAGAAGAAGAAGAAGGGGAAGAAGGGGGGGCTCTGCAGAACGGGAGGAGGAGGGGGGAGGACTGGAGGGGAGGGGGCCATAAAAACCGGGGGGGCTGCGCTGGGCGAGCTGCGGCGGGGCAAACGGCGAAGCGAGGCGACGACGGGCTGGGACAAAGCTGCGACGGGGACGACCCACGGCGGCTGCGAGTTGCGACGACCCACGGCGGGCAGACGAGGACGACCCACGGCGGGGCTGGGCTGCGACGGCAGACGACCCTCTCCTCTCTCTTTCTCCCTCTCCCTCTCTTCCTCCCTCTCTCCTCTCTCGAGCCAATTCGCGCCTCGAATTGTCAAGGCCTGAATCATTTTTGTATATATATATAATATTAAGTCGGTCGGTTCGGGTTATTCGAATATTTTTTTATTTAATTTGATGTCTGACTGAAAAATTGAAAAAATTACAGAAAATGAACCGCAGCTGTCTAAATGCATTGTTGAAACCGCCCGTAGTATAGTCGGGTCGAATGGTTCAATTCGGATTTTCCGGGTGAATCAGATTGGTGAACACCCCTAGAGCCACATATCTTAGTTCTTCATGAATGATTGGCTCTGCAAAAATATGTGTATTAACTCTATAAGTCACATTATTTTCGTATCTTAATTTTTCATTGGCCATTATGCCTTCTAAATTTTGCTTCCAATATAGAATTTCTTCATCAATTAGAAAATTTTGGCCTTTAAGTCGATGAATTTTTCCATCACAATAATTTAAATCTCTTTGCGTCAAATGATACAGAGATGATGAAATTATTTAAAATTTTTGCCTATAAAGAGAATTACTTTCTTCTTTTAGGGTTAAAATTTCACTCCCGCACCAATAAATTTCATTTTTACAATGCCAAATCATTCTTTTTATATCATTTGTCATGCCATTATGTTGGAAATAAACGGTAGAACCACCACCATAACATTGACAATTTTCAGAATATGAGGCATTCCACTAATAATCTGTATCCATAGGAACATTGCTACTCCATTGGTAGTTTGCATCCATAGGTTCACAAGATGTAAACATGCTACTTGAAGGCATGATTTCATATACATTAGTCTGCTTCTTCATTGCCATTACTCTAAGTTAGAGTGGTCCCACTATGTGTGCCAATTTATATTAGCAAAAATTTAGTTTAGGCCCAATCGACAGTGATTGATCGATAAACTTAAACAAATTTTAAATAAACACAAATAAAAATCAAGTTTTGTGGTTGAGTTCTATGCCTTAAACAGATTAAGGACTTCTCTGAAGGTAATTAAGTAAAGAATGAATGGAATAGAATATGTATTTATTCAATTAAATTATCACTTGTTACTAGTTACAAGAATTTAAATAAGAACAAATAAATGAAAAATACAGCAATCGGCAGAGAGAAGAGAAGTGGGGGTTAGAAAATTACTTAATCTACTCCTAAAATCGCTAACTTAAACTACTCTTAAATATTTTTTTAAGATTTTTGAGTGGTTTTGGATGATGCCCTTCATCTCTAAACTCAGCTCTCTTTTATAATTGGCATTTGGCTTTCAGCTCTAATCCTCCTTGATTCTATGTCTTTTTGCATATTTATCCTATCATTTTAGGAACTGCTTCCTTAAGCTTTTGATCTCTTCCTTGATTCTCTACCGCTATCTTCATTATCCTTCTAAAAGAGTCTCTTAACTCATTCTTAACACATCCTTATGCCATGTCAGCCACATTAACCAATCTTGCCACGTCAATGGCGAAAATTTTCCAAATTTTAGCACCAACACCATCTCTTGTATGTTAGTCACAAAATGTGGTTACTTGTAACATGACTCTTATTTGAATGAGGAACGAAGGTTGTGGAGGCATGTAAAAAACAAAACAAAACAATTATTTATTAACAAGAAGATTTCATCAAAATAATTTCATCCTCACCTTCTCATATGCTATAGTCAGGGGTGTAAAAACGGCCCGGCCTGGCCTTGTCCATCAGGTTCGGGCCAGTTGACAATTGGATTTATCGTGCTCCTAACAAAAATCAGGTCTGCCCACTCATACAAAATCTCAGCCTAGGCCCAAACCCAAGCCCATGGGGTACTCTGGGCTTGGGAGGGTTGGTAGGCCTGGGTCTGGCTTGACCATTTTAAAATTTTTTTCCCCTACTAAAATAGCTTGAAAATAGCGTTGGACATTAGGCGGGCCTTGGGTCGGGCTTCGGGTTAGGTTAAGTTAGAAAATACATGACCCAAGCTCAGGCCTGGGGGTTTGGGCTAGGCTTAGGCCTGGGCTACGGTTGGGCTTTGGGTCAGCAGGCCATTTGTACACCCCTAACTATATAAGCATCTGGAACGGGTAAACTTGCAATAAGTGGCAAGCTGTACAAATAGAAACTCATGAAGTTTACATACTGCAATTTCCACTCTATTTGGTTTCAAGTTTTTAAAAATAATTTTTTGAGTTTTCAATTTGCATTTTTGTATTTTTAATGATTTTCAAAAATATTTAATCAATTTTTTTTTAATTACTTTTTTAATTCACTTTATCTTGATATATTTAAAAAGTATAAAATTTTGGATGCTTAGTCCAACAATACAATTTTGAATTTGCTTTGTCAAACAATTCACATGTTAACTTATTTAGTCCATAAAGACATTCTTTTACGAAATAACTAAACTATCCATTTTATTTTATCTGTTTAAATTGTGACACATGTATCTGTTCAATTGGTTTAGAGAGAGAAACTTTTCTCCGTTCCTATTTGCTTCACCAGAACTTCTCTCTCTCTCTCTCTCTCTCTCTCTCTCTCTCTCTCTCTCTTCTCATCTTTCTCTATATGTCTCTGGTTTTCCTTCGCCGTCCTCATCTCTTTTTCCCTATCGCTCGATGTCGTCAGACATGCAGCTAATGCCGTCGTCGCACCACCACCAGAACCACCGCTTCCTTTCCCTACTCACTGTCCAAATTCCCAATTATAAATATATAGGAAGAGAGAGAGAGAGAGAGAGAGAGAGAAAGAAAAAGGAGAAAATAAAGCCAAACTAGATTGAATGATCCATAGATCCAGAAGCGAGGCAAATAGAGTTGGGCCTGAGAGCCAAGCTAGACCAGCGTTGATGATGATGATTTTGATTTTCTTCAACTATGATGGTTCGAACAGTGGCAAGTCGACCGAGATTTGTGAAGATACTTTCGGATCCTCCTTTTTGCACTAAAACACTGGACCAGTTAGAGTTTCAGCTTTAACTTTAACGGAATTGAGGTTGAAGAAGTTGGATATTTTTGTTTTGTAGGCTTATTTTGGGCCAACTTTAAGCCCAAATTTAAGTAGGGTTCACGCATCTTTTGGGATAGGTCTAAGTGGTGACGTGTTCTTTGCCGTATGGTAAGTCACACGGTGAAGACGATTCGTTAAAACCATTTATGAGCGAATGAGAAGTTGATGTCATTTTCGATTTTGTGAAATGAGAAGTTGAAAAGACAAATGTAGGTTACCTTGTTTTGGTTGTCCTACATAGAAACAATAAGAGAGCTTGTATGAGTATAGAAGCTCTAGGTTGACATACTAAAGATGGACCCCAAGGTGCACCCCAAGTTTTGTAAAGAGGGGAGTTATGGAAAGTGGGTTTGACCCAAAATCCACCATACACGTACGAGCGCGTGCGTCGCCGAGCCATGTCGCGTTGTGCCATGTCAGGCACGGGTGCGTGGTGTGGGTCGTCCTACCTTTAATTTTTTGGACAAAATTCGTTTGAATTTTTTCGAATTCTTCTAGAAAAATTTAAATTTCTAAACAAATTGATTCAAATTTTTAAACGAAAATTCAAAATTCAAATGTTTTGTCCAAACCAATGCCTCTCCGGTCATATTCCTTCATCTTTTCTAGAGGTTCAAATTCACAGCTGTTCGGAGGGTTTTTCTGCCCTTCCGAACAAGCACCACAATGCCTACAAATACAGACCTTTTTAAGCAAATTCATTCATTCAATTCCTTCCCATTTTCCTCATTTCCTGCATCCTTTCTTCATATTAGTTATAGAAATTTAGAGAGCGCAAAACTTAAGTTTTGGTTCGCAAGACATATTTTTTGTAGTGCTTCTATAATCTGTACGAGTGGTCATTGTATCTTGGGAGATAGATGTCGATAATCTATGAGCACTTGTGCGGTGGCGAATATGTCTTAAGGACAGAGTGTCACACACTAGACTTAATCGTGTTTTTTCTATTCTAACTTTCTAGTTGAAGAACTTCCTGTAAGTAATCTATGTGCTTTGTTTTAGTTTTTATTTTGTACACAAAAGATTATTCTAACAGAAGAAAGACCAAAGAGTGTTTTGAGCCCTAACATCACATCACTTGCGTTAGGGCTTAAACATACCAAAAAAGCCCTCATTTTTCGAGGCAGAGAACGACTTCGTATGGTGGATGAAGATGGTGAACTCAGATCTCAAAGATGAAATCAATAGCTTCTTGTATGGTGCAGAGCTTGAAGTAATACATGCCTTGAACATTCCACAAAGTGTCTTGCAATAAAAAAAAACCACATCTATAAAAAGCAGATTTGTCATCGAAGATCATCATTGCCACAGTAGCTCTTATAGGGTTCGAGTTTGTTGAAGGATTGTTAAAAGAGTTTTGCTCAAGGTTAAGCCATAATTAGGGAGTTGAAAATTGTACAAAAAAGGGGTCAATTTCTCTCTTCTCTTTTTGCCCTACTGGCTAGGGTTTCTGATCATCTTAGACCTTCTGTCTCCGTAATGCAATCAATGCTCGAACATCTATATATATTTTTGCTCTTTGTTGTGTTGTTTCTGGTGATCATTTTTCTCGATTTGGGGGTTTATACGTTGAACCAACAATCATGCCTACTCTCGTCAATTACAGTAGTATGTTTTGAATCTTTTTGGGTTTGTTGTTAAATTTGACTAATTTTAGGTTTTGGGTTGAGCTTGGATGTGGAGAGATTCTGAACAGATAGATTTTTTTCAACAGATAGATTTTAAAAAGTTAGATAATTTCAACAAATAAATAGATTTTTGAACAGATAATTCTAACAGATAAGTATTTTGAATAGAGAGAAATTTCAACAAATAGGATTTTTGAACGTATAAGTTTAACAGATATATATATTTTTTGAATAATTTGAACAAATAGATTAAAAAAGCTCAACATAAAAGTGTAAATCTGGAAAGAAAATGCCCTTAAAAACAACAAAAGGACTTCTCACCATCATCTTTTACAAAACGTGTATTTCTCACAAAAAAAATTATTTAGTGGATCTCACGCTTCAAATAATCCTTAGATTACATTTATCTAGGAATGGCAACAGGGCGGGGCTAGGGATCACCCTCCCCATCCCCAATCCCCGATGGTGGAAAATCCCTTGTCTTTGACCCCAATCCCCGATGAGGAACCCATTACCGCTCCCACCTCCGCCTCCTAACGGGGATCCGGTTTCCTCGACCCCGAAAATCCCAGACCAAAAAAAAAAAAAAAAATTAGCTCCAAAAAACGAATTCATCATCAACAACAACATCAACAGATCATACAAATCTAACAGATCAAAAAACATCTTCATCATTTTCATCACCAACAGATCTTTATCAACAACGTCTTCATCTTCATCTTCATCTTCATCTCCATCATTTTCCAGATCTGAAAAACAAAAGCAAAAAGTAAGAGAGAGAGAGAGAGAGAGAGAGAGAACTGGAGATACCGTGATAAAGAGATGAAGAGTCACCGCCAATGGAAGAGAGAGAGAGGAGCTGCCGTCGTGACACTGTGAGAGAGAAGTGACGCCAGTGAGAAAGAGAAAAGGAGCCAGCAGTGAAGGAGCTGCGGTTGTGTGTGTGTGTGAGAGAGAGAGAGAGAGAGAGAGAAAGAGAGGCTAGATGTGTTATGTTTGTATGTCAACTCAACCAAACCCTACACATACAACACGCGCACATACACGCACACATATATATATAAACACACAATACACACATATATATATTTATATATATATAAACAGGATTTGGGGGCTAAACGGGGCGGGGGTGAGGCCGGGGCCGGGGTTCGAAAATATATCCTCGTCCCCGGCCCGAATATCATCGGAGATTTATTTTTAAATACCATCCCTGACCCGTCGGGGGTATTTTTCGGAGAAAAACCGCTCAATTCAGGGTCGAGGGGTCAGGTCCCAATCGGGTCGGGTTCAAATTGCCATCCCTACATTTATCATCAATTTTCTGTAAAATTTTTAGGAATCGTATTTTTATTTATAAAAATTATGTCTTTCCAAATTCAGTGGGACAAAATTGTAAATGGCTTGAAAAATAAGTTCAAAAATAATTGAAATTGAGAAAATATATTTTCAAATAATATGAGTTTGGTACTCATCATATTCCCCTGTTTTGTGGAGGTAAAAGTTTTAGGAATCGCATTCGATTCTGACATCTGTCTCTCGTATCATATGAGTTGTTTATGATTGCTTAATTCTTTTTCCTAGTGTCCACTACTCACACTTCTTTCAGAAACAGTTACAGAATAACAACCTAACAGTTAATTGTAAGCTTTGATTTAGTTTTTTTTTTCACAGGTCGAGTTTCAATAATTTAAATTGTTGTTTTTGTAAAAAAAAATTATATATCATTTATAAAAAAAAATTAAGGTGATTTGAAAATTATAACTTTGTTAATTTTATTTCGCTTGTCTTTGAAAAAAATTATGATGAGTGTGTTTTTTTTTAAATAAATCATCATTTGTTTTTAGATAAATGCAATAAATAAAAAATAATAATGATTATCAAATTAAACTAATTTTTTTAATTTATTTATCATATGCACATACAAAAGCCCTACAAAATGAACAAATCAAATCATCCAAACAGAACCATAACAAACCATACAGGTCCGAGCAATTTACTTTAGTAGTAGTGCCCACTTCATATGAGACTATAGTGAACTGTTCTGAGATCCGATTCTAGACACTTTAGAACCTTTTTATACATAAACCCATAGACACATGCCAACAGCACACACATGCTCTGTAGACTGTAACTGATCAAAACCAGTTCTTCTCTCTCTCTCTCTCTCTCTCTCTCTCTCATGGCCTCCATGGCTGACTATGCAGAAGATAGTAGAGAAATATACATAGCTCTAATGAGAGAAGAAGAGAACAAGGTGCTTCAACTCTGCGAAAAATTCCAAGATGGCCCATTGCATGTGATAACCATACACAATGACACAGTCCTCCATATGGCCACATACTCTAAGCAAACTGACTTGGTTCTTAATTTGCTCAAAAGGGTCTCTTCAGATCATATTCACAAAATGGCCCATCAAAATGGAGTTGGAAACACCATCCTCCATGAGGCTGCTACTTCTGACAAATTACTCCCTGCTGCCATAGAAATGCTGCGAATCGCACCCCAGCTGTTGAATATATGCAACAAGTTCGATGAGACGGCTCTTTACAGGGCGGCACGGTTTGGAAAATTGGATATGTTTAAGTTTCTTGATGATGAAGTGAACAGAATCTGCAGAACTGTGAGAGATGCAAGAGGAGGAGATTGCAAGGCCTTTTATCAAAAGAAGAACAATGACACTGTACTTCATACCTCCATTGTTGTGGAGGAATTTGGTAAGTAGTGATATCAGCAAATTAAAATCCATCTTATCTTTCTTTGCTTTATTCATCAGTTTCTTCTTGTGCAATATGAACAGCTTTGGCACTTTTTATTGCCACAAAGTACGAATATTTGGTCGGAAAAAGGGACCGAGATGGGATGACTGCTCTTCAACTTCTTGTATGCAATCGATCTGCTTTCAAAAGCAAGGGTGGAAGATACTTTAAGCGTCTCATCTACTCTTGTGTGTTGCTTCCCTTTTAGTAATTCCATATTTCACATTTAATTAGCAAACACGTATATAATATGAAGTCTCATCTTTTCTAGTATATGTTAGAGCTTAAAAACAGAAATTTGATTATTTTTCAGGTGTCTCAATTGAAGAAGATACAAATATTTCGACAAAAGGTAATGAAATATATATAGACAAATGGGAAAGTTTGTAACTTGTTTCAAATATTTTAATTTTCAGCACTTCTATATTCATTTTTTCAAGCATAAAATTGTTTGTTTTAATTTTCATGTTTCTCACCTACACACTTGCTTAAGTAATGAGACATAAGTACACAAATGGTGAAATTTCCCGTTCATCAACACATTTTTGTTAATTGTTCCAGTCTTGACTAAGTGCCATGGTTTAGAGAACCAACTAGGGCTAGTCTAGTTGGCTACCGTGATTCTCCTAAGAGTTTAATCTTAAGGGAAGGTTATTGAATTAAAGAGGCAATCACTTGGTACTTTGCAAAAATAAAAATGTTAACTCTCATAGGTGCCAATCTAACAATTAGCAACTAACTTTTGTCAATAAAAAACAAAAGAAAATGTATCACGGTTTAGAGATAAAAAAATATATATATCTTAATTGCGAATTAGCACACATCTAGAGATATTCTTATACGAATTTGTTTTGGGGATTTCACTAATAATAGTAGATATGCTAAGACTAGTGCGTTCGTGTATGCAAGTCATGGCGATCAACATTTGTATATATTCGTATCCTTTTAAGAATGTTTAAACTTGAAGGCGTTATGCAGATACAATTGTTGCACTACAATGATCTGAATCATTTGATGGTTCAAAATTAGCCACTACATGAACATGCACGTATATATTAGTTAAGATTAATTACACTTTTGATTTCTAAATTATGCAATTTGTGTTATTTTGATTCCCCAATTATTTCACCAACACATTAGCGGGTCTAAAAAGTAAATTCAAGAAGTGAATTTGTAAATAATTTTTCTACAAATAGTGATGCTTTAAAACATATTTGATGATAGGATAATTTCAAAATTTTAACATAATTACATTAACTTCCTTCCATGACAACACTGTTAACAGACCAATTGAATTGACAAATTTACCGACTAAGGTGCATTTTTACCAAACTGCGCTGTCTTTATCAAAGAAGACGAGTGAGCCCCATCAATGAGAACAACACAAAGAAAAAAAATTACAATACATGAAGTAGTTTTAAAAACTTTGTCAATAACTTCTACATTTTTTTAAATTCATTGGTTAGGCACACCAAGTCATTGTGTACCAATTTCTCCTCATTCTCATGTCATCTGCATCGTAACTCCGTTCCTCTGCCTTTGTCGATTCACCACCCAACACCCACTGCTTCTTCGAAGATTGAACCATAATTCGAATCAATAACAGTAAGTGTGGGTTTATACGAAAATGGGTTTGAAATTGAAGCTTTAATTGAGCCCAAGAGTGTGAACTACAGAAAATCGTGGAGGGTGTGGAGGGTGTGGAGTTTGTCGATGAGATGTTCGACGAAAATCTCAAGTGAGTTTTGGCTTGGTTTATAAGTGCCATCCCTTGTCTGTTTTATCTATTTTACTCGTCTGCTTGTTCATTTATGTTGGAAATTTTTCAACAATTTTAATTCAAAATTAAAATGGGATCCAACTGCCAGTTGAAATGGGTCCATGTGGAGTTATATTCTTTTAAGTGAGAAGATTACAATATAAAAATAATGAGTTAAAACTATTGAGTTGTAAATGAGAAATTGTCTCATAAAGTGAACATCAATAAAAGTTGGGCTTGGGTTTAGGTTTAGACTTGGACTTAGGTCTCGTTTGGGAACCCTCCTTTTTAGCCAAAAAGTCAAAAAGTTACTAAATTAGTCAAAAAGCGAACAACACATACCAAAAAGTCAATGATTCTCTTTTCTCTCTACTTTTTGCACATCTTTTCGTAAAAAACCAAAAAGTCATCCCAAACATACTAGTTTTTTTTAGCTCATATTTTAGCCAAATAGTCAAAAAGTTACTAAATTAGCCTGTTCTCAAACGAGGCCAGTCTTAGACTTAGGCCTCGTTTGGGAACCCTCTCTTTTAGCCAAAAAGCCAAAAAGTTACTAAATTAGCCAAAAAGCCAACAACCCATACCAAAAAGTCAAAGATTCTCTTTTCTCTCTACTTTTTGCACATCTTTTCGTAAAAAGCCAAAAAGTCATCCCAAACATACTAATTTTTTTTTAGCTCATATTTTAGCCAAATAGCCAAATAGCCAAAAAGTTACTAAATTAGTCTGTTCCCAAACGAGGCCTTAGTCTTAGGTATGAGCTAGGTTGTGCTATGCTGGGCTAAGCTTGTCTTGTGCATATGTTTTTTACTAGGTTTGGATCGGGTGGTGACCCAACACCCGTATCTATTTTGCGACCCATCTTGTTGGATTATTCAAATAGCATTATATATATTTATTTTTATATATAACGCAAGGAAAGTTTTCAACCTTTGTAATTTTAACCCTAATGGTTAGGGTTGATGGCCTTGGTTAATAGCATTTGATGGCCCTCATGATGATAGCCTCCATGGCTAAGGACTCTCCTCCTTATATAAATAGAGGTTTTTCCCCTCCAACTTGATAGGATGATTTTTGAGAGATTTTTGAGATAGAAAATGAGATAGCGTTTTGAAATAATAAAGTTGGAGATGATTTTTATACGAAAAAAAATTTTCCCTATCTTTTTTTTGCTAGTTCTTTCTTTAGTTCTTGTTAGAGAGAGTGTGTTGTCATTATCAAGTTCGTCGAAATTATTCAGAAGTTGTCTGCTGTAGCTGGTTTCGACTATCGTATCTTGGAAGACAGACGTCGGTGTACCTCCAGCACCCATTGGTGAAACGGCGAATCTGTTTTAAGGAAACTGTGTATATCACAGGTTTCAATTTGCATCCCTTGTCTTTTGTTTTAAGTTATTTCTTGTATATTATTATATATGTCCATGTGAATCCATCTTGTAATAGGTTTCATGATATAATCTATTTCATTCATATATTTTTAGTTCTATAGTTTATTCTGTATTTCATTCTTTAATAATATAAAAAAAAATTATTTTGTCATTTCTATTTAATTTTATTTTCTATATTTTTCTAATATTATTATGAAAAAATACCTACAACTTTTATATGGCCTTTGTGCATGATGAGCACTGATCATATTGTGAAGACCTTTTTTTAAACTAATTGTGGAAGCTTTTGTTTATAGTGGAAATCTTTATAACCTGTTGAACTCTACTGTTCTATAATTTTTTGATCATATTGTTATAACCTTGTGCATGCTAGTTCTCTGTTAAATATGCTTCTCAAACACTCTGGGTTTTACCCATTCTAAGTTCTCTCATTTTTCATTTTTCATTTTTCATTTTTTTTCTTCCCTTTTATACATTATTTATTATCCTTATTGGTGGTGCCCAAATTTAGGGAGCCAGGTGAACAGAAGGGGGAGGTGTGGCAGTGGTAGTGGGTGGCCATGGTCCGGTTGTGAATGAGTGTAGAGAGATGAAAATAGCAGAGAGTGAAGAGGAAGGGTAAAATTGGAGTTCTATTTTATAAAACGGTGATTCGGTTAAAAAGCTTACCTTTTTCTAACAGAATGGACTAAAATGTTTTGCAAATTTGAAATTTATGGGAGGTGGGTGTAGTTATGTCAAAAACCTCAAGGGAGGTCATTCTAACTTACCCTATTCAATATTTTGGGCACAGAATTGACATAGTTGAAATGTTGAGGACCAGAATGACCAAAAGCCGCATAGTTGAGGGGGGACCAAAAATGTAAGGGTAATGATATACAAACATAATTTGTAAACAGAAACTTCATACAAAATGATGTGATCCATTTATATCCATTCATTGCAGGGAATTGGGAAGTGCCTTTGTGGGAAGCAATTCGGAAGGAGAAAGAAAAAAATGTAATGGCTTTGAGACTTGCCAAGTTCTTAATAACAAAAGATACATCATGGAGAACTACTAAACGAGTGGAAGATCAGTATGAGCCTAAGACCCATGAATATGGAGAAGAGACCTCTTCTCTGCGAGAGGAAATAGAGAAAGAGAATGAAGAACAGAAACCACCAAGAAGTATTGAGACTACCAACAAGCGGATTGCTGAAACGCCATTGTTTTTGGCAACCAAGTCAGGCTGTGTGGAGATCTTTAAAGAGATAATCCAGCTGTACCCATGGGCAGTTGAACATATTGATCACAAAGGGCGTACAGTTTTACATGTGGCAATAAAGTACCGCCAAATAGAGATATTTAAAATTGTGGAGAAAATGGAAGTTCCAATGAGGAGGCTGGTGCGAAAGATCGACCACAATCACAACACAATTCTACATATGGTTGGGAAAAAGAGAAAGGATCATATGCCTCAAGAGATGCAAAGTGCTGCTCTCCAATTGCGCAAGGACATGCTCTTGTTTGAGGTGTGTGTTCTCCTATGGTTCCATACATATGCTTATAAACAGCCATTTCTTGTATTGTAAGAGATTTGTCTTGTATTGCTTTTTTAATCCACCCAAGTTAACCCTTAAAATTTTTAACATGGTATTTGAGTTGGGTCTTCAAAGGATTCATGGGCCACTCTCGGCCCCAAGCCTATTTAGTTTCCTAATCAGATTGTTTTATGCAGCATGTAAAGAAAATCTGCCCTAGCCATTTAACAAAGCACATCAACTCTGATGGGCACACCGCAGAAGAGCTATTTGCTAGGAAAAATAAAAAACTTTGCCATGAGGCCAAAGAATGGCTTAAGCGTACAGCAGAACACTGCTCCCTTGTTGCTGTGCTCATTGCCACTGTTGCCTTTGCTGCAGCCTACACAATACCAGGAGGGCCCAATCAAAAGACCGGTATTCCACTTCTCCTCAACCAACCTTTCTTTGCTGTGTTCACCATGACCGATGTCCTTTCCCTTACATTCGCTTTGACATCAGTGATAATATTCCTGTCAATCCTCACATCTCCGTTTCGGTTAAAGGACTTTAAGCAGTCTCTCCCACAAAATCTAATGCTTGGTATTACATTTCTGATCTTCTCGGTGTCAATGATGATGTTGGCATTTGCTGCAACTGTGATTCTTATGATACATAAGAGAGAACAGTGGACAAAAATTGCCTTGTACACTGCTGCTTTCCTCCCAGTCTCCATCTTGGCATTCTCATACTTGCCTCTGTATATATCGCTCATGAAGACTTTCAATTACTCACTCAAGAAAATAACCATGCTTTTTCCTCAATTCACCGGTGATTCTGTTCTGTCTTGGGCTGCTAATTCATTCCATTGCCAAAAATCTATAGGCCACAATTCTCCCTAAGCCCACTCGAATCGAAAACCCTGGTTTGACAATCGCTCATAAATCTAATACATCCCCTGCTTTAGTTTGAATGGCCTTATGGAATCTTGTTTTAGTACTCTTTAGTAACACCTTGTTGATGATTTATGATATGGTTGAAATTCCAAAATATTTATGGGATGGTTACTTGCTCTTTGTAGCTAGTATTATTAATATTTTTGTAGATTTGCTCTGTATGTAACCCTTTAGCTGGGGCTTTGTTGGGAAGCTTCTAAATACAACCACTTAATTTCTATCCGCACCCACTATATGCTCTGTATACCTTGTACCATACCCCCCAAAAAAAAAAAAATTAAATACTTGGATAATGAGAAATATTGTGCTAAATATGAGGCAGGTTTTGAACAACTAGTTTTTAATTACAATTTGCAAAACAGGTTTTGCCATTGTTTTTTTTTATTTATTAATTTCTTAAAAATGTGAAGTGGATCCAACTAAAGCTGCATGCTTTGGTGACAAATTTGGTGGTCAGTTTTCATGATCTGTAGAAAGGCTCATTTGAAATTGAATCACAAGATAATGTTTCAAAATGCAATTCGAAATGAAAAATGCTATTCCGAAAGTGAGGTTTATAGTGTAAATTTAAAATTGATGTGATGTGCGTGATCCATTGATGTAATTTTTTTAATATATACATATATATATATAAATTCAAAATAGGCCAATGCCCAAAGATCTAACACAAGTATACGGGGAAACATATTAATTAATTTTACTTCTAGTCTAAAACTAAATTATGTAAGATTGAACTCATTAATTTGAATAGGATGACTTAGCGTCGTCAGGAAAAGTAAGTCCCCCCCATGCCTTGATTGAATTTGGCTTCGCTACGCCCTGAATCAATCAAAAAGCTTATTGATTTGTTTTATCACATTTCATTTGAGCGAGAAGGAGGCTGTGAGTCACCTGAGCTAGGATTAGTCGGTTGGTTGATTCTCGAAATCACCTCTTGAGGAGGAAAAAAAAAAAAAAAACCCTTGGGTCCCGACCCACAAATGAATAGGAAGTGAGGCGAGGGTCTTTCATTAATGGGACTAAAGTTTAATATTTTACATCAAGAGTATGTTTGTTATTTCCATCAGCCTGAGTCTTTGATCTTGAATATCAAGCTATAGAACTGCTCATGACTCAAAATTAAAAATTACAGACTCAACCTTTAAATGAAATTATCAACACAAAAATAACAAAAGATACCTAGACATTATTTCTCACGAAACCTTTGTATCTTGTTTTTAAACGAAAAAGGGATGTTATTAAGGAACTAATTACAATAGAAAAACTTTCATAGTTTCTTATTCTAGTATAGCCAATTGAGTGTGTGAACAAAATCAAACTCCTATCATATGCAACTTGTTTTGAATCATAAAATCGTCATATTTCTATCAAAATGTTTAAGCAATTTTTGTCATAAAATTATGTAACATATACCAAAAAAATACGTGACGATGTGTATTAAAGGATTCCCAACATATCTATGGAGAGAGTGGGATGCAATTTTTAATGAAGCCACTACAAAATGGGCAAGTTGGGACACAAAGATAATGATGTGTCATCAACACAAAGCTGAGGTTTACTTACTTTTCCAACCGACCATTTAGGTTTGTTAATTTTCAGTAAGTTTTCATGCCATATTCATATGATTGATTTGGACAAGCCTATGTTTTAAGTCAACCTATGGGGGCTGCACAAAACTTTAAGGCACTCTCCTAATTGAAAACATAAATATACTCTTAAATTTGATAGAGTGGTGTTAATCAGTGAAAAAGTACATACATGTCATGATAATTCACTTACATATTGTAATAATTTCCCTTAAACTACATTATCTGAACAGAGGCAGCCAAGGCCACCTAAAAATAAAAAATAAAAAATTATCAAGAGAAAACATAAGACATGATTGAGGATTCTGGCGATCTGGCAATCAATTATTAGCCAAAGTAGTACTTATGTTGAACATATTGCACTAATTTAGGTCATTCAAAATTAAGTATTTGTAATATTGACTTTGATCTATTTTTCTGCTTTGGGTACGAATACGATTGATTTAACATCCCAAGCACAAAACTTCTAAACTTCCACTTGCATATTCAATATTGTTTGAGGCTCTTCCAAATTCTAGGGAATAAAATACATTTGCAGTCCTAACTTGAATACTATATTTAGATGGATAGAGCGGGGTGGAATTTTTAATGGAGAGCCACTACAAAATGGTCCAAACCAATTGGAACAATGATAATAATGATAAGGATGATGATGATGGTATTGGTGTAATCAACATAAAGCTGAGGTTAATTAACTCCTTAAACTCTTCCAACCGACCAATAAGGTTTTTTAATTGTATATCAAATATTTTGTCAAAGCCTATGTTTTAATCAACCTATGGCTGCACAACACTTCAAGGCTTTCCCAATTGAAAGCATAAGCATGCTCTTACACTTGATAGAGAGCTCGTGTGATTTGTGAAATTTAGTATATTCTAATAAAAAATTATAAATTATAACTAAGACCTTAAGACTCAATGGATGATTTGAAGCACAAAAAACTAATAGAATACTCAACTGGCAATTTGTGATATTTTACAATAAATATATACATATATATATGTGTGTGTGTGTGCACGCGCGTTCTTAACTATTAAGATCAAAGAAGATTATTTCCATTCAATATCTTCTCTTTTTTTTTTTTAATTTCCAATATCGATCAAAACCATGTTTTGCTTGAAAAACTCTCGATAACAGAGGTAATTAATCTGATAAAAATTTGCAGATCACAACTCGTTTAACTATTGTAACATATCAAAAGGAAAGTAAGACATCAACTGCTAACTTTACAAGTGTTGAATTTAGATTTTACATTTGTGCAAGAAAGTGTGGGGAAAAAAAGAAGGAATGAAAAAAAGTAAATGAAATACAAGTTTAATTTATTTTTTTTATACAAATCTTTTTTCTTTTTCTTTACAAAATTCTTCATGAAAAAGTTAAAAATCTCAAGATATTGATTCGGAATTATGTTTCAATTTAAAATAATAAATAACAATCCCAATCAAATAATCAAAGCAAATCGGTACAACGATTTAACGTGAAAAAAATCACAAGTAGGGTGCAAAATTGTGACAAAAAATCACGGACCAAAATTACAAAACAATCTACTAAAAAGATAAAAAGTAATTACACATGAGTACTCTCAATTACCTAGCGAATTCACGCCTTGAACCAAATCCAATGTGCTTCTTCCACCACTGTCTTCATCTTGGAATTGTCTTGCCCAAGGTTGATGTCGAATTCACGACGATAAGCTACTCTAGAATCCACCAAAGTTTTAGACTCAAGTTCCCCGGAATCCACCGAAGAACATCTCTCTCTTTTGTGAATGTAATAAAAAAAACAACTCCTTGATGAATTCAATATTAAGCTCGTAGATTCATTGATCACTCTCAAATTATCAAGGAAACACTTTAAAAATACCCTCCACTGTACCACACTTGCGTTTTTTTTCTCTTTGAAAGTCTGGACGGGGTTAAACCCTAAAAATAGTGAACGATATACTTTATAAAAAACAGGATTGCAAAGATCGCTTGAGCGCACACTTCACCGCTCGAGTGGTGTGAGTAAAGGTGGTGTAAAACATATAGACTGATCACTCGAGTGCACATTTCACCACTTGAGTGGTGAAACATCTTTCCCAAAAGTTCAGTGTAACAACCCTTATTTTTCTTAAGTCATTATTTATTATTAATATTATTTTATTTTATTTTTGGCTTTATTAATTATGTGGATATATGAGAATTTAAAATGTTATTTAATTAATTTAATGTGATAGTTAATTATATATAATTAATTTGAAATATTTATATATGTATACATATTTTTTATATATAAAAGGTGTTAGGGTGATAATAGGAAATTATGTTGTAATAGTTATTAGGTTATCAGCATAAGATGCAAAACAAGAAGAAAAATAGAAGGAAAAGGAGAGAGAGAGAGAGAGAGAGAGAGAGAATAAAAGGGTTAGGGTTTTATTTCAGTGATTTTATTAATTCTTCAAGTATTTCTTGAATCTTCAAAAAAATATTGTGAGTGCAAAACCTACTTTTCTTGATTTATGTTTATGTTGTTATTTATTTATTTATTTATTTGATATTGTATTTGTATGAAGATGATGGATTGATTTCCATTATTTTAATTAGTTGTGTAAGGTTTAGGGTTTTTATATATATATTTATTTTATGGATGCAATCACACTCATGGATATATGAAATTAAAATAAATTAGGAACCCATAAATAAATTTTGAATACTCCACATGACTCCATAGATTGTTGTTTTATTTGAGTGCTGGTGAGAAAGAGTGTAAAAAAAAAAAAGTGAGGATTATGAGATTTAGTTGAATGCCTTAAGCTCGGCATTGTTGTGTTTGTTCTCATGAGTAGATGAGAGGTTGTGTATATATATATATTGTTGCCTCGTTCTCAGAAGTAGACAAGTACTTTGATTTACAGGCGTACGTATATGCTAACCGTCCGAGGAGTGTGGGTCAAACTCGGGACGATATCCCCGTGCAAGTTTGGCTTCGGAGCAGTGTTAGGTATACGAGAGGCACATGAGATATATGTGTAGGCCGAAAGTGAAGGGTCGAAGTGGTGGAATTAAGGTACAAAGAATTAAATATGAACTTATTAGTATAGTTTAAATTGTATTGATTTATACATCTTGAAAAATAGTAAACGACCTCAATAAATTACAAAATTTGGGCAGAGGCATATATACGTAATTTTAGACAACTTTTGCATTTTAACTTTTTACTAAAAAGATCGATTAGAACTTGTTATCAGAAGATCTTGGTTACAATAGTTTTCATTCATTTTAGCAATACAGATTTTAAATACTGTTTTAACCCACAAAACGAGTTTATTTTTATTGATTTCGCGTAAACTGAAGTAAAACATTATTTTGAACACTTTTGTATTTTGAACTTCTCTAGAAAAAAATCATCTTAGGGCAGTTGCTTTTCGTTTTCAACTGTAGTTTTTTCGGTCGAATTCTGTCTAGATTCTTCTATCAAGTTTTTCTTTCAACCTGTTTAGTTTCTGCTAAATTCTTTCACATTACCTTTTAGGAAATTTAATTATGTACAACTTTTGTTCTTTGAGTTTTGGTCATTTCGAATGATTTAAGCATGGAACGATATATTTTTATACTTCTTCAGCAATTTACTTATGATTAAATTATACTAACTTTATTTTTTTACAGAATGGTAGGCCTTACTAACTTTTTATGCAGGGTTGATCTACCATATTTTTATTTTTATTTTGTTTATTTTATATTCAATTTATATTTAGTTGTGTACGGGTAAGAAATTAAATGTTACTATATCTCAAGAAACTACCAATTCGTCTCGGTCTCGGTCTCGGTGCAGATAGAACTACTTGTCTTGTCCCGTAACAAGAATTAAATGTACTTTTGTTTGTGTCTGGTAGACACGTGGGTGTCAAACATTTGTACTCATACCAATATACTTGTATACTGACCCGTTTTGTCTCTTGGCAATTCGGGTGCATTCTGTTTGAGTGCAGCCGAGCTTCCTTTGCAGGATTAGTTAGGACTACGGTGGTGACAAGAAATAATTACGATTGTAGGACATATCTTTCGGACTTCTTTGTTTTCTGGAGTTTAGGGTTGATATTAGTTTTTTTTTTTTTTTTTTTTTATGACTTTAGTATTTTGATAGTTTGGCATTGTAGGTTATTTTCTAACTTTACATTATTTAAGTTGTTTTGATTATTTGTTGTTACTTTAATGTTAGAGATATTGGATAGCCATGAATTTATGATGGATGGTTTGGTTGGCATTTGTTAATTTTTTTATCCCCTGTATTTTTTTCTTGAGTGTTGAAATTTATTTAAACCTTATGGAGACGAAAACATTTAGATTTTTGTTTCACCCCTAGGATTTGAATGATGAAATATTGATTGGAATTTAATCTTAATTTAATATTTAATTATCTAAATTTTAGGGCATGACATTCAATTTACAAACAGAGATACTAGATGCTCCTATCACCACTCGAGTGCACAACGACCGCTCATACATAGTCAGCGAAATGACAAGCATAAAAACATTAAGATCACAAACTCCTCTGCATAGGCATAATTCAGGTTGAATTCGCATCTAAATACTCACATCCTCACTAAGTGAATAAAATTATAAGGAATTTTGTCAAATAGAATTGTTAATTACAAAAACTTAACACTTCACAAATTCAATATCCACAAAGATATTGGATGAGCTAAAAATCCTAACCAATCAAAATGCGACAGACATAATTGGATTTGATAAAGATATTATTCTAAAAGGTTAGTTTTTCATATATGATTGAAAGAAGCACAATTTTATCGCTGCATTCAAACAAACATGATTAATGTGTTGTGACAAATAGATTTGAAAGAGGCTCGCATGCAACTATGTGACTCATTCATGCATGTTGTTATCATTGACTAATGTGTAAGAGAGATGCCAAACGGAGTTGTTGAGTAAAATATGGCAGAGGGGTCAAAAACAATGACTCCGATGACTTTGTTACCATGCAATTGATTGGCATCATAAGCGTGAAGTTTTTTAAAATATATACATGTCTGTTACGATGAGGTTGAGCTCATGTAATTATTGTTAAGCATATATATTTTTCAAATGATTTCTTTGTTGGCAATAAAATATTACAAAAAAAAAAAAAAAAAACCACGAATATGCATCAATTAAGGAAAGTCAAAAAGCTTTTATACCCAATGCGATGCGTGGAACATGCTCATGCTATAGAGCAGTTAGTAAGAAACCAACCAACAAAAGCAAAACTCCCAAAGTAGCCTAAACTCATAAGCCAAAAATTCATTTAGATTCATTTTTCCAAAACATATTTAAGTTTTGTTTGGCATTGACTAATATGGTCAATTTTTTTGTGTTGAAACTTTTTTAGTCTGACTTTTTTAGTCTCGTTTAGTTTGGATTTTTGACTTTTTTGACTGTTGTGAGAGAAAAGTATAATGATTATAGGTGTTGGATGTAATATTTTGTCTTATTAACTTATTTAGTCTATTTTGTCATTTTGTACTTTTTTAGTCCCAAAACAATAGCTAAACCAGGGCTTATTAGATTCTTCGAAACACTTGCACTTGAAGAGAAAATTTGAAATAATTGCCCCTGTAAATGGAAATGGAAAAACATATGTCCTTTTACCATCAGGTTAATTTGGTTCAGCTAACTCCATCAAATTGAAGGGGGAAACATATATATATAATGTATTTATAAATTTTAGGTAAAATTTCTTATGTAACCCTATGGAACTGAACAAAAATATATATAAAAAAAGTAAGTCTTTGGAATGAGGTTAATGTAATCTTTTTTTTTCTTAGTTTAGGTCAATCTATTTTTTGGTTACTAATTTGGAGTCAATATATTAAACAAACAAACAAAATTACAAATTAAATTTGGAGAAATTGAATCAAGTTGCCATTAATCAGTTTATATATATATTTATAAATCATTTAGTAATTTGCGGAAAAAATTAATGACCGTGTTGATAATTAATTTGTGAGAGACCTATTTGTACAATTTTTTGATTGAAGATATTTGTATAAGCTTAAATTGCTTCCCTAGTCCAGAGGTCTCCTATGTGAACCATTAAATCTATATTCATAGGTTTTTTTTTTTTTTTGATAATTTTTGCAAAAGCTTTAAATCACTTCCCTGGTCTAGAGGACTCCATGTAAACCATCAGCGAAATTGTAGCCTTTATCGATTCGTAAATGGTGAAAAAAAAAAAAAAAAAAAAAAGGCCTTTTAGCAAGAAGGGATGTGCTAAATACACTTAGAAATTTCTTTTTACACTTATTTTATAGGAATTTTTTCATTAAAAAAATTATTAAAAAAAAAAACCTCAATATATATGTAAGATTGTTTAGCATAAGATTGGCCTCACTGGAAACTTACCTCTTTCTTTTTTTCTTTTTTCTTTTTTTTTTTTTAATTACAGAAAAATCATCCCTATCCTCCCGTAGGTCCAAGGCAGCGCCCATTACAGAGATCACCAGGGTGTCCTGTTAGCCGTTCCGAGCGAGGAGACTATAATCTGGGAACTTGCCTCGACCTCCCAAGACAAACTCCGCTTAAGTCAGGACTCGCACTGCGGGAGAGTATTGAACCTACACCAAGTGCTAATTAGACAACTTGAAGTCCAACCTCCTAACCAATTATGTTTCGTCCAAAAAATTGGCCCAGAGAAAAGGGAATTAAACTTATAACCTTTAAACTTAAATTCCAAACCTTAATTACAATCCCCCCCCCCCCCCGGGTTGGAAAGGGTGTTACTAGGGAGCCCGAAATTTTGGGGCTCAAATGTCCCAAAATTTCCATATAAGGAAATAAAAAAAAAAACAAGGCAAAAAAAAAAAAGAAAAAATAAATAAACTTATCCAAAAAAGAAAATTTGAGCCATTTGAGCCACAGTTTTTAGGGCCACCAATCATTTTCCGGTTGGAAACTTACCTCTTTGCCGTAGGGATATTTATAAAAGCAGCTAGAATGCACGGATGGAGGACAAGTGTCTACCAAAAAGTGAGAGAGGAAGTTGTTGATGTGTGATATCTGTTGACAAAAGTTATACATTAGCGTCTTAATTGGACTTTTTTTTTCCCTTGCTACAACTTCGTAGGACTTTAAACCATATAAATATCAATAATGATTTACACCCTCACAAAATATTAATATCTATAAAAGCAACTAGAATGCAGGGATGGAGGACAAGTGTCTACCAAAAAGTGAGAGATGGAGGACAAGTGTCTACAAAAAAGTGAGAGAGGAAGCTGTTGATGTGTGATATTTGTTGACAAAAGTTATAAATTAGCGTCTTAATTGAACTTTTTTTTTCCCTTGGTACAACTTTGTAGGACTTTGAACCCATATAAATATTAATAATG
Source organism: Camellia granthamiana (assembly GCA_036172215.1). Classification (NCBI taxonomy): domain Eukaryota; kingdom Viridiplantae; phylum Streptophyta; class Magnoliopsida; order Ericales; family Theaceae; genus Camellia; species Camellia granthamiana. The sequence continues at coordinate 43,122,436 of CM069911.1, forward strand.
ATTCAGACCCTTATAAAATATCATTCTTATAATTTTTATTTATTTATGATTGATCTAAATAAAAAGAAAAAAAAATATATATATATATATTTAAACACATTATTAGTCCATATCACTGTGGAGGTAGTAAGGGTCTCTCTAAAAGGAGGTCCCAAACATTATTCTATAAATATATGGGCAACAGATTCTCTCAAGTTCACAAAGTAAATTAGATGGTATTGTTCGGATTCATAAAGTTTATGACAAATTTTAATTTAGTAATTTAAATGTTTATTTTTTAAATCACAATACATAAATTATTTATAAAAAATTCAGATCAATTTAATGATTATAACTGTGTTAATTTATGATATTTATTTGTAAAAAAAAATATATATATATATATAAATAAAAAATGATGAGGTTGAAGGTGACCCCTTCTGTTGTGGACCACCGACTCGTGCCGATTTTCACCGACCTTTTCTACAAACACCGTTTTGGTGTTGACTTTTTCTCCCAACGACCCTAACAACAACAATAATATATGTGACTATTCTCAATTTCTCCACCGAAAGTGCTACTCCATCCATGACACTTCACGTTGGATCTCGAATTTGTAGTAATTATCTCGTCTTACAGTAATACATCAGCGTTTTATAACAAAAAATTACATGAATAGATGACATTGAAAACAAGAACATATTAGATAAATTATAAATTATTATTGAATAAGTATATAGACACGTAATGTTCTAAATTTACTAGATAATTTCTGCTTATTATAACTGTTTCATAGATATTTGATTAAAGATTAAACAATGATGAAAATATTATAATTTTAATATATTTCAATACATTTTTTAATACATATTAACATATGAAAAGTGTTAGGAATACTAATACATTTACTAACAATTTTACTAACACACTCACAAATTAATGTAGGTCTCATACCAAGTAATGGTTGATTGATCTTATCAAAATGTATCAGTAAGATTGTTAGTAAATGTGTTAGTATCGAAAAACTATTTAATGTTTCTGGAGCGCCACATATTCATACTCTTTCACTAGTCATCATATATCATGTCTCTCATATTTCTTAATCACTCGATACAAAATCATGATCCTACATTCTTCACTAATCACAATACCTTAAGGGCATGTTTGATTGGGTGGATTAGAGCATGGGATTGGGATTATTAATCCGTGGGCCCAATTATCCCGTGTTTGTTTTAACATTTTGGTTTAGGATTATTAATCCAATGGATAATTAATCCAACAAATTTGTAGGATTATTAGTAATGGGGTAGGGGTGGGATTATTAATCCAATGGATATCAATCCAATTAGATAGTGAATATTACACTAATTTAATAGGATTATTAATATTTCACTATTAGTCTTTTGAATCAAACATGACTTAAAATATCACGTGATCGTACTCCAAAAGCATCTAATAACCACTCATATCCCTAGCATTGTTGTTCACATATATTATCACCAAACATTTTCCTTTTTCAAAAATTATTTACTAAATCTGATTTATACAACTGTCATTTTTTTGTGAATATAAGATTATATTGCTTTTATTTTTAAACAAGATGCTAAATGATGTGCTATATAATATAATAGGTATGCCATTTTGGGAACTTTTATAAAAAGTCACGTTTTTTATCATTTTTCAAAAACGTAAGTGGCCAAAAACGCAACAAAATTAGTTTGGAAAGGGCCAAAAACGCAAGTGTGAAATTACAAATTAGAGCATATGACAAAAAAATAAATTTCTTATGTTGGGTAAAGGTATTTTGATCATTTTAATTTGATTTGACATCATAAATAAATATTAAACTAAAAAGTAAAAAGCACTTTTTACCAACTTCCTAAATCACTTTCCAAAAAGTTAAAAAACTTGATAAAAAATCAAAAGTTAACTTTTTACCAACTTCCCAAAACACCCCTAGTAATGTCAAACTTTATACTATATTTGGTATAAGGTTTGGTATTGGAAATTTTTTTTAACTCACACACTTCCTTTCTATTTTACATATGGCATTTGTATTTAAAATTAGGATTTTGCCCTTTTTCCACCTTATCATCTCAATTTGAGAGATCTTTGGTTTTGTAAGTCAATTTTGAGGCCGATTTCAATGATTTGAACTATTCACTTTTTAAAAATTATTAAATTGAATATTATTGTTAAAAAAATAAGATGATTAGATATTGATAACTGTATATTTGAATCATATTTGTTTTAAAAAAATAGACAACAAATATAATTTGAATAATAGCCATCCATTTTTTGTAATACATATCTAATTCAAATATATAACTACCGATATCTGATCATCTTAATTTTTTACATGAATATTTTACTCAATGAGTTCTAAAAAGTGCACAACTGAAATTTTTGAAATTTGTTCTAAAATGGACCCATCAATCCTAAACGTTCTCTTAAGTTGAGATGATCAACTTGAGAGAAGTCAAACCCTTAAAATTATTTATGGAAAAATAGAAAATACAACATTATTGGAATAACATTGTTAAATTTTAACATTTTGTCAAATAACAATATTAGAGATCTCAAAAAATTATAATAAAAAAAAAATATGAAACACATAAACCAAATTCATTTTCAATGTAACCCTATCGTATTAAGTTTGAGTTTATGGTGGATGAATTTGAGTACGTATTAAGCTTTAATATTAGAGAAAAACTATGATAGGATGGAGATCATATACTGTGGGTCCTCATTGTTGCAATTTTGTGATTAGAAATATATCTTTTACATTATTTTTTATCATCTACTCACAATGAGGATAGGACCCGCACAATATAAAAATATGTGTTCACTCCTATTGTGAGTAGACAATGGTCCTGTTTGGTAGGGCTTATTTCCAGCTTATTTCAGTTTTTAGCTTAATTTAAGCTATTTTGATGTGTTTGGTTCAGCTTAACAATACAGCTTATAACTTTTTGTAAGTCAAAAATCAACTTATTCTTTCAGTGGGGGAGGAGAAGCTTAATTTATAAGTCAAAAATCAGCTTATGTTCACAGTAATAACCTATAAGCTGTTAAGTTATAAGTTATAATTACTTTCCCACAGCTCTACTAAACGGGGTCAATAGAAAGTATTGTGTTCATAACATGATTGTATTTGTAAGTCTACATGTCATTAATTGTTGAGCTAAAATGAAAGTTAAAAAAATTGTAAAAATTAATAATTTGAGTCCCACAATGACATAGGCCTTGTTTGGTAGAGTTGTGGGAAAGTGCTTATAGCTTATGACTAAACAGCTTATAGCTTATAACTATGAATATAAGCTGATTTCTGACTTATAAATTAAGCATCTCCTGCCCCACTCAAAGAATAAGCTGATTTCTGACTTCCAAAAAACTATAAGCTAAACCAAACACATTAAAATAACTTAAATTAAACTGAAAGTTGAAATAAGCAGCTTTTAAGCCGAACCTTACCTAATTGAAATTATGACAAGTCAAAATTTAATACACAACTTCGTATCATTGTGGATTTCAATCTTTTTCCTTGTTTTCATTTATGCAAGGGAGTTCAGTCTGCAAGGGTGTTCAGTCCATTTTTTATTATTATCTTTTTTTTCATTCCACTCTGAATATTTTTTTGTATATATTTCTTCGGTAGAGGAATCCAGTTCTGGTATCTCCTTTGTTAAAATAATATATATGAGAGAGAGAGAGAGAGAGAGAGAGAGAGAGAGAAATTTGATAAGAAAATTGTGATGAAATAGAGAGCTAAACTACTCATGCACCTGCTTTAACATTTCACAAATAATTTTGGCTTATCATGTGGGTTGGTCACATGGCCCTAGGTGAAATCTCAATGACATCACTTTTTACTCTTAAATAATATTTTGTAACTTTTATATTACAATTTTATAATGTATTATTCATTTTTGTCTTCCATTCTTATAATTAAGGCCAAGTTTGGGAAGATTAAATAAGTGTACTTTTTGTTTTTTTTGACTAAAAAATTGAGGTTGAAAATATGGATGTTTAAGTTAACTTTTTGACTTTTTATGGAAAAATGTGTAATAAAAAATTGTGAAAATTGATTTTTAGAGAAAAATTTGAATTGGGAGTTGTGCAGTCGTAATTGTTGACTTTTGGTGAATAGTATTAACTTTTTAACTTTTTGAGTAACAAGTCAGGTTTTTCATAACTTTTAGTATTTGGACTTTTGGGAAAAAGAACCCTTTTTTTTATTACAAAGAAAAATGGGTCTTTGCATAAAGAAATTTATGGGTTTTTCTTAACTTTTTGTATAAAGAATAAATAAAGATAAAAAAAAGGGAGTCTTTGCATAAATAAATTTTGTTTTTAATGGATTTTTGGAGGGGTTTGTTTTTGTTAGCCTTTTAACAAAGATTTTACTAGATATTTTATTTTATTTTTTTTTGGCCCAACATATTTAGACTAGTTACTTAAAAATTTAGGTCTTCTGAAAATTTTAGACTTTAAGCAACCACCTAAATAGCATAGTTGGTGGAAGCACTAGTTATGGCAATGGGTTTAGTGCTGCTTTTTATTATTGTTATTATTATTATTTCTTCCCCTTGTAACTAGAAAAGGGGACAACAACCTATATATGTCGCTTAGTAAGAGTGTAAAAATAGCTCGCGGTTCGTAGGTGATCCAAAATCCAACTGCGGCCTGGGGTGGGGCTGACCCATTTAGGCCCAGGCCTAGGCCTGAGCAAAATCTGGACCCTGGGCTAGGGCCTAGGCCATCATTTTGAAACTCGGCCTGACCCCGTAGGCCTAACCTGCTTGTCCCGGCCCCGTGGCCCAACCCATCGACCCGCTTAAGGCCCACTCAAAACCCGTCTCGAGGCTTGGCCAGCTCGAGACTCAGTGTCGTTTTTAGTGAAAAATAATAAAATTTTGGTAGAAAATTTTTTTTAAAAAAATTGTTCAGGCCCATCCAAGCCTGAGCCCAGACCCAGGCCCACTGACCCGCCCAAGGCCTGAATATCCCTAGGCCTAAGCCTAATTTTCTAGCCCATGGAGCCGCCCAGTCTGGCCCGAATTTTGGCGGGAGCCCACGAGGCCCGACATGGGTCGGGCCGAGCCAAGCTAAATTTACACCCTTATCGCTCAGCGATTAAGGAAGCAAACTGATAACAAGTTGTAAATTTAGACATTATGAATTGATTGTTATTGATGTCTTTCGAGCTTGAGTGTTACTTGTACTTTGTTGTGATTTCTTAGAAAGGTTCTCAGCCGTAGAAATAAAAGCAATAAGAAGTTTGATAACACCTATCATTATCCTTTTTGTGCAAAAATTGTTTTCAATAGTTAAGAAAATGTTAAAATGTTCTGCTTTCATAAAATCAAAAAACAATTCTTACAAAATAAGTATTTTCAATAAATTTTAGAGAAAATTAGTCTAAGTTTCCTCTCCTATTTTTAATAATGAAAGAGATCCACAATATTTTTTATGATGTAGGTCCCACAACCTCCGACATCCATATCACAGAGAAATTTTGGTTGCGTTTGGTAGAATTTTCTAAATATGATTTGAAATAGAGTTATATTTTGAGTTTGTGAGTTTTGGAATTATGATTTGAGTGTGGAAAATTTGTTTGGTGAATGAATTTTGAAAAGAGTTTTGAATTGAGTAGGAAATTTTTAAAATGACATATGATATTTGATACAAAAACTTACAATTTATAAATAAACACACAACTCAAAATTCTATTTAAATCTCATAAAAAAAATTAAAAATTTCAAATTTTTTTTTAATTTAAAATATAAAAAATAACATATGACATTTGTATTAAAAAAAAATGCACTGTTCTAGTCAACCGTCCAGACGTCCGGGAGGACGACTAGTTAGCCGAAATTTTTCCGCATTGGACAGAGTTTTCAAAAGTAAATGTGGAATTAATTTTTGAAAACCGTAAACAAACACCACACTCAAATATAATGGTAGAATTAAGTTTAGAAAGCTCTACCAAACAGAGCATTTATCTCCTCATATCATCTCTCTCTCTCTCTCTCTTTCTCTCTCTCTCTCAAAATGGACATTGTTCCTACAACATATGTTGAAAACATCAATAGCTACTAGAGGAAAAGGAGCTACCAACAACTCGACGAAGGAACTCATAGCAAAAGGGATCTAAATAACAAAAGGCTTGGCAGCAAAACTTGTCGAGCTTAGAAGATCAGTCGAAAAGTCCCAAAACTCCGATTGAAGATTATTTCGCCAATAAAGCTTCTGGCAAAGTTTCACAACGCTTATCTCTATATGATGATTCGTTTTGTTTGGGATCATTACACGTCTCCGAACACAAACAAAAGCACTCTCTCTCTCTTTCTCTCTCTCTCAACTCATACATACAAACATCTATATATATAATATAAAGTTAAATTGTTTGACAAAATGCTTCTTAGAACTCCAAAACACATAACTGAGAGATTTGATTTGACAAAACTCTTCTTAGAACTGTAAAACATATAGCTTTGAGCTTTGAAGCTAACCTGTTTGATAAAATGCTTCTTAGAAAAATAATCACAATTTTCTCTAGTTTGTTTAAGACACAGAGAAAATTGTGATTATTTTTTGGTTTCTAAGTAGCCCAATTTTCTCTGAGTTGTTCAAAACACAGAGAAATTGTGATTATTTTTTGGTTTCTTAGTAGCCCAATTTTCTCTGGTTTGTTTAAACAGAGAAAAAATTGTGATTGTTTTTAGTTTCTAAGTAGGCCAATTTTCTCTAGTTTGTTCACCCAAAGACTCTGGGGTTTATGCAAATTATATGTGAATTTTCTCTGAATTTAGTCACTGTATGAATTTTCTCTGGATTTGGCTGTTATGTAAATTTTCTCTGGATTTTGGCCACTGTATGAATTTTCTTTGGATTTTGGCCACTGTGTGAATTTTCTCTGGTTGTTCACTGTGAATTTTTTCTGGAAAAGAGAGAGAGTTTGGAGATAATGAGAGTGGTGATTGTTCACTCAAAGACTCTAGGGTTTATGTAGATTATATGTGAATTTTCTCTAGATTTAGTTACTGTGTGAATTTTCTCTAGATTTTGGCCACTGTATGAATTTTCTTTGGTTATTCACTGTGAATTTTTTCTGGAAAACTCAGGGATGTGTTGGTTCCTTTTTTATATTTGATTGCTTCAGTTTCTCTATTAATTTGTTTACTTGCTCAGATATTCGAAGGGGAAAAAATGAAAAATGTGATTTTGAATGGATTTTCTCTTGTTTGATAATGATTGAGTATATATTGATCTTGAAGTTCCTTTTTGATCAATTTTCTCTGGTTGAGTCAAAACACAATTTTATTTGATTTGACCAAAACACAGAGAAAATTATAAGCAAACCAGAGAATTTGGAAAGATGAGGAATGAAGTTGGACGAGAAGAGAGAACTGCCACTTAACACTCTCGTGTGTGTAATTTTCTTTGACAATTTTAATTTTCTTTGCCATGTGTAATTTCTCTAGCATTTTTAATTTTCTTTGCCTTGTTTAATTTTCTCTATGATGTTCAATTTTCTCTGCATTTCTCTTATTTAACGAGATAAATCTCATTTGCTTTATTTGTATGTGCAAAATTTGAATCGTACACTAGAAGCAAGATCGCTTCGATCGACATTGGTGCACCTGTTGTTTGAATGTCTTACAGTCCAGAGAAATTGGTCAAAATGGTGGTTGTTTAATTTTTTTCTGATTTATTGTTGTCTAAATGGCTTACAGTCTGGTTTGATAAAAAAACACCAAGAAATTCTCTAAGAAGTCTAGAGAAAATTTCTCTAGAGAGAAAATCTCTGAGAGGTCCAGAGAGATTTTCTCTAGGAAGTGCAAAGAAATTTACAGAATTTCTCTGGAATGTCCAGAAAAATTCTCTGGGAAGTGCAGAGAGAATTTCTCTAGAGAGAAAATCTCTGGAAAGTCCAAGAGAGAATTTCTCTGGAGAGAAAATCTTTGGAAAGTCCAAAGAAAATTCTCTAGAGAAATTTTCTCGGTCGAATTTTCTCTGGATCGATGTTGAGGGGCCTTAGATATTATGAAAATATTTAGTATCTTTTATACTATAAAATTTTAATACCAAGGACCTTAAAAAAAAATCCCCTAAATTTTACCATAAATAAATTTAAAAAAATAGTTTATCAAACAAATTTTATGTCCTAGTTTTCATTTTTTTCTATTTATAAAAAACAAAAATAAAAATTAAGAAGAAGAAGAAACGAAAATGATAGCAAACATCATTTACATTCTACAAATCCGATAGAATTACTCAATATATACATATATATATATATATAACCATTAACATAAGACAATGGTGTGTGAACCCAATAGAGGGATGGATAGCAATAGTCAAAACTTTAGGATTTATTTTCTAAAAATTTAAAATTTTTTATTTTCTATATTATTTTGTTTCACTAAATTTTTAATATTTTAAGTAATTTTTTTTTATTTTTAGATACACCTTACATAAATACACTTAAAAAGTACAATATTTGTATTTTTTTTTTTGAAAAAAAAATTTCACTAAATAACAAAAATATAAAAATTTAATACATTTTTGTATCCTTGTATATTTATTGATTTTTTATAAATATTTTACTTTTTAGATATATTTAAGTAAGATGCATTTAAAAAAGTAAAAAAAAATTAAATTAAATTTTTAAAAATATTCACTACAAATAAAAAAATATGAAAAAAAAACTTAATTTTTAAAAAATTAAATTCAAAAAATTAAAATCAAGCACAGTGACTATTTTTTAGTTGGGGCAACTACATTAATTTTTTTAAAAGAAGAATTAAGATAAATTACATTAATAATCATCCTTGAAATCATAGACCTATCATGTGATTTATAAAATGCGACTAATAACTCTCCCCATCAATCTTGTTAGATTGGCGTTGTGAATATAACTTAGCTTTTTACCAATATACCCTTACTTAAAGTCAAACATAAATCGTAAATTAGACTCACATCTGTTTAAGCTTTTTATAATTATCTTTTAAAAAATGTGAGTCATACTACACTACATCAATATCCTTTCAAAAATGTTAGTCATACTACACTGCATCAATGTTAAGTATTATCAAGAAAAAATTATTTTGTTAAAGTAGAACATAATTGACGGAAATAGAATATGAAATGGACAACCAAATCAAATAGGAAGTTAGTGCCATTTTAAAATCATAACAAAATTTCATTAAACCTATAAATAAATAAAAAAGAGTCAATATAATTTGCCTTACAACTTGTATGTTGTAGGGCGAATTCCACTGATAGGTTTGGGATTTATGTTACTTTAGTTTTTAATTTTTCAATTATAATATATTTGATCATAAATTTTGAATCTCATTCTAAATAAGAACAATTTAAGACACTGTTGCTCAATTTCAAAAGTAAAGCCGTCAATTTAATAAAATATAAACTAATTTGACAAAAATAAATATCAAAAATTTATTTTTGAATTTTTAAAAATTATTTTTACCCACCAAAGATAAAATTATATAAAAATGATAAATTTTTTACATTTTTATTTATTTTTTATTTTTTTACCAAATTAATTTTTAGTATGTGTTTAAATGATGATAATGTAATGAGTTGTTGTTTTTGTTAATATTTTTGAATGATTATCATGTAATCGATGGATGTATTGTGTTAAAAGATATTTTTAGATAGTTATCATGTAATGGATGGTTAATATTATTTTTAATGTGTAATCAATATATTTAATATATGAATTATTTTTAGTTTTAGATTTTTTGATTTAATGGTTTGGTTTAATATTGTCATCAAAATTGTTGCCATGTTTGATTTTTGAAAAAATAGAAATTAATTTAACGAAAATAAATATCAAAAAAATTATTTTAAAAAATTATTTTCACCCTCCTAAAAGATAAAATTATATAAAATGATGTGTTTTTAAGTTTTTTTCACCAATTTTATTTGTAGTTTCTTAGAAAAAAATTCTAAAAATAAATTCTAAAAATTAAACCAAACAGAACTTTATAGGGAAAATTGGTCTAAAGTCCCTCTCCCATTTTTAGTAATGGAAGACATCCACAATATTATTTTTTGATATCTAAGGTCTCTCCCATCTATCACAGAGAAATTCAGCCCCATTAATTGTTGTTTGGAGCAAAAACCCCATTTCCTTTAGGAACACCATCTTCCCAATTCCCTTCATATCGATTCCCATTAGCCCAAATCAAAACCCCCCTTACCCGAAATAACCCCATTCCTCCACTCCCCAATGTACTCATTCTCATTCCTCCAAACATACCTACCATCACCGTCCTGCAAATTCGACCTCCATGAACCAACATAGATGTCACAACCCAAACCCGCCCCTATGGGTTTAGCACCGTAACCGGCCAGTAATCCGTGATTACCGAAGGTCTGCTTAACAGTAATAACAGTAATACGGAGTACAGGGGCTGGCGGAAGCCAAAACAGTAATAAAAGATGTCCAATGAACTGTGACAGTCTATATGCAAAAAAAGACTTTTCATACAGATTCACATTCAGAACCAAAACAGTATATACATACATATACAATCATCCAGGACAGGGACCTAATCCCTATTAGAACAGTACAGTACAGGTACAGTCAGACTATACAAAAACAGAGACAGAAAGGATGAATTTAAAACACCCCAAAAAGCCCTAGCTAGAAGGACTTGGAACCTCTTAGTGAGGCACAGTGGTTGGCTTGACAAAAAGGGAGTTAAACCCAACGCTCCTAACTCCGATCCGGTGCTTGGACACCTACATAAATATATAAACAGTGAGCTAAAACCCAGTGAATAACATATACGTAAAGAGGTTAAGAATGAATGTCCTTTCAGTATTTAAAACAGTCAGTTATAACAGTATATCAATCATTCAGTCATAGCAGTCATATGTGGTACATCCCATAGCAAAACAGTACAGTAGGTCTTAACAGACTGAACAGTCAGTTGATGGCCATCATATCAGTAAACAGTAGTGGTTCCAACATGGGAACCGATAGAGATCTCTGTAACAGTAGCAGTAACAGTAAATTGCTATAGATGCCACGAATACAGTTCGCAAATAGGACAAACATTCATTCAGTAAGAAATATCATTTCAGAAAGTAGTACAGTTGGTCATTCAGAAAATATTCATGTTTGAATATATCTTTACAATATTGTTACTCATAGAGTTCTAGGCTACAGATAGGCTAGTGAGCGTCCTCGGATGCCAACCCTACACAGTTACAGGATGAACACACACTAAGTTGCACGTTTGGGAAACAATAACTTAGTCCCTATCTTGACTCGGTGTGGTTCTATAGCATTATTCTCATTAAGATGCCTTAAACTAGGCCTAGGAATGCCTAAGATAGAATGAGGATGCAAAGATGTACTTTAAAATACTTTTCAAATTTTTATTAAAACAGGGGTCCCGTTCGAGCGTGGCTTTCTCCGCTCGAGCAAACATGCAGACAAAAGAGCTACGCTCGAGCGTGACTTTCCTAGCTCGAGCGGACTACAAAAGTACTGGACGTGTGAAATTCACGCTCGACGGGCGCTCGACCCCCGCTCGAGCGTGAGACACAAGTCCTCGCTCGAGCATGCATTTCCTCGCTCGAGCGGACTGTAAACACATGCAAAGTACTGGATACACGCATTTCACGCTCGAGCGTTACTTTCCCCGCTCAAGCAGACTACATGAACTCAGAGTGTACGCTCGAGCGTAGAGTTCCCCGCTCGAGCGTGGATCCAAAATCTGGAATTTCTAGATTTGTCTCTAAGCATGAAACTCAACATTTAAAGCATCAAATTCGATCTTTTTGGGCTAATTTTCTGGAAAACACTTTAAAACTCATAATATGACATGTTTCAAAGATCAATTTGCAAAATCAAAGCTCAAAGGTAGTTCAATTGAACCCATTTCCAAACAAAACTTCAATAACATGATATACATGCAACATGCATGAATTTAATCAACTTCAAAGCTTCTAATACAAGAACAAATGAGTCAATCCTTCCAAAAACATGCTGAATTCATGGACCAAAGCTAGAATATGGACATGCATGTGAGCATTTCCATGAAATCAACCTCAAAACTCAACAATGTATACATACATGCATGAATTCCTACTCAATTCAACATATTAAGCTAATTCATGCCTTAAATCACTAACCTTACCATGAATCATGCTAGAACAACTCAAACTCACAATTAAACGGGTGAGTCTCCTACCTCAAGACTCCAATTCAAGGTATAGAAGCTCAAATTTTACAAGTTCCTTTAAATCTTCCAATTCTCCAAGTAATCTCCTAGTTGAAACCAATTCTCCCTATTCTCACTCTCTCTCTCTCGAAATGGCCTCAATATGGCTGAAAAGTGATGTGTGATCAAGTGTAATAAAGCTTCAACATTGTCTTAGGTAGTGGCCCACTAAGTGGCAAAATGATAGATAAGTCCAACTAATGTAATTTAGCTTATTTAATCCAATTTAATCATACCAAATCAAATTTCAACTAAATTTACCATAAAATCACATTAATTCTAATTAACACAAAACAATAATCAGTTCTGGATTCGACCGCCGATAAGGCCTTCAATTTGCAGTTTAAAACATAAAACATGAACAGATCATTAGCAATCAACAGATAGACATGCATTCAAACTAATACACTCAATCAATCAGTCAGAATTTCAGTCAGTCAGTCACTTAACATGCTTAATCACAGATTAGCACTAATCAGTGGTGAGGGTTGTCACAATAGACATCGCCATTAGCGTAGTGTTTCTCGCCGAAGCCGTATTTGCGATCGGAGGACCAGGAGCCGATGTAGGAGTCACTGTTGGAGCCGAAGAAGGTGTCGATGCCGTCCATTCGACCGGCTTTGAAGTGGCCCTCGTAGGTGGCGACGGAGGGCCAGGAGAAGCGCCCATGGGCGTTGGCTTTGCCTCACTTCCACTCGCCTTCGTACATGCAACCGTCGGACCACAGGTACTTGCCATTGCCGTGGGGGACTTTACCCCAGAATGTCTCTGTAGAGATCCCTGTTGGGTAGGGCTTTCTCTACTTGGTTCACTCCGGTGGTGGTAGTGGTTGTTGGGGAGGTTTTACATGGAAGTTTTTTGAGAATTGGGTTTTGGTTCGATCGTCAGTGTGTGTGAATGTATGGATTCTTCGTCTATCAGTGCGTGGAATTCTCAAAACCCTACTAAATTCGAATTAACTCTCGAATTTCATTTATTCTATTAACAGGAATGTTGAAACAGACAAGTTACAGAGCTCCAACAACTCAGATGATGGCCAGAGAAAATCACAGGAGTGAGTATGTGATTTGGTCAGAGAAATTTGGGAATTTCTCTGATTTGGAGAGAATTTCTCTGTGAAGTCACCAGAGAAATTCTCTATGAACCAGAATTCTTTATGAAGTTCAGAGAAAATTCGACCAGAGTGAATTTCTCTGAATTGAATTTTCTTTGGTTTGGACAAGAGAATTTCTCTGGATTAAATTGAATTTTCTCTGGTTTTGGACCAAGAATTTCACTGAATTGAATTTTCTCTGGTTTGAACCAGAGAATTTCTCTGGATTAAATTGAATTTTCTCTGGGTTTGGACCAAAGAATTTCACTGGATTGAATTTTCTCTAGATTGATGTTGAGAGACCTTAGACATTATAAAAATATTGAGTGTCCTTTATGCTATAAAATCATAATACCAGGAACCTTAAAAAAAAAAAAACCCCAACTTTATAATTAAGAAAATTTTAACATTATTCATTAAAAAAGGCCATTACATTTCAAACAACATACAAGTTAACCAATATAAAATAAGTTGTATGACGACTTTGTCCTTAAAATAGATCATTTACAAAAGAAATATTTTTTATTGTCTTTATTTAAAACAAGATTTAAAATTCAAAATTAAATGTATTTTAATTAAAAAATCAAGAATTAAAGTGATACAAATCTCAAATTATAAGAAATGTTAGTATAATTCACCCTATAGTGTAAGTAACAATTTTGTGTGTTTGGTTTCATTTTTCTGAATTTAGTTTTTTGAAAATTGATTTTTTTATTTTTCATATTTTTTTGTTTTTAGTAAATATTTTAAAATTTTAAGTATTTTTTTTTTTTTACTTTTTTACATGCATTTTACTTAGATGTATCTAAAAAGTTAAATATTTGTGAAAAATATTTCAAAAAATTAATAAACACACAAAAATATTAAATATATATATATACTAAATTTTCATATTTTTTTATGTATTTTTGGTATTTAGTGAATTTTTTAAAGATTTTTTTCACAAAAATTATATTTTTTAAGTGTATTTATGTTAAGTATGTCTAAAAACTAAAAAAAAAATTCTTAAAATATTTTAAAAATTCAGTAAAAATAAAAAAAATACGAAAAATAAAAAAATAAAATTTTTAAAAAGTGTTTTTAAAAAACCCAAACTAAGCAAAGTATACTTGTTTCAATTCAATTCACACCACACATCTATCAGTGAACTCACCTTCCCTATACGTGTAAACATATAACTTTGACTTTTTATTAAAGAAATGGTTCAACTCCGTTTAAGTATAAATTTGTAAAAATTGTTCGATTCATGAGACTCATCATGAGTTTGATTTTTTTATCTAAGTCATTTATTTTGTAAAATTTTTGTATATATCATTTGTAATTAAGTTAATTCGACAATTAAAATTTTTTATTTTTTTATATTGATCTCTGAAAAAATAAATTTTTTTTTTTTTAATTTTAAATAAACCACCCAAGTAATAACTTAACAAGTGCTCGGTACAACAAATAAGGTGCACTATTCATTAGTTTAAAGTGCTTTTTATTGATTTTAATTTCTTAAAACTTCCTTGTTTATTTTCAAAATACTTTTACCTTAGTTTCAATACTAATAAAAGGAAGTTAGTGCCATTTCAAAAATCATAAGAAAATTTTATATAATTTCATTAAACCTATAAATAAATTTAAAAAAAAAAAAAAAAAAAAATTTACCCTATAACTTTTTTATGTTGTAAGTAAGAAATATTTATTTTACCTGGTTGAATTCACACCACACATCTACAAGTGGAGTCACCTTCCATATACGTGTAAAAGTATAACTTTGAATAAACCTATGTGTTCCGATCCTCCAACTTATTAAAGAAATGGTTCTAACTTCTTTTAAATTTAAATTTATAAAAATTGTTCAAATTTATGGAGCGCACTATAAATTTTATTTTTTTATATGAATAATTCATTTTGTAAGATTTTCTGTATATATATTATCTATAATTAAGTCGATTCAATAATTATAAATTTTTGATTTTATTATATTTGTCTCTGAAAAAATTGAACAAGTATTTTTTTTAAAATAAAAAAAAAAAAAGCAAGGGAGGGACTATTTATTAGTTTTAAATTACTTTCTATTGATTTTAATTTTTAAAATTCCCTATTTATTTTCAAAATATTTTTATCTTAATTTCAATACTAAAAATGTATTAAAAACATTAATTAACATTTGACTAAAAAATGTAAACTACAATAATGTTTGTTTTACCTCACCAATAAATGGTTAAGATTCTCAAGTTATCATCTCAATTTAAGAGAATATTTAGGTTTGGTAGGCCCTTTTGAGATTAATTTCGATAATCCAAACCATTCTTTTTCAGGACTCTTAGAGTAAAATATATATGCAAAAAAATACGATGATTGAATATTGATAGCTATATATTTGAATCATATTTATTTTTAAAAAATAGATGATAAATATAATTTCAAGAATAATCATTCATTTTTTATAATATAAATTTGATTCAAAGATACAACTATCAATGTCCAATCATCTTAATTTTTTATATAAATACTATACTCAGGCCTTGTTTACGAACATGCTATTTTAATAATTTTTTGACTTTTTGGTTAAACTATAAGGTAAAAAAATTAATATGTTTGAAATGATTTTTTAACTTTTTACGAAAAGATATGCAACAGTGGAGAGAGAATGAATTTTTAACTTTTCAGTATAGATCGTTTCTCTTTTTGATTTTTTTTAGTGACTTTTTAACTTTTAGACTAAAATATTGATGGATGATTTGGGAAATTAGTTAAAAACTGACTTTTTATCTTTTTTAATTTTTTTTGTTATTTTATGTATAAAAAATATGATAGGTAATATGACTCAAAATGACTTAAAAACTAAAATTAACTTGCCAAATTGCCCCTGAGTTGCCAAATGAAGTCTCAATAAGTCCTAAAAAAATGATTGATTCGAAATTAATCTCAAATAGATATATCAAATTCAAATGCTTTCTTAAATTAAAATGAGTCTCTCAAACTGAAATAACGGAAGCCAAACCCACCATGGAAGTATACAATTTGATATATATATATATTTGATCCGAAGAACTTATACAATTTGATGAGATCCTGGGATTCTAGGAAAGGGTAATATTAGAAATATTAAATTTTTAATTAAATAAATAATTAAATATTTCACCTCTATATAAGATATTTTATTATTTATTTAATAAAAAATTAGAAAATGCATTCTATCCCCAGCTGGGGGTGACACCCAGTGAGGTGTCGTGCGGGGGTTGGACCAAAAAAATAATTTTTCTTTTTTTTTTTTTATTTTCGGCCAGTGGGAACGCGCCACGTCACTGGGGACGACCCCCACTGGGGGTACGAAGCAAAGTTGTAAAAAATTTAACACCTATACCATTTTTCTTTTAGGAATATCGAACTGAAGAAGCCAATCACCATTTGCCATGTCATCGTTATCGATAAATTACTGACACCAATTGTAAATTAGAGATAGACATAGAGAGAGAAACATAAAAATATACATTTCAGGGAGAGAAAAGTAGTGAAGGCCAGAAAGAGGGGAGGGTTGGATTGGAGTGGAAGCGACGGAAGGGAAAGAAAGAAGAAGCCGCGTGGGACCAACCCAATATAGCACAGACCAATCAAGATTCTTCTCACACACTCTCTATTTTTCTTTCTGTTTCTCTCTCTAGAAATAAAAATCAAAGAATATTATTATATGTACTAATTAATGTATTATATAATGTATTAATTGATAATATAATATAATTTAAGAGATTTTTAATATTTATAATTTGTATAATGAGTGGAATCAATAATAATATCATAATTAGTGCTAATACGCTAGTAATATACTAATTGAATAATATTATATGTATCAATTCATGTACACATTAGTGTATTAATAAATGATGTGACATTATTTGTATAATTTTAAATATTTATAATTTGTATAATAAATATGATCAATAATAAATCATAACACTAACTAATATACTAATATGTATACTAATTAGTGTATGTAGCACCGATACTAATTGGTACAGCTAGATAACCCAAAAGAAAGAAAAGTCTCACTCAAATCTTTTTCTGGGCTTGGGACTTGAAAAAAAAAAAAAAAAAATCTTTTTCCGGGCTCTTATAAAGCCACCTCCTCTCGCCACTCCCACACAAAACAATCCTCTGCTTTTTCAGCTTCTGGTTCTCACACACCACACCAAACAATAAACAAACAACCATAGCATCAACTAGTTGGATTCTCTCTGTTCCTCCTCAAAGCCGCTCGCTCTCTCTCTTCTATCCCAATCATCTCTCTCAATTTCAGAGATTTGGGATGGGTTACTCTCAAATTAATTGCTTTTTGTGTTCTGTTCTGTTTTGGTTTAAAGATATTAGAAATTGAAATCAAACCCAGATTCCAAAATTGGGTCTTGTAATTTTATTTTTATTTTTATTTTTTTATTACTACATACTTTCTGACCAAAATCAGGATCTGGGCTTTCAAAATTTTACTTCTTTTTCAATTGGGTTTTCAAACTTTAATCTTTTTTGCCTTCTTTTGATTTGGTGACCCATCTCAAATTTCTCTCAAACCCCTGTTTTTTTGAACTATCAGGGTAGTTTTTCATTTCAGTATCGAGAGAGCGGGCGGCTAGAGTTTTCGAGCTTTGGTTGTTGAATTTGGTGGTTGTGTGTCAATGGATCAATCTGGGAATAGTGGCAAATCAAAAAAAGCTATTGAAGAAACTGAGAAGATGGCCCAGATGGAATGGGTGAGAGACCAAACTAAGGACTTCGACATCGGCTTCGAGAGGCCACAATGGAAGCCAGTTTTTGAAGAAGCTTCCATGTCAAGTAGGCCTCTCAAGAAGGCCAAAAGTCCTGAACGCCAAGACCCATTTCAATCCTCTGTTTCTTCAGCTCAACAAACTCCTTCTCTGTCTCTCTCATCCTCTGTTCCTTACACTACTACAGCACCCATAGCTTTCCCTCCATCATCATCTTCAAGGCTTGTATTTCCTTTTGCCTTGGATAATTCTCAACAATCCATGGAAAATCTACACCAATTCCAAACCAACCCGCCTCCTCTGTTCCTTCAACCGCCACAAAATCAACAGCAAATGATTTCCTTTGCTCCTCAGAACCAAAGCCTAGGCTTCCCACCATACTTTGCCGGAGACTCGGCTCCATCACAGCAGCAATTACTGCAGTACTGGAGTGATGCACTGAATTTGAGTCCAAGAGGAAGGATGATGATGATGAACAGGTTGGGACAGGATGGTCGGGGCTTGTTTAGGCCTCCAGTGCCCCCTATTTCACCTACCAAGCTCTACAGAGGAGTGAGGCAGAGACATTGGGGCAAATGGGTAGCTGAAATTCGTCTCCCTCGAAACAGGACTCGCCTCTGGCTCGGCACCTTTGACACAGCAGAGGACGCCGCCTTAGCCTATGATCGCGAGGCCTTTAAGTTGAGGGGAGAGAATGCTCGGCTCAATTTCCCCGAACTCTTCCTCAATAAAGACAGAGCAGCTTCGTCAGCGCCCGGTTCATCTTCATCGTCTCCTCCTACTCCCCATGGAAATTTGGCTCCTAGCCGGTACTCGAAACAACCTCAGGAAGCTTCAGAAGGCCCAAATTTGGAGGTTTCAAGTATGGAAATGCCACCACCAGAGTGGCCCAAACCTCAAGAAGATAACCCAGATGAGGATTCGGGATTGGGGTCGAGCGAGGTCACAGTTGCAGGGGGTTCTGGAGCAGGGGCAGGTATTTTGGAGTCATCGGAATTGGTTTGGGGTGACATGGCAGAGGCTTGGATGAATGCAATTCCAGCTGGTTGGGGTCCAGGTAGTCCAGTTTGGGATGATTTGGACACAACCAATAATCTTCTGTTGCCTTCAAATCTTCCTTTTGCCAATGTTCATCAGCAGGACTTGAGTGGTTCTAATCCTCAAAAACAGGAACAGAACATCGCCCCAGCGGATTCATCGTCTTCTTCTTCTTCATGTCCTATGAAGCCCTTCTTTTGGAAGGATCAGGACTGAATATTCACACACAAGACCTCTTCTCCCTCTCTCTCTCTCTCTCTCTCTCTCAGTTGGAGCAAAGATTTTAGACACTCTCCTCAGATTTCTTCACCAGGTTGCATATTTTTCCAGAGAAACAGCCTGTGATTTCATTACTTTCACTTCTCTTTCTTTTACTTTATTAGTGAACCCAATCCTCAGTCCTCCCTCTCCTTCCTTCCTTGCCTCTCTCACTGGTTGCTGATTTTTAACAAAACAACCTGTGATATTTTTCTATGGAGCATTGTTACCTCTCTTTTCCATTGAGTTCTTCAAACCTGCTCAGTAACCTTTTACTTCCTTTTCACAAACACAGAAACTGTCATAGAACCCGACACAGGTTTTTACACTAAAAAAAAAAATTATCTATTCATATACATTCTGTGTCCTGTGGCAGGTTTGTGCTTGTAGACTTATTCTTTTACAAAAGCCTAAGGACACTTCTAGATCCTCCCCTCCTACCCCATCTGCTGCACAAAGGCTGCATATTTTTAGGCCTTTTGACAGTGGTAGTTCACTACATGCATTTTCAGCAGTAGTAGTAGTAGTAGTAGTAGTAATAACTATCTAGAAACTATTATGTATTAGGACAAGCTTAGAAGGAGACAGTTTTGTGATCTCCTCCATTGAACCATCCATTGCAAGCTCTGTTTTTCCAGCTTTGAGGATGGGAACAAGCTATATAGTTTTGTACATTGTTAGTTTTTATCTTACTGTTGTAATGTTATCATGTTCCATTTAGCAAATAGAATCAATCAGTTCAAACATTTTTAAACCCACATTGTTTGTGAAGTACTTTTATTTGAAGTGCTTGTATTTTAATTGGTTGTGGTGATATGGGATGACCAGGATCGAGATCTTTGCCATGATTTTCCAGTAGCCTTTTTTTTTTTTTTTTTTTAAATCACAATAACTATACACTTATAACAAATGATATAATCAAATAACCCAAGTCTAAATCTGAAGTGAAATGGCATCAAAATAGACACTCCAAAACAACACGTTTTTTTTAACTTCAAACTTATAACGTTGAATTATCACAATAAGATTATAACAGGGCATGGTGTGTTTTAATGTTTTGAAGCATTATTAGGGATCCAACCATGAAGCCATCCCATCCACTCTATTGGATTAGGAATTGAAACTCTTATCATAATGTTTAATTCACTAAAATGAAGATGAAATGGTCAATTTTTAACTTCCCCATAGACTGATGTGTTCACTTGCAATGGTGCATGATTATTCAATTTACAATACATTTTTCATCCCTTTTTTTTTTTTTTTTTTTTTTTTGGTTGGGTTGAATCAAACATAAGAATAGACATTCTAATTAAATGTCATTCCATTCTACTTTCTTTCCAATAAATCGAACACTAGATACCTACAATTAGTGGCATAGGGAGCATGGGACCAGGGGGTCACGTGCTCCCCTGGATTTTGGAAATTTTTTTTTTTTTTCAAACATAAAGAAAATATTTTAAATAAAAAATTAAAAAAATATTATTAGAGTGAAATGTCAATGACATTTTAAAAATTATGAAAACAATAATGGTTGTTTTGATTGAAAATGAAGAGACTATTATAAATAAACTATATTAGCTATGAAATTTTTTGAATGTAACAGCGATGTCATTATTAGTGATATGCAAAAATAAGTAATCTCACTATAAAAATATGAAATTTATTGGATTGTTAGTTACATTTGATATGTGAGATTCACTTTCTATGTGTTTATTTACCATTAGTGGGTGATATCGCATACTAATGATGACGTGGTATTATTATTATATTGAATTTTTAATCAAATTTTGTATCAAAAAATAATTTATCATTATATAATTTATTTTAAGGCTTATATCCATATTTTTTTTGTATTATCCATGATACACTAGTTACAAATAACATTCAGCTTGTTTGTTTTCAGTTTTCAGAAAATTCAACATTTGTATTTTTCTTTTTTTAATGTTTTGAATAAATTTTTTCAATATTTTAAGCCTTTTTTTTAAAAAAAATTTAGACACACCTAACATAAATACACTTAAAAAGTATAATATTTGTGAAAAAAATATTTAAAAAATACATTAAATACCAAAAAAATACAAACAAAAAAAATGAAAATTCAGTATACTTTTATATTTTTCTATATTTATTAATTCTTTAAAATATTTTTTCACAAATATTTTACTATTTAGATGCATCTAAGTAAGGTATATCTAAAAAAGTAAAAAAAGTACTTAAAATTCAAAAAATATTCACTAAAAACAAAAAAAATACGAAAAATAAAAAATAAAACTCAGTTTTCAAAAAACTGAAACCAAACACATTTTTTTTTTTTTTTTGATGTTTCTTGAAATCAATCGTAAAAACTTGGGTGAAATATTTTTATAAAAATTATTGTAATTAAAAAGTGTTCTCTCTAATTTAATTTTCTGACTCTGCCACTGCCTACAATAAATAGGAAATGTTCTAATGCCTTCCTTGAGTTCATTAAAAAAAAAAAACACTTTCTGCTTTGGAATATCTTATGAGTTGTGGAGTTGTTAATCAACATCAAGGATGGACAAAAGAAGGAGGAAGGATAGAATAAAGAAAAAGGAAATTAAGCACAAAATGGGCAATGCATTAACCCCAATTTAATTAGGCCTGTGCAAGGAATTCGTGAAATCCGTAATCCGATCCAGTCCAATCAAATTCAGTAGGTTTGGATTGACTTTTTGAATCCGTGGTTCGGTTCCGGATTGAAAAATTAAAAATCCGTAATTTACAGATTGGTTCCGAATTAAACCCCACGGTTCCGGATTAGAATCAATCCGGACCGTATACAAATAGTCTATATTTTTATTATACATCATTCTACATAGTATCTTCTCTTATTTCATATAAAACTTAAATTCAAACCTAAACTTACATAGTATCTTCTTTTATTACTTTTGTTTGCTAGTTTTTAGTGTTAATTTGTAATGGTCTAAATACTTATGATGGAACTAGTTTTCTTATGGTTATTTAAATTCTAGAACAGTTTGTCGATATTATGAAAAGACATGTTGTTATTGTGAAACTAATATGGTGCTATATATATATATATGAAATTAAAGTGTTATATATATTTTTTTGTTATTTAATTATGTAAATCCGTGGTCCTAAACCGATCCAATCCGTATTTAAATAGACTGGCTCGGATTGGTTCCACGATTTAAACGGATTGGATTGGTTCCAATTTTTCAGGATCCGTAGATAACGGATTGGTCCTGATTTTATTCCAATCCGGACCATGCTCACCCCTAAATTTAATCTCCTAAGTTAGGTCATTAAATGGTGGGCCTAGTTGCCGGCCCATGAGATCATCTTTTAATTTCTTATTTGCTACGGCAGGATACAGACACCATGGTTGATGAGAAAATGATATGATCAAAAAAAATATTTGGTCAATAAAAATATGAAATGAAATAATTTCTTGAGGATATTTAGAGAAGCCACTGTACCTTTCTTTAAACCAAACCCCCACATATAATTGATGTCATGGTGTGGCTGCTTGCATTGCCTTCTGCATTAAACAAATAGTTTGATCAATTATTAACTCATGAAATCTACTTACTTCATAGCCAGGGAAGTCATTTTTTAATTCACATGTCAAGAAAAATATGAATTTATTATAATCTTACAGATATATTTGGATCATAAATTTGAATAGAGATTTAAAAAAAGAAAGAGAAAATATGAGAAAAATATGGATGAAATATAAATTAAATTTTTCCACAATTTTCCTTTTTTCTTTCTAAATTTTTATCCAAATTCATAATTGAAACACAATGTAAGATTTCTATTGACAAGTTAAGGCATCATAAGCATCAAGAAGCATAAATTACAAGTTAATATATCTCACGGAGCGTTTGACCATAAGAACCATTCCCAGAGTTTGTGCCCAGTATTACCAATAGGAGCAAAACCACAGATATCCTTGGTACCTGAGAAAATGGGTAAATTACACTAATAGTTCCTATACTTTGGGATTTATGTTACTTTAGTTTCTAATTTTTTAATTGTGACACATTTGACCCTGAATTTTGAATCTTGTTCCAAATAAGGACAATTGAAGATATCATTAGATTTTTCAAGGGTAAATTATCAATTTGATAAAATATAAACTAATTTGACAAAAATAAATGTCAAACAAATATTTTTGAATTTTTAAAAATTATTTCTACCTACTAAAAATAAAATTATGTAAAATTGATAAATATTTTAAACATTTATTTATTTTTTTTACCAAATTATTTTTTATTATATGTTTGGATAATGATCATGTAAAATTAATTTTTAAAAATTAATCGTGTAATTTTTATCAATTTTACATAATTTTATCATTGGTGAATAAAAATAATTTTTTAAAAATTAAAAATATTTTTTGACATTTATTTTTGTCAAATTAGTTTATATTTTATTAAATTGACGATTTTGCCCTTGAAATTAAACAATGGTATCTTCAATTGTCCTTATTTGGAACAAAATTCAAAATTCAGAGTCAAATATGTCACAATTAAAAAGTCGGAGACCAAAGTGACACAAGTTTCAAACTATAGGAACGTTGGGTGTAATTTGTCCTAAGAAAATTGAATTTGCTATGGATGCAAACATAAAGTTCAAGGTGATTTAGAAGAACTGGAGAGAGAGAGAGAGAGAGAGAATTTTCGGTTCCTCTTTTCTGAAAAAAAAAAGAATCGAGTCAGTCATTCAAATACTTGGAAGAGAATCAGAATACAAAAAATAAAAATAAAAAAACTTAAAGAAGAATTAAAATATTTGATATTTTCAATTTTTTATTAGCTTGCAAAAGAAAGGAATTATTTGGGTGGAAAATGAGCAGGTAATCAAAAAATACAATGAAATCTTAAAAATCTAATTACATAATATAGAAAAGCTAAAATGATTGTAAAATTTTGCAGGTTATGTGACTTTCGGCAGAAAGATAAGTTGCTGAAAAACTTGAAATGTAACTCTTTTGATCAAAACCAAACCTGAAGAAAAACTCCAAATTTTCTAATTGTAAAATTTATAAATGGACAAGTAAGCTTATTTCTGATTCGATTTTTATACCCCAAAAAAAAATGGTCCATAAAAAATATCTATAAGAAAATATATAAAACAAAGAAAATAAATTTTGCCATGTACATTTTTATGATCAAACCACATAAAATTTAGAGCTAAGGGTGTCAAATAACATAGTGAAAGTCCTGAAATTCCAATTTTATTCTCATTCTTAACATCTCAAACCTTAATTCTAACCACCACCCACCACCACCAACTCCAGCCACCCTCACTCTCCCACTCCCTCTCTCTCTCTCTCTCTCTCTCTCTCTCTCTCTCTCTCTCTCTCTCTATTTGTCGAAGTGGTGGCGGAGGCTAGGAAGGGGAATGTTGAGGTGGGGATTGGCAATTGAGGGCGGGGAGGCTGTAAATGAAGCTGCCAGAGGTGAGGGTGGCGTAAGAAGGTAAGGCTGGGAAGGGAGCTGCCAGAGGAAAGCAGTGACGGGATAGGGGTTCAAAGAAATAGGGGTATAATTGAGATTAAGGTGGGTGCTAAAAAAAAAATGGGGATAAATTTAGATAGGTGAGGTACAAAGAAGTGGGTGATCCAAAGAAAATAAAAAATGGGAGTTATTTAGCACTACTTTTTCATTCAAACAATTGACATTATAATTGCTAAGACAACTAGTGCTAACTGATATATCCTTTCAGCCCAACCCAAAATCATTTTTCTAGAAAGCCCAACCCATTACCATACCTAGGAAGTGTAGAAGGCTCTGGACAGCAAACCATATAGCATACAAACACAACATTACATATATCAGTGGGAATCCAAAACTCAAACACTGATTGGCTAATGAGAAGCTGACATGGCATATCCACTAATAGCCCTAATAACTATCTTATCCTTCCTAACCCATATGAAGAAATACACACTTCCACTTTCCACATATTTACTTCAAATCTCTCCATTAAAACAAACAACAAAACAATTCCACTTGACACACAGAAAGCTTAAAGAAAAGCATAGTGAAATTACCTCGAAAGTTTAAAAGCCATGGCTCTCCAAGCAACTTCTTTACTTCCATCTGCTATCTCAGTCTGCAAAGAGGTATGCTGCTAATAAAGCTGTTTCAATTTCATTCCATTTCTGTGCTTCTAATATACGTGTGTATTGAACTTGTACCATATGTTTGACAGGGGAAGCCCAATGCTTGTTCTCTGAAGGACACAAGTCTCTTTGGAGTTTCAGTCTACAACCTCAAAGCTGAATTCAAGCCATACCCCATTACAAGCAAGGTAACATACTGATACCCTTTCTCTTTCTTTTTCCTCCACAGTTCTGACAGCCAAAAAAAGATTGGCAAGTTAGAAACATTTTCCTGAAAAACAAAAGAATATAATATGACAGAAGCTTCATAGATGACACCTATTTTTCACTGATAATGTGCATGTGAAAAAAATACACGGGCTCAAGGGAAAAAAAAAAATCAAACTATTTTTTTCGAGAAAGACTTTGTCCAGAAAAACACAGAAGGAAAACATCAAAATAAATCAAAAGGGCAGTCCCAGGTGCACAGCACAAGGGCTCCCACCATTGCAGGATCTGTGGAGTTTCAGATGTAACCTTATACCGCATTCAGGAAAAGGTTTTTTCTGTGGATTAAACTCATGACACCCAGGTTGCAATGGAACAACCTTACCATTACGCCAACCCTAAATACATCAAAATAAATTGAAAAAAAAAAAAAAAAAACCTGAACAAGTTTCTAACTTCCATCACGCAGACTTGAAATCTGGTTACAACCTAAGAAGCATGGACATAGACACGTGACACGACATGGACATGCGGACACATAAGTTCTCAAAAAATGCAAGACACGACACGTTGGGAATATGTCACGTTGGGAACACGTTCAAAACATATATTTTTATATTTTTATTGTAAGTATATTTTTAAATATTTAATATGTATTTTATGTCAAATATTTAATTTTATTAAATTTATCAACCTTAGGTATATTATTTTAGCCAAAAAATAATTTTTTATTTTTTTATTTTTTTATTTTTTTTTGTGTGAAAAAAATAGTACTCAGCATGTCCTTAACATGTCCCTAACGTGTTCTCAGCATGTGCCCTGCGTGTCTTAACGTGTCCGCAACATGTCCAAAGTATCCCAGCATGTCCAACACGTGTCTAGGGCGTGTCCATGTTCGACACGTGTCAAACACCTGTACGTGACCTCCGGAGAGGTGTCCGTGCTTCATAGGTTGCAAAACAAGTTAACCAGCTGAAGCAGAAATTTCAAAGCATAATGTTTGAAAACCAAAATGTGCCTGGACAACAAAAATAGGAGTCTAGAATTCAGCAAACCTTGGTTAACTTGGAAACAGGAGTATAATTTTACAAGGGGCTTTAATTAATTAAAATTGAAGTTGTTAATTCCTTTCTTGTTCAGCATCTGAAAACACAGTATCTCTTTCAGCATGAATGTGAAGAAATATATATGAATGGAATATCAAATATAATAACGGAGAATTTGTAA
This sequence comes from Camellia granthamiana, assembly GCA_036172215.1. Taxonomy (NCBI): domain Eukaryota; kingdom Viridiplantae; phylum Streptophyta; class Magnoliopsida; order Ericales; family Theaceae; genus Camellia; species Camellia granthamiana. The sequence continues at coordinate 43,149,367 of CM069911.1, forward strand.
ATGTTGTGACTAGTAAAAGTTCTCAAGTCAACAGTTCAACAATGTAGAGCATCTACAGCCTAATTTAGGTGAGTAGTAGAAAAGATCCTCCACCTTTTCTTATGGTTAGACTAGTCCTTCTGGAGTGTGATGGATTTGATCCTTGGAATTGTAAGCCATGCCATCATCTTTTTTAATAAAGATTGAGAGCTCTAATTTTAAAGTTCTAAAGAGAGCTTTAGTGATGTAACAAGGAGTAGGACCCACATGTGATGTGATGTGTATGCCTATATTTTGGTTTTTTTATTTTTTTTTCCCCTTTTGCCACATTATTAGAGTTCTTTAGAGTTCCAAAATTAGAGCTCTCTATCATTGTTATCATCTTTTTAGGCTCCATTGGTTCCAGGAAAGAACAAGGGGAAAAGAAAGTTCAACAATGGCTTCCTTTTTCTTTCTTTTTTTTTAAACCCAACAAATGGCTTCCTTGTTAAACACCTCTAAGCATATGTCTCACACTCTTTTCACAGAAACACACAGAACAATAAAATCATTACACAACACAACAGCAGCTAATTGTAGAAAGTTCAGAAGTAGTTTCTTGGTATCCCTAAAACATGCAGGATACACATGTTTCAAAATGACATAGAGAAGGAACATAGAGAATTCTGACTGCACAAAAACCAACTATTATTTGCTTCAAAGTGAATAAGATAAATATTGACTTAATGCAAATGCTACGTGATACACACTAGAAATGAGCTTTTACTGAACTGGACTTCATATCTGCCCTTGAAACTATGAAACACTTAAGCTTCTTAAACACTAAAGCTGTGTGCTTGGTTGGAAGATTTGGAAAAAAATTTGGAAATGGAAAGGGGAAGGGGAAGGGGAAGGGAAAACGTACGTGAAATGTGAATAAAATATATTTACATTTCACCTAATTTCATATACTTTTTTTTTTTTTTTTCCAAATCATTTCCCAAATCTCCCAACTAAACACAGCGTAAGAATTATAAAACTGATCACTTGGATACAATCAGACTGTCAGTCTTGATTAGGCGTTCATATTTTTTCTGTGCTTCATGACTTGCAGGAATTCAAACGAAAAATCTCTGTTAAACCTATTGTAGTCCAAACAGTCACTACTACTCCAGAAATCAACCAGGCTGCACCAGAAGCAAAGAAAACTTTGAGAAAGGGCAATGTTATAATCACTGGAGCCTCCTCTGGGCTAGGTCTAGCCACAGCAAAGGCTTTAGCTGAAACAGAAAAATGGCACATCATTATGGCCTGTAGAAACTTTCTCAAGGCCGAAAGGGCAGCTAAATCAGCTGGCATTGCAAAGGAGAACTACACCATTATGCATCTGGACCTTGCTTCCCTTGACAGTGTCCGCCAATTCGTAGATAACTTCCACCGTTCAGGAAGGCCACTCGATGTGCTGGTTTGCAATGCTGCGGTCTACTTGCCTACTGCGAAGGAGCCAACTTTCACTGCTGAAGGGTTTGAACTCAGCGTTGGCACAAACCATCTTGGACACTTCCTCCTGTCAAGGTTACTGCTTGATGACATGAACAAATCAGACTACCCATCGAAGCGCCTAATCATTGTTGGCTCCATAACAGGTATACTAACTTGGATTCAGAATCTTGATGCTTCTAACTGGTCAAGTCGTCACTCAAGTGATGAATTACAAATTTGGGATGTAGAGGGAAGACGTCAAGAAGAAGAATCATAAAGCTCGTTCAGTAAAAAAATCCAGTAACAATAGTCAAAATATTATAGTAATAAAAATGAAAATAAGGTTAGCTAAACAAGTCCAAAAAAAGAGAAACTTGGAAGTACATGATACAATTAGATGAGAAGCCCTTAAGTCTAGTTAAAAGACTAGCATAAGTTATCTAGAGTAAGACTTCCCTTCTGTGAGAAAGTTTAAGGCTGTGTAACGTTTCAGAGCTAATTTGAACAAGGCGTTTGTTTACAAATTTTAAAAATTAATTCCACGTCTACTTTTGAAAACACTGTTGAAGGCGGAAAAATTTGGACTAACCGATCGTCTCATCAGACATCCTACCGGACATCCCACTAGTCATCCAGCCAGTTGACCGGAACAGTGTAAATTTATTTTTTTTTATTTTTATTTTTATATGCAATTGACACGTGTTAATTTTTATATATTCAATAAAACATATTTTTTAAATTTTTTTATAAGTTTTAATAGAATTTTGAGTTGTGTTTGGTTATGAATTGTAAGTTTTTGTATCAAATATCATATGTCACATCAAAAAAATTTCACTCAATTTAAAACTTTTTTCAAAACTCTTTTTAAAACTCATTCACCAAACAAATTTTCCACACTCAAATCATCATAATTCCAAAACTCATAAACTCAAAATACAACTCTATTATCAAATCATATTTAAAAAATTCTACCAAACAGAACCTAAGATTCTTGCGGAATTTGCAGTATAGGCTGACACCAAAGCCTAATAATCTGTCACTCTCTCCGGATAGGTCCTCTAATTAACATCGGAAAACTATTATAGAGAGGAGTCACTACTTTCCTTCCCTAACAGTAAAAACTGACTAAGGTGTCGTTTGGTAAATAGGTTGGTTTTTTGACTTTTTTGACTATTTTAGCCTGGACTAAAAATCTTAGTTTGGGAAGTACTTTCTGACTTTTTTAGCTTTTTTTTTTGTGAGAGAATAGTGTAATGATTATGGATTGGATGTGATATTTTATTTTTTGTAACTAAAATAACCTATTTTGTCTTTTGTGGCTAAAATAACTAAAAAAGTTTGGGTTAACTCTTCCTAAATAGAGCTTAAAATGATAACGTTCATGTATAGTTCCTGATTTTTAAATATGAATAAAAATTTGAGAAAGTGAAAACAAATTAACTATAAGCAGGATGACGTGGTTCTAAAGCTCTATTGCGTTCATGGATTTAATGAGAGAAAAGAAAACACAATGCAAAGAAAGATCATTTTCGCTCATTTGCCTACCATTGAGGAAAGCAGAGGAGAAATCTCTAAAATGAAATGCAAGTTTTTTTCCCCTCCCGTTGTTGATGTCTTACCATTTCTGAAAGTCTTTGGCTGTGTTTAGAAGGATTTTCAAACTATAAATCTACCCACACATTCTAATATCATGTTTGGATAGGGTTTTCAAACTATATTTCCACAACAAACAAAAAACTTTGCAGAAAACTGTCATGCGAGATTTTCAAAAAAAAAAATTTTGAAATTTGGCCAAACTGATCGTTCGGCCGGTTGATCGGAATACAAATTTTTATTTATTTTTTTTTTTCAATTGACACATGTTACTTTTTATATATTTAAAAAAAATATTTCCGAATTTTAAAAAAAATTTATGAGCTTTAATAGAATTTTGAGTTGTTCATTTCGCTATGAGTTGTAAGTTTTTATATCAAACATCATATGTCACATTAAAAATTCTCCACTCAATTCAAAACTCTTTTCAAAACTCATTCACCAAACAAATTTTCCACACTCAAATCATAATTCCAAAACTCACAAACTCAAAATACAACTCCTATTCTCAAATCATATTTAGAAAGCTCTATTAAACGTTACCTTTAAATTTTAATTTTTAATTTTTCTGGAATTTCAGGAAACACAAACACCTTGGCTGGGAATGTGCCTCCAAAGGCTAACCTCGGGGATCTGAGGGGACTCGCAGGAGGCTTGAATGCGATAAATGGCTCACCCATGATAGATGGGGGTGATTTCGATGGTGCCAAGGCCTACAAAGACAGCAAAGTATGCAACATGCTAACAATGCAAGAGTTTCATAGGCGTTACCATGAGGAGACAGGAATAACTTTTGCTTCCCTCTACCCTGGTTGCATTGCTACGACAGGCTTGTTTAGGGAACACGTCCCCTTGTTCAGGCTACTATTTCCACCCTTCCAAAAGTACATCACCAAGGGTTACGTCTCTGAAGAAGAAGCTGGAAAAAGACTTGCACAGGTCAGTTAAAAAACACATCATAAAACTATATGTACTTATTTTCATTCTAACCTGTGCGCCAACCTGACTACCCTCTCTGATCCAGGTGGTAAGTGAGCCAAGCTTAACAAAATCGGGAGTATACTGGAGCTGGAATAAGAATTCTGCCTCATTTGAAAACCAGCTTTCTCAAGAAGCCAGTGATGCAGAGAAGGCACGTAAAGTATGGGAGATCAGTGAGAAGCTTGTCGGATTGGCTTAACAAGGAGTTACAGACACAGAATTCAGTAATAAATTTCAGACCTATGAGAAATACTACTGAGAAACTGATCTATAAAGTACTCAATGATTGTAATCAGTTTTCTCCTGTTATACAGAAACTTTACTAGAAACATGACACAGTAGTGTTTTTTTTATCAATTTCAGACCTATGAGAAATACTACTGAGAAACTTATCTGTACAGTACTCAATGATTGTAATCAGTTTTCTCCTGTTATACAGAGACTTTACTAGAAACATGACACAATAGTGTTTTTTTGATCAACAACATGACACAGTAGTGTTATTCATTACTTTGTCAAATTGTTTTAAAAATACAAACAAAGAAAATGGCAACTTACAGCAAATCAGAACAGTTTTAACCCGAGAAACTTCCTACAAAATGATCCAAACCTGAAGGATTAGAATCCTCAACCTGGATGTGACCAATAGACTTTTGAACATGCACCACAAATGGAAACTTAGGCACCAATTCTTTTGTATTAGATATGAACAAACTAGCTCATGGAAGTTGTTTCTTGCACATGTGAAATAAGATACTTGTGTATCTCTATCTTCTTTATGGAACTCTTTTCCTCATAAATGGCAAAATGTGAGAGAGGATTGGTGGGGTGGGGGGGGGGGGGGGGGGGGGGGGGGGACATAACCTCAATAAACTATTTCATCAATCTTTAACAAACTTCAAAAACCTGACAAAGCAGCAAAATAGTCGTGTCAAAGGTTTATGGAATGAAAAGAAATTCCCAACAAAAACCAACTTAATTGTGAGCAAGTTTGACTTCATCATCTCATGAGAAACGTGTGTAACAGCAGAACTGATTCCTGCCCCGCCCAGTGGCTCTCAGTTTGCTCTACTTTGCAACATCAGTTGAATGCACAAAAACAAGCCTTCTACTTGGCATAATCTGATTGTGCACTAATCAAGTGAAAAACATGACAAAAAGATCAGACAGAAATATTGGAACCACATTTATTTTGTTTCTTACCATTGAAAGAGGACCTATCATTTGAAATGAACAGTTTGCTGAAGATCTGAATGACCTGAAACACCTTGTAAACAGATCAAGTGGGGATTATTCAATAATTAACCTTATATTCACAACATACAAAAGTTATAACAATACCAAACCTACAAAATTCTACCCACACTCCACATTATCATCAATGTGCAGTTAAGGGGACGCCTAAAATGACTAGATAACATTCCAAAAAACCGTACAGAACAAATAATAAATGATAAAATAAAATAAAATAATTTTATAAAATAAATAAATTTGAGCATAACTTTAAATATATATATATATAAAGCCAGAGAAACTAATGACAGACATCAAATGATAGATTACAATGGTAAGTTAAGAATTGTTCGATCTTCCCACAGGAGAATAAGACAAACAGATTTCAGCAGGCCAGGGAAAAGCACACAATAATGTGTGCTCCCCATCTTAGGAACATGATGAGATAAACATTTCAAAAGTGTGCCTGAGCATATACCTATTAACCCATTCAACCATATGTAGTATGTTAATTGCAGGGACCTCTTACGGGGTTGACGAATCCACTCCAGAACCACGATTTCGCGATTCAACGAAAACATCTAGTTAGAAGTGTGTCCCTGTCATGAAGAAACCATATTCCCTAGGATGAAACCTCTCAAGCACTGGTGCAAGTGCCAGAGGAAACCCAAGACCTTGGCATTGGGACTCATCAGAGACCACAAATGTGTGGCTACTGATGGAAGCTGCAGAAGTGTTCAGGTTTCTTGACTGAACTGAATTTGCATTAAGGGCCAAGGACAATCTGCAAAAGAGGCGTAGGAGCAAATACCCAAAGTCATGGTAGGGACTGATTCAACACTAGCCATAGAGCCAATCAAGGAGAGCAAAAGGGGGGATCAACCCCAAAGAGCACTCAACAGAAATGCAGGTTCCTCATGCAGAAAAATGATTACAAGATCATACATACCCTCAACGCAGGAAATTCCTGTGCTCACTATCTGGCAAATCAAGGTGCAGACCAGAAGATTTCCTTGGTGTTCCTAGACACCTTGAATGGGGGTTTTACAAGGCACTTGATTGCAGTCCTGTATGGGCTTTCGAACACCCTCCTTGTTACAGAGCTTCACCTCCTATCCATCTGACACCAACAAAATAAGAATAAAGCAGAAGTAGCAATGACCTTACACGCATATTTTTATCATAAATCACGAGAACTGAGTAATAACTGAACCATGCCAATGACTTGCCAGTATGTCCAGCACTGACTATAAACTTTTGTTTGTAAATCAAATTCTAAAGCTGAAGTGATCAACAATTACATCATTAGGGTGATTTAACCCTTTGCTTTTTGCAATTGATCTAGCCCTCCCAATTGCAAGTTGAAATTTGCTTCTGAGATAAAAAAAAAAAAAAGGCAATTTGAGCTATTTAGTTGCCACCTTGCACAGGTACAACATAAATAGAACACCTCGTGGAAAAGTTTTCGTAATAAAGAAATTACCCATTTTCACTTAAAACACTAATGACATCACATGTTCTTTCACTTTCTCATCAAGCAGTGCAACTATGGGAGAACTCCTCAAAGACAGAAAAATATTCCAGCAGACTCAAGCAACCATGGCACATTCTCCCAAAATATATATCCAAAAAAATCCATAGAGCACGTGTAAACCAGAAAATGAAAGCTACTGATTTCCCTTTTTTTTCTTACTGAGAAGCAAAGTGAAAGACACTGAGAACTTGGTTCATCATTTCTTTCACCTACCTATACCATAATTCCAGTCACAACAGATTCATTGAGCAACTCTTGAGGAAAGTATTAATGCTTGATGATTAAAGTATATTTGTTTCTTCCATTTCAGACATCATGGTGATTATTTGTTTGAATTACTGCATTCAACCAACTGAAAACACAATCTCAGAAATTAAGTTTCAAGTTGTAGTTTCATTGAAATCACCACATTCCACATATACTCCTATGATGGATCATTAGGTACATGATAAGAATCATCTGTAATTGTATTCCTGCCAACAAATGCACATATGCATGTTACAACTTACAAGTAAAACAACAATTATCCATATTCATCATTTAAGATAAACAACATAAAATGAAAACAAACATTTGTTTGAAGAAATAAAGAGGGTCCACCATATAATTGTAATAAACCAACAGAAATTGCTTCAAAATAAGTATAAGCTCTCAAGATAGTAACTAGAAGACACAAAATGATGTGAACAAAGCTCCTAAATCACATGAAAATAGCAGCTAATGTAGGGTGGTTGCGTATTTCTACTTTTGCTCAATTACATAACCAGGATGCATGAAGCTTTAAAAGCATGGGCAACTAGTGTTTGCTATTCTCAGCAGAGCTCTCTTCCTTTCCGAGTGCAATAACTACTTTCTTCAAGATGGCTTCTGTTGGCTGGTGGGAATTCTCCACAGCCTTGGATATTGCCTGCCATTTCTCACCATGCTTTGGCTCTGCAGCAATGCATCTCTTCAATACATCCTTCTGGTTTTCCTCTGTTCCATGCTGAAGTTCAAATTTGTAGTATAATGCCCAATAATCCCCAATGTCTGGTGCAAGAGTCACTGCCCTGTTAAGCCAGTTCCTTGCTTTGTCTACCTTCCTATCGAGCCAAAATAGTTTAGCGACAGCAGCAATGACATGTGGATCCTGGTCCAATTTCTTGAGAGCATCCATGCTCTTGGTTTTACGTTGGGGACGGGGGACCATCTCAATTGAAGCTGCCCATAAAATACCACTATTAGAGCACTCCTGCAATGCCTTAGCCATCAGAATATCTGCTTCCTTCTTATAGCCATGCCTGGATTCAGCTCGTACTGCAGCAAGCCAGAGTTCAGGGTTCTGAGGATTCTTCTTCCTGGCCATGGTGAGAACTGCTCGGGCTTTACTCAATCCATTCATCTTCTCCTCAAGGTTAGCAAGCGAAAGCCAAAGGGGAATACAACTGGAGCAGTGCTTCAAACCTGACTCATAGGCTTCCTTAGCCTGTTCCAAGTTACCAAGCCGTTCCTCCAGCTGCCCAAGCATCAACCATAATTTGAAAAATGACGGGAAGAGTTTCAGCCCTTCATCAAGTAACCTCCTCTCCTCGTTAGTGTTTCCCAATTCTCTCTCAACAATGGCAGATTTCATCCATACCCTTTCTGTACCTCCTCTTTCTCGAGCTTTAGCAAGAAGCATTCTTGCCCTCTCAGGTTCGTGGTTCTCAAATTCAAGTTTGAATGCAGCAAGCCAAATCTCCTCAGAGTTGGGAATAGCAGCATAAGCTTCCTGAAGAATTGCTCGGGCTGCAGGCACATCGCCAGCAAGCCACTTCTCTTTGGCACCCATTAACCATAGAACTTCAGCCTGCGGCCTGTAAGTTACTGCTTTACGAAGTAGAGCATCAAGAGATTCCCTGGTCCCATGGCTTTTTTCAAGCTGTGCTGCTTTGAGCCAAATACTCTTCTTAGTTAAGAAAACTGTAAGAGCATGAGCATAGATAGCTCTAGCTGTCTCAATAGAACCCCTTTTCTTGCACTCCTCTGCATCAGCAACCCACGTCCTTTTCCGATCTTCTTCCTCCACTCCAATCCCAATCGTATTGTGAATGATAGCCTGGCAAGTGGCAACAGACCCTGCTCGTTCAGCAGCCTCAGCCTCTTTCATCCAAGCTTCTCTGTCAATAACCACTCCTTCCCTTTGCAAGGCCCTAATACCCCTTTCTATAATCTTTCCAACCATAGCAGTATTTCCATTAGCTTCTTCCAATTTTGCAGCAGTAATCCAGATAGCTGGCTCCTTGGATAGCCTCTCCCTTGCCTTATTGAGAACCTTCTTCGCATTGTCATAAGTTTCCAACCTTGCAAGAGCAAGCCACAACTCCACATGCAAAGGACAGCATTCGACAGCTCTCTGCAGCAAAAGCCTTGCATCCTCCTCATTTGCAAGCTCCACAACAGCCTTCCAGAGCCTCACAGAATCAGGTATGTGTTCAAGTCCTTTCCTCAAGACCCTACTTTTATTTGCATCATCATGCTCTAATTTTGCAGCTTGCATCCACAACTTCACAGAGTTGGGAATTGCCTTCACTCCCTTGGCTATCACAGCCTTTGCTTCATCAGGGCTCGACAACCGACATGCCTCCAACCACACATCCTCATTCTTGGGACACTCCTCACAACCTTTCTTTATCAACTGCCTTGCCGCTGCAATCTTACCTGCAACTTCCTCCAACCTCGCAGCAGCAATCCAACCCGGTGGGTGTTTTGGATTTGTTTGGATAACTGACTTAAGCAACAACCTAGCCTTCTTAATATCAGATATCTCTGCATCACTAGTAATCTTCATACTCTTAAGATCAGTTAAATACCCCTTCGGATCAACGACAGTTAAACCTGACACAGAATCAGAAAGCCTATCCAACTTCAGTGACAGCACAGTCCCTCTTCCCTCACCCACTGCAGTCAAATCTGTGACCGGGGTCTGTGCCCAAGGGGTCTCCGTCCCTCCTGCTGCCCTACTCTTTGGATCCAACGCGGTAACATGTTCTTGTTCTTGCCTAGCCTTCTCAAGCAGCGTATCAGGAACTGGCACAAAACTCTCAAACCTCTTCTTCTTATTCCTCAACGAATAATCACCAATTTCTGGAATACTATCCCATTCATTTGCTGACATTGTATACAACTTCCTCTTCAAATCAGAAAACTGTTCAGTAATCTTCGGGTTAGAGGCACGGTACTTCTCAATCTCTTGCTTCAACCTAGCCTCCCTCCTATCCTTCCGCCTCAAATCCATTCTCTTATCAATGGCGTCCCACACGGCATCAGCCTCCCTATCTTCGTCATCATACTCGGCCGATGCAAACAACCCAACATCGTTCCCTTCAAACTCATCAAACTTCTGATTCTCATCGTACCCTTTATCATCAGTCTCATCTTCTTCCTCCTCCTCACCAGCACCTTTCCCCCTCCCGCGGCCCACCCCAGCCGGACCCGCACCGCCAATCGTGGTGGCAGACCGGTCAGGGAGGTCAGGAGCGGCACGGGCAGGACCAATATCGGACCGGGTGGTGAACCCGGTGGCACCACGACCCAGCCCAGCCACATAATTCGGCGGAGGCTTGGTGTTGAGGAATTCTAACCTACTCTTAGGTACCACGGGGGCTTGCATACCTCCGAGGAGAGGGAAATATAGGGTTAGGGTTGAATTGAGCCCAACACCGAAGGCTGAGATGGTGGCGGTTCCATCGCCACCGATTAATCGGCGGGAGGACAAGAATAGGCGTTGAAGGGTCACGGGAACACCTGACTTGCGCTCGATTTCGAGGTGTAGGGCTTGGAGAGAGGTCGTGGTGGGGTCTAAGTGTAGGGTTAGGGTTTTGTTGTCTGGGGATTTGAGGAAAACCATGTCGTGATGTGTTGTGATAGTGACAAATGAATGAGATTAGGGTTTCAGAAGTACCTTGGATATTGAAGACGAAGAACGTGGTTGCGTTGCGTGATCTTCAAGTCCCCAACATTGAAGAGGTGAAGACGATTGTGATACTGTTACAGTAGTTAACAGCGAGTTTATGCTACTGATTCGAGAGTCGGTGATTTGGATTGACCAATTATTTTTAAGAAATAATAATTACATATTCATAAAAAATAAAAAATAAAAAAACATTGTGATAAATTCAATTCAAAGAAAAGAGGGTTGCCATTAGATTAAGAGCATCTCTATTAGTCTATCTAAATTTTACCTTAAACTATTATTAAAAAATTTATTCTTTATTTTAAGAATTATTTTTTCATCTACTTCTCTCAATTAACTCTTTATTCTTTTTTTATTTTATTAAAATAATATTTTTAATTACTTTTAAATTTAAAATTTTTTTTAATAATAAAATCAGCAAGCAAACACATGCAAGCAATGGCGAAAAATGAAGAATGGCAGTCAACCAGTTAGATCAATTTTGGGTATTTTTTTTTTTCAGCTACAAGGTACTCACGGGACATCTGGAAAGACATCTACTACATGGATTTAATGAAATAAAATAATAATTTATGAGTTATAAGGGAGCTATAGTGACTCCCTATAAATAGGAAGTCACTGTAGCAACACTTATATTTGGGGGGTTGGATAACCCCATATAATAGCAAAAACTATTACAGATGCTCTAAGGTGGTGCTTGTTTTGAGGGATTGAGGGGTGTGATTAGACTATTAGTCTATTTGGACTAATAATTCATTGTTTGGTTCAAAATTTTTGTATCGAACTATTAGTCCCAAATTTATTGGACTATTGTGTCCCATGGGGGGTGGGACACAAATGGAGGGATAAGGGGATATGAGATTAGGTGGTGAAATAACTATTTTGATCCCTTATTATTTAATTATGTATTATATTTAGTAAAATTCAATAAAATTTAAATGTCTCAATTTAAAAATAAAATAATTTTATTTAATTTTTTATTGATGCTTTATTTGTTTAATTTTTTAAAATAATTTTTTATAAATTTTTTATTGATGTTTATTTTAAAATTTTATTTATATTTTATTTTATTTCATTATTTAAATTTGAATAGATGTTTTATTTAATTTCATTGTTTAATTATTATTATTATTTAATTAAAAAAACATATATTTTTTTTGATATTTTATTCATTTAATTTTTTAAAAATAAATTTATTTAATTGTGTAAAAAATAAAATAAAATAAATTTTTATTTAATCTAGTGAAAAATAATTAAAATATTAAAGATATGTTTAATATTACTATTACTTAGTAAATAATTGAAAGGGGTGAAATAGTCATTTGAACATTTATCCTTCTTCATAATATCCCAAAAAAACATAGGATTCATATCCTATCCAACCAAATAATCATTTCCTGACATTTAATCCTATAATTAAACAAACATGATATACAAATCTAGTCCAACCAAATAGTTCAGGGAAAATGTATCCTAGGACTAACAGTCCGGTGGATCTCAATCCCCCTTATCCAGTCCGTCCAAGCAAACACACCCTAAGTGGATATTTTTTATTAGTAAAAAGTATACATTTTGTGAAATAATTTGGTGATAAGAACATTTTGTTTCCAATTTTACCCTTTGACTTTTTTTTTTATCTATTTCACTTTCGTTGACTATCTGTTCAATTTTTTCCTATCTATTCAATTTTTTTACCCTACATATTCAATTTTTTTCCTATTTGTTCAAAATTTTTACCCTATCTCTTTAATTTTTTAACTTTTTCAATTCAAAATTTCCCTATCTACTTAAATATTTGTCCAAATAAAATCCTATATGTCCAATTTTTTTTTGTTTAACTGTTCATTTTTTCACCCTATTTGAATAGATATGTCATCTTATATCTATCTGTTCAAATTTTTGACTATCTATTTAATTTTTTTCCTTATCGAATTTTTTTAACCCATCTGTTAAAATTTTTTAACCTATTTGTTCAAATTTTTTATCTATCTATTTAAATTTTATCTGTACAAATGTTCTATTCAAATTTTCTGTCCAAATTTTTTATTTATTTAAATTTCAATTTTTTTTCCTATCTGTTGAAAATATCTATTCAATTTTTTTAGATCCACTATCTATTGATAGACTTTCTCTTTATCTGTTCTAATCTTCTTGTATTATGTTTTAGAGCTGTTTCAACAAACACTTGGAGGTCCATACCAGATCCACCAATCTTGTGCAATGATCAAACACATAGACACATCAAAATAACAAAATTAATAATAATAATAATAATAATAATGGAAGTTTACACAATTGTATATGAAGTTGGAATTCTCAGCCTATCTATACTAATGAAAGTTTACACATATTTCAAAGCTCTAAAAATCTTCAAGCAATACAACAATATTTTCAACAATCCATTCAATTTTTTTTCCTTAAAAAAAAATTCACAAATCTATTCAAACCAAATACTAGATAGATTTGTTCAAACAAAAAAAGAGAAAAAGATATGTTTGGATTTGTTTTCATCCACAACAACAATAATGATCTAAACTTAAATAATAATAAGAAAAGAGAGATAATCAAATTCGAGAGAAGATGAGAGAGAAGAGTCTAAATCTATTCAATATACATGCAAAAAAATATATATATAGAGATCTGTTCAACATACATACAAAAATAAAATAAACAAGCAGAGAGATCCATAATTAGAATCACAGGCCCCAAAAATGGCTCAAAAACCAGAAACCCTAACTTCTTACTCATCGTCATCAATAGATCAAAGCTCTACAGAGGGAGGCTGATCTCAAATTTGTGCTCTCCAACACAAATTAGTGTGTATGTGTATATATATATGAAATAGATTTTAGATCATATATATAGATCTAAGCATAAGACTAGAGAGAGAAAGTGACCCACGGCGTCGAAGGAGGAGGAGGTTGCAGTAGATCTCGATCGGTGGCGGCAACGGATGTTGATATATCTGGATCATCGGCAAGAACACCAGAAGCGTGTAAACGTCCCCGAACGCCCCGGGAGGGATGAGTCCCCCGTTCCGTTCGTTTGTGAGTCTACTACAGTTCGGACTCAAATTGTCACGGTTCTTAATCTGAACCAAAGAGTCCAAATCTGGCAAATCGTTTTGAGAAAACAGATTTTTTGAAAGAAGTGCCAAACATGGACTGCTTTGCCAGATACAGAGTCGCCACCTAAATATTTTATTTTGAGAAATTTAGGAAACCCTGACTCGGTGCCAAAGGTCACGTGTCCGTCATCACCAAAGTTGCCTCGGCTCGGGAACTTGGGTACGATTGGGGAAGGTCAGCTATGAGCACCCCCTCTCGCCCGATCCGAAGATCGGCCTCTACTAACCGTGATATCTTGTTTTGAAAACATTATGTGTTCTTATTCCGGTTATTAGCCTAGAATTACTATGTTATGCGCACAGCAAACAAGTATAGACCAAATTGCCTAGATTGGAACAAAACATTACATGTTTGTTTTGAAAATGATTTGCTACTCGCAAGTAGGCTACAATGCAGATTTTACCACCCTCAAGTGGGCTTTAGAAAAGATGGTTTTGCCACTATCTAGTGGGCTCAAAACTCACAGTTTTAATGCATTATTCCAATTTAGGTGATTCAACCTCCATCCACAGACATTCAAGTAGTTATATCACATAAGCAACTAGCCTCATGGTAATCATGCTGTCATGGCAACACTCACACACATACAAGGATGCTGAAGCGTAAAAGCTCACCTAGTACTCCAAGTCAAAACAGAAACTAGTCAGTAATCATATGCATGATCCTAGTTCATGTTAAGATGGCTAATGCAACACATACAAAATGCAACTAAGATAGGCTCGGCTAATCTACAATGACATGTGAAATGCTACAACTAACACGTATTCAATTTGGAATTGAAATACAAATGCAGTTAGAATGATGCGCCGAGCCCGGTGCATGCAAGACAAATGTATGAATGCACGCATGCATAGCATAAGGTATGCTAATTTAGATATGCCCTAAACTAACCATCGAAAGCCAGTAAATAAAAGGGGAGAAAGACGTGGGGTTGGAAGACATACACACACTCACGCACACTTATTACACAATTGCCCTCACTCGGAGGGTCCGAAAGAATAATACAGTCCGAATAAATAAATAATACTAAACTAAATATTACAAGCTTCTAATTAATCTAACAAATTAAATGGGAAAGAAAGAAAAAAAAAAAAGAAAAAGGAAGGTGGCCGCAACCCTGCCTTGGAATGTGCGGATGATGCATGCTTGAGTCTGCCTCGCCCGGAAAGCCCATACCATACCACTGCTGCCTCTGTTTACACTGCCCTGCTTCTTCTGAAAACTGCCAAAGTCTTGGAATATGATCTATGGGTGCTGAGGAGTGCCACCGGCCAGACACAAATGCCACCGGCCAAAGAGGGAGACCACCGGCCACTTTTTTTTACTATCGGCCAAAATAAATGGCCGGCCGGCACTGTATTTAGCCGACCGGCCAAAACTCCCTGCAGAATCTGGTTTTTGACAGCAACAAAGGACAGACAGTGTATGGCATGGAATTTCAAGCAAATGTAAGCATGGCCACACTCCCCATCATGCAATGGACTCAAGGGAGCATGGCCCTCGGTCCTCGGGCCATCAATTGCACATTTTGATGCATGATGGCCTAAGAGGCCAAGGTTGCAATTCAATGAAGATGCATGCAACACACAAATGAAGACCAAGACCCTATCATGTTGAGGTCAAGGGGATTGGCGACCGAGGGTTGAGACGTGTTACATCACTTAAAGTATGAACGCTTCTCAATCCCCACACTTGGCTTGACACCCCAAACCAAGCAATGTAATGCATGTTATGCAAACATATCTCAAAAGATGCAACATAAGATAAAAATGCAAGGCATGCCAAATGCGATGCGACATATCATGGCAAGCGTGCAAAAGAAATAGCATGTGACAACACATTATGAGTCAAACATGCAACAAACATGTGACAAGCATGCAATGGTGGGCTTAAACCATAAAGGGGCAAACCTCAGCCCACCCCAAAACAGTGGCCAAAAGTGTCCCAAATAATGGACAAAATGTACAACAAACATGCAAGTCAAAGGGGCCCGAAGCTAAGGCACAAAAGCCAACTCAAACATGCCTAAAGGAAGATAAGCATGGGCATTTAGATCAACAAAAAAAAAACAGTGTTATAGCATGTGAGAATAAGCCTTAGAACCCATACATGGCATCCCAAATGACCCAAACACATAGGCATACACAATGCACATTTCAAGGCATGGAATCACAACGCTTCAAGACATGAAAGAGATGATAAATGGAGACATGTAAGCATGGTATAGGAACTGAAATAGCATGTTGAATGATTCCAAATCATTGAAATAGCCTAACCAATACATGTTTAGGACTCACATCCTTGGGGCTCACAAGCCAAAATGTGAAG
Organism: Camellia granthamiana; assembly: GCA_036172215.1. Lineage (NCBI taxonomy): Eukaryota > Viridiplantae > Streptophyta > Magnoliopsida > Ericales > Theaceae > Camellia > Camellia granthamiana. The sequence goes on from CM069911.1 coordinate 43,165,538, forward strand.
CAACTATATCAAACATGCTAAACAAGACCAAATCAGTGGCTAACAGATCTTAAGCATGACAAAATATGGCAAGGAACTTCACAAAGTAAAGCCAAGATATGAGAGCATGGTAGTCAAAAGTCATGATGCACTTCTAGGCATAAACAAGGGAATACAAAGCAAGTATATAAAGCATGCAAAGGGCCACAAATCCGACCAAAAACAGAGACAACATGTGACCTAAATAGCACCAAAAACATCTGATATGGAGCCAAAAACAAACCAAGCATGCATGTTGCTCTTTAAGCCAAAACAAGGATAAAAGAGGGACAAAGGGGAGAGGGGTGTCCCTCCCCTATACAAGACCTCAAACCCTCTTCTTCACCACTAAAAATACACTGGATTTCAGTGGTGAAAAGAACAAAACACTCAAGCAAGTGAAGCCTAACAATAGAAGTACCAAAAGGGGCCAAATAAGGCCTAAGAGGGTGAGTTCGACCCCAAACCACAAAGTGACCTTAATGAAGCATTTAAAGCATGCAAATATAAGACTTTTTTTAGTTATACACAAAGCTCAAATCAATATACAAGACAGGTCAAAAGCTAATGCAAGATTGGGGAAACTAAAGTAAAATAGTTACCCTTGAAGAACACCTCAAGAACAGCAAGTCCAGCCACTCTCTTCTGATCAAAACAAGTCCAAAAACTCAAGAACAAACCCTCTAAGTCCCTCAAAGTCGAAGTAAGGTGTGGTAGTGTGTGTGTGTTAGTGCAAAACTAAGGCAAAAATGCACTTTTAGGCCACAAAACACACACAAAGGATGAGAGAGAGGGGAATACAGAGAGAGAAAGAGTATATGACAGATGTGTATGTATCTAACCTCTGGTTTTTTGTTCAAAACTTCTAACCCTAGACAAAGGAGGAAGAAGGGTCCTTATATAGACATAGGAAATGGCTTGAAGCTTCTCCAAGAAGCTAAATGAAAAGGGGCAAAGGGTGCAAAGGAGTCAAGGCTTCTAGAGGAAGCTAAAACAGCTGGCCAAGCTTTCCCAAGAAGCTTGGCCAAAGGGTTCATCCTTCTAGAAGGAAAAGGGGGTCAAAGGCTCAAAGTGGTCATCCCCGTGCATGGGGAGTGGGGTCTGTGCCTCCCAGCTGGCACAGCTGGCATGCACCATGCCTTAGGGAATGCAGAAGGGTCACCGGCCGGCAAAATAGGTCACCGGCCAAAAAAAATGCCGGCCGGCCACACTAAGTGCCGACCGGCCATTGGTATCAATAAACCATGGCCGGCAGCAACAATGGATGGCCGGTGAGGCAGAGGGAAGGCCGGTGGGGTGTAGGGGTGGCCAAAAAGCCATTCCCTGCCTTCCAAGGCAAAAACACAAGTGTTTGGTACAAAACCAAACACTAAACGAACGAGTTAAGAGATCCTGAGGCGAGGCGCACAGCCGAGGCCTCCGGGAACTCAAAACGAACACGAACAAGGGTGATCACTGAGTGTTCAATCAGTGACGTCCAAGTCTTGAGGACGGTCAAAAATGGGGTGTCTACAAAGTGCATCCACACCAAATCGTTCCTGCAAAAAAAAAAATGTAGAGTTTGTCATGTCCCAACCCTAGTTGCTTAGGGTTGGAATCGTAACTTGCTAATTAATTCTAAGTTTAACAAATTAAATAGCGCAGGCGGAGGCAGAATGAAAGTAGGAAAGTAGTTAAGTACTGTAGACACCCCAATTTTGACCACTCGTAAGACTTAGGCGCTTGATTCCAAGCACTCGATAATGAAGGTTACATTATGTAAATGGTTTGAATTCTCAACAAAGAAATCCGATTTCAAGCTCTAAACAATCCCAACTTGTCATACCCACTGTATTTCTACCCTAGAAACTCAATTTTGAATATTGTACCAACCTGCATTGAACCTAACAGTGAAGAACAGTGGAAATACACTGAGGCCCGGCCGTGCCTTACTGATGGCCGGCCGTGGGTATCAATGCCCAGCCGGGCCTCTTGACTTTTCAAAGCAGATTATGTAAATATCTGCCAGCTGTCTATTTATGCAGATATTTTGATCTGCAGCTCAGTATCTATAAATACAAAGCTGCTGGACTAGGGTTGGGGAGGTTGGAGAGGTTGAAAGGTTGATATATATTAAGGTTTAGAGATACCAAATTATACAAGCATAATCCTTCTTTTGTAAGTCATCTTCCTACTTTCATAATCTTTATATCATCCATCCATACCATGTCAACATAAAGCTTGGACTTGGAACTTGATTGAGATTTGTGAACCATAACTCATACTTGAGGGTATTGGAATGAAGTTTGTTAACTAAGAGTTTACCTCTCTTTCAAAAGTATATTTTTGCATTTTCTTCTTTTACATTCTTATATTGTTTTCCTCTATTTTTCTTACCTTTATATACTGATTTTCAGAGTTGAATTGAGGCCCAAAAACATGATTTGAGGTCTTGAAATTAGAGGGGTTAGACACCCCTCTTTAGGCTTTATTCCATAGTTTTTTTTTTTCTCTACTCTTTTATTTATTTTCTCTTGCTTTTAGGTACTGTTTTTCACCCATTATGGGCTGTTTTAGGGTTGTTTTAAGTTATTTAAATAGCTTATGCTTTGATTAGTTTGCTTGTTGTCTCATAAGTTTGCTTGTATAGTTTGTTACATGTTGTTTTAGCCTTTCCTTAACTCACTTCCATATTTAATAATCTCATTTAAATAATCAAGTTGTCACTCCTTCATTTCATTCGAAAGTTGTTTCAAACGGTTGACGGTTATTCAATACATGAACTAGAGTTTTGCGCTTAATGGCTTAATCTCTACGGAGATTCATCGTCAATGGCGTAATCTCTCTTTCATGTTGAGAATTACTTCCCATTTGATGCTTCTCTCCTTTTAGTGGACATAATCATCACTTTGGACTTAATGGATTAAAGGATTGGACTAATGAATTTGACTTAAAATGAACCAACCCATATAAAGAAAATAAGTTATCTTGCTTTGGTTCGGCCGGACGTTATGCCGAGTCCATTATGTCAAGGTTTGTTTTACATCAATTCATGATGTTTTGATGACCCTTGAAGCGTCTCTACCACCCTCTTTGAGTTCACTCCATGACAAAAGGGAGGGGTGGTCATATTCATTGCATTTCATTGATTTTTGTCCAAAATTGTATCCGAGATTATCAAGCAATCAATTTGCTCGTTGTTGGTTTTGGAATCAATTTTAACCTTCTCTCGAGGCTTTCTCATGACAGAGAAGTGTGAGAGGGACAAACAGAGTCCAGAACACTCTGTCTGCACTGTTTTCACTTCAGGACACCAAATGGAATTTTGCATGAGATTGAGGCACGACCGGCCTTCTGTAGGCCCGGCCAGGTGTCAGTGAGGGCCGGCCGGGCTTCAATGAATAGTAAGGCAGCGTGTTGTGCAAAAACAGAGAGCAGTGGCTGAAGGTGAAACAGAATAATCTGGGCAGACAGAGTAGCTTCTGGACGCTACGCATGCGAGCATTATGCATCTTCAGATTTGTAGCTTATTATTTCATTACTTATTAATTCACTTATTCATTCGATTTTGTAATAATTAGTTTAATTTGGACTATCGAACATTGATTCGAACCCTCCTGCGTGAGGATAAATATGTAATAATTTGTGTATGTCTTCCAACCCCACGTCTTTCTCCCTTTTATTTACTAGCTTACGATGGTTAGATTAGGGACATGTTTCAATTAGCATACCTTATGTTTTATGCTTGCATCTATTCATTCGTATTGCAGGCACTGAGGCTCGGCGCATCATTCTAACCGCATTGTTATTTCAATACTTCTTTGAATACATGTTTAACCGCATGTTATCAAATCGATTCATATGCCATATTAGTGGTCGAGCCTATTAATTGCATTCTTCGCATGTGTTACATTAGGCATCTTGTATAGTTAAGAACCATGCATATTTTTCTAACTCTTTGTTTCTTAGCTCGGAGTACTATGTGAGTTTTAATGCTTTAGCATACTTGCATGAGTGTGATTGTTGCTATGTCTAGCATGCTTGCCATGAGTGTCACGATCCAAACCCACCCCTATGGGTTCAGCATCGTAACCGGCCAGTAATCCTTGGATTACCAAAGGCCTCTCGACAAATTAACATATAGTTAGGGACTGCGGAAGCAAATATACAAAACATACAAGGTCCAATGAGCTGTGATGACATACATGGGACATAATAATCAAAAATCTTTATAAACATACGAATGATAACCAAAAGATATAATATTTACATACCACACTTAGGCGTATATGTCAAAAATCTCGCCCACAACTTAACAGACAAACATAGTCTAATATGATTACAAAAACAACCACAAAACTTGACTTCATCTGGAACCTCCTCGGGAGGCAAAAAGGTTGGCTGACAAAAACTGAAACATAGGCCGTCAACTCTGGGCCTGGTCACGTGTTTGCTCACCTACGTACATAATATAAATAGTAAGCGGAAGCCCAGTGAATAATAACGGAGTAAAGGGTTTTGATGAATGAAGTCCATACAGATTCAGAAATCATAATTCAGATTCATATTCGTATTCTTGTTCAGATGATATACAAAAATCATGATTCATGCTTAATCATACGTGGTATGTCCATTAACGCTAACAGGACAGATACAGAACAGATGCAGAACATATGGTGGTTATGAATAACCAGTTCCATAAAGGAACCTCCAGATCCGGATAACAGAGAATATACATGCTGAGCTCCATGATGGAGCCTCCGGTACGAGTAACAGATGACAAACATAATAAGTTCCATAATGGAACCTCCGATACCAGGTAACAGCTAACAGATATCACATGATGCTAAGGATGCCATGAATACATTGTCAAAAATTGGACAATCATTTATTGTACAGAACATATCATTTCAGAAAACAGATCTTAATTCATCATACAAAAAATAAATAAAGTTGAGCATAACTTTACTAAGTTATTACTCACAGTTGGCTTCGAGTGCAGACAGACAGAGCAGACTAATCAGACGGTCTACGGTACGTGACCTACATGAATACATAACAAACACACACTTGAAACACACGTTCGAATTGTACATAACTTACTTTATTTGTTCTGAGCGTGTTTCTAGCCTTTAACCTCATTATGGAGTCTTAATCGTGGCCTAGGAATGCCTAGGATGGAATGAGGATACAAAAATGCATTTGAAAACATTTTTCAAAACTTGCTGAAAACAGGGTCTACGCTCGAGCGTGGCTTTCATAGCTCGAGCGGACATGCAAGAAGTGAAGGTTCGCTTGAGCGTGACTTCCCTCACTCGAGCGGACTATAAACTTTGGAAAAAGTACTGGTTGCTTGCTTTTCACGCTCGACGAACGCTCGATCCACGCTCGAGCGTAAGTCTCAGACCCTCGCTCGAACGTGACTTCTGTTGCTCGAGCATACTGCAAAACATATGAACTTCTGGATACATACATTTCATGCTCGAGCGAGATTCCAGTTGCCCGAGCGGAAGTGCACGCACTCAGATTGCTCGCTCGAGCGTAAACTCCTACGCTCGAGTGTGAATGCAAAATCTGGAATTTCCAGATTTGATCTCCAAGCTTCAAACTCAAACCAAACACTTCAAAACTCAACATTTTGGGGCCAAAACTTTAGGAAACTCATAGAAACTCATAAAACAACATGTTTTAAGGATCATTTCAAGAAATCATGGCCCAATGACATGCCAATTGTACAAAATTTCAACTTAAACTTTATGAATGTTCAAGAACATAACATGCATAAATTCTCTTGTACTCAATGACTTCAAAACATAATCAAATTTGGAAAATTGATAGAAAACATGATGAATTCTCAAAATATAAGTGAGATGAACACATGCATGAAAGAATTCTTTGAAATCATGCTCAATTTAGGAAGAATTGGACATGCATGCATAGTATAGCTCAATCCTCTTCAATTCTACCTCAAATCCTACATGAACTCATTTAATTTCCTTGAAGTCTTGTAGAATCTAGCTCAATTACACAATTGTGAGTTTGATTCCTTACCTAGAGAATTGAATTCACAAGAGTTGAAGTTGAAACTCTCAAATTTCCCTCAAATGGCAATAATTCCTAGCAATCCCTTGGTTAGAGCTCAATTTTCTCCCTTCTTACTCTCCCTCACGTTTTCTTCCTTGACGAGGGTCAAAATGTATTCCAATGAAAGAAAAAGATGAGTGGGGGCTCAATTGGTACCTAATATAGACTTGATTAAAGTGTAATTAATTGAGGTTGAAATAAGTGGCATTAATTTAATCTAATTTAATCATTCCGGGTCGAATTTCAATTAAACCTACCATAAAATTCTAAAAATCCTAATTAACATATAAATCAAGTCAATTTCTGTATCGGATGCTGATAGGGCCTTTAATTCGCATACCGAAAGTAAAACATGAACAGATCTTCCTACGTTATACAGATATAAACACAAAATGATGCAATGCACATATAATTAACTGAGGATCACTTCTTAATTACTCATTTGGCATACTTAAACATGAATTAGTGTTAATCATGGGTCGAGGTTGTTGCAATGAGGCTAAATGCTTAATTGATAAACTGCTTGAATGTATGTGGATGAAGGATGTTTGCTTGAATTGGAACAATTTGAGTAATGTTCATATACAATCACTTTTTCAAGTGATACATATTCAAAACACTTTTTCAAAACAAACATGAATCAAGTGTTCCAATGCTTGCAAAATTAGTCTATACTTGTATGCATCACATAGTACAGTTAACCTAATAATTGAAACAAGAGCATATAATGTAAATAAGATTCACATCATGATTAGTAGAGCCCGATTTTTGATCAGGCGAGTGGGGTGTTCAGTTCATGGCCTTCCCCTTTTGTACCTAAGTTCTCGAACCGAGACACTTTGGTGATGACGGACTAATGGCCTTTGGCACGAGTCCCGGGTTTCCTAAATTTTCCAAAACAAAATATTCAGATAGCGACTCTGTAAATCTGGCAAACCAGTCCATTTTTGGCATTTGATTCAAAACATCGATTTTCCAAAAGAATTGCCGGATTTGGACTCTTTTGTGTTTTCATTGTTTCACATTGCACTTGTGAAATCAAATTCAGAACCACGAGAGTCCGACACCGTAGGACTGATTCGCCTTCCGAAAGAAGCGTGGAAAAGTCGAGCTACAAGTACATAAGTAACGTCATTACTTATTTTACTATTTTTATAAAAGGAAATACATCCATCGAGCTTTTCTTATTTTATTATTCGGTGACAGACAATTATAAAAAAGAGAGAGAAAATAAACAAAAGATCCACATCAAATTCCGTACTGGTCCCACTATACGAGGTTACAATCCTTCTTTATATTTCATCACCTGTAAAGGGTATCTAGGGGTGTGCGCGGTACGGATCAGTGCTGTTTAGGGATAAAATAAAAACTGCATGGTGGGTGGCGGATTGACAAAATTGGCATTAGAAATTACCGTTTTGTTTATCAAAAATAGGCAGTTCGGTTGGCAAATAAGAGCGGCTTTAACTTTGCGGTTCGGGCGGATTGGCGGTTTATAATAAGCAAGTATAAATAAAAATTCAAATACTCAATATTTCAGCCAAAACGTTTTTTGCCCACATAATAAAGATTTCTCAAACCTTTTTTATACTCAAACAATAGTAAACAAATTACACATTTTTTTTTTATTGAGCAACAGTAGCTAACAATTTATATATATTCAATAGTAAACAAATTACACATTTTTTTTTTAATTGAGCAACAATAGCTAACAGTTTATATATATATATATAGAGAGAGAGAGAGAGAGAGAGAGAGAGAGAGAGAGAGAGAGAGATGGTACAGATAATCTACAAAATAAAAAAAAAACAACAAAAAAATCTGACTCATAGACAAAGAAGCATTGAGAAGATAGAATAATGACCGTTAAAGGCGATTTGCAAACCACACTACAACAAAAGTAACAGATTGTGACGAAGAGTAGTGAAAAAAATAAATTTCGTCACTAAATAAGAATAATTTGTGACGAATTATAAAATTTTGTCACATATAATAAAAAAATAAAAATAATAGGTGACGAAATTTATTTTTGTCAACAAATTTTTCTTTTTAGGTGAGGAAAAATTAAGTTTTGTCACCGAAGGTTTTTCCACTAATTTTTGTTTAGTGGCGCCAAAATTTTGAGACTTTTGGTGAGAAAATTTTTTGTCACCAATTATAAAATTATTAGTGAGGAATATATTTTTGTCACCAATAATTTTGTATATAGTTTTTTTGAAAAACTTGATTTTAAATATTTTAAGACCATTTGGTGAGAAATATATTTTTATCACTAATAATTTTTAATATTTTGAGACTTTTTAGTGAAGAAATTATTTTGTCACTAATTTTGGAGGAAAAATTTTGACATATTGGGCGGTAATGGAAAAAAATAGACTGCTAACTTTTTTCCCCCATTTATTTTTGTTTATCAATTTTCCTCTCCCCTCTCTCTCTCTCTCTCTCTCTCAAAACAAAACACAAGTTAATTAGCTCTCTAAGTAACCCATGATGAGAAAAAGTATTGAAGAAAATAAATTTCGTCACTAAATAAGAATGATCGATGACGAATTATAAAATTGTCACATATAATAAAAAAGTAAAAATAATAAGTGACGAAATTTATTTTCGTCAATAAATACTTCTTTTTAGGTGAGGAAAAATGATCAGTGACGAATTATAAAATTTTGTCACATATAATAAATAAAATTTTCATCACCAAAAGTTTTCCTTCTAATTTTTTTGGGTGACACCAAATTTTGAGACTTTTAGTGAGAAAATTTTTTTGTTACCAATTATAAAATTATTAGCGAGGAATATATTTTTGTCACTGATAATTTTAAATATTTTTTTTTGAAAAAATTAATTTTAAATATTTTGAAATTATTTGATGAGAAATATATTGTTATCGTCAATAATTTAAATATTTTAAATTTTTTAGTGACAAAATTATTTTATCACCAATTTTGAAGGGAGAATTTTGATATTTTGCCGTAATGAAAAAAAGAACCCTACTAATTACCCCCTCTTTTTTTTATGCTTCAGTTTTTCCCTCATCCACTAGTACAAAAATCCTTAAAAATTACATTTAAGGAAATTAAAACATGACAATTTTGATGAAAGTGTGATTAAAAAAATCAAATTAATATTTTAATCACACCTAATTTAATTAAGTATGATAATATTTATTTTTTAGGTCACTTTTTAATTAAAGGTGATTATATCATATTTTTTTTAAGGAAAATGATCCGTAGCTCGAATATTAAACGGCTCGAAAGTACAAATAAACCACCTTCAACAAATTGACTCTCACCTCTCTCACTCTATCACTCTCGCCTCAGCCGTCTCACCTCTCTCGCCTCATCCCTTTGATTCACTCACTCTTGCCTCATCCCTCTCATGGTGGACGAAGGACGACGATACAGTGGACAAACGATGTGGGAGGACGACGAACGACGACGGAGGACGAATAACAGCCTGCGATCTGAGGTAAACCTGAAATCATATTTGTTAGGGTTTATGTTTGGCATCTATTTTTGTAGAAATTAATCGATTTGGAGTGTTTGGGATTGGATTTTGCTTGAATTTGTGTTAGGGTTAGGGATTTGGCTTTAATTTGTGATGGGTTAGGGTTTGTGATTTTGCTTGCAATCTGTGTTAGGGTTAGGGTTAAGGTTAGGGTTAGGGTTTTGCTTGAAATACACCACTATGATGAGTTTGGTCATGCAAAATATACCTGTTATCAACAATGAATTATGTTATCAAGATTAACCTGGTTAACATGGTGGTGTGCCTAATTGAAGGTTGAACTCTGTTATGATTAACATTTGTTATGATTAAATTGTGAAGATTAGTGGTGTGTCTAATTATTGAGTTAACCAAAATTGGTTAGCATGGTGGTGTGCCTAATCTTCACACCACCATGGTGTGCCTATAGAAATTATTTATTAAATTGGTTATGATTCATCTCAGCTCAATTGCACACCAATTTAATCATAACCAATTGCACACCACCATGATAAACTGAGATGAATTTAATCATAACCAATTAATAGTTTATCATTCATCTCAGCTGCCTAATCTTCACACCACCATGTTAACCAATTTATCCTCTTAAAAACAGACCTGTAGATAGGGCTGCAAATGAACCGAGCTGTTCGTGAACAGGCTCGGCTCGGCTCGGTAAAGGCTCGGCTCGGCTCGGCTCGTTTACTAAACGAGCCGAGCTCGAGCTCGATTATTGGGCTCGTTTCGTTAACGAGCCGAGCTCGAGCTCGACTGTGTTCGGCTCGGTAGGCTCGGCTCGTTTATCTATAATTAAATTATATAATAAATATATTATTTATATATTAAATAATATATAAATATATATAAATACATTATTTATATATTAAAAATATATAAATATATATAAATAATAATATAAATGCATTTTTTATATATTAAATAATATAAATAATATTTTTTATTTAAAATTTTATATTTAAATAATATAAATAATATAAAAAAAATTTATCGAGCCGAGCCGAGCCGAGCTCGAGTTCGACAAAAATTAACGAGCCGAGCCGAGCTCGAGCCCAGTCTTTTATCGAGCCGAGCTCGAGCTCAATAAATGAGCTCGATAGCTTAACGAGCCGAGCTCGAGCCCAGCAAAGCTCGGCTCGGCTCGGCTCGTTTGCACCCCTACCTGTAGATTAGGCACACCACCATGGTGTGCCTATAAATTGGTTATGAAGATTGGTGATTAACATTGTGAAGATTGGTGGTGTGCCTAATTGGTGATGTGCCTAATTATGAAGATTGAACATGTTAATCATAACCAATTTAATTCAAGATTCAACATATCAAGATAGAAAGTTATTGATGATGGCTTGAATGAGAAGTGTACACACAGGCTTGAACAAATTCACACAGGTTTCACTTATGAGATGCATACACACAGGTTTGAACAAATGTACATTGTTTTGGGTCTGTTTGAACACAGGTTTCACTCATTGTAGACGCGCCCGAACGTCCCGGGAAAATCCCGTTTTGTTCATTGGGCTCACTACAGTTCGGATTCGATGTCACGGTTCTGAATCTAATCTCCCAAAGTGCAATGCAAGATCGATAAATCACCAAAGAGTCCAAATCCGGCAAATCGTTTTGAAAAACTGATTTTAGAAAGAAGTGCCAAACATGGACTGCTTTGCCAGATATAGAGTCGCCACCTAAATATTTTATTTTGGAAGAATTTAGGAAACCCTGACTCGTGCCTAAGGCCACGTGTCCTTCATCACCAAAGTTGCCTCGGCTCGGGAACTTGGGTACGATTGGGGAATGTCATTTCATGAGCACCCCCGCTCGCCCGATCAAAGATCGGCCACTACTAAACATGATATTTTGTTTTTGAAAACACATGTGCTCTTATTCCGGTTATTAACCTAGAATTACTATGTGATGCGCACAGCATACAAGTATAGACTAGATTGCCTAAGTTGGAACAAAGCATCGCATATCCGTTTGTTTTAAAAATGGATTGAAGTTTGCTACTCGCAAGTAGGCTAAAACACGGGGTTCGACGAATTATTCCAATTCAAGTAGCCCAACCTTCACCTACAGGCATTCAGGCAGTTATATCACATAAGCACATAGCCTCATAGTAAGCATGCTATCATGGCAGTCACTCACACGCATGCAAGGATGCTAAAACATAAACACTTACCGAGTACTCCGAGCCAAAAAAAAAAGAAGCTAATTAGAAAACATGCATGAATCCTAACTATGCTGAGATGCCTAATGCAACACATGCAAGAATACAACTAAGATAGGCTCGGCTATTCTAAGATGGCATATGAGATGCTACAGGTAACATGTATTCAACTTGGAATTGAAATACAATGCAGTCAGTATGATACGCCGAGCTCGGTGCATGCAATACAGATGAATGAATGCAAGCATGCGCACATATAGATGCTAATTGAAACATGCCCTAAAACTAACCATCATAAGCTGGTAAATAAAAGGGAGAAAGACGTGAGGTTGGAAGACATGCATCACACACACGCACACTTATTACAAAGTTCGCCCTCTCGCGGAGGGTCCGAATGAATAATACAGAATAAACTAGCTAATCTAAGCTAATTAAACTAATTATTACACAACATTAATTAATTAACGAATTAACTAAGTAAGTAAGGAAACTAGCATGCAAATTAAACAAAATGGACTGCCTCAGCTCTGTTTCGAATGATAGGGATGCATGCATGCTCAAGTCGCCTTGTCGGGAAATCCATCGCGATGCCCCAATTTGCCTCTGTTTACAACTGGCCCCAGAACACTGTACAAAGCTCCAGAAGGTTGCTGACTAGTTTTTGCTGCTGGTTTCCGGTTTGCCGTAACATAGAGCGAGAAAGGGGCATGGCAAAGTATTTTCAACATATGTGTGCATGACCACTCTCCCCATCATTGCACAAGCTCCAGGGAGTGTAGTCCTTGATCTTCGTGCCACCAATCACGCATCTCGATGCATGATGACCGAGGAGTCGGATTGCACGACTCGATGTAAAATGAATGCACATATAAACACAACAAGGCCTAAACTCCATCATGGGTAATCCGGAGTGTTGGCGACCGAGAATCGAGGCACGTTTCGTCACTTGGAGTACGAAACGTCCCTCGTTTCCCGTGTTTGGACTAAACCCTATTCCAAACACAATGCAATATACATGGCATACACAATACGACTAGCATGCAACCCTAAACGCAATGCAACCTAATCATGCTAGCATGCGAGGGATGATATGCAAACATGCAACTAGCATACACAATGCTATAAACTAAAAATGGCATACTCAATGCACATGAACTATATGGCATACGCAATGCACATACGAAGATGGACATGTACGAAGACATGAACAAGGCATACACAATGTGACGATCAAGCATGCGACAACATGGATATGACATATATAATGCAAGATGGACTTAAACTAAAATGAGTGGGCCTCAGCCACACTCAAATCAGTGGCCATGCATGATGAAAATGAAGCAACAACACACATGCAAACATGTACAAATGCGAGGGACCAAACCTAAGGCACAAAGTGCAACTCCACCAAAGCATGGTAAGCATGAAATATGGCATACAATCACATATTTTCCAGCTCTGAAATGACATGCAAGATGGTCCCGAATCATGCAAACACCTTACACAATGCATGCTAGATGGCCCAAATACCGAAACTAGTGAAGTGGATTACACTATAGGCATGCAAAGCCATACTCAACTGGCCAAACCTGCCCCAAACAGTCCCTATGCAGGCCAAAACAATAGCAAATATGGACTAAAATGATGGCTCGCAAAGCATGGAAATGAAGCTCATGCAATGGTCCAAAAATGAGGTATTCATGCATAACTCTCAAACACATTCAAAGAGTGGAAAACATGGGAATATGGCATACATATAAGCTCTGAAATATGATTCACAATGATGCCAAAACATGAAAACACCTCAAAATACGCATGCAATAGGCTTCAAAACTCAAAGCTAGGCAAGGGTATTGAACTACAACCATGCATAGCAAACATCATTCGACCATGAGGCCCAAAAATAGAGCTAAGGCAGTCCAAAACATGCACAAAATCAGTTTAAGACATGGCCAAAAAGTGCTAGAATCAAAGGTTAAAATAGCATGCAATGTAAGCTAGTAAAGAGGATTTGCACTACAAGCATGTGAGGCAATCAAGAGGCCACTAAACCAGCAAAATTCAGAGGTATGCCATGCCAAATAAAGCCTAAAAACCCACTGAAACATGGTTAATGCATGCAAGAATGAGATGCTCCTTTGATATGCTATGAAGAGGGTTATTCTACACATGCAAGATGGACATCCAATATGGAAAAACAAGCTCTAAAAAGAGCCTATGCAGGTCCTAAAACTCATCAAAAATGGCCTGAAACATGGCTTGGAAGTATGCAAATAAGGGCTCCTTTGTAAGGTCAAAAATGCTAGTAAACAAGACAACAAGAGAGAGGGTCACCCCTCTCTGATTTAGACCCTCAAAACCACATGCTCATCACTAAAAATCCATTGGATTTTAGTAGTAGGAAGGCCAAGCAAAGATTAAATCAAAGGCTTTATGGCATGGCACAAAACAAGACTATTTAAAGCATGCAAAAGGGTAGATGACCTTCAACACCAAAATAGTCTTAAACAAACATCAAAAGGACCTCAAAACAAGACTTTTTTCAGTTGACAACAAAGCTCAAATAAGCATGCAAGTTTGGCTAAGAGAGTGATCAAGACAAAGTTTTAAAAGAGGGAAAAGAGATTCTCTTGAAGCTCAGCAAAACCAGCAACTCCTCCAGCCCAAAACCAACTCTTTAACCTCTGAAAATACCCTCTAAGAACCTCAGATCAATGGTGGAGGTGTGTGGGTATGAGGTGCGGTGCAATAGGCCAAAAACCATGCACTTTTGAACCCGAAATGTAGAGATATAGAGAGGGATATATATTTTTTGCCTTCAACCAATTTTTTTGGAACCTGGTATAAGGAGAGGGAGACTCTCTCTTATAGAGAAGCAAGGGTTCAAGCTTCCTCAAGAAGCTAGAGCAAGGGTTCAAGCTTCCTCCAGAAGTTAGAACAAGGGTTCAAGCTTCCTCAAGAAGCTAGAGCAAAGGTTCAAGCTTCCTCAAGAAGCTAAGCAAGGGTGCAAATCCTCCATACACGTGGAGGATACAGTCTGTGCCTTCTAGCTGGCACAACTGGCATGCACTCAGACAGACAAAGCAGGAGGAACCCAGCCGACCAGAAAAGGTGGTTGGCCGACCAGGGCAAGTGGTCTCCCAAAAAAAAAAGGTGGTCGGCAGCTCCATTTGGTGGTCTCCATTTTGAAAGCAAGCTAGTGATGTGGTGGGAGACCAGCAAATGTGGCCCAAAGACCAAGAAAACTAACTTCTCGACAAGAAAACCGGCTGGCGAGGAGAAAGTGGTCTCCAAGGAGAAAAGGTGGTCTCCCACCCTTGTACCACCTCCCGAACAAGGAAAACAAGGTCTATGCCAAAAATGAACTAACACGGATGCAAAACGAGAGTCCGGGGGGCAAAGCGCGCGGCCGGGTGCCCCGAAAACAGGCTGTTAAGCACCCAAAGTGGCGTGCGACCACAAAGGTGGTCTCCCGGGCCGCAGTGTCCCTCTAGACAGAGGAAACAAGGTGTGTGCCAAAAACCGTGCCAAACGGAGAACGTAAAGCGGTCCCCAACTGAGGCGCGCGACCGACGGCTCCGAAAACCGGAAACTGGTCTCCAAACGGGAACAGTGGCCTGCGACCACGAAAAGTAGCCTACGGCCATTGAGAGATGGTCTACAAGACCTCTCCCTCCCTTTGGGAATAGAAAGCAAGACCTGGTCCGTAAACCGAGGCAAAGCATAAAAGGGTCCTGAGGTCCGGGGATAAGGACCTCAGCCGAAACTCCGAAACCTCAGAACGAGCACAACATGCACAATCACCGAGCTCTCAATCGATGACGTCTGAGTCTTAAGGTCGGTCAAAAATGGGGTGTTTACACTCAATATATACAGGTCTCTATTGTTTTTGGGTCTGTTTGAACAACTAACACAGGTTTGAACAAATTTATACAAATTCACACAGGTTTGAACAAAGTCACACAAGTTTCACTCATGACATGCATCTGTCTCCATTTTTTTGGGTCTGTTTGAACAAATTCACAGAGGCCAGTTTGATTCATCATCTTATAGTAATAGGTAGTTAAATCATCGTCTTCTACTAATAGGTAAAACAGCATGGAAGATAAAAAATAGGAAGAACATCATCTTCTACTAATAGGTTATGAAAATCTGTTGGTATTTTTTTTTGCAGATAAAACAATGGCTTCATCTTCTACTGATAATAGGAACATAAGATTAAAGCCAAGATTGTGTAATTGTGGAAGAACAGCTTCCATGCATATTGTACGGACCAATGAGAATGGGAATGAAGGACGTGTGTTTTTTGTTTGCCCGACAAAATATGTAAGTATCTGTTATATAAATAAATCTTTTACTTTTTACAAATTTTATTTGTCATTTATTCATTAACTGATTTTTGTTCATTGTAGAGCACAAATGAACACTGCAATTACTTCAGGTTCGCAGATGATGACGACGACGACATTACCTCCACAATCCGTGCTAATGCTGGACCTTGGACAGATTCAAGAACAGAAGAAATTAATGATCTAAGGAGAAGGCTTGGTGAGATGGACAATGCAGTTCATGAGCATGATAAAAGGCTTCAAAGGCTAGAGAAGATTTTGAAGGCAATGACTTATGTCATTGTATTTTGTGTATTTTTTTACTTTATCATGTAAATGAATCAATTGTTACGTTTTGGACAATGTTATGAATGTAATCAGTACTTCTTTTGTATTTTATTTTGTATGTTCTATTTTGTAATCAATACTGCCTACTATCTTTATTTTCTATTTTATTTTGTTTTGTATTTTGTATTTTGGAAGCATTGGATATGTTAGCCATGACATAAGGCT
Source organism: Camellia granthamiana (assembly GCA_036172215.1). Classification (NCBI taxonomy): domain Eukaryota; kingdom Viridiplantae; phylum Streptophyta; class Magnoliopsida; order Ericales; family Theaceae; genus Camellia; species Camellia granthamiana. The sequence goes on from CM069911.1 coordinate 43,182,131, forward strand.
GAATAGTGATTTGGATATTAATGTTTATAGATTCTGAAATCTGTTGGCTTGAATGCGAAGCATTGATAGACTAATATAGCATTATTGATGATGGCTTGAATGAGAAGTGTACACACAGGTTGAAAGTCGTGATATACAGGTTTAAAAAAATAGGTTTCTATTTGTTCAATAGGTTGAAAGTCAGGTTTCTATTTGTTGAAAGTCATGATATACAGGTTCAACAGGTTGAAAGTCATGAGAAGTGTACACATTTGTTCAACAGGTTTCTATTTGTTGGGTCTGTTTTGGTCTTGAAATGAGATGCATACACACAGTGTAACTGTCTCTATTGTTTTAGGTCTGTTTGAACACAGGTTTGTTGGCTTGAACACAGGTCTGTTGGATTGAACACAGGTCTATTGTTTTGGGTCTGTTAGAACAGAGGTTTCAATCATGACATACAGATCTGTATTGTTTTGGGTCTGTTTGAACACAGGTATGTTGGCTTCAACACAGGTTTGTTGGATTGAACAAAGGTCTATTGTTTTGAGTCTGTTTGAACACAGGTCTCTATTGTTTTGGGTCTGTTTGAACACAGGTTTGTTTGAACATAGGTTTCACTCATGACATACAGGTCTGTTGGCTTGAACAAATTCTAGGAGGTCTGTTTGAACAGGTTTAGTTACACAGGTTTCAACAAATTCACACAAATTCACACAGGTTTCAACAAATTTACAGAGTCTAATTGAGATGCATCTGTCTCCATGTTTCTGGGCTTGTTTGAACAAATTCAAACAGGTCTGTTGCAACAGGTTTCAGTCACACATGTTTGAACAAATTCACAAAGTCTAATTGAGATGCATCTGTCTCTATTTTTCTGGGTCTGTTTGAATCTATATAGTGAACCTGTCCAGTTGAACCTGAACCTGTGTAACTGAACCTGTCCAATTGAACTTGTGTAGTGAACAAAACAGACCAGCAAGATATTTTGTTGTTGCAACAACACAGACCAGTAATTGAACCTATTTACTGAACAAATTTTAAGAACACAGACATTGATCAAAGGAGACAAACAGACAGACATTGATCAAAAGAGACATTGAACAGTGTATTACACAGACATTGAACCTGTTTACAAAGACATTGAACCTATTTATCAAAGGAGACAAAAATAGTAGAACACAGACATTGAACCTGTTACATTGAATAGTGTATTACATTGAACAGACATTGAACAGTGTATTACATTAAAAATAAAATGGGGCATTTGGATCCAATAGTGATTGTACTGTAGAACTTTGACTGCTTATATTGTTAACCATTCTTGATGTGCTTCCAATATTGTCTGGCGTTTCCATTGTGCAAACCCGTGCCTATAAAAACAAAGTACACATTACAAAATGATTTAAAAAAATATTGACCAATACATTCATCATTACAAATGTGTACTCATATATTGAACACGTACCGATACAGACATGTTGTCTTCTGTGCCCACCATAGAAGGAAAATAGTAAGCCTCATCGTGCGGCACCTTATGATTATATAGTAAGACAATGTTATTAATAATTTGAAGCATTAACATAAAACCCAACAAGAAGCAAAGTGCAATATTTTAAGTCCATTCAACACATACCGGAACATATATACTATCTTGTGTGCCAACCATAGAAGGAAAATAGTAAGCTTGATCTTCCGACACCTATCATGAAATAGTAACACAATTTCATTACTAATTGTAACCGTTCAACTATGAATCCACAAAAAGGTTACAAAACAACCTATGCCAAGTATTTACCTGTGCGGGAGTAGTCTTCTTGTTCTTTCTTTTCAACCGATTAACTATTTGATCAACCTTGCTAACCTTCCGCCTCGTACATGGACGGCCTCTTCGGCGAGCAACCAAAGGACTGAGTACCTTACGAGTGTTGCTTGCTTTTGTAGTATTCAGACGTGACGGACTTTTCGGCGAAGTATGAGAAGGTGGTACAATACTAGTAGAAGGTGGTACAGTACTAGTACATGGCACATTACTCGCAGTACCCGATTCAATAGTTTTCACTCGATCCTTGATTTCCCTCAACCCAAGTTGAATCACTTTGTGTTTACCATCGTCATTGGTGGCAAGTTCTAGGATCTCATCTAACGTCTTGTGATATGAATCATGCAACTTTGGATTTATAGTAGCCCCCCGAAGTTAGTATATATGGTTGGAATACATGTATACCCTCTTTCCAAATCTTTTCTCCATCTCGAGACAATGTATTTATGTGGCGCCTCATATATGGACCTCTCAATGAGCACACTAAGTGAATGGGCACACATAATACCTCTAAACTCAAACAACCGACACATACATTGGAGCTCACATTCAATTAAATTACAATACACGATAAATTCTACTTTCTTCATACCCTCACCCAAAAGAATAGCCTCCATCACATGATACGTACAAATTGATCCCTCCTCTTTTGCAAGATTCGGACGACAGTACACTAAACGCTTCATTTCTTCTTGAACTTCTTTAAATTTTGCATTTGTGTACGTTGCACGAAATTGCTTCTCAAAATGATACACCGTTAGGCAATCATACAATTGGTTATGAGATTTGAAATCTGCTTTTGTCTCCTTTTCCACCTTACTTCTCAAGGCATTGTCATATTGCTCAACAAATTGCTTTAAAGTAGTCTTCGAGTTCACATATCCATCAAAAAATGCATTCATGCTCTCACTTCTGCCGGTAGTTGACATGCCAGCCCAAAATATGTCTTTAACATAGGCAGGAATCTATCTATGTCGTTCACGGTATAATACCCCTAACCACTCGTTATCATTCAAATTGAATTTTGTAACCATTGTAAGCCAATTTCCCTCAAATTCATCTTTCGTGAATGAATCATAAATAGCATTTTGCAAAGCAACCTTTATGCCTTCATGTTGTGAATATCCTCTTAGTTTCTCCGGAATTTTCTTCATCACATGCCATAAGCACCAACGATGTCGAGCCTGTGGGAAAACTATTTCTATGGCATTTTGTATAGCTCTACACTGGTCAGTTATTATTGCTTTTGGAGGAGCATCTAACATGTAACTTAACCATTCTTTGAATAGCTACACAAATGTCTCAGTGTTCTCATTAGATAACAACCCACATCCAAACAAGATTGACTGTCCATGATGATTAACTCCTACAAACGGAGCAAATGGCATATCATACTTGTTTGTCAAATAGGTTGTGTCAAATGAGACAACATCCCCAAATGCTTTATAAGCCGCCCTACTCCTTGCATCTGCCCAAAACAAGTTTCGCATGCGACCATCTTCATCAAGGTCAATTGCCGAATAAAAGTTCAAATTTTGTTGTTGCATTTTATGGAAATAAAGTGTAACTGATTCGGCATCTCCTAGCCCAAGTCTCAATCTTCTAGCATTCTCAATATAATTCCTTGCATCTCGTTTATCAAACGTTAATGCCTCATATCCCCCTGCTTCAACAACTATGGAATGAAAATTCCTCGCCACCCCAATCCCTGCTGCATCATTCACTTCTAGTCTTCTCTTGACCGGAGTACGAATCCTCTTATTCATTGCAAAATGCCATGAGTCTGTAGGAATTAAATCATGAGTGTGCTCAAGTACAATTGTGGTTAACTTATATCTGCCATCGTTTTGTAGACTAGCTATGACCCTTGCTTTACAATCAATTTTGGATGACAAAGATGGTTCCAAGGGATTGATTTCTGATCTTTTTGTTCTCAACCTCGCCCGAGTACATTCAATTCCAAAGTACTTCCCTTCCCCATCACTTGTTAGATTTTGTGATCTAAAAGCTATAGCAAATCCACAGTGTTTTGCATATTTTGCATAAAATACGTACACTTCTTGTTTTGAGCTAAAATACATCCCCTTCTTGGGTTCTTCAACTTCGCCAATTTCGTTAATATCAAGATTGTTATCTTGTTCTTCAACTTCCTCACTCTCATTCAATGAATTATTGTTTGAATCAATATCCATTGTAGCTTCAAAGTTAAATACAATCGACATTGTTAGCTGCAATTTCAAAGCAAGTAGAATGAATTTTAATTTTAATTTGCATTTCAAACAAAGGGTCAACTAAGGACAGCCATGCCATGGATGAGCAACCACATCTCAATCTGCTAATTTTTTTACATTTATCTTACCTATAATCTTATAACACTATTAATATCAGCTCAGTGAGGAAATATGATTACTAATACTAATATCAGCTCAAAGTGCAGAATTTGATGTCAAAAAAATATGATCACTAATACATATGATGGAATTTGATGTCAAAAGACCAAAAAAATTTGATGTAAAAAAAAAAATTATATTACTAATATATAGACATCCCACATATGTAACCCTCCTTTTACATTGCAGTGATAGCAGGTCTTGGAACTGTCCTTTAATTTCACCAATTTGGTTAACTTTTTCTTTCAACCATTTTAATCTCACTTTATAAAGCTTCCCATTTTGCAATCGATCAATAAATGCAAGTTGACAGAACACAAAATCATGCTAAGGAGCCCCTAACATTCCATGGTTTGAATTCATATTTTATTGTTCACGAATAAACCAAGAACAAAAGCATTAAGCAGGAGAATGTCATGGTGCACCCAAATAGAAAGAAAGAAATCAATAAAGATTGGAAAATCAGAGAGAGAGAGAGAATTGAAGGCTTATTGCTTAATTAGTCTGATCAGTCATGGCAGTTCAGTTTAGTTTAGCTACCAGCCATGGCAGCAACAATGACAGAGCAATGGAACAGGAATGGCACAAGGGGAAATAAAACGCCAAGAGGAAATACCTTATCCACAACTGTGAAGAGTCCAATTTGCACACAAACTTCATCCTCTCCCACTCCAATCAAACAGTAGTAGTGATTGCACAAAGAGACGGTAACAGACCGGTTCGAAGTCAGTGGAGACTCTGATTTGCACACAAACTTTCTCCTCTCCCAATCCGATCAAACAGCAGCAGCAGTGACCAGACGGCTCCGCTAGGTTACGACGACACGGTGCTCAAAAACTTTCTCGTACTTCGTCTTCTCCTACTTCGTTTTTGTTTTGTTTTTCAAATCAAAACAGAACAAGGTGTATCCCGCGTAGCAAAGTAGCAAATTCATCAATTCGAGCCACTCTCGAGCCATGCCTTTCGAGTTACGTAGCGAAATCGTTTTTTTAATCACACTTTTTAATTAAGATGTGATTATATATATTTCAAATTTTATTTTTATAATATCACCACATTCTTATTGTGAAGCATCCTTATTTTGAATCTAAAGGAAATCGATCGACTCTCTCACTCGCTCACTCACTCACTCACTCTCTCTCTCTCTCTCTCTCTAAACCCTAATCTCTCTGAATCGATCGATTGTAACGATCTGAAATGATCTAAATTTCTGGTCTTAATCTCTCTCAACCGATCGATTGCAACGATCTGAATTTCTGGTGCAAGGTGGAGGTCTCCCATTGCCTCCTCAAAGCTTCTTACTGTAACAATCTAAAAACTACGTTTGATTGCATCTCCGATCGGTTCATCGATGTCAACTTTGTCGGCGCTGTGTGCTTGAAGGTTTGAAAGGCTCTTACATCTGGGATTACAGGCTATACTGCAGCTTCTATCTATTGCCAGCTGGAAGGAATAAATTGGGTATGTGGCCTTGGATTCTACTTCTACTTTTTATTATGATTTTGTGTAGATTTATTTCCAAAACTCGTGAGTTCCTGTCTCCAAGTTTTGGAGACTTTGTACAGCCTCATTTCTTGTAGTTGTTTCTTGTTTCAGTACCTTTACAATATATTGGCTTTAAGGTTGTTGGTTCTTAAGGATTCTATTTGAATATAGAGAATAGGAAAAAAAATTGTTCTTTATCATTTGAATATACAGAACCTGTTTTGTTTGGAATTGAAGAGAACTAGGGCTTTCATGAAATAAAAGTTCTCTCTTCTGTTCTGCCATTTGAAAATATTGTATTCTTATAAAGTATGTGCTTACATTGTGTTTTTTGACCAATCAAGTGGTTGATGTTTTTCTCTTTCACACACACCTGCAGAGAGTTTGGATTTTTGTATTGGTGTATCTGAGAGAGAAATAGAGGGAGAGAGTTTGATATCTTGAAAAATGAAAATTTAAGGAAAATTTTATTATAAAACACTTTTGTACAACTTCAGTTGGTACCATGGCAAAGCTTCTAAAAAAAATGGTTAGTAAGGAAATCTACTTTTGCATTGGAGTTTACATAACATAGATAATTATTCTTTGATATTTTGTCTAGTTAAGAGAGACGTAAATTTTTTTTGTAGATTTCTTTTAAACATTACCTGGGACGATGAAAGTAGAGTGGCCATTCCTATTGATTTTTAAAAATGAGGTTTGGCTACTTCATGTTGGAGTGAATAATATGAAATTCATCACATGCGTATTCTGTTTTGCTAATAATAAACTCAAATTGTCGGAAATGATCAAAATTCAATTCTCTTTTTTTCTTTTGGAAGTTGTTTTGAAATGGAACAACAATAATATATTCTTCACCCAATCTATGTGGTGCATGATGGCAGTACCATCATGATGATTAGAGAAATGTAGACAATTGGGACTTATGTTATTTTTTGATTTTCCCTTGTTCTACTTTTTGCATATCAAATGCTGATCTAATTTTCAATCCCTGACTTCGCAGGTGAGAAATTTGTTATTGACTATAAGCTTGTTTTGTGGACCTCTGTTTTTCACATTCTGCTTCCTCAACACTGTTGAATTTTTTATAGTGCCACAGCAGCACTGCCATTTGGTACCATTGTAGTGATAGTTCTCATATGGACTCTTGTCACATCACCTTTGCTAGTATTGTGTGGTATCGCAGGAAAGAATAGCACAGTTGAGTTTCAAGCTCTTATTCGCACCACAAAATATCCTAGAGAGATCCCGTCATTGCCTTGGTATCGTGGAGTACTTCCTCAGATGGCAATGGTTGGGTTTTTACCTTTCAGTGCAATCTACATTGAACTCTACTACATATTCGCGAATGTTTGGGGTCACAGGATTTACACTATATACAACATCTTGTTTATAGTCCTCATCATTCTCCTAATTGTTACTGCTTTTTATCACTGTGGCTTTGACATATTTTCAACTTGCTGCTAAAGACCATGAGTGGTGGTGGAGGTATGTTTACAGTTCCCTGGTCTATATTACTTATTTATTCTGCTCAGTGAAATATTTCTCTTGCTTTGAAAGATTCTGTTAAGTGGTGATGCTTTTTTTCTTGTTTGGTATATTTTTCTAATGATCATTTTTCCATAGGTGATTATATTGTAGGGATTATCATTTTTATTACATATTTTCTGATGATCAGTTGTTAGATTTTTTTGGTAGTGCAACATGTTTAGAAACTTAAACCACCGGCATTCCAATTGTTTATTTTCACCCCCTTAATGTCATGTGATCACAATTTCTTTCGATCATGCCCTAATTTCATTTTTAAGCTTTCTACTTCACTTGTATAAACTCCTTTTGTGAGAGACAAGACCAATCTGCCCAACCTCGCTTTTTTTGCAGTCAGTCCACTTATAGTCCATTTTAGGAATAAAAATCAATAGGCTCATGAAATCTTTGTGAAATATGAACTTGTAAAACTTTGAATCTTCTTTCCAATGCCACAAAAATCACTTCAATATGATATTAGGATAAAAAGTTATCGCAAAAATACCGATACATTTAAAAAGGTTGAAGTTAGTTTTACTGCTTACCAAGAAATACCTTGTTTGTTGTCTCAATTTTGACAAACAAATGTGGTATGCTAACGTTTTTAGTTTGTGAAGTTTATATTCTTGTGTGACATCCAGCCACATTAGAATAAATGTAAACAGGTTTCTAAAAGTAGTATTATCTCATACTTGACTTCCTTCTTTTAGACTTGTCTCACACACACACACACACACACACACACAAAAGATGAAGAAAGAAAGAAAGAAAAAAAGATAAGAAAGTGTCCTTGTTTTAGAGAATAAATCCTTTAAGGTTATTATTCACCAATGGGTGCTTGGATTTTAGGAAATATAGAAATTTTTTTCATTATTATTATTGTTATTATTATTATTATAATTGCATTTTGGTGGAGCAAAAGCATTGCATGAATGAGGTTTGCGTTGCATATGAAGAGTTCAATACTAGTGTCACGGGGTTGTTCCTTCATGTTCATGTTGGAACTGTGATTCTCATCAAGAAACCAATGCCTGAAGCAGACACTTTTCAGCTGGCCTTCATCTTATGTCTGTACTGGACTCATATTCCCATTTTTTGGTGCTTGGTGCTCAAACTTGGCTCTTCTTATTGGTTAATCTTTTCAGGTGGTGTTAGTGGGCCATTTCTTCCACATATTGAGCATATTCTTCGTGATAAAGCATGTTCTATGTCTGCGACTGTAGTATCTGCATGTGATCCTGGAAATAGAAGTGCAATAAAGGGCTTGAGCAATTTATATGGCAAACGTTACCAATCTTGTGATATAGTGATTCAAATTGAAGACTTTCAACAGGTACACAATTTCTTGGACTTCATGAAGTAGTTTAATGCTTTGCTTTCTTATATGTCTAATGTTCATTGACATATTTGGTTGTTATATGAACTATGAACTTCATATCAAATTATGCAGAGGTCATTGAGTTGTTTGATGTAAAGCTCTTAATGCTTGGATCTCACCAACTCCAAAATGCTGTAACTGCCATTTGTGTGTCTCTCTGCCTTCGTGATCGAGGCGCGAACCTTATGTTTCTATTTTCCATTTACCCCAGAACATTAGAACAAAACTGCTATATATGCTACCACAAAATTTTGCTATATCCAACTTGTGTCAAATATGTGATTTGTGTCCATGTCCATGTCCATGCAACGCGAATCATATCACATTCTTCAATAATTTCAAGTTGTAATATTTCTTGTAAGCTACACTTGTCCACCTGCTTGCTTGTTACTAGGCATATTTGTTTGTCTAATTTTTTCACTTTGTGCCATGCAATTATTGCCTACCTATAAGTTATAACTCATGCACTCATCCAAGTTACTACTGTTTTGATGACTTTGTTGACCATGTTTTGAATCTGGTCTCACTTCTTGAGAACGATCTTTACCTTCGCATGGCATCAGTACGATATGGAAAATGGCAAAAAAGATTTCTTGTAGCCAACCTCAATTGACTTGGAATAAAACATTGTTGAGTTTGATTAATCTTTTTGGTGATTTATTGGGAATTTCAGGTTGGACAATTTCAAATGTATCCATTTGCTCTGGTTTAGAGCAAACATATTTGCTTGGGAGAAGTTAGTTTTTAACATCAAAGGAAGCCGAGACACTAGGACTGTCTGGAGCAACTATATTAATTGATGGAGGTTTGATTTTTATGTCTTCCTTCTTATTAGTGCCTTTATTATAAGCTGAACCTATATCTTGTGCTTGTCACTAAAAGCATACACATTTATTGATTGGAAACTTAGCTTTCATTTTTATTTTTATTTTCTTCTATGTATTGTTTAGATTTGGTTTGATTTCCCCTTATGGAGACGTCTATACCTAAATTTTGTGTACTGCGCATGCTACTCATGAAAATTTGTCAAGTAGCACTCTTTTTTGTCAAGTAAAATAATGGTATGAACAAGCATCAAGGGGATGTGCCCATATAAACTTTTTTTTTGTCTTTCAGGATATATTTGGATCTTGGATTTGCGGAGGAATTTATAGAACACAAAGAAAAAGGAATGTAAGATTTTTTTTTTTCCACTTTTCCCTGCCTTTTTTTTCCCTTCACAAATCCCTTCTCAAATCAAAGATCCAAAAACACAGTCTCAATCTTTTATAAACGAAATTTGTAAGGGTTGGTTAGAGGCTAATATCAAAGATCCAAACACATCCTCAATCTTGTATAAATGAAATTTTAAGGGTTATAGCTTATATGATTTATGCTTTCCAGCACATACCAAGGAATTTGCCAAAGCTTTGGCTGATACAATTCAGATGGTATTTCTGAAGGCAAAATTGGTTCTTGTGGTTGCAATGGCAAGTGACAAAGACCATTTGGGTTTTTCCAGAGAACTACTTTCAGGTATGTTTTTATCCTTTTCTCTATCTCTCTATATGTTTGGTGTAGTTATATGTATAGTTGTACTTCCTGAGTTTGGGGAATAATAAAATGGGAACATGGAGCTTACGTGATTTAGAGATTAACAAATAACTTGCATTTTGTTTGTTAGGTACAAATTCATAAACAAGAAGGCAGTCTGGACCTTCAATGGTACAACCCAAAAATCTTACAAGGTTCTTGTGTTTAATTCCATTGATCAAATTTACCTCATTGAAGAAGTCATCGACCCATTGTCACGAATCAAATGTATCTCAATGCTACATTATATTTTCGAGCTATTAAATATATTTTGGCATTAGTGATAGTAATATATGGTATTCCTGCAATCTTTTGGCATTTTCTGTTATCCGTTTTGCTTTATCATCAAGGATCACCTTAACTCTTTAAAGTTTTGGATTGTTATATGCATTTTTACTAAATTGGTTTATAAAATAAAATTATTTATATATGAGTTTAGATGTAATTCATAATATATTAATATTTTCCTTGTTTATTTTCTTTGCTGATTGGTTTTTGATAACATTTGGAAGCATACTTGCAAATCAAGATCAAGTGTTGAATTTTTTTTCCTGAACTGATACACAGTTCTAGTTTTAAACTAGTCAAGTGTTATTTATTTATTTTTTTGTGGACTTCACATTAGTTCATTTTGGAATTTGTTATGATGGTTTTTTTTATTATACTTAATATAGATTATTATTAAATTTGTTTGATGGATATATTTTCATTTATAATATAAATTGTTTACTGATTTTTTTTTTTTGCAATGGTGTATAATAGCTAGTGGATTTCTTGGTACATTTAAAAGGCTATTGGGATATGAGCAGAGATATTTGTGAAATAATAATTTAAATTGAAATATAAAATATAGAACAAGTTTAGTGACGAATTTGTTTCGTCATTTGTACTTGTTATTATGACAAAGTGATTATTCGTCGCTAATAAACATTTTTTGTGACAATTTATTGCAGCTTATATATAAAAGTTTTCGTTGATTTTGTTGTTTGGTGACTCACGTGTATATATATATATATATATTTGTGACGAAATATATTTCGTCACCTATGTATGACTTTTGGAGATGAAAAATTTCATCACCTTTACATCTTACTGTGACGAAATTATTTCCTCATCAGTGATCAACATGTGTGACAAATTTATTCGTCAACTAAAGTTATAAATATGGTACTAAATAACTATTAGGTGACGAAAATGAGAACTTTTGGCGAAAAAATGTTGTTTTATTGGTGATAAAAAATTTCGTCACTGAAGTAATTTCATTGGTGATGAAATTATTTTTCATCACTGTGGTTTTTAGTGACAAACATTCAATGATGAAATTGGTGAGAAAAATATTTCCTCACAAATGTCTATAGTGACGAAATTAGCTCTTTGGAGACAAAAAAATTTCGTCATTCAAGACCCAACTTGTTGTAGTGCCACAAACCGACGGGATGATCCGGCATGCTCCAAAAAGGAGATTGATCACCTGATCCGAAGCAAAAATAAATAAATTAAAAGCTCAATCGATCGACCAGAAGATGAATCTATGGAGGAATATGCTCCAAATGGAAAAGAGGAAGGGGAAGTGTGAAGCCCTAGATCCTCTGCTGAAGAAGAAAATTCGAAACAAACTACTGACAAAAGGGAAATCATTAGTATCGATCAAATGGAAGGCATAGAGGCAACCAACGCAGCAGCCAAATCATTCAAGCAAGCCTTGCTAAGATCGAGATTTTCTGAGAATGGTAACGAGAAAAATTTCGACTGTGATGCTGAGGAAATTTCTTCGGATAAGGATGAAGCAGCCCCTGAAGGCGAGGAACAACAACTGGATGAAGAGGCAGCTAGGACTGGAATTCCGAAAGTCAGTATTTCACCAGGCCTCTTGAAGAAAAGTCAGGAACCATGGAAAAAGTGCTTGATTGTATGATTACTAGGGAAATCCATCAGATACAAGCTATTCATGGTCAAAATGACCAAAATATGGGGGTTACAAGCTGACTTTGAAGCATTGGATATTGGTAATGGCTTCTTTACTGTCAAATTTGATATGGCTGATGATTATAACAAGGTGTACACTGGGGGATCGTGGGTTGTCATGGATCATTATGTCACAATGAGGAAATGGCAACAAGATTTCAAGTCAGATGAAGCAGAGGAGGATACCACTGTGATTTGGGTGCGATTCCCTAACCTCCCTATTGAATATTACAATGAGAAGGTCCTCTACCACATTGCCAAAGTACTGGAAGTCCCCTTAAATGTCGATATCAACACGGCTATGGTTGCGAAAGGAAAATATGCAAGAGTTTGCATAAAAATGGATCTCAGACAACCACTGATTCTTTATTTTTCTATAGGTAACTGCATTTATAGAGTTGAATATGAACATTTGTACTCACTTTGTTTTTTATGTGGCAAGTTTGGGCATCAGAGGGAAGCATGCACTGACAGAGTCATGCTGATACCAAGGAGGACAAAATAACCATTGAATAGAGATGGACACTAGATGATTGAAGCTCATGACGCCAACGGGCCAAGCCCTAGGGAAGAGGAAATGACAGACCCAAACTCAAGGAACTATGGCCCTTGGATGATGGTTCAGAATTAAAGAAGGAAAAACAGAGGCCCAATGGGAGCTAAGCCAGCGGTCCAAAAGAGTAATAGGTTTGCAGTGTTAAGCGAAGAAGGAGGGCAAGATGTAACTAAAGCCCATTCGGGCGAGGAGAAAGGTAAGGGTAGAGTCTATGGACATGTAGGCTCAAGCAATCAGACTAAAGCAATAGAAAAGAGTAAAGTGAGTACTAGCACTGAACTGGCTAAAGAGCAACTAAGGGAGACAAACAGTTTGGGGAAAGAAGACATACCTGACATGAGGATACGTGATAAAAAAAGCAGAAAATGGGGAAAGGTGAAACATCTAAGCCACATAGAGCCACCAAACAACCAGCTATTACTCCTCACTAAGCCATTATTCAACCAGCCAATCCAAGTAAGGAATTGGCAAGTACAGGGACCAGGGTGGAAACCTCAAAACCCAAATCCAGAATCCCTCCGGACAAAAATGGAGGAGGTAGGAGAGAACCACCCGACCGAGGTGCACAAACTAGAGCAAAACAGAGTACTGGTGAACATGTCCCTAGGGAACAAAGTATTTCACCTCATTACCTCCGTATAGTAAAACGTGGAAACAAAGCTGAGGGTATTGCCTTGGAGGCAAATAGCTGCGAGACAAGACATGCACTATATCTCAATGACACCTCTCAAGACACTGGAAGAGAACTACAAAGCCATACGGGGCTATCTGGGAATTGACAGCTAGGACCCCTTACTTGATCAAGAAATTCCATCAATGGATTTGCTCATTTGGAATTGTAGAGGGGCAGGAAACCATAGATTCAAACAGAATCTAAGGGAGTTAGTCCAAATTCACAGACCAGAACCAATGGTACTTATGGAAACTAAAGTGGAATTCAAAGAAATTGGAATGTTCTTCAATTGTATGGGTTTCACAGCCTCAAGCCATGTGGATCCTATCGATCGAAGTGGAGGAATTTGGATGCTCTGGAATCCTAATGTTGTTAATGTACGGGTGGTAGAAGCTAGCTCGTAACAAATTACAGCGACCATCTCGAGGCAAGATTACCCTGATTGGCTACTGTCAGCTATCTATGCCAGCCCAAGTAATGTCAAGAGAGATGAACTTTGGGAACAGCTGGAGGCCATTGCTCAACACATGACTGATCCCTGGTTAGTTGCTGGGGATTTTAATGATTTTACTTCTCCTAATGACAAGAGAAGTTTCCATGGAAAGAGCCAACAAACCTTAAGCCAAGACCAGAAGAGGCGTAGAAAGTTCAATGAGAGAATTGACAACTGCAAGCTGATGGATCTAGGATACGTAGGACCAAGACTGACTTGGTCCAATAATAGGAAAGGTTGGGCCAACACTATGGTAAGATTGGATAGGGCTGTGTGCAACACCGAATGGAAAACTACCTTTCCGGATGGAGCTGTGAGGAATCTCCCTCGCACCTACTCAGACCATTCACCTATGATGGTGTTCACTCAAGGTAAGTCCTCATTCATTTCTAATTGTAAACCCTTTAAATTTTTGGCCTCTTAGATCACTCATAAGGATTTAAGAAGGTGGTGGATGTAAGCTGGAGTAAAACTCACACCTCCCTTTGTTCTAAGTTACAAACACTTAGTCAAAAGGCTAGTGTTTGGAATAAGGAGTTGTTTGGGAACATTTTTCGAGGGAAGAGGTGGTTATTGGGAAGAATTGAAGGCATACAAGAATCTCAAGCCATCAATTATTTCCATAACCTCCACAACCTTGAGCTGGATTTGGTTAACCAACACAATAAAGTCTTATATCAAGGGAAGCTCTTGTGGTTCCAAAAAGCTCGAGCTAATTGGATTACTCAAGGAGAGAGGAATACTAAGTATTTCCACGTTACTACCCTAAATAAAAGGAGGAGAGGGAAAATTGAGATGCTTAAAGATGAGAATGGTTTTTGGGTTGACCAGACTGATCAACTCAAAAACCTCATCGCTTCATACTTTGTTGAACTGTTCAGTGATTCTCAAACTGTCTCTCTTGCTCAGTGGACCAACCTGGTGAGATGTAAAACCAACCATGAGGACAACTTGGACCTCACCGGGCCTTTATCTGATGGTCAGATTTGGAAGGCTGTGAAACACATCAATGCCTTTAAAGCCCCTGGAAGGGATGGGTTTCAAGCCTTGTTTTATCATACCTATTGGGACATTATTAGGCCTGATGTTTGCGATTTTGTAAAAAAATTGTTTTTCTAAAAAACAAATTCCTCCTGAGATTAACAAAACTTTGATTGCTCTAATTCCAAAAACTGAAAACCCTGAAAGCATCAAGCATTTTAGACCTATAAGCCTTTGCAATGTGTCCTATAAAATTGTCTCCAAGATTATTGTGAGTAGAATTAGACCTCTTTTAAGTAAAATTGTGAGACTTAACCAAAGCAGTTTCATCCCTGGCCGTAACACTTGTGATAACATTATTATTTCTCAAGAGATCATTCATTCCTTGGGTCATAAGAGAGGTAAGAAAGGGGGCATGATTTTTAAAATTGATTTGGAAATGGCTTATGATAATATTTCCTGAGATTTTTTAAAACAAACCTTGACATAATTTAATTTTGACAAAAACCTAGTTGATCTTATTATGAGTTGTGTCACTAGTGTCAGTTCTGCTATTATCTGGGATGGTGAGCCTCTGGAGGAGTTTAAACCTTAGAGGGGCTTGAGACAGGGAGATCTTCTATCTCCCTACCTATTTGTTTTATGCATGGAGTGACTCTCTAATATGATCAACCTCAAAGCTGATAACAAACAATGGAAAGGTATTGAGGCTAGTAGAGGAGGTCCTAATATTACACACTTATTGTTTGTTGATGACCTCATGTTGTTTGGCCAAACTACCATGTCTACTTGTAACACTGTCATGAGAGTGATGGAGGAATTTTGTGATATTTCTGGGCTGAGAATTAATCTCAGTAAGTCCAAACTTTATGTTTCTCCTAACCTTAACAGGAGGAAAGCTAGAGATTTGAGCTCTATGTGTGGTATCTCGTTAACCAATGATTTAGGGAAATACTTAGGTGTTCCCCTAATTCATGGTAGAGTTAGCAGAAGACACTTTAATGACATCATTGAGAGAATGCAGAAGAGATTAGCTGGTTGGAAAACTAATGTTTTATCCATGGCTGGTAGAGCAACACTAATTAAATCAGTTAGTGCTGCCATCTCCTCTTATACCAAGCAAACTATACTAATCCCTAAGAAAATTAGAAATGCTATTGATAAGCTTAATAGGGACTTTCTCTGGGGTGATACCCTAGATAAGAGAAAAGTCCATCTTGTTAATTGGAATGTTGTGTATAAAGTGAAAAAGTAAGGGGGTCTTGGAATTAAAAAGACCAGAGACCAAAACTTAGCCTTGCTTACAAAGTTGGGCTGGAATCTGGTTAGCAATAAGGCGGGTCTGTGGTGTGAGGTACTTAGAAATAAATACTTAAAGAACACATCCCTTCAAGGGTAGAACAAAGGCAGGAAAGCATCTCATCTCTGGAGAAGGATAATGAGTACCAAAAGCACTCTCAGGAAATGGGTTAAATGGAAAGCAGGTGATGGTGTGACTGTGGATGCATGGAAGGATTGGTGGTGTGGAGAGAAGCCTTTTGAGGAACTTGTCCCACACCAGAATCTGAACATGCATAATAATGAACTAAGTGGCTTACATGTAAAAGACTTGCTGAGGGAGGATGGTAATTGGGATGAGACTGGGATTAAAATTCTTTTCCCAACTCCCATCTCTGAGCTTATTCTGGGTCAGTCCTCTCCCAATGTCTTTGATATGGACACTCCTCTGTGGAAAGGCACTCCTGATGGTGCTTTCTCTGTTTCATTTGTATATGTGTATCTCCAAGGTACAGATGAAATAGAGGAAGACTGGAATTGGATATGGAAACTTAGACTTCCTCAGAAATTGCAGACCTTCCTACGGACTGTGTCCCATGGGAAGTTGCTTACAAACTATATGAGGGTGAAAAGGGGCCTAACTAATGATCCCACTTGTCCTTACTGTAGTGGAATTGAGGACCTTAACCATCTTTTCAGGGAGTGTTATAAGGCTAAGGAAGTGTGGCTTAAAATCTTTGATAAAACCTGGTATTTCAGTTTCATGAGAAAACCTTGGGAGGATTGGCTTAAGAGTAACTCTAGAATTACAAAACATTTTTCTGGAGACATCTCTTGGTATACTGTTTTCATAGTGACCCTTTGGAATTGTTTTTGAAAACAAAAATACTAGTACCCAAGAGAGCCTCAAATTCATTTTAGATTACTTTAGAGAAATCAACCAAGCTTTTCTTAATTTAATTATTATGCCTAGGACAGCTTATAAACTGATTCAGTGGGAATTACCGATTGCAGGGCAAATCAAGATGAATATTGATGGCTGCAGGCGAGTTAGAGGAGAAGGAGGATTTGGTGGACTACTTAAAGATGAGCGAGGAGCTTAGGTGTGTGGATTCTACGGTAAAATGCAGATGGGAACCAGTCTAGAAGCTGAGTTGTGGGCCTTGTATAAAGGACTGACTGTTCTTCTTTAGAAAGGCATAAATAATGTGCTCATCGAAACGGATGCGACCCAGGTGGTGAAGCTGATGGAGGAACCAATTAAAAGCAATTGCCCCTTCAGAAACTTGGTAGAGGATGCCAAAATACTCTTCAGCGGCTGCGAGTGCACCATTCAGCATATTTAGAAACAAGGGAACTTATGTGCAGATGCCTTAGCCAAGCTGGGTGCAGACTAACCAGAGGACATGCTGGTGGTGAATGAACCACTAGCTGAACTGAGAAGCTACCTATTGGCAGACCTGATAGGAATTTCAAGGGAAAGGGCCTAGCTTTTTCTCTGTTTCTTTTTTTTTTTTGTTGTAACCAAAAAAAAAAAATACTTATAATTTCTTCCATTGAAACATCATATAATGGAGAGAATTAAGAGCAGCCATAGACGAATTCTCTGAATCGAACTGAACAAACCCAAAACCTTGCTCTTCTCATGTTCCTCAGCCACATTGCAAGAAGGTATAGTTCCAAATTTGCTAGAAAACTCCCTGCAAGCAAGCACTGGTAACAGAAAGGTCAAGGTTAGTAGTGACGCCGATCAGAGGAGGAGCAAGAGGGGAGACAAAATAATTTGATGAATGAGATGAGTTAGAGCACAAACCACAGATATGTGAGAGGCAAGTTGATTGGCGGCGATCGACGACGGAGGCGAGTCGATCGGCAACAAAGGCAAAAGGGGCAAGATGGAGAAGCGCTTGAAACCCTAAAAAGAAATTGACCATCTCTTTCTCTCTCTTCCAAAGCATTTTCATGAGCCTTATATATACATAGGCAATGCGGGTCGGTTTGGTCAGAGGGTTAGAGTTTTGAAATCGTCACCCGCGCCGCCCGCCAAGCAGAGACCCTCCACCAGCCCAACCCGTCTGTAGACCCAACTTCCTCTGCTCGTCCCCCTTTAGGAGAGGGCACGATTTTGGTCTTACGAACTCTCATCATGGTTCTGAATCTAATATCACAAAGTGCAATGTAAGACTGATAAATCACCAAAGAGTCCAAATCTGGCAATTGGTTTTGAAAAATCAATTTTGAATGAAAAAGCGCCAAACATGGACTGCTTTGCCAGATTAAAGAGGCGCCACCTAAATATTTTGTTTTTGGAAAATTTAGGAAACCCTAACTCGTGCCGAAGGCCACGTGTCCGTCATCACCAAAGTTGCCTCAGTTCGGGAACTTGGATACGAGAGGGGAAGGTACTAAAATGAGCACCACTGCTCGCCTGATCAAAGGATCAGCCTCTACTAACATGATATGTTGTTTTTTTAAAAAAACACATGTGTTTTTATTCCGGTTATTAATCTAGCTTTACTATGTGATGCGCACAGCATACAAGTATAGACTCAATCACAAGAATTGGAACAAAACAACTCATGTTTGTTTTCGAAAAATGGTTTGAAAGTCCTACTTGCAAGTAGGCTAAAGCGCGGATTTGGCACCCTCAAGTGGGCTTAGAAAAACATTATTTTGCCACTTCGCAAAGTGGGCTTAAAACTTACAATCATCGAGTTGTTCCAATTCAGGCAATCAAGCCTCCACTCACAGGCATCCAAGCAATTAAGCAAATAAGCAAATAGCCTCATGGCAAGCATGTTATCATGGCAATACTCACACTCATGCAAGTATGCTAAAACGTAAACACTTACAGTGTACTCCGAGCCAAAACAAAAGCTAGTTAGAAATCATGCATGATCCTAATTACACAGAATGCCTAATGCAACACATGCAATAATGCAACTAATAGGCTCGGCTATCTAAGATGGCATGTGAATGCAACAACTTGATAACATGCTTTGAAACACGTGTTCAAGTAAGTATTGAAATACAATGCAGTTTGAATGATGCGCTGAGCCCGGTGCATGCAAGACAAATGAATGATGCACGTATGCAAAGCATAAGGTGTGCTAATCAAAACATGTTTTAAAACTAACCATCGTAAGCGGTTAAGTAAAAGGGAGAAAGATGTGGGGTTGGAAGACATTCACACACACACGCATGCTTATTACAACATAGTGCCCTCTCGAAGGAGGGTCCAAATAACTAGCTAAGCTAAGCTACGTACTACAAATCAACTAATTAACTATTCTAGATAATTAATTATTACAAAACTGAATTGGATAACTAACTACACTAAGCTAATTAATTACAAACCGAATTAATTAATTAAACACTTAACTAATTAATTACAAAACAATTAAGCTACTAAACTAAGTAGCTGAACAATTCAGCGGCTAAACAATTCAGATGAATGGCCTCGGAAAGCGAGGGGGATATGCATGCTCGGTTGGCTTCGCCCCGAAAATCCACTACCTTGCCTCTAAATGCCTCTGTTTGCACATCTTTGAACCTCTGAAAATTGTGCCAACCTCTATATTGCTTCTGTTTAATCTCAAGAACACACTGATGGCAGATCGCCCATGGTTGGTGATCATCGGCCAAAATTGGTGGCCGGTCGGCAGATTTGATGGCCGGTCGGCTAGTACTTGTGGCCGATCGGCCACTAATCCCCTACATTTCCTCCTTTTGCTGCAGTAGAGAGCAAACAGAGGCATGGCAATGTATTTGCAAGGGAATGTATGCACTGCCACCCTTCTTATCATGCCTCAACCTCAAAGGAGCGTGGCACTTGGCTCTCAAGCCACCAATCAAGCATCTCAATGCATGACGGCCAAAGGACCAAGCTTGTACAAGCTCAAAGAATGCGCACATAAGACTCGAAAGGCCTTCACCCTATCATGCACAATCAAGAGGGACGGCGACTAAGAAATGTGACACGTTTCATCACTTCAAGTATGAAACGTCCCACATTTCTTGTGTTTGGATTAACGTCCGATCCAAACACTAGCAATGCAAATAACATGTAAACGCTTCATGTATAACATGCTAAGGGCATAAAACATCAAAGCTAGTGAAGTGTATTACACTAGAAGCATGCAATATCAAATTCAAGGGACCAAACCAACTCTGGACAGACCTCCAACATGTCAAAATAAAGGCCAAAACATGCTGAGATAGAGCTCTATGAGGCAACAAAATCATGCTCAAGTAGTGGCTCACAAACAAGGCATAAGGCACAACTCACAAAAGCTATGAAAGAGTGGAATATGTGAGAATGTGACTATGCTATATACACTGAAATCATGTGAGAAATGAGGCTAAGGTATGCAAACAACTCAAGCAAAGCATTCTAGGGACTTTGAAACACAAAACTAGTGAAGCTACCTTCACTATGGCAATACAAAGCAAGGATCAAGAGACCAAGACCACTCAAAACAGTCCTCAAGCAAGCTAAATCAGAGCCAAAAGCATGCTAGAATCAAGCTAACTCATGGTAGAATGATAGGTTAAATCATCACACATGCTAGGCTAGTAAGTAAGATTACACTACAAGTGCAAGAAGCATGCAAGAGGTGACCAAACCAGCCAAAAATAGAGTTATAACATGGCAAATCAGTAGCAAAAACATGCTTAAACCAAGCTTCAAAATGGTAGAAAAGCATGCTCACTTTGTAGGCCATCAACACATGTAAACAAGAGATGAAGAGAGGGGACCACCCCTTCCTATTTTGGACCTCAAAACCACCTTTCTACCACTGAAATTCCTTGGGAATTCAGTGGTTTAAAGGCCAAGAAAAGATTGTTTCAAAAGCTTTAAAGGATGGCACAAAGTTTAACAAATAAGCAATGAAAGAGGGTGGACCACTCCTAACTCCAACAAGGACTTAAACCAACATTTTTAACATTTAAAAATAGAGGTTTTTGTAGTTGACAACTAGGCCCAAAACATCATGTAAAGGTGGCCAAGATAGTGTACAAAAATAAGCTTAAAAGGGGAATATGCTCACCCTTGAAGGACAGCAGCAAGACAGCAACTTCTGAGCCAAAAACCAACATTCAATAGCTCAAACAAGACCCTTAAGCACCTCAGCAACAAAATAGTGGTGTTTGACTAGGTGTTCTAGTGCAAATATGTGAAAAAAATACACTTTCAAGCACAATATATATATATATATATATATAGAGAGAGAGAGAGAGAGAGAGAGAGAGAAGTCTAGAGAGAGTAAGATTTTGCTTCTCAAAATTCTGAACCTCTCTAAAGGGGGATAGACCTCCCCTCATATAGACAATGTAAGCCAAAGCTTCCTAGACAAGCTAAAAGCTTGTTTCCATCCCTCCATACACGTGTATGGAGGATGGCTTCAGTGACCAATAGCTGGCACAAAAAAATCTGAAAAAGCACAAAAAAGGCCACCGACCATTATCAATGGCCGACTGGCCATCAGTGTAGCTGACCGGCCACCACTGATGGCCGATGGACATAAGCCCTGGCCGATAGGTTGTAGAGCTGTCCGAGAGGCCACCCTCTTCTCCCAGAAGTAAAGCTACAAGCCCTTGGTCCACCACCAAGCACAAAACAGACAAGTTGAGAGGCTCCAAGGCAA
The DNA here is from genome assembly GCA_036172215.1 of Camellia granthamiana. NCBI lineage: Eukaryota > Viridiplantae > Streptophyta > Magnoliopsida > Ericales > Theaceae > Camellia > Camellia granthamiana. The sequence continues at coordinate 43,203,878 of CM069911.1, forward strand.
GGCGCACAGCCGAGACCTTTAGGAACTCAAAACGAACACAAATATGGATGATCGTCGAGTGTTCAAATGATGACGTCCAAGTCTTGAGAACAGTCAAAAATTGGGTGTCTACAGTTGCTCCTCGTTGACAGAACTCGAAAGTCATGAAATGACGTGAGTGAATGTCAAAGCCTAGAGACGATCCATTTTTAACAAGGCCGAAGACTTAGACAAACAGACAAGATAACAAAATAGATGCGCTCGCAGGCAGGGGCAAAATGCAAGTGACATGCACAATGCATAACATAATTTATGATTATGCAAAGAGGGCTGTAATGAAACATCTAGATGCAAATGTTGTGCAAAGAAATGCTACAGCAAACTCGTAAGCAAACACGCTACGTGTGGGAACTACAAACCGAACTACAGTTCGTGCAGAAAGGATGTAAAAAATTATGCAATCTTCACTGCGCTTTCACGTAGGAAAGGCTAAAAGCGACTATTGGGCACACCCGAGGTCTCAAACAAGATTCCGACGCGTTGCATGCGAAAGGAAAAGGAGTGGTATAAGCATTGGAGCACGTTCCAAATGCTCTTAACCAAAGAAGGTCTAACCCGTCGCGCGCGCGAGAAGAAAGAACAACAATGCCTAAGGCATACGAGGTTAAATGCGATAGATACACAGAATGAACATGTACGATAAATGCACAAAGTGAACATGTGCGATAAATACACAAAGATGAACATGTGCGATAGATACACAAAGGTGAGCATGTGCGATAGATACACAAAGATGAACATGTGCGATAGATACACAAAGGTGAACATATGCGATAGATACACAAAGGTGGGCATGTGCGATAGATACACAAAGGTGAACATATACGATAGATACACAAATGTGGGCATGTGCGATAGATACACAAAGGTGAGCATGTGCAATAGATACACAAAGATGAACATGTGCGATAGATATACAAAGGTGGGCATGTGCGATAGATACACAAAGATGAACATGTGCGATAGATACACAAAGGCGGGCATGTACGATAGATACACAAAGATGAGCATGTGCGATCGATACACAAAGGTGAGCATGTGCGATAGATACACAAAGGTGAACATGTGCGATAGATACACAAAGGTGGGCATGTGCGATAGATACACAAAGATGAACATGTGCGATTGATACACAAAGGTGAACATGTGCGATAGATACATAAAGATGAACATGTGCGATTTCTTAGCAAGACATAATCAAATCTTAACCGGAACTTCTCCGAATGAACCGTACACACAATATCGTGCCTGCATAAGAAAGAAACTTAACAGGTACAATGTAATACAATGCATGTTCTATGCAAGATCAATCAGCATGCTCTATGCTAGACACTAAATGCATGTTCCATGCGAATGTGAGAAGTGCATATTATATGCAAGTGTAAGAAATGCATACTTTATGCAGATGTGGCGAATGTATGCTCCATGCAACATCAAGATACATATTCTATGCAAGGTGAGAAATGCATGTTCCATGCGAGAGAGACGAATGCACGTTCTATGCAGCTTACAATGCACATTCTATACAGCAGGTATGGACAACTTCTATGCGAGTTGAAAGAACATGTACAATGCAACACAATGCAGCGTGCATATTCTATGCAAACAAGAAGTGCACATTCAATGCAAGAGTGAAAAGGTGTATAACAACGCAAGCCTTGCATATATAACAAAATGCGCTAACGCAACATATTCAAAAGCAATTCATCGATCTTGTAGTATACAAAAGGATATGGAAAAGGATACACTTTGTTCGTATTGAGTGCCACGCACTGGAAATACAGTTCGGAGCTTCCACAAAGACCGTTTGAGCTTAAAAGTGTATTTTCTTGAACATTCTTGAGAGATGAGGGCACAAATCAACAATACAACCCCAAACAAGAGCCTTGGACGTCCATCGGCCACAAAAGGAGGCCATCGGCCACAAAACAAAGTCATCGGCCAACAATTTGGCCGGTCGGCCATCAATGGCAAATTCGGGGCAAACTTGGCATTTCACCTCGGGCCTTTAAGTATAGGGTTTTAAACCCTATTTCTTCACTTCCTCAAGGCCGAAAAACACTTTTCCTCTCATTCTAGACCATTTCCCCCCTTCCAATCCGCGCTTTCTATGCATTTTCAAGCATTCCAAAAACGTCCGAATCACAAAACCCTCTTAGTTTTGAACATTTTTAAACCGATCAAAAAGTGTTTTCGGTGTCTCTTTCTTGATTTCCACCATTTAGGGTTTGTTTCCCCCGAGTCACCCTCGATTTTCGTGCCCTTTTCTGAGCCTTGACATTTTATTCCATTTTTCATCCCTCGGAGTTGACTTTTTGTTAACTTTTGGCCTTTCTACCCATTTTCCTCATTTTCGGCCATTTTTCCATCCCTCTTGAGATGGCGGATGACATCCCACATGGCAGAGCTCCTCCAGGGATGGAGATAGATCCTGAGTTTGAGCCTTTGCCGCCAGGCATTCGACCGTTTGATCCGGCGACATACCATCCGGAGGTACACGTGCTGCCTCCCGATGGCATCCGCCAGTTCAGGGGGTTTACGCGAGGTGCACCGGAGGACCTCCTACTACGCGAGCCAGAGTCACACTTATCCCACGGCGCCTCTGAGGTATTCACTTCCTCTCTACTTTCCGCAATGTAAATCGTATTCATACTGCTCTTCAGCCATTCAACCTAAACACACTTACATTGCATTCTCTTATATTGCCTTGCATCTATTTATCCTGCTCACAGGAGGATTCACATGCCTTTCGCGGGTACGGGACCATTGCCGCACGGGGCTGGTACATGGAGCTGCCTGACGCCGTTCGTCACATCGTCGACGAGGTTGGTTTCGGCGCATTCTGCATGGGATTGTCACGTCTTACTGCCAGCTGGCCTCTCCTAGGTGCTTTAGTAGAGAGGTGGTGGGATACCACCGACTCCTTTCATTTCTCTATAGCAGGGGAGATAACGATGACTCCCTTTGACTTCTCTATGCTCACCGGCATAGGGGTAGGGGGTCATCCGATCCCTTATGATATAGACATGGGCGAGTGGGATGCGGCTCAAATTTACTTGTTGGGGACTCGCCCACCCCTCTCTGGACCAAGAATGGTGCGATATTCATGGTTCGCGGACTACTTCAGAGGGGAGACACCGACGACCCGCGAGGAGACCGAGTACTACGCTTGAGGGTTCCTCATGTTCTTGTTTGGCACTACTCTCTTCGCCGACCGGGCAAACACCGTCGGGTTGTACCTCCTGAGTGCCTTGGTGGACTTGTCCCGGGTTCGTTACTATGATTGGGGCGGCGCCGACCTCGTCACATTATACAGATACATGAGCTCCTCTTCTCATTGGAGCGGGTACCTGTTGGGAGGATACTGGAGGGCCTGGGAGGTATGTCCTTCTCTTCTGCTTCACATTTCTGTTTCACATTACCTATACTCCGTAAACTGCACATTGCACACACTGCCTACTGTTTTACATCATCTGTACACTGCTCACAATGCACTGCATATCATCTGATTCCTACTTTATCTGCATTTGTTCGACATACACTCACTGTTACCCTTTTACATTCCACAACTATGGGTATATGCCTACTTCCCGGGGCTTGCCCCAGAGCCAGAGGTAGAGACACCTCTTATGGTCTCGTATTCACACAGATACGACATGAGTTGCCAGCGGAGGCCCCGAGAGTCTTTCTCGTTCTTCCGCCGATATTTCGATACTGTAGCCGCAATAGAGATAGTTCAAACTTTTCAGTCATTTCAGCTTTACTTCATATTATATCTCTGACAGCAGCTAATAACCTGTACATTCACTATTTGCAGATCACTTGGCAGTCGTGGGCAGTGATGCTTGTCGGGGTCAGTGATCAGTTTGCCGGGGCTTGGGAGACGTCCCGATTCTGAGTTTTGCTTGAGGGCCCGGTCTATCGAGCGTGGTTCTTGGAGGAGTGCTTCCTACGACAGAGCCTTGGTTTACCCGAGCCAGTGGTTTCGATACCGCCTCCCATATACATGAGGATTACAGAGAGGTACACCCCGCAGGAGATGACCGATTTCACGATAGGTTGGGACGCCGACCTCTTCAGGCTTGATAGCGACTACACTGCCTTCATCCAAACATATCTCATGCTGCCTCTGATCGACACTCGTAGGGGTGAGAGAGACAGACCTGCAGCCACAGCAGAGAGAGCGGGTGGATTCAGGGTGACCCAGGCCCATAACAGGAGAGGCTCCCAGGCGAGGTGGAGAGCAGGATGGCCGGAGTTGCCTACTACCGTGACCTGTTGGGGACGCACTGGAGAGACTTATCAGATTCCCATCGCTCCTGCCCCAGTTGGCCACGAGCTTGTCGGAGTTCGAGGCCCGACCCTGGTATGTACCATACATTACATTCCGCATATTCAATTCATTTCAGTTTACACATTGCGAATTACTAATCATCTCAACACATTTACAGGCATCCATAGAATACACCGGGCAGGCTCTTGAGTTGTCAGCTTCTCTGATGGGGATGGTGCAGACGAGCATGGATCTGCTGAGCATTTATGGGATCCTAGTAAGTTCTTTCAACCTCCGTTCCAACAACCTCTATTATCTGCTCCATACTGATCTGCTGCATTACATTATCAATACTGCATTTGATACACCGCACTGATACACTGCTCACGGCACTGATACACTACATCCCATATACTGCTCACGGCCTTCATATACTGCAATTATATACTGCTCACAGTATTCATACACTGCACTCATATGCTGTATCTGATACACTGTATCTGATGTATTCTGACACATTGTCCTTTTCAGATTTCTTTCCAGATGCCAGCCTCATCGAGCACCCCAGCAGGAGTTGCAGCTGGACCTTCAGCGCCTCCTCCAGCAGCAGAGAGAGGGGGACGAGGGACGTTGGTACGCAGCCAAGGTAGGGATAGGCGCACTCATACCGAGAGCAGTTCACGGGGGCCTGTCCCAGATGATGATGACTCTGACGAGGACGAGGAGCTGGCGAGCCCACAGTCAGTGTCGTCTCAGGGAGGTGACGATGCTAGGGACGACTCCGCGGAGGGGAGCAGAGATGGTTCTGGAGCCGACTCCGGCTCAGATGCAGACGGCGGCGCTGATGGTGATAGCTCCGAGGCCATGCCCCGGAAGAGGGCGATGATGGCCTCTCGATCTTGAGGCGGCCAGGACTGGTTCAGATGTTCCTTTTCAGTTCCTTTTCTTTTTTGCTTGGCTTTCTTTTTTGCTAGTAGTATCAACACATTGTACAACCTTAAGCAGTTTTGTTTTTCTTTAAAAACTTGTACTCTTTTGCAAAAAGAAACCATGATTGGAAATGAAAACAAACTTTTTATTCAAAAAGTGTTGCATTGTATATTCTGAGCATCGCATAACATCGCACAGCACCATTTTACACAAAAATGGGATTTTGATGAAAATTGAATGTTGTATTGGCAATTGCTTAATCAGGTAGTAAACCGACTGACACATAACAAAAATAGTAAGAAAACTCAATGAACAAAACAACAATTGAACAACCAAAACAAAACAACTCGATAAGCAAAACAACAACTCGATGAGCAAAACAACGACTCAATGAAAAAAAAAACAAATACAACTCAATAAGCAAATGCAACTGTTAAGCAGAACAGCAGGACGCATCCAAAATAGAATCAAACTCAGGTTTTCAGCATCCTCAGCACACAGGAAGGCTAAAAGCACTCTGCTGGAGATAAACAGAGGCTGCTGGCCACAAGAGGAGGCTGCCGGCCACTAGAAATGGCTATCGGCCACTAGCTTTGGCCGATCAGCTACAAAAATTGGTCGGTTGGCCACCAACACTGGTTGGTCGGCTACTAATGTCAGGAATCTCCAGAATGCTGCCACCTGTCTTCCACTCACTGCCTTATCCTCTACAAAAACCCCAGCTTCGGGGTTTCTTCACTTCAACTCCATTGTTGCCCCAAATGGAACCATTCTTCGTTGAAAAACTCTCCAATTGGATTGTGACTTTAGATGGCTTAGAAAAGTTAAATTTCTGAGGTTTTGGGCTAAACGCACTATTCACGCTGAGTCGCACCCCCCTGCGTTTTCTGTTCCTCCATGCCACGGCTAGGTGTTGGAATCTGGTAACTCATGTTTTTAGCTTTGGGGATCAAGAGATGTGCCCCACTTTTGAAGAATTCCACGCTTTGATGGAGTAACAAGGAAATCTTGCCTCAATTTCGTTTCGACCATATCTAAGCTTTAGGACGGACGTGTGGGCTTACTTTGCACGACGCTCGGTCTTTGATTTGCAACGGGGAGTTGGACATTCCCAGCCTAATTCATCGTTTTTCTGATGCCGGTAACCGCGGCAATTATCTTTGGTAAAGTTTTCGGCGACATGCCCTCTGTTTGTGCATGTTATCTCATTTTCTACTTGCCCCTGGCCTTGGAGGGTCTAGCATTCGTTTGATTGAGGTTGCCCAAGGCTTGAAAGGGGGCAAGAGCTGCATCAGCATGACATTAGCCGAAACCTTGATGGGCTTGGATGCTTTCCATCGCCGGGAGACAACTAGGTTCGCAGGAAGTCCACTACTCTTACAAGTATTGTTTCCCACCCTTCTTACATGTATTTCTCACATCACTCGGCCCTTAGGCCCTATTTTTCTCTCAAAACCCTTTTCTCACTTTTCCTCTCTACGTACACCTCTCTATTCTTTAATCTCTCTTATTTTTCATCACTCCCCAGATCTGGCTCATGGATAAATTGAAAGTAGTGGACTCTTGCCCAACATATTCAGCCAACGGCTATTTCTTTCGCCAACGGCTAGTGGATGCCCCAGATGAGGGATTGTGGTGCGAATGGATGTGCACTCGATCTGCTGTTGATATCGCTTGGCGTTGTCCCTGGCTTGATCTGCCGGAGATGGGCTACAGCATGTCCTGCCAGCTCGGGATTCAGCTGATTGGCCTGACACACTGCGTCTTCTACTTTCCATTTCAGTTCAAGCGTCAGTTCGGCCACGACAAGACTTGCCCGGAAAAGGAGATAGAATACCCTGCTGCATTTCCAATCAAAGGCTCACATCTAGCCCGATATGCCATAGCATGAAGGACGAGAGAGCTTCTGGCCCCCGCTCCCACTTTCAATTGTGCTCTTTCTGGAAAATGCATTGCTTGGCTTGAGGAAGAGGCGCAAATCAGGCCTACTTTAGCATCAGAATCTTCCACAAGCTCAGAGAGGAGGCGCATGAACACTTGACTTAACCATGCCCATAGTTTATTGCTTTAATTTGTACTTTCAAGTTTTCTTTATGAATGTAATGAAAAAGCAACTTCAATTTCTACCGAGAGTCAGAGAGCTCTTGTAATGAAATCAATGGAATTGAAAGTTGTGGGTACTGAAAATTTTTCGTTTTGGTTCAAAAATGGTCTAAATTGTGAAAGATTAATTTGAGCAAAATCAATTTTTATTAAAACTTTTCAAAACCATTTTCAATATGGATCACAACTGGACACGCCCGAGATCTATCACTGAGATGTACAACCCCGGATCCAACAACTGGAAAGTTGCCCCTTGTCTAAACAGCACTGCACTGGAGATCACAACCGAACTCTTGGATGCAGAGAAGACGAAGATGGCCAAGACAAATCACATGGACACAGTAGATTTTGAAGTGTTTGTGGCTAGACTTCAAAATGAAGTTGCCTACGTATCCTAAAGATGGGAATCAAGCCTTACGTAGTTCGGTTCAAGTTCACTCGAGTATTAACACTCTCCTTTTGCACTCTAACTTTTGACAAGGCTGCCCTTTCCGGGTTTTCAACCTTGCGAGCTCAGTTTTTCTTATTTCAAATTTTTCATGCTCTAACTTTTGCCTAAGTCGCCCTTTCGGGTTTTCGGCCTAGCGAGCCACTCAGGGATAGTATTTCTTCAACTTGTCAATGTTGATCGGTTAGGAGAACTCAAGGCCATCTAAATCCATCAGAATGACAGCTCCACCCAACCAGATAAACTTGATGATATAAGGACCAGTCCAATTAGGTCTGAACTTGTCCCTAGGGTCGTGGATGGGAGCTCGGTTTTCTTTGAGCACCAAATCTCCTTCTTTCAAATTCCTGGACTTAACTTTCTTGTTGAAAGCCCTGGCAATCTTGTGTTGATAACCTTGAATGTGGTATAGTGCTTTCAGTCTTCTCTCGTCGAACAGCATGAGTTTTTTGAACCTGCTCTGCTGCCAATCTGCCTCAACTATCTGGCACTCAGCCATTACTTGTAACGACAGAACCTCAACTTCGATAGGCAGAACAACCTCCATCCCATAAACCAAGGAATACGGAGTTGCCCCAGTAGAAGTTCGAATTGATATCCGGTAGCCCCAAAGAGCAAATTGCAGCTTATCTGGCCAGTCCCTGTAGGTTTCCACCATCTTCCGTAGAATGTGTTTGATGTTCTTGTTGGTGGCCTCAACTGCTCCGTTGGTTTGCGGCCTATATGTGGATGACTTATGAAAAGCCACGTTGTATTTCTCCAACAAGTCGATCACCTCCTTCTTGAAGTGGGAACCATTATCCGAGATAATCTAATCCGGGACCCCATACTAGCAGATAATGTTATTCCTGATGAATTTAGCTACATGCGACGCCTTCAGCACTGCATAGGATTGGGCCTCGACCCACTTTGTAAAGTAGTCTATAGCCACCAAGATGTACTCATGCCCATTCGACCCCTTCTGAGTAACTGCCCCAATCACATCAATCCCCCAGACTGAAAATGGCCATGGCGAAGTCATGTTGTACAGCTTCGACGACGGAATGTTCATGCGATTTGCATAGATCTGACATTTATAGCATCGCTAAATAAAGCTAATACAATCCTCCTCCATGGTTGACCAGTAGTAACCCTGTTTGAGAATTTTCTGAGCTAGCATCACCCCGCTCATGTGCGCTCCGCACTCTCCTCCATGGATGGCCTCCATCAGGCGCTTCGACTCTTCTTCATCCACATATAACTTGTGCATTCCCAAATGACCCCATTTATACAGTTTACCTTCGCAGACGATGAACTGAGCAGCCATTCTTCGAATTGCCCTCTTATCTTTGGCATTTGCCCCTGGTGGATAAGCCTCCTTTTCCAAGAAGTTCCAGATATCGTAATACCAGGGGTTTTGATCTTGCACTTTATCTATGGCGGCAATCAGTTCGTAGGCCGGCACAAATTTCTGTTCGATAATTATCAGACGCATCCGGACTCCGAAAGGGATGTCTATCATGGAAGATAGAGTTGCTAAAGAATTGGCGAACCTATTGTTCTCTCTTAACAGATGGGCGAATTTCAACTTTTCAAACCGAGGAATCAGGACATCCAAGGTCTGGTGATAGATTTTCATTCTTTCTTCTTTAACTTTCCAATCTCCTGTTGCTTGAGATACAACCAGGTTCGAGTCCCTAATGATGTCCAACTGTTTTGCCCCTAATTCCAGGGCAACTTCCAAGCCAGCGATACATGCTTCATACTCTGCTTCATTGTTTAATACTTTGAACCGGAGCTTGAAGGCTAAAGGTATGTGGGAATTGTCGGATGCTATCAGCAACACCCCTATCCCATACTCGTATTGGGTTGACGCTCCGTTAAAGTACATAGTCCAAGTTTCTTCTTCAACATGCAGAATGGTCTCATCTGGGAATAGATACTCTACTACTTCATCTTCCTCCACTGGGTGATCGGCTAAGAACTCTGCTACCGCTTTCCCTTTTCTCAAACTTGCGCGTCATGTACTTCAAATCAAATTCGGAGAGAAGAAGCAACCAACGAGTTAGCCTACCCGTAAGTGCCGGTTTCTCGAAGAGATATTTGATGGGATCTGATCTCGAAACCAGTATTACAAAGTGAGCTAACAGGTAGTGCCTCAACTTCCTGGTAGCCCATACCAAGGCCAAACAAGCCTTCTCAAGCGGAGTGTACCGGGTTTCATATTCCAGCATCTTCTTGCTCAGATAATAGATAGCCTTCTCCACTTTGTCCTCAGATTCCTGTGCAAGCATGCAGCCCATTGTCGTTTTGGTTACTGACAGATACAATATCAACGGTTTCCCCGACTCCGGCGGTAACAACACGGGTGGGTTCTGTAGATGCTGCTTGATCTGCTCAAAAGCAACTTAGCATCGGTCATCTCACCGGAATTTCTTTCCTTTCTTCAGGAGACCAAACAGTGGTTCACAAGTCAAGGTTAATTTTGCGATAAACCGTCTTATGAATTGTACTTTACCTAGAAAGCCTCGCACCTCCTTTTCAGTCCTTGGTGGTGGCATTTCTAAGATGGCCTTGATTTTCGAAGGGTCGGCTTTGATGCCCTTTTGTGTGATCAAGAACCCCAGCATTTTCCCTACTGTAACACCGAAAGTACTTTTCTGAGGATTCAGCCGCAACCGATACTCTCTGATTCGTTGGAAAATTTTCTTCAAGGTAGTGTGGTGGCCCTCTCTTTCCTTGGATTTGACAATCATGTCGTGCACGTACACCTCCACCTCTTTATGGATCATATCGTGCAAGATCGTGGTCGTAGCCCGTTGATACGTAGCCTCTGCATTCTTCAAACCGAATGACATCACCCTATAGCAGTAGGTTCCCCTCGGGGTAGTGAAATCCACGAACGAGAACAGCGCATGCCCAGCAGTGAAATCCACTAATTCGTCGATATGCGGCAGAGGAAAGTCGTCATTCAGACTGGCTTTGTTCAAATCTCTAAAGTCCACACATACCCGAATTCTGTCGTCCTTCTTCGGCACCGAAACTATATTGGCCAACCAAGTAGGTATTCAGATACCAACAGGAACCCTGCATCAATCTGCTTGGTGACCTCTTCTTTGATTTTCAGAGCCCAATCTGGGCGGATTCTTCGAAGCTTCTGCTTAACAGGTCGGGCCTCTAGGTCAAGAGGGATCCGGTGCTGTACAATCTCAGGATCGATTCCAGGCATGTCTTCGTAGGACCACGCAAAAATATCTTTGAAATCTTTTAATAAAGCGACTAAGTGCTCGCGTTCCTCTGAAGACAACGTGGACCCGATTTGGACCAGCCGCTGGTCCTTCTCAGTACCAACATTAATTGAGGTGATTTCATCAACCAAAGGCTTTACAAACCTCTCCTGCTCTCAGTTAATCAAATGTTTTAAAACCGGAGAAATTTCTTCCTTGTCGTTTTCATCGAAATTTTGAAAGTCCTGATTTATGCAATAAACTAAAAGCACAAAAAAGTACTCAAAAGCCACAGCAGTGTCATTCTCATTAACTTCCAGATCGTCTGATTCTTCGGTTACAACCGACTCAAGAGAAAATGAAAATGACAACCTGGACAGGACAGTGGCATCCGAGTTATCACCCCCAGGAATACCAGACTCCGACTCAGAAGAACTGAAATCTGATTCCGACTCCACAGATTCTGTGGAATCAGATTCCGGTTCATTACCTGACCTAGAACTGCTAGATAAAAAGCCTTCTTCGTACTGCCAGATGAGGGAAGGTAAGATGGATGCATCTAGAATGCCGGAAGATGGGCACACAGCTGAGCTATCTCCAATCATGGATACCGAGAAATCATCCCCTGAGCACTTCGATGTCATCTAAGGATCTGAGAGGAGACAAGCCAGTGCTACCCCATTTCAACTGTTGTGTTATCAGACTCATCCTTATTACACTGCTCAGCCTCAGCTGTTGGGTCAATTTGCTCTTCGGCAACTTCATCCCCCGGTAATTGCAAGTCAAAGAAGATCTCAAAACCCGGCAAGCGCCGCCTCTCTGAATTCAGCCATGGCTCTAGAAAGCCGTAGAACGGGAAATCTTCCCCCTCCCGGACAAAGCGTCCGTTCAGGGTCCCCTGGATAGGTTTGTGCACTAACTCATAGTGCTTCCCAGCTTGTTTAGCTCTGGCTCTTCTAGCTATCTCTCTTCCTTTCCTTACCTAATCCTCTTTGGTAGGTATATAACCTAGTCCAAAGGTATGAGAATTGTGTGGCACTTCGGCCAATTTAGCAACGCCCTTCCGGCCACTTCTTCCCAATCCCATCACGGGCACATGTTAAAGCTTGTTCATGAGGTAAAGAGATTGTGCACTAACGTACAGCCCCTCATCAACAGCTAGCAGATCTTGTACTACCTGAGCCTCAGCCAAGGCGAACCCAGACAGGAAGACATCCTCCATGCTATGCTCGATTTCCAGAACTGGTGTAGAAACCTCTGGCGGCGGATGTATTGAAGAGTTCCCAAAAACAATTGTCACCCCCTTTCCTTGGGGGTACTTCAGCATCTGGTGTAAAGTGGAGGAGACAGCCTTTACTTGGTGCAGCCACGGCCGTCCAAGAAGTAAGTTGAAGGTGGCTGGCACATCTAGAACATGAAATTCGATGTCCTGTTGGCCCGGGCCAACCTGAGTTTTAATTTGTACCGTCCCCATCACCTCCCGGCTGGTGTTGTTGTAAGCCCATATCACCTAGGCTGTTGCTGTGAAATCTACGAGCTTCAACCCGATAGCATACGCCGTTCGCGACGAACATACATTGATTGCAGATCCCGTATCAACTAGGACAACCGGTATCCATTTATCCCTACACTCCACGAAGATGTATAATGGTTTGTTGTGATTGGAGCCCTCAGGCGATAATTCTTTGTCCATGAAAGTGAGAGTCGGTGTAGCGTCGCCCAGAAACACCAATCCCACCAACTGTTCGGGCGTTGTATCAAAAGAAAGCTTAGCTTTGTCCATGGCTGAAAGGACAGCTTGTCTATGTACCCTGGAGACTATAAGCAGTCCCCAGATGGAGATGGCTACTTGAATTTTCTTTAGCTGCTTCAGTATAGCTTCCTCCTCTAACAGTCTGTCCTTCTGCTTCTCAGCTTCTCTGTCTTTCCCAGACGCCTCTAGCTGGTCCAGATGTGGGGGCTTGAAGTACCGCCCACTCCGGGTCGTATGGTCGACCTCCTCAATATACCAGGTGTCATCTAGGAGATTCTTTCCCCAGTCTTCATCAGTATGGGCCAGACGCAAATCGTCTTCTTCCCACCACATGCCCTCAGCAACCGATAGACAACTATCCGGCTCTGCTGTAGTTGTTTCCGTGCGCACAACACATTCTGTCCCCGCAGGAGCCTTGGCTTTTCTAGCCCTGTCATCATTCTCAATCCTCTCTTATTCAAACCGCCTCAGCGCGGCCTCTTGTTCTGTGTCTGTCGTACACAAACTGCCCAAGTCCTGAGCAAAATTCTTTGCACCGGTGCTCTCCGGTGATTCCTCCTGATTCTTGGCCATTCCGGCCATTACAGATGTTCCCATTTCTAACGGTCTCTGTTCTGATTGATGCTCCTTAACAACATCTGGCTCGTCACTGAGCCACCCTGTATTGTCTGTCGATCCGTTCAGGTCAAACCAATTGATGCTCACATCTCCTGGATCCTGGTCATTAAAGAACTACAGATTGGCAATGTCTTCCTCCAACTCTGCTAGGTCATCTAGCCCCTGACTCGGTCCATCCTCCCGAACCACATCGATCTCTGCCTCAGTCAGCAACTCTACCCTCGACTTAGCCTGATCTATTGGCACAATATAACCGCACGGGTTGTATGCTTCCTTAGTTATGCTTGCAGATCCCTCAGGTTCCGAACCAACATTCCCATTCTCCTCCAAGGTCACCCCAGCTTTGTTTTCGACAGTCACCACCACTGGCTTGGGCTGGGTTAGAAAAGTGTTCATCATGCACAAGTCCGTGCTATCTAGGATGAACACCTCAGGCTTAGGCAGGTGGGAGGGTGTGATGTATATGCTAGGGTCATACGGGATGGCCATGGTTTGGATCAAGTTGATTTGCTTGGGTGGTGGAGCTTGGTTATGTGGTGGGAGTGGGTTGGTAGTGACATTTGGCTTGTCGGGAGGCGCGATCACCTTATTGTCAATGAGATCTTGAATCTCATGACGTAGTCTGAAACAGAAGTCGGTGTCGTGACCTCGCTGCTGATGGAAGGCACAGTATTTAGTCGGGTCATGCTTTGAAGGGAGAGAATCAGGTAGAGGCCGTTGTTCTAACGGTTTGAGATGTCGTTTCCTGAGTAAGACCCCTAGAGCTTTAGACAAAGGCTATCAAGTAGGGTAAAAACCCTCTTGCCTCGGGGTGAATAGTTCGAAGTTTGGGGGTTTGGGTTGGACGTACCAGCAAATGGGGCGGCTGTTTTTGGAGTGGTAGTGGTGACCATGCCCACGTCAGAAGTCCTTGCGGCTGCATTACTACTTGTAGCTGCATTCGAACCATGTGTAAAGGCCCTCTTGGGCTGCTCTCTCTCCTGGTCAATCAGACCTTACTTCATAGCATCTTCAATCTGTACCCCAATCTCGTGCAAGTCAGCAAAGGTGGGGAGGGGCAAGACGATCATTTTCTGCATCAGCTTGGGTTGTAGGTTTCGCACAACGATCCTTATCTGATCCTTTTCGAGTGGCCGAGTTGTCATCATGGAGGCCTTGGCCCTCCATCGAGTGACAAAGTCAGAAAAGCCCTCTTTCGGCTCTTGTCTGGTTGCTTCGAGATCACGAGTCGTGACCTCGATCTGAGTATTGTACGAATATTGAGCAACGAAGGCCTCGACCATCTCCTCCCAGTTTTGTTTCACTGAATCCTCCAGCTTGGCATACCAAATGGCCGCAATACCCGACAGGGTCCAACCGAAGAGTGATAGTTTCTGGAGTCTCGTCAAGCCTATCGGGCGCAAAATATCAGAAAACAGCCTCAAATGAACCATAGGATCGCCCGAGCCGTCAAAGCGATCTATGTGCGACATTTTGAACCTGTCCGGCAATGTCACCGCCGAATTAGTGTAACCATCCTCTATGTCTGGAATGGAGTTAACACCTTGAGCCCTCTTGAACAGCTTTTCCAGCTTACTCACTTTTAATGCAGTTGGATCCACTTCGAACTCGAAAGGGGCCTCAATTGGGTAGGCCTATGCTTTGGATGTCTGAGGTGGAGTGGGATCCACTGGGACATCTGTATTCTCCTGGGCATTGGCTATTGGGACAGGAGCCCTTGGTGTAAGAATTTCTACTAGAGGTGGATGGGATACAGAAGTTGCCCCCTGTTGTGTTTGTTGTTGTTGTTGTAGCCTGGCAATGAGTTCGGCCTGCTGGGCCACAACCTCGGTCTGGCGGGCGGTAACCTCTACTTGGCGGGCAGCATCCCGCTGCATGGCCTGCATGGTCTCTTGGAGTTGACGCATCATGTCCTCTATACTGACTATAAAGTGCTGATCTGACTGAATAGGTATATGTTCCCTCTCTGAGGTAGAAGCAGATATCTCAGCCCAACTGCGCACAGGTGAGGTAAATAATGACCGCTAATCTGGTAACCGCTGTACTGATGATCTGTGCCTGGATGACCTCCGTCTCGTAACTGGGGGTAATGCAGCAAACACTGGTTGTCTGTCAACTAGATCCTCAGATCGATGAATTCTCCTAATCCGGGTCCAGAGTGCTTGGGGGGTATCTGTCTCGTTGGAAGCAATGATGCAATACTACCTTGCAAAAAGGAAAATAAAGCAAAATAAGGAAACAACAATCAGAAAAATGGACAGCATTTCGGCTAAGATAAAGACAACACACAATTGATATCATAAGCTAAACAAACTGTTCTCAAACACTGATCTCTGCCCCCAAATCACTGCCTCAAATCTGATACCCCCAAATACTGATGTCCTCGGACTGATACCCAGACTTGCAAACTGATACATGCATTCCTGTAAAGGCACACTCTAAAAGCACATAGCAAGCAAGTGAGACCCAAAACACCCTTATGGTGGGGTAGGGTTACCCTGTCCTATTTTGTCAGGAGCTAGGGTTTCACTACGCACGTATGCGGTTTCAAATAATCCTGCATTCGGGTAAGCAAACATGGTAAGGAGGGTGGCAGTGCATACATTCCTTTGCAAATACATTTCCATGCCTCTGTTTGCTCTCTACTACAGCAAAAGGAGGAAATGCAAGGGATCAGTGGCCGACTGGCCACAAGTACTAGCCGACCGGCCATCAAATCTGTCGACTGGCCACCAGTTTTGGCCGATGATCACCAACCATGGCCGATCGGCCATCAGTGTGTTCTTGAGATTAAACAGAAGCAATCTGGAGGTTGGCACAATTTTCAGAGGTTCAAAGATGTGCAAACAGAGGCATTTAGAGGCAAGGTAGTGGATTTTCGGGGCGAAGCCAACCGAGCATGCATATCCCCCTCGCTTCCCGAGGCCGTTCATCTGAATTGTTTAGCCGCTGAATTGTTTAGCTGCTTAGTTCAGTAACTTAATTGTTTTGTAATTAATTAGTTAAGTGTTTAATTAATTAATTCGGTTTGTAATTAATTAGCTTAGTGTAGCTAGTTATCCAATTTAGTTTTGTAATAATTAATTAGCTAGAATAGTTAATTAGTTGATTTGTAGTAAGTAGCTTAACTTAGCTAGTCATTCGGACCCTCCTTCGAGAGGGTGCTATGTTGTAATAAGCGTGCGTGTGTGTGTGAATGTCTTCCAACCCCATGTCTTTCTCCCTTTTACTTAACCGCTTACAATGGTTAGTTTTAGGGCATGTTTTGATTAGCATACCTTATGCTTTTAATGCGTGCATCATTCATTTGTCTTGCATGCACCGAGCTCGGCGCATCATTCAAACTGCATTGTATTTCAATACTTACTTGAACACGTGTTTCAAAGCATGTTATCAAGTTGTTGCATTCACATGCCATCTTAGATAGCCGAGCCTATTAGTTGCATTATTGCATGTGTTGCATTAGGCATTCTGTATAGTTAGGATCATGCATGATTTTTAACTAGCTTTTGTTTTGGCTCGGAGTACACTGTAAGTGTTTACGTTTTAGCATACTTGCATGAGTGTGAGTGTTGCCATGATAGCATGCTTGCCATGAGACTATTTGCTTATTTGCTTAATTGCTTGGATGCCTATAGGTGAAGGCTTGATTGCCTGAATTGGAACAACTCGATGATTGTGACTTTTAAGCCCACTTTGCGAAGTGGCAAAATCATGCTTTTCTAAGCCCACTTGAGGGTGCCAAATCTGCGCTTTACTCTACTTGCGAGTAGCACTTTCAAACCATTTTTCGAAAACAAACATGAGTTGTTTTGTTCCAATTCTTGTGATTTAGTCTATACTTGTATGCTGTGCGCATCACATAGTAAAGTTAGATTAATAACCTGAATAAGAACACGTGTTTTTAAAAAAAAATAACATATCATGTTAGTAGAGGCCGATCCTGTGATCGGGCGAGCGGAGGTGCTCATTTCAGGACCTTCCCCTCTCGTACCCAAGTTCCCGAGCCGAGACAACTTTGGTGATGACGGACACGTGACCTTCGGCACGAGTCAAGATTTCTTAAATTTTTCAAAAACAAAATATTTAGGTGGCGACTTTGTAATCTGGCAAAGCAGTCCATGTTTGGCGCTTTTTCATTCAAAATTGATTTTTCAAAACTAATTGCCAGATTTGGACTCTTTGGTGATTTATCAGTCTTACATTGCACTTTGTGAGATTAGATTCAGAATCGTGACGGGAGTCCGAACTGTAATAAGACCAAATTCGCGCCCTCTCCGAAAGGGGGGCGCGCGGAGGAAGTCGGGTTTATAGTTTCTGGCAACTCTACTGGGGACTCAGAGAACTTGACTCGAAACTCATGATATGTTGTTTTATCTACACTTATATGTTTCTTTGCATTGCATTTATATTGGTGCGCTTAAGTCATAGTGTTAGCTGTTTGTTATTCCTGAACGGTTTACCGGAGGCTTGCTTGGAAAAGCGTGCCATAAGGCTGATCGGTTATGGGTTCTGCCACGATGGGAACACAAACCTTGGTTTTACCGAGGCACCCTTTTTGACCAGTCGACCTAGTTGCATATCGAAAGCCTTAGAGACTGTTCTCAAGCCACCAATCAAGCATCTCAATGCATGACGGCCAAAGGACCAAGCTTGTACAAGCTCAATGAATGCGCACATAAGACTCGAAAGGCCTCCACCCTATCATGCACAATCAAGGGGGATGACGACTAAGAAATGTGACACGTTTCATCACTTCAAGTATGAAACGTCTCACATTTCTTGTGTTTGGATTAACGTTCGATCCAAACACAAGCAATGCAAATAACATGTAAACGCTTCATGTATAACATGCTAAGGGCATAAAACATCAAAGCTAGTGAAGTGTATTACACTAGAAGCATGCAATATCAAATTCAAGGGACCAAACCAACTCTGGACAGACCTCCAACATGTCAAAATAAAGGCCAAAACATGCTGAGATAGAGCTCTATGAGGCAACAAAATCATGCTCAAGTAGTGGCTTACAAACAAGGCATAAGGCACAACTCACAAAAGCTATGAAAGAGTGGAATATATGAGAATGTGACTATGTTATGTACATTGAAATCATGTGAGAAATGAGGCTAAGGCATGCAAACAACTCAAGCAAAGCATTCTAGGGACTTTGAAACACAAAACTAGTGAAGCTACCTTCACTATGGCAATACAAAGTAAGGATCAAGAGACCAAGACCACTCAAAACAGTCTTCAAGCAAGCTAAATCAGAGCCAAAAGCATGCTAGAATCAAGCTAACTCATGGTAAAATGATAGGTTAAATCGTCACACATGCTAGGCTAGTAAGTAAGATTACACTACAAGTGCAAGAAGCATGCAAGAGGTGACCAAACCAGCCAAAAATAGAGTTATAACATGGGAAATTAGTGGCAAAAACATGCTTAAACCAAGCTTCAAAAGGGTAGAAAAGCATGCTCACTTTGTAGGCCATCAACACATGTAAACAAGAGATGAAAATGGGGGACCACCCCCTCCTATTTTGGACCTCAAAACCACCTTTCCACCACTAAAATTCCTTTGGAATTTAATGGTTTAAAGGCCAAGAAAAGATTGTTTCAAAAGCTTTAAAGGATGGCACAAAGCTTAGCAAATAAGCAATCAAAGAGGGTGGACCACCCCTAACTCCAACAAGGACTCAAACCAACATTTTTAACACTTAAAAATAGAAGTTTTTGTAGTTGACAACTAGGCCCAAAACAGCATGCAAAGGTGGCCAAGATGGTGTACAAAAATAAGCTTAAAAGGGGAATATGCTCACCCTTGAAGGACAGCAGCAAGACAGCAACTTCTGAGCCAAAAACCAACCTTCAATAGCCCAAACAAGACCCTCAAGCACCTCAGCAACAAGATAGTGGTGTTTGACTAGGTGTTCTAGTGCAAATATGTAAAGAAATACACTTTCAAGCACAATATATATACATATATATATAGAGAGAGAGAGAGAGAAGTCTAGAGAGAGAGTAAGATTTAGCTTCTCAAAATTCTGAACCTCTCTTAAGGGGGAGGGACCTCCCCTTATATAGACAATGCAAGCCAAAGCTTCCTAGACAAGCTAAAAGCTTGTTTCCATCCTTCCATACACGTGTATGGATGATGGCTTCAGTGACCAACAGCTGGCACACAAAATATTTGAAAAAGCACAAAAAAGGCCACCGGCCATTATCAGTGGCCGACCGGCCACCACTGATGGCCGATGGACATAAGCCCTGGCCGATGGGTTGTAGGGCTGGCTGAGAGGCCACCCTCTTCCCCTAGAAGCAAAGCTACAAGCCCTTGGTCCACAACCAAGCACAAAACAGACAAGTTGAGAGACTCCAAGGCAAGGCGCACAGCCGAGACCTTTAGGAACTCAAAACGAACACAAATATGGATGATCATTGAGTGTTTAAACGATGACGTCCAAGTCTTGAGGACGGTCAAAAAATGGGGTGTCTACACCGTCCGTCAGAACTGAAAAAATTCGCAATTTGACGTGGTTCGGTGCGGATTTGACTTTAAGTTTTTGTTTTTATTTTTCTGAACATAATGAGAGATTGTGTTTTGGTACTTTATTAAGACAATGTTATGACGATTTTATTATTTCTTGAAATTTGTGGTGATGAGTTATTTTTTAATGATGATATTGTTTTGTATGTGATGGATGAAAATGTGTTTGTTGCATTTATAGGATTTAGGTTTCCAATATTGGTGTTGGAATGGATTTTTATTATATTTATAAATACTATATGATAGCATTTAAAATTGCTATCATAATGAGGTGTTTCTAGCATTTAAAAAATGTTATCATGCTTTATTGTAACATTCTTGGTTAGTTATGATATGGTAAATTGTAACATTACTAGATTGCTATAAAAACAATTTCATAGCATTAACAAAATGTTATCCTTTGGTATTTTTAGTAACTTTTAACTATTTCATAGCATTCAAAAATTGTTATAATATATTTACGATAGCATTCAACGATAACATTCGATAAATGTTATTAAAAATGATACACTTTTAATAACATGGGCAAACATAGCATTCCAACGAATGCTATTGCTTACTTTTGATAGCATTTATCGAATGCTATAAAATGTGTTTTTTGTTGTAGTGCTAGGGGTAACAACTAGGGTGTTCAACGGATATTCCGATCCATCCAAACCGACCGAGATGGATGCGCAATGACGAGCGGATAGTTGCGGATTGATTTTTTTCCAATCCGCCTAGTTTTGAATGGATGACGGATTTGAGATTCTTTTGGTTGCAACTGAACCGTCAAACTGCCAAATCGCGAACACCCCTAGTAATTTGTAAGACTTTGTGTTTTCAATTTATTTAGCTTTTTTTTTGTTTATGTTTTCAATTGAAAAACAGTTTAGATATTCTATTGTGTTTTCAATTTGTTTTCAATTTAGAAATCCTTTTATTAATGGCAAGTGTTGATATTTTGTATTTTTGCGTGAAAAATATAAGGCTTAATTTTGTAATTTTTTTAAAAATCAAATTAAATAGTTTTTGAATAAAAAAAAGTAATGAAATAGCTTTGATAATGCAATATTTTCTTATATGTATTTATTATTGGTATTTGACAATTTACTTGATAATCTTTTGGTCATGTTGGGTTAGATTATTATCCCAAAAAAAAAAATGTTGACAAGTTATTGTATTATGTTTAAAATTTGTAAAAGTTTAAACCGTCAAACCGATTCGCATCCATCTGCCAGTCCACTAATTTGTATTCACCAATTCGGTAGACGGATGCAAATTGATTTTTTCCAATCTGTCAATTTGGCCGATGAATGGCGGATTGGAGATTCTCCGACCGTAACTGAGCACCTCTAATAACAACTATAAGCACACAATAGAGTGAGAGATATTATGCCAAGAGCGTAAGGCTCAGCATAACTATGAATAGTTATTTAAATTAAAACATTATACAAACTTAATTTGAGTAAATAAATTATGTAAGTAGTAGAAACTGAAATCCAGAAGTTATGTACACAAATGATCAGAACCACGGTATAGAACAGAATAGAACAGAGGTCACTAGAGTAACAATCAGAACATGAGTCAATGGATCCATGACAAACAGAAGGCCACAAAGTAACCAATTAGAGGCTAATGATAATTTTAGTTCCTCAAAGCATGGCACTCCCGTGGTAGTACTCACAAAAATAAATATTTATATAATCATTGTCAAATAATTTCTAACATCGTCAAATAATTTCTAAAATTTAAACAATCATATCCATAGGTTTCCATTTAAGCAAATAGATTTCAAAAAATAATTAACGTAATTGAAATATTAATATAATTTATAGAACATGAATCGCATAAAATAAACTATGATAACTCGAAATATATGTAAAATATATTATGGTGACTCAAGGTATAATATAACTCACCTTAATATTAACTTTACGCTAGTTTTTGATGCCCCTTTTCTTTACCCCTTATTCTTCCGATGTTTTTGGTTTCGTTGGCTACTAATTCAACCTTTTTATACCCGTGCGGTGACTCACCCCGTAATCATCATCCTACTTGATGATTCACTTCCTCTATTCCTTAGGCTTAACATGTGGCCTATATCTCAAGTTTCCAGCCCATTTGCACACCTTTCACTATATTTCCTATTTGGCCCAACCATTATCATAATTTCATAGTTGTGTTAATTTGGCCCTAATCAGGATATTAATCACACTTTTGATAAGCCAATGCCCAATTAGATTATATCTTAGCAAGTATACCTATGTAATTATATATATTTTTATTATTTATTTTTTTATTTTGATAGTAACGTGGTATTAATTAAATATTTGGGGTGTCACATAGTTACTATGATTACTTGAACAATTGTTTATATATGTATATATAGATATAGATATAAATATATACATGTAATCATCATGGTGGCTGGGAGACCTAGATGTAGCAGATGATCTTGACTTCGGTTTCCAGTTCGTCGTCAAAAGAGAGAAGAGCAGAGCAGAGAGAGAGAGTGAAATGTTTTAATTTTGGTTAGGGTTAAGGCGATGGTGGGACTGGTGGTGGCAACGGCAAGGCGAGGCGGTGGTCGGCGAGGTCAGAAAAAAGAGAGAGTGTTTTGATTTTTATGGTGATTGGTCTGGGTTCGTATATATATAGGGTATTTTGGTCATTTTGTTTGAGTTTGTTCTTTTAAACAAAATATTTCAGTGCTTGAACCTATGGCCAAACAAAATTATAATTTAGATTTTTGGTTCGAGTGTCCTAAAAAAATTAAATTTTTATTATTGATATTTTAGAGTACTTACGTATAGGTTATAATATGTGAAGTTATTGTCTAATAAATCCTAGAATAATTAATGACACTTTTTACCAAATTTTATTTAAAAACGTCAATAATTATTAATTTTAAGTGACAGTTTGAAAATTGTCACTAATTATAAGTTTTAGCGACAACTTAGAAAAATATCACAAAAAAATTACTAATTCTCAATTTTCAGCGACAGTTTAAAAAATTCGTCACAAAAAAGTCACTAATTGTAAGTTGGATAAATTGTAAATACACTCCTAAGATTTGATTAAAATACGAATCGCCCCCTGTGGTTTTGAAAATTACATTCCACTTCCTGAGGTTTCTAATTTTATAACAAATCGTCCATTTTATTAATAAATTATTAAGTCAATTAACAGTTTTTAATGATGTTAAAAATATATTTCAATTAATAATTTATGTAATTTTGTTGTTGTATTAGAGAGCAATTATGAATTTCATTTTTTAATTTAATTCTGTTAAATAAAATTTTTTAATAAGGGGGTATTTGTAATTTTTTAAACCACAGGGGACAATCTGTATTTTAAGCAAACCTTAGGGGGTGTATTTGTAATTTATCCTTGTAAGTTTTAGCAACAATTTATAGCAACCGTGAAAAAAAAAAAAAAATTACCAATTGTTAATTTTTATCGACATATATAAAAAATATCATAAAAAATTATCTTTAGCGACGATTTTTCTAGAATTTATTTTTAATAAGACTTGATAGTAATTAAGTCTAACTATTATAACCTATTAGTAGTTTATCCTAATATTTATAAATTTTATTATTAATTTATAATTATTTTTAAAAAATTATTTTCTTTTATTTATGGGAAACTACGCATTTTCAAAACAAATTTCAAGTCATTGAAAAATTATATAAATATTAATAATTAAATTTATAATTTTTATGATATTTATTGCCAGTCCTTTTCAAGTGGAATTGGGAACTGTGATCATGAAATTTGGCAAATTTTTATAATATTATTTAAATATTTTTAATACAATATATGATATTTTTAAATTTTTTGAAACTATAGTGGCCCCATACACACCCTCTTAGATCCATCCTTGGGTAGGAGGGCCCGCTAGGAAAGTTGTGGTGGGAGAGGAGATAAGGGTTAGTGATCGAAGGTGTTATTAGTGATTGTCAAAGATGGTAATAAGGGGTGAGTTTGGGTTAGGGTTTGAAAACGTGAGGTGTAAAGATGCCAATATTTTTGGTATTACAATTAGAGTAAATAAATAAAATTAAGATTTTAAACTTTTGTATGTGATGTAATTGAAAATCGGTGGTGTTACATGTACCAATTGATATACCAATTAGCATATTAACATATGTTATGACATTACTATTTCAAAATTATAACTCTACCCATTATACAAATTACAATCCAAAACTTTTAAAATTGTTCCATATTATCCGTTAGTACATTAATTGATATATCAATTGGTACATGTATTATTATTCATTAAAAATTGAGTGTCATAATGGAGCTTTTGTTGTGTAACTAAATTGTGTTTTGCTATTGCCAAAAATGATAATGCATAAATGTGGACATGCTATTGTATCAAAATGTTATAATTTAATGAATTTATTTTAGTAGTGCAAAATATATATATATTTCATGAAATGTCAAATGAAATACTATTTGTAAATCTCATCATGAGAGAGAGAGAGTTCTACCAAATTTTGATAATTTTGCACAAGTTTTATTTACTCTTTAATATAAAAAAAAATTCACAATTTGCAAATATCAAAATAATTATCTCATATTGAATAATAAATCACTTTAAAAAGTCTAAACAATACATACTTAGAAGCACACAACGAGAAAAAAAAAAAAAAAAAAAAAAACCTTCATAACAAGAAAAAAACAATCAATTATTGATATCTCAATTGAGAGTGTATTATAATGAGCAACTAGATTGGTCTAATTGATTTACATAAGCTTTAATAATACTATAGTTTGGCAGTAAAATAATAGACCACTGAAATTGATATTTTGGAACTTTTTCTCCTAAATTATAATTTTAATAAAATTATTCTAATTTAATTCGGACATTTGACCTATTGATTATGTAGCATTACTTTGAAATGTGAGGTTGCACATTTAATTCTTATGATAAAGAATTTGATATCTTTTATTTACTCATTGAGAACGTTGTATTGTAATTTGTAAATATACAGTTATCTAGATTAGTATAATTAATCTCATATTTATTGGGGAAAAAAAGGATAATAAATCTCATCTCACAAATAAATATTTCAATTAGTCTTAAATTTTATCTATTGATATGTTAAATCTTATTAGTAGAGAGTTTATTTCTGTGTGATGCTAATTTTTTTATTTTATTTTGATAATGTTTTGGTGGATAAGTATACCATTTTATTAATGTGACAGATATAATGTGATACTCCGATGTGATAGGTATTAATGTGGTATTTCAACGATGTGACACTCTAAAAAAATTAAAAATTTCTTAATGCACTTTTTCTAAATGTGACAATGTGATACTTCAAAATTTTTACTAAAAAAAAAAAGAAATTAAAAATTTATTAATGTACTTTTCTTAAATGTGATAATGTGGTGGATATGATGTGATACTCCAAAAAATAAAATAAAAATTCCTTAGTGTATTTTTTACAAATGTGACAATGTAACGAGTATGATGTGACACTCTAAAAAAATTAAAAACTCTTTAGTGTACTTTTCTCAAATGTACTATGTGACACTCCAACGTGACATATATAATGTAACACTCTAAAAAAAATAAAAACTCTTTAGTATGCTATTTCCAAATATGACACTCCAACATGGCGGGTATGATGTGACAGTAAAAAACAAATTAAAAACTCTTTAATTTATTTTTTCTAAATATGACACTCTAACATGGCGGGTATGATGTGACACTAAAAAACAAATTAAAAACTCTTTACTTTATTATTTCCAAACGTGACATATGATACTCTAATGTGGCATGTATAATGTAACATTAAAAAACTCTTTAATATATTTTTTTTAAAATATAACACTTCAATGTGACGGATAAATGAGTCATTATACATTCAAAATAACTAAATGGACTACAAGAAAAAAATATATAAGATTATATGCATTACAAGTTCAAAATATATAACTTATTGGTCAATCTTTTTAAAAAAAAAAAAAAAAAAAAAAAAAAAAAAAAAAAAAAAAAAACTACTCTAATTTTTTATTTGGAAACTGATTAAATATTGCATTTTTTTTTTTTTCATAAACAATAATGGGCATATGTGTGATCGCATATAATAGCATATCCGTCGAGTAGGTATTTTTATTTTGAGTAGATTATAAATATATTCTTTAAGATTTAGTTATATTGTTCACCGTGGTTTAAAAATTATAAATGTTTTATTATCAAAATTTTTTATTTCATAAAATTAATTTAAAAAATAAAATTTATAAATAATTTTCTATACAATAATTTAAAAATTACTTAAATTATTAATTAAAATAAATTGTGATATCATTAAAAATTATTAATTAACTTGATAATTTATTAATAAAATGAACTATTTGTTATGAAATTAAAAATTTTAAGAGGCGGGATATAATTTTCAAAATTATAAAAGATAATTCCTTTTTTAAATAAACCTTAATCATTAAATTTTAACTTTATTAAACTAACTATTAAGTTAGCTATTTGTTGGCTTTTTGGCTTTCGAAAGGTATTTTTGTAAATACGAGCGTGCCAGCAAGGATCAATCAGTCCTTACAGAAATTATAATTGCCAATCAAGTATCAGACGATTGTGTTTTAGTTCTTTCAGTCTCAATGAAGAGGACTTTTACTGGTGACTTGACTTAGGAGAATTTAAGCAAAATAACGGGTAAATGACGAACAATTGAAGTATTTCATTAAAATGAAAACTTACAATGATCCAAACTCAGCCTCGTAGAGGTTTACAGCAACAATCTACTTGAAACTACTCTTATGAATGAAGTGCAGTGCAGGAATTTAAAGTGCAGGAATGTAAAGAACAGGTATTTAAAGTGCAAGAAATGTAAAGACTGGAAATGTAAAACTGGAAAAGAAAATATGAAGTAAATGACTGGTTTTGTTGGATCTGAGTCTGGGAGGCTTTTTCTGGAGGCTTCACTGCTATTTATACTTGTCAAGGATGACCTTCGAACTGCACTTCAAACCGTCGAACTGCTCCTCCATGATCATCGATCATGTTGCCTTGTAGATAGTTCCACTACGCCATCACTTGCAGTTGAACTTCCCTCTTATATTTGAATTTGAATATGGGTAACCGTTGAAGCCACGTCACCTTACATCTCTTTACTGATCCAATGCTACTCAGATCACGCAAGAACCAATATTAACTGCCACGTGTACGATCAGGATCGAAGACTTGAATAGTCTTCCTATATTACCCTTACTCTGCCACGTGTCGAACTGTAACTGGCTTATACAAAATATGTAGCCAACATTACCCCCCGCACTAATATACCCAATACTTGGTGATATTAGTGGATCATAATCGTGCATGGGCTTTGTGCTTTTAGAAACACAACCGTCACCCATTGATGATTACTTGCATTAATTTTATTTCCAACCTTTGGAATATCCCCACCACCTTAGTAATCGAGCGGACTAATATCTTTTTCATGGCTGAATCAAACTTCTTCACTATTGATAAAGTACATGAAAAGTCATCTGATGATGCCGTTTTTTGTAATAACCCCGACCCTGATTAACGCTAATTGGGACTTAATTATGTCTAATAGTAATTAAGGGAAAAATCTGGAATTTATTTGCATGTGCATTGCATAACTTATGTGTTTTTATCTGTTCGGTGTCGGAGTATCTGTTCGTGTTTTAAACTTTAAACTGCAAATTGGAAGCCTTATCGGCGCCCGATTCCGAAATTGATTAGCGCTTTGGACTAGTTAGATTTTATGTGATTTTACGGTGGGTTCAATTAAAATTCGATTTGGAATGTTTAAATCTGATTAGATAACATTTTAATAATAAACCTAGCTTATTTACGAATACGCCATTGAAGGCCACTAACTTAGACAATTGGGAGACTTAGTCTTGGAACATTTTTTTTTTTTGCTTTCATTCTCTTGAGAGACCAACGTGGGAGAGACATGAGAGTGAAGGAAACTTGAGTTCAACAAGTTCTAGCTTGGAATTGGAGGAAATTGTAGGACACTTTGAAGAATTAAGCCCCTAGGCTTGGAATTGAAGGTCTAAGGTAGGAATTCATCCTCTCATTTATGTAATTGACCTAGCTTTTGCATGTTTCTTGGCCAATTGGAGATTTGAGTCTAAAATTAACTCATACATGTTGAATTCGAACTTAGCTCATACATGCATGCACTTGTTCTTAGATTTTGAGGTTGTTCTTCATGAAGATTTGCATGCATGTTCATTTCCTAAGAATTATCCATGTATTCATCATGTTTTTCCACCAAATTGACCATTTGAGCATGGTTTGGAGCTTTGAAATTCATTTGAGTTCATGCATGTTTGATTAACCCATGTTCTTGAAGATTTATGGAAATGATGCTCAATTGACTCACTCTTGGCCCTTGAATTTACAAATTGGCTTGTGAAGCTTGATATACTATGTGTTTAAAGTGTTTTTCCAGAATTTGGGCCCAAGAGGTTGAGTTTTGGGTTGGAGAATGCTTGGTTCGAACTTGGGAGGCAAATCTGGAAATTCCAGAATTGGGCTTCCTCGCTCGAGCGAAGAATTCCTCGCTCGAGCGACCATTGTTTGTTCTGAGCTCCGCTCGAGCGAAGAAATGGTGGCTCGAGCGTAAATTTCAAGCTCTCAGAATCTTGGTGCGCGCAGGCTTACGCTCGAGCGAAGAGCTGTGTCTTACGCTCGAGCGAGCATCGAGCGGAAAAAATCAACAACCAGTACTTTTTCATCTTTGCAGATCGCTCGAGCGAAGGATCTCTCGCTCGAGCGAACCCTTTGATTTTGCAAGCTCGCTCGAGCGAAGGAAGGCTCGCTCGAGCGAGACCCCTGTTTTCAGCAACTTTTGAAAAACATTTTCTAAGGCATTGTTGCATCCACATTCCATCCTAGGCATTCCTAGGCCATGTTTAAGGCTCCTTAACAAGGATAAGAGGTTAGGTACACCCTTGGAGTCATTGGTGTGAGTTTTGTACATTTAGAAATGCGTATTTCAAGTGTGTATCCGTAATGTGTTATGTAGGTCACGTGTCGCAATCCGTTTGACCCTCTTGACTTCGCCTACTTGTATCAACGCCCACTGTGAGTAATAACTTTGTAAAGTTATGTTCAATGTTATGTATTTTCAATATACTATGATACGAAATGATTGATTCTTGGAAAAGCCATGATATGTTGGAAATGAATGAATGAATGTCCAGTTTTCTGAAAAGTAGTTGTGGCACCCTTAGTCCCTATGGCCCTCGCTCGGGAGTAACAATACCGTGGCCTATGGCCCTCGCCCAGGGGTAACAGTACCGTGGCCTATGGCCCTCGCCCGGGGGTAACAATACCGTGGCCTATGGCCCTCGCCCGGGGGTAACAATACCGTGGCCTACGGCCCTTGCCTGGGGGTAATAATACCATGGTTGCTTGCGCGCAAGATATGGACCTTTATGGTTGTTGGTACCAACTTTGTTGTGGTCTTCGGACCTACTTTTTGTGGTCTTTAGACCTACTTGATCGGATAGCTAATGGGTGTACCACATATGATCTTATGCAAAATCTGAATATTAATATGAATCTGAGCATATATCTGAATCTATTTCTAATTGGAAATCTGAATGTGCATAAGACTCTGTTTCTGATAAGATTGTGTCTCTGATATAAACTCTGATTTCTAACTCTGTGATAGACATCATTCATTAAACCCTTTTCTCTGTTATTATTCACTGGGCTTTCGCTCACAGTTTATTATATATATGTAGGTGAGCCGGCACAAGACCCTGGCCAGAGTTGATGGCCCTCTGTTTCGTTTTGTTTGGTCAAGCCACCTGTTGCGCCTCCCGAGGAGGTTCCGCTCGAAGCCTGATGTTTGGGCAGTTTTGCACTCCATGCTAGTCGATGGTTGTGTTTTTGTATTGTCGGATCTTGGGAGTACTTGATGTAAATATTTTGTACATATGGGTGTATCTGACTAGCATGTTTATGTATATAAATAAGTTTTAAATTTTCTGTCCCATGTATGTCATCACAGCTCATTGGACCTTGTTTATTTTATATTATTGCTTCCGCCGCCCCTTAACATTTGTTAATGACTTCAGAGGCCGTAGGTAATCCACGGATTACTGGCCGGTTACGTCGCTGAACCTATAAGGGCGGGTTTGGGTCGTGACATTTTTCCTCAAAGGAAATTCCATACATTAATTAGCCACCTTTAATCAACTTCCTATATTTAAGTCATGGAGGTCTTCGCAAATTATCGATCTTTGGATTACGAACATATTGCCCTCAATCCTTTAATTCAGAAATTTGCAGATATGGACATAGGAGATTCTTCTTCACAGTCTGCATAGGATAGAGCTGTGGCTCCTTCTACCTTCGAGGGTTCTGGGATTTCTGGCTGGTTGGAATCTGAGGCTCGTGTCTTAAGGGAGCGAATTAACCATCATTTCGTTGAGTTCACTGACCCTTTAGATTTCCCTTCTGATGCTTGAAGCTCGGTAGTTTACCCTTATGTGCCCATCGACCTCTGACGCAATTTGGAGGACAATTTACTTGTAGCATGGTACACATCCTCCATGCCTACAAGAAGAGTGTTTGCCATCCGACGCCTAGAAGAGGCCTAAGGGCACAATCCATCATCTTTAGCCAAGAGGGCGAAACTCTGCTCTTCCGATTGGCTTGATTACATTAATGCCTTTGTTCCTTCCGCTTTCGCGCCATCTCCTGAAATGGAAGCATCCACATCTTCTTCTCCATCTCCTGAATTAGAAGCATCCACACCTTCTCCTCCACCAACTCCCTCTTGGCCAGAGAGACTGGGGCTCGCCCTTTCTGCGGATAAGGTCTTTCTTCCTTACATGCCTCCATCTTCCTCTACTCCAGCTGAGCGAAAACAAGCCCAGTTTTTGCTTGCAGCCTTCTCTCACTTGCCTTTTGACGTTCTGGAGGACGATGTCCCTCTCAAGAACTTTCGATGGGCTTGTGATATTCTAACTCGGGGTCAGGTCCTTAACCCCATTGCTCAAACCGAACTCCACATGTTTCTGGACCAACTCCCATTACTCCTTCACTAGCATCGAATTGCCATGGCAATCGCTCACTCTTTGGACCAACTCTCATCCCTTCAAGTTCATACCCAGTACGAAGCAGAGAAACTCATCGAGAAATTCGATGACTTCCAGAATAAAGACTCTGCATACGAGGATGACATGGAGATGGGCGAACTGGAGCGAGGATTGAAAGAAGTAGCATTTGAAATAAAGGCTGAAGAGCTCTTTTATCAAGTGAGAGCACATCAACTTCAGCAGCCAGTCCTGGAAGAAATGGAAAATAGAATGAAGAAAGAAAAGAAATTCATCGACCATAGTTGGACAACATTTCATGATCTTGTTATTTATTCCATTCCTTATTTTTATGAGCTTGAACTTGTACCCAAAGAGGGTCATTTAATGTAATTGCTTTTTCTTTAATACAACTAAGACTGTTTTGGTATTATTTCAT
This sequence comes from Camellia granthamiana, assembly GCA_036172215.1. Taxonomy (NCBI): domain Eukaryota; kingdom Viridiplantae; phylum Streptophyta; class Magnoliopsida; order Ericales; family Theaceae; genus Camellia; species Camellia granthamiana. Next base: position 43,235,271 of record CM069911.1, read on the forward strand.
TCTGCCTCCCTTCATTTTCAAAAGCAATTTTAGGACTTCTTTCTGAATAACCTCAGTCTCCGAAATTGGACACAATTGTTAAAACACTAAAATCAACATGAATTCTTCCAACTTTTGGAATAAAATTGACAATTTTGCTGATTTTCATTTAGAATCAGTGCTTCGAATTTAACAATCTTATCCTTCGAATATAGATCCAATTCCAATAAGGATGCTGAGATGAGTTTTCCAATTCATGGACTATGGTTACCAACTCTTGTTGATTTTTGTTTAGAATTGGTGCTTCGAATTTAACAATTTTTTCCCCTCAAAGCCTGTTTTAATCATAACCAAAATATAGTCATGGTTAGTACTGACTAGTTTTGCAACAGTCCATACTTACAACAATATGGAAACTGCTCTTGGGGCACACTGTTTTGACCGAACAAACAATTCTCTATATAAATACAAACCAACTACTGGTTTAGATGTTTCGAACAACCATTTACTTCCTTAAGGGTCCTCAAGCTTTGCCTCAAGGGTATTACTTTTGTTAAGAAACCTACTACAGGTCTTTGATCTCCCCGAAATAAACCAATCCTTGAGTATTCTTACATTTTTAAGCATGTAGTATGCTTCGAAGCCGACTTCTGTATTTCGAAGCCGTTGTTGTTTGATTTTTTGGCGCCAAAATCTGGGTTCGAAGCCAAATATTTTGCTTCGAAGCTGGCATCAACATCTGGAATGTGCTCTTCCCTCCAAGAACTATCAATATTGGAAGAGACTTCTCGTATTCGTACTTTCAGTACTTAACGACTTATGGGATATATTTTCTGGACACAAAAGCTTTTAAAACTCGTTTTGTTTCGCGTTCTGGAATCACTTACATTCTCAACGTACAAACCCTCATCAGTTTTTCACTTCTTTCTACTCCCTTTTCCACTTTCTGAAAAAAACGTACTATCAATGGCTTCTTCTTCACCAAAAGTGCCAGTCATAGAGCGTGTAAGCTCATCTGTGGCCTTGAAAAGGCTCATTGATGCGGAATATGAGAAGTACAAGGCTGGGGAGAAAAGCACTATCGATAGGCGTATCTTTGTCCCTCGTCGCCATGTGCAGCAAGACTACGTGCTCGGACCCATATTCAAGGAGATTCTTACTGAGCTCCCAGCCCTATATCCGCGTCTGGAGAACCAATGTCTCCTTTATGAAGGTGGTCTCGACTGGAGGAACTGGAGAATCAATTGCCCTCATCGATGCTGGCCCACGATGAGACCGGAGTGGCAAGAATGGTATGACCGGGTTGTCCCTGTTAGGACCCTGGACCTTCAAGAGCTCTACCTTCTCGATGCTCTCCGACTATCTAGGGTAACTATCTCAGAAGACCCTTTCCTAGTTCCTGCTGCCTTATGTTTTTGGAACCCTATCTTTAATTTTTTTCAATTTAGATGTGGGATGATGGCCCCTACTATTCTTGACATTTGCCATCTACTAGGATTATCCCCTATTGGTACCCCCATTACACCAGATTTCCCTGACTTAACAGTCCCTTTCTGCCTCCCCTCTCTTAACACATCTTACAGTGATTTTGTTAAAGCTGAGAATAAAAAAGAGGGCCTGGTAACTGATAGGGAATTCTTTTCCTTCTTATTATATTGGCTTTGCAAATTCCTCTTCTGCACCTCCTCCCAAAGAATCATGCCTGAATTTGCCCCTCTTGCCAAAGCCTTTGTTTTGCAGAAAAGGGTAGCCTTAGCCCCATATGTTCTAGGCCATGTATATAGAGTTTGTTCCCTCTTCTGTGAGAAACCCTTAGATGTTAAACAAGGGAGGCCATTCTGGATCCTTCAGCTTTGGCTTTTCGCCTATTTTACTGAATTACAATCCAAACGCCTTAAATTTTCTGGGCTACACTCTCTTACTCCTGGCATAAGACTGGCTAATGCTTCACTTTATCCCTCTACTTTTGCTTTTTATTTCTCTTTCTTCCATCAACTACCAGCTGACCTTCCTATTCACCGTTTCCGTCTCTTCGAAACCAACATTGGTCCAACTTGGTTGAATAATTTCCTAAGTGACAGGCTCTGTGCCTCGCCTGCTCACAAGGATATATGGGCTTCCCTTCTGATTCCTAGAGAGCTATTTATCGGGACCACGAATCCTAGAGCTTATAAATGCATAGCTGAGCCTTATTGTCCTGCTCAATTTGCTAGACAGTTTGGCTTCATACAAGGGGTCCCGATACCTCTCTGCAGCAACACCAATCTGAGCCTTACTAGGAGAGATTTGAAGGTTCGGAGGTCGAGGCTAGTGAGGCAACCTTCAAATTTATAGATGACTTGGCCAATTTTAAGTACACCCCTTTCACTCCTCAAGGTACCGTATTGAAGAGATACCAAAATTGGTGGGTGAGCAATATGGAAGTCTATTTGGCCATTTCACCTCAAAACCTACTAAAGGTGTTAGATGTGCCCAAGCCCAAGGGAGCTGGAATTGTCATCTCTTCCACTGTTTCAGTCGCAGTACCTGCTATAACTTAGTCTACTCCTGCTGCCTCAACTCCTCTTAGAGTCACTCGGGCTGCTTCGAAGAAAGGTATAATTTTGTTTCTTTTTCTTTGGCCTTCTCTATAATGGTTGTAGTCCTATTCGTAGTTCTTCTTTTGTGAAGGTGGCCCACAACAAAAGAAAAGGAGACTGTTTGAGCCTGAAAAGGAAACAACTGAGGTGCCAGAAGAAGAAGAAGAAGAAGCAGATCAAGAGCATGAGTCACCCTTGATAAGAAGGAAAAGAGTGACTGATTTGGTTCAAGAGGAGACAGCTGCTAGGGAAGTAGAGGAGGAGCTCATTTTTAGGGAATCCAGATCTCAAACTGAAAAAGTTGAGAAGGAATTTGAGGAGCAGATAATACCAATTCAGAGAAGAAAGAGAAGAAAGATTATTGTCTCTCCTTCTGATTTCGCCGAAGACTCAGATTCCGAGACAATTGCCCAAGCAATAGAAAAGAGAAGGAAAGTGACTGCTTTAGCTACTGACTTGGTTGAAGATCCCATCCATGAAGCAACTGCCAAGGCCGTAGAACAAGAACATTCCAAGGCCCTAATTGTCTTCGAGAGGGCTGAGAAGAGGCGGCAGCAACAATTTTTAAGAGAGGAAGCTGCTGCTGCTGATGCATTACAAAGGGAAACGGCAAGAAGGCAACAGACTGTCGAACATTACTTCCTTCGCAGCTCTCCCATTAGTGCCAGCGCTTCTGGAACAAGTAATTTCTCTCATGCCTCTATTCTTTTCCTGTCGAATCTTTAATATTGAGACTTAACATTACTTTATATTTCTCCCTTTGCAGCAACAACCACTGAGCCTATCCCTCAATTTACTTTTCTTTCGAGCCCTGCTCCTCCCTCTCCTTCCAAGGAAATTCCAATTGCTACCTCTTCTTCGAAGGCAGCTAATTCCCCAATTGAGGGTGCTGGCAGTTCTCCAACTCACAATTCATCACCCTTGCCTACTTCCAGTTCCTCCTCGCTTGATTCTTTGGTGGTTAAGACCATAGAGACTGCCAAAAATGCTCCATCCATTTCTCCTATCCCCATACAGTCCTCTGTGCCTTCCACCACAACACTCTCTGCGCCCCTCATGTCTATGGATGAGGTTGATATCTTCGAAGGAACACTAGCTAGTCTCTTCGACGTACCCTCTATCTCTCCAACATTGAATGTCGAAACTGAGCCATTAGTTTTGGCTGACTCGCTGCTAGAAATTTTTGAGAGCTCTTCCTCTTCCAGCAGCAAACCTTCTGTACCTTCGATAGACTTGGACACATGCTTGGAACTGTTGATTTCTTTTTCGAGGATCCCCTTCGAGGCTCTACAAAGGCCTATAATCAGAATTGGGTTCCTTCAATGCTGCAAAATTGCTGAGCAGTCTGGCATGAATGTTTTAAGTCATCTATCTCAGGCAGCAGCTATTGTTGATTTTTACATCAGCATTTGTCAGGCTGCCAAGGTTGAGGATGAGAAATTGGCTGATGACCAGAGTTTTGTTTCCCAAGTACATACTGAAGTGTCAAAGCTTAAGGAACAACACTCCTCTGCCTCCTACTTTCGAGTCCAGCTGCTGGAGAGGAAAGCTCAACTTGAAGAGGAGCTGGCTGCAGTGAATCAAGCCTTAGTCCGAACTGATACCAAATTACAAATCACCAACCAAGGACTGGCTGATCGAAAGGAAGAGATGACTGCAGCTATTCAACTAGTTCCATCACTTAGCAATAGGAAATCTATTGTACAAAAACAATTAAGACATTGTAATAATTTTTGGGCCAATTTATGGCAAAATGTACTTAATTTTTTATGAAAGAACAAATTTTTGTCCATCATTTGAGCAGTCTTATGTTCTTGTGCTTAGTGTTTATTTTATTCCTTGTGTTTCCCAAATGGTTAGAAAATAAGATTTCAAATATCTGCCATTAATCTTTTTGGGATGTACGTAACCATTCAAATTTCTTAAATGGTATGCTCCAACAGGCAGAACTCTATGAATTTGATATGGTCCTTCCCAGTTAGGTGACCATTTGCCAAACTTATGGCTTTTAATTCCTATTGGGAGTATTGTCTTCCATACCAAATCACCTTCATCAAAGCTAATGTGTTTGACCTTCTTATTATAATTCTTGGCTGCTTTCTTCTTTTGGAAAAGAATGCTGTTTAATGCCAAAATTCTGGCTTCATCTATGCCTTCTAACTCCAAGCACATACTTTGATGGTACTGCTCAGGATCTAACTGATCTTGGCATCTTACCCTCAAAGATTTAACATTAATCTCCACAGGTAACACTGCATCATGCCCATATACTAAGGCATAAGAAATGATTCCTGTGCTTGACCTTGGGGAAGTTTTGTAAGCCCACAAAACATCCAACAACAGGTTATGCCAATCCCTAGGATTATCTTCCACAACCTTTTGTATTCCCCTTTTCAAGGACTTATTGGATGATGCAGCTTGACCATTGGCTTGTGCATAATAGGGTGTGGAATTAACGAGGCTAATTCCAAACTCTGCCACAAAAGACTTCACCATTTTCCCATCGAACACAGTCCCATTATCCACAGTTATAGTTTGTGGGATGCCAAATCTATGGATCAAATCTTTGATGAACCCAATGACCTCTGTCTGGTCTACAGCCTTGTAAGGCTTGGCTTCGACCCACTTAGTGAAGTAATCAGTGGCCACTAGAATGAAACAATGATGCTTCGAAGAAGGTGGGTGTATTTTTCCCATCATATCCATGGCCCATCCTTTGAATGGCCAAGGCTTCACTACTGCATGTAGGTCAGTTATGGGCACATGCCTTATTGTGCCATGCTTTTGGCATGCCTGGCAACCCTTTGCATATTCTATGCAGTCTTTAAGGATAGTTGGCCAATAGTAGGAATGCCTTCGAAGCAGCCATTTCATCTTCACACCAGGCTGATGAATACCACAGATGCCTTCATGAACCTCAGCCATAGCTGTTAATGCTTCTTTTGAACCTAAACATTCCAGCAACAACCCATCTCCCCCCCTTTTGTAGAGAGCATTACCATATATCATGTATTGCATAGACTGCAATTTAATTCTCCTGCTAGCCTTCGAAGATGGACCAACCAAGTACTGCATTACTGGATGTCTCCAATCCTGTTCTTGTAAGTCATTATGATTGACTTCCAAGACCACATTCCTTTTATTCAGAGGTGGTATTAATTTCTGATATGTTGTTTGGCTTATGTCCCTTTGGGTATTATCCCTTTTCTTGAAGTTCGAAGCTTTTTGAGCCACATCATTAGCTTTATTGTTCAAGAATCTTGGAACATGAGTTATGCTATTTGAAACTGAGAAAGTAGATGTAATGCAACAACATAGTATGGCAAAATACTTATACTTTGACACTTGAAAATCCCTTTCACTTGGTTAACCACCAATTGAGAGTCTCCAAATATGTCAACTGCATGTACTTGTAATCCAATAAGAATTTCTAGTCCCACTATTAAGGCTTCATATTCAGCCTGGTTATTGGAACAGGTAGCTTCATCCACTCTGAAACCATGTGTGGTTTCTACCCCTTGTGGAGATTTAATCACAATACCAATTCCAATTAAACCATTGGCTTTCGATCTATCAAACCACATCTGCCACGGCTTAACACTAGCCATGCCAAGTTCCATTATCTCTTAGCTCTCTGTTTGAGATGGATGGTCTGCCAAAAAATTGGCCAGAACTTGTCCTTTTATTGCCTTTTGAGGGACATATTCTAGATGAAATTCTGATAAGGCTAGTATCCACTTGCCAATTCTTCCCCTCAACATAGGTCTAGATAACATGTACTTAACCAAATCTGTGGTTGCAATTACCAAGACAGTGGTAGGTAAAAGATAATAGCTTAATTTCATTGCAGCAAAAACAAAGCAAGACACAGCTTTTCTACAGCTGAATATTTACATTCACAAGAATTTAAAAACCTACTAAGGTAATAAGCAGCTTGCTCCTTGCCTTCTTCATTGTCTTGGGCCAAGAAAGCTCCCAATGAATCTTCTGCTGCAGCTATGTACAACTTCAAGGGCTTATTACCCTTTGGTGGCATCAGCACTGGAGGGTTGGCCAAGTAGGCTTTGATACCTTCGAAAGCAATTTGATGCTTTGCTGTCCACACAAATTCCTCTTCATCTTTCAGCCTTAACAAAGAAGAAAATACTTTAGTTTTCCCTGTAGTGTTAGAAATGAACCTTCGAAGAAAGTTAACCTGTCCAAGGAACCTTTGTAATTCTTTCTTACTTGATGGAGGCCTGGCTTCAATGATGGCTTTGGCTTTATTCTGATCAATCTGTATTCCTTTCTTGTGCACTATATAACCCAAGAAGTTTCCAGATGATACACCAAATGCACACTTAAGAGGATTGAGTTTCAACTTGAACTTCCTCATTCTTTCAAAAGTTGCTTCTAAATGAAACATATGTTCCTCTATGGATTGGGATTTCACTACAATGTCATCAATATAACACTCTAAATACCCTCCAATGAGGTCATGAAAGATAGTGTTCATAGTCCTCTAATATGTAGCCCTAACATTCTTCAGACCAAATGGCATTTTAACCCATTCGAAGGTGCCAATATTCCCAGGACATCTGAATGCTGTCTTGTGGATATCCTCCTCTACGATGCAGATTTGGTTATAACCAGAGTGTCCATCCATCATTGATAAAACTTGATGCCCTGCTGAACTGTCTACCAACAGATCTACTATAGGCATAGGGTACTCATCTTTTGGAGTTGCTAGATTCAAGTTTCTGAAATCAATGCATACCCTCATTTTACCATTCTTCTTAACTACAGGCACAATATTAGATAGCCATTCAACATACCTGGCTGTCCTAATAAAGCCTGCCTTGAGTAGTCTAAGAATCTCTTCCTTAACTTTCTGAATTACTTCTGGACTCATTCTTCTTGGTTTCTGCTTGTATGGCTTGAAGTTAGGCTTCATAGGGAGCCTATGTTCCACTAATGACCTATCCAATCCTGGTAGTTCATTATAAGACCATGCAAAGCAATCTTTGTATTTCTTTAGAACAACCAACAACTGGTCCCTGTCCAGAACAATCAAACAAGCACTTATATAGGTGGGCTGTTGTATAGAACATTCCCCTAAATTTACTTCTTCTAAGGGGTCTTGTGTCTGAGAACTTATTGAAGCTTCTTCCTTGGTTTCTTCTACCTTTGAAGCAACCTTCTCGCTCTGTTCTGCTCCCAGGTTCTTTAGTTCAACATCTTTGCCCTCCTCCTCATAGACAAAATCTGTCCATAAGGCATCCTCTTCCTGTATTTCCTGGACTTTTGTTTCAATGTCCAATGCACACTATTTACCAAGGGTCAAAACTCTGACCTGTTGCTGCTCCTGCTTGCAGCCAACTATCATGGCCACTCTCTCTTGCTCCTGTACTTTCTGGACTATTGCTTTTACATCCAATGTTGAGAATTTAATCAGAGCCAAGGACTTGGCTTCTTGTGCTTCACCTCTTTGCCTACAACCAGGCATCATTGTCATCTTTAACGACAACCTCTTCATCAGCACTCTCCTGGACTAAGTGCTTCAGGTGTGTCACTTCCTCATCAGCCGTCACTTCGGCTGAGCTATCAGGTTTCCTCAGTATACTGAGTGGTGTCACCCCCTCAATATACAGTTTGGCCTCTGCAAAGTCTGCACAGGCTATGAAGGGTTGAGGATCTGCATCAATTTCCTCTGTCTCTCTGTTGCCTAAGGCCATCATAATTTTCTGATGCAAAGAGGAAGGCACACATTTGTTAGTGTGGATCCAATCTCTCCCAAGTAAAGCATTGTATTTAGCATTACTGTCGATTACGAAGAATGCTGTCATACAGTCCTTGGTTCCCACACTCAGGTTGATGGGTAGAATTCCCTGAGCCATCTGTTTGTCTCCAGCAAAGCCAGCGATGGTTGTACTGGTTGGGATCAACCTAGGATTCTTTTTCCCTAATTTCTTCAAAGAAGATTTCGGTAGTAAATTCACTGCTGCCCATTATCTATCAGGACTCGGTTCAATTGTATCCCATCGAAGAAAGCCTTGATGTACAAAGGCTTGACATGTTGTGTCATAGAATTCGAGGGATACTCAAAGGGATATGAGAGGTTAATGCTCACCTCTTCTTCACTCTCATATTCAGTTTCCATCAGGGTAGCCATTCCAGAATCATCTTGTACTATGCTCACTTGTGAGTCTTCATTAGAGATAGGAATAGGATCGATTTCTTGATCATCTTGATCCTCATCTCCAGCCTGGAACTCACGGGGCAATATGTGTACCATATTGACTGATACTGGAGGACATGAACCAAATTGGATGGCTGGCTGCACCTGTTTCCCTTCTTGGCTACCTTGATCAGTTACCTCAGAAGCATCCTCCATGCTGCATTCTGGCACTTCGTTGCTAATAGGTTCCTTCGAATGGTTTTCCTCAACTGGTTTTTCAACCAGAAATGTTTGCTCAGCCATGAAGGCTTCGAACATTTCTTCCTCCACCATTTCTTTCTTTTGGCTTATGCCAATTTCTTATTCTGTCTCGCTATCACTCTCCATCAGGGCTTTCTCCAATCCTGCTAAGCTAGACCTCTCTCTGGCTTTTAGTTCAGAATGAACCTTGGCCAACTGTTCTTTGCTACAACCCACTTTGCTTTGTAGCGTTGGCTTTGGAATATGGTCTGGCTTTGGAGTCTTTTTTCCTTCTGTCTGGACCAATGAAGAGCTCTCTCCATTTTCTTTCATATCTTTCTGGTACTGAGTGTACCTGTGCTGAATCTTTCTCCTTTGTGATCTCGAAATGACTGGGACCATGTCTGGTTCCTTTGTCTTTGGGTGTTTAAGCAATATCCAATTGTTCGGAGCCACCAAAGGAGGTTTAACCATCCTTCCTTGGTTTCCAACATCCCTCTGGGCAGGCACTTCCCTAGGTTTGTTTTGCATTACAAACCATTCTGGAACTCCAGGTACCCATGAACTTACTGACTCAGATGTTGAACTGCTTTTTTCTACCTTCGAAGCCATCTTCGAGGCTGGCTGTGAAGGTAAGTGCTTGGCTCTGACCTCATGTTTCGAGCCTGATTCAGGCCTTCGATGAAGGTGGCCACTTTCTGTCCTGCGTGAGGTTGGTCTAGGGGGCCAATCTCTGGCTTTGACCCCATATCCTGAACTCCTCTCCAGCCTTCTTTCAGAATGACTGCTCTCCATTCTGTAATAGTTAGGTGGCCTGGACTCATACAAGGGCCGTTTGCCTTTAGCATGCATTCTGTCCACTGCAGGCTCAACCACTAATGGCCGCTGCCTATCACTAGCTGGATACGGCCTTTTGTTGTAAGCATTGGTTGATTTAGGACGTCTCTGTACATCCCTGTAATATTGCTTCCGATCAACTGTAAGGCCTTTCAACCATTTATAACTCAGTCTGCACCTGGGACACATCCTCTGCATTACAGCTGCTTCTAAAGAATCATCATCTAGTACTTCCTCATCAGAGTCTCCCCTCTGGCGTGAGAAACCGTGTCCAATAGCTGGTAGATTTCCAGTGTCCTTCTTGGTAATTGTCTGGTTGGCAATGTGCATGTGCACATTGACCTCTTCCAATTCCTGCAGAGATAGATTCTGGAAGTTTGGTACAACCACATTAGCTGCGCTTTCTCCAACTTTTGGAAACGGATTACTGTCAATTCTCATGGCCTTTTCTGCTTTGGTTGGGAATTTCAAACTTCCTTTCCGAATTTGTTCTTGGATCCTGTCTCGAAAAACAATACAGTTTTTAGTCGAGTGAGACCAAGAGTTATGCCATTTACAATATACTTTTCCCTTAAGTTCATCTGGAGATGGCAGTTTTACTCCTTTTGGTAACTTAAGAAAATTGGCCGCAAGCAAATGATCAAAAATGTCATGTGCCTTGGTTAAATCGAAAGAATACTTCCTGTGAAAGTCTTTCTTTTTAAACTGCTGGTCAATTGTTGTATCCTTATGAATTAATGCTTCACAGATTACGGGTTCTTTGCCCACAATCTCTGCTGCATCGATCTCATAATTAGGATCTCTATAATATGTCTTCTACGATGCATTATTTCGATCTTGTTCCGCTTCCAATAATGCTTCATATCTAGACACCTTATAGGTTAGTTCCACCAAATCCCTGAATTCAGTTGAGTCAAACTTCTTTTGATGCCTGAACTCTAAGCCATTTTGAGCTAATCTTATGAATTCTGGTTCTGGCAAGATGACTCTACATTTATTTCGAGCCCTTTTAAATCTGGCAATAAACTGAGTAGCCTTTTCTTCAGGCCTTTGACTCAATCTTGCCAAGTCTGCCATGGAAACCTCTGGCTCCGATTGGAAGAATTGGGCATGAAATGCCTCTTCCATTTGTTGCCAAGTTTGAATGGAGCCAGGTGTAAGGTTGATATACCATACAAATGCTCTCCCAGTTAGAGAATTTGGGAATAATCTCAGTTTCGTAAAGTCATGATTAGTAAATTCACCGCATTGAGCAGCAAACCTAGCAATATGCTCTACTGTTGATTGATTTCCACTCCCATAGAAAAGGGTAAAATCTGGTATTCTGAACCCCCTTGGGTATTCATGTACCCTATCTATCCATTCTGGGTATGATTTTCTGTATACAGGAGTCTGGACCCCCCAAGCCATCGGTCTACACATCTCCCTGACAATATCAGCAATTTGGTCCCTAGGGACCATATTTTGTGCCTGCTGAACCACTACTGGAGGAATAAACACAGGGTTTGGTGGACAAACTTGTGCCTGTGGTCCTCTTGGTCCATAAGGTGGTACATTTGGGACTGGTTGTCCCTGTGGTGCAGGTTGCTGTTGGAGGTGTGAGTAACCCCTTTGAGCCTGTCCTGCGAAAGGACCTGCGAAAGGTGCTGGAACAGGTGTTGTGTCCCTTCCGTTTGTGGGAAAACCTTCCAACCCCCCGGGTATAAATTCGAATAAGGGATTATTATACCCCTAGTGCCAGGTATGGCTTCGAACATGGGATTTGTAACCATTCTTATGCCAGTTTCTTGTACTTGACCAGATCCACCAATTTGTATGGCTTCATTATTGAGTACTGAGGCATTTTGGCCTGCTATAGGCCTCGAAATGGGTTCATACCAAGACTGAGGTGATGGTCTTTCATAATTTTGATTACTAGTTTGACCATTAGAATGTCCATTAACTTGCATAGGCTGTTTATCTCTAGCCAATCTTTGCTGAGGGACATTTAAAACTTCCTCTGTGTGTCTTGTGTTTGTTGGTTGGTGGTTATTCATTCGATCCAAAAAGGATGTTGCCCACCTTTCCATTGTGTTCATTAATTGCTGTCCCATGGCATCTACTAGGCCATCCCATGGATTTGTTGGCTGAGTAGATGGAACAGTAGATGGTCCAATTCCTTGGTTTCGTCCAATATTATGAACATATGGTTCTTGTCCAGAAGTACTGGTCTGTTCGACCATAGGTTCTGATAACGTAGGAGTTTCCATAGGATGTGTTACCATGTTATCCTCTGGATTAGGTACTTCTACCTCTCCTTCTACGCCTTCTTCCAAGCGTTCATTTTCTTCTTGTTGTCTTCGTCTAGCCATTTTAATTAGTCCTACTGGGCGTGCCAAAAATATATGTTGGCTTTTTGACTTTCGAAGGGTATTTTTGTAAATGCGAGCATGCTAGCAAGGATCAATCAGTCCTTACAGAAATTATAATTGCCAACCAATTATCAGACGATTGTGTTTTAGTTCTTTCAGCTTCAATGAAGAGGACTTTTACTGGTGGCTTGACTTAGGAGAATTTAAGCAAAATAACGGGTAAATGACGAACAATTAAAGTATTTCATTAAAATGAAAACTTACAATAATCCAAACTTAGCCTCGTAAAGGTTTACAGCAACAATCTACTTGAAACTACTCCTATGAATGAAGTGTAGTGTAGGAATTTAAAGTGCAGGAATGTAAAGAACAAGTATTTAAAGTGCAGGAAATGTAAAGACTGGAAATGTAAAACTGGAAAAGAAAATATGAAGTAAATGACTGGTTTTGTTGGATCTGAGTCTGGGGGGCTTTTTCTGGGGGCTTCCCTGCTATTTATATTTGTCAAGGATGACCTTCAAACTACACTTCAAACCGTCGAACTGCTCCTCCATGATCGTCGATCATGTTGCCTTATAGATAGTTCCACTACGCCATCACTTGCAGTTGAGCTTCCCTCTTATATTTGAATTTGAATATGGGTAACCGTTGAAGCCACGTCACCTTGCATCTCTTTACTGATCTAATGCTACTCAGATTACGCGAGAACCAATATTAACTGCCACGTGTACGATTAGGATCGAAGACTTGAATAGTCTTCTTATATTACACTTACTGTACCACGTGTCGAACTGTAATTGGCTTATACAAAATATGTAACCAACACTATTTTAGTTTTATTGAATTTAACTCAAATTAATTTAAAATTTTAATTATTATTAGTGTATATAAACTGGACTTGGAGCAAGTGCTGTACCTTATTATGGCACAGCATATGTGCTGCGAATTCCTTTCGGGTTGTTTCGCGGGTCTATTTTCATGATTTGAACATGTTATATTATAAAATTTATTAGCCATATCTTACATATAAAAATTAGATCAATTGTACATCTGTAATTCTATAACAAGACAACATTTGTTTTAAAAATAAATACACGATAGATATAATTTTGATTTTTTTTGAAAAAAATTAGAATTAATCATGGATTACATATATCTGATCAGCCTAATTTTTTTTTTATAAATAATTTACTTTACAAATTCTACAATATAATTGTTTGAGTAATGAAAATAGACTCGAACACGTCCCGAAAACACCTTGCAACACGCGATAAAGCAGAACACATACTCCAATTCCATATAAATTTTATCACTTATCTAAAAATATTTTTAAAAATTTACACTGAATTATAATTGCCTCAAAATTTAACTAATATACATCCCTTTAAAAAAGGTGTATCATATGTATTTTTAATTATATTATTTTCTTTTTTAATTACGATCAATTTTCTTTTTTAATTATTATATTGTTCTAATTATGATTTATGAATGTATTAATTATGTCTTATGCTATGTTTAACTATGACAATTTTTTTAATTGTTATTCAAAAAACTAAAATATATATTATTATTTTTAATCATACAATGTATACTATACACAAGGGTGTGCAAACGTTTCTCATGAATATGCTCTAATGATAACATAGCATCTTATTTTGTACGAACTACTACAAAGTTTCTCCTGCTTGTTTGTGTAGTAGTATTTGTTTTGTCCAAAAATGAGTGAGAAGAGGAGCACTAACTCTAAAAGTGGTGTGATCTTATATGATGGGATGTTTTGTTTTTGTATTTTTATGTTTTTTTTTTTTTAAATTTCCATCTCATTAGTGGTCAATTAATGCTTTCAAATTAGTGGAATAAATCATTATTGTTATTTTGTTCAACAGTGATACTAGAGACCTCTAATTTAGAGGCTCTAAGAGCATTCCAGCAGTCTACTTAAATTTTACCCTAAAATATTATTAAAAAATTCATTCCCTATTTTAGGAATCACTTATTCATTTTGTTTTTCCAACAGACTCCCTATCCTTTCCTGAAAATATTATCAAAATATTCTTTCCCTATTCTTTTACTTTTTCATCTTCTTCTTGGATTTCTGAACTAGGATGGTGTTCACCCAGGTTCGTTCATCCAGGTTCTCTCTCATAGGTTCTTTGACAAATTGAAATATATATACCCAAGTCCTTTGGCAAATTGATATATATGCTCAAGTTCTCTCTCTCCATCTATCACTGTTTGTGTAGATCTCTACAATATATGCTTCAATTATTTGGTTTAGTTGAGGATAGACAGTGTAAAGCAGAGTAGCGGAGGGGGTGGTCGACCGGTCGGATCTCCGGGTGGACAACCGGCAAAGCAAGTTTTGTTGGAAAATTGATTTATATAAGGCATATTTTGGGCCGACTTTGAGTCCAAAATAGAGTGGGCCTCAAACGTCTTTTGGGGTGGGTTCGAAGAGGTAACGTGTTCCTTGCCGCGTGGCAAGTCACACGGTGAAGACGGAATGTCAAAACCATTTATGAGTGAATGGGAAGTTGACGTCGTTTTCGGGTTTAACATTAATTTTTTAGATAAAAATTCTTTTGAATTTTTTCAATAAACAATTATTGTGGGAATTTAATTTAATTCTAAATTCAAATTTTGGATTCCTAAGTGGTTTCCTAAAGTTTGTAATTGTGGGAATTTAATTTAATTCTAAATTCAAATTTTGAGTTCCTAAGTAGTTTCCTAAAATTTGTACCTCTTTATTTATTTATTTAACTATTTCATTAGTTTAATATATATATATTCAATTAGTTTAATATATATATATATATATATATTTGAGATAGTTTAAATAAATAATGCTCCAACAGTTTGAATTGGTCCACCAACGGTTCACTTTTGAAGTTTGAATATTAATGTTCAAATAGGCAACGGTTAGAATCTGTTTATAAACAGATTGCACCTGTTCGGGTCAGGTAAAGTTGCCTATATCTATTAATCCATTTCCAGCAGTCCGGATATACAGAACAGTCTAAAAAAACACCCTCTTTGCTGTCCAGATTTTATTTTGCATTTTAATCTTCATTCCAGTTTAAGGAAAATTAAAAGAGAGCATAGAACACAGGTTTGGTTCGCCGAACAAATTGTTTAGAGTACTACTACAATATGTGAAGATCATTGTATCCTGGGAGATAGACGCCATTCAACCATAAGTACCGTAGCGGGGCGAATCTGTCTTAAGGACAGAGTGTCACACACTCGACTTGGTCTTAATTTTAATTCGGTTCGATAAATAAATCCGGTATGTTATTTATTTATTTTGTTTGAATTTATTTCAAGTTATTTTATTTACACAGAAGATTGTTCCAACAATCTTAAGACAGATTCGAATTATTCTGTTTACAAAATTTTTCGTTTGTTTCCTTTTCTCTTTCTTCTTTTAAGAAAATTATTTTCTGTGGATTTACAAAATAATATTCTGGTTGGAAAAATAAATAGTGAGTATATGCTATTTGACAGATAGTAGTAATATACTGTCTCTTTTCTTTGACAACTAGTAGTACGATACTGGTGTCATTAACAATTCAGAATATATTTTTGTGGAATTTTGTCAGAAAATTAATTTTGGTTTTTAGAATTTAGTTTCTGAGTTTTCATTAATTAAAATTCTGTTTCAGTATTTTAATTATTGGAGTGTTACAAGAAATTTAAGTTTCTGTGTGAAATTAATTTGGTTAAATAAGATTTTATTTTATTTCCAAATTAATTGTAAAATAAAAGTTATATTCTTATTTCTTTTATTTTACAGAATTTAATTTCTTGTGTGGAATTAATTTGGTTAAATAAAATTTTATTTTATTTCCAAATTAATTGAAAAATAAAAGTTATATTCTTATTTTTTTTATCTTACAGAATTTAATTTTCTGTGTGGAATTATTTTGGTTAAATAAAATTTTATTTTATTTCCAACTTAATTGAAAATTAAAAGTTACATTCTTGTTTCTTTTATTTTTACAGAATTTAATTTTGTGAATTTGGATTAGTTTTCTGTGTGGAATTAATTTGGTCACATAAAATTTTATTTTATTTTATTTCCAAATTAATTGAAAATAAAAGTTACATTTTGTTTTGTTTCTTTTATTTTAACAGAATTTATTTCTATAGTTTTGGTTTAATTTGTTTAAATAAAATTTTATTTTATTTTCCAAATTAATTGGAGATAAAAGTTACAATTCTTGTTTCTTTTATTTTTACAGAATTTAAAATTCTGTGTTTTTTGGTTTAAATTTTTTCTGTAGTATAAAATTCTAATTCTAATTTTATTTTATAATTTAGAATTTATGGCTACTAAAACTGGTCAATTTAATGTTCAAACCAGTACTGGTATGGTGATTGCTATTACGCTAACCTCTCCTTGTGTTGGGACTATGCCAGTGAATCATGGTGGAAAACCAGAGAAGTTCTCAAGAACTGATTTTTGCAAAGGCAAAGGAAGAACAAGTAAGAAGGTTACTAAAGCCGATATAACCGAAATTGATTTAATTTCCAATGGTGTAGATGTCATAAATCTTTCTGCAGTTATTTCCGAGGCAAATCTTGTCGGAAATCCTAAAAAATGGTGGGTGGACACTGGTGCTATTCGCCATATCTGTGCCGACAAACAGATGTTCACATCTTATTCTATAGTGGACAATGGTGAACAACTTTTTATGGGCAATTCCTCGACTTCTAAAGTTGAAGGACAAGGAAAGATTATTCTGAAAATGACATCTGGAAAAGAACTCACTCTCAACAATGTGTTGCATGTACCGGACATTCACAAGAATCTTATTTCTGGATCTTTGTTGAGTAAGAATGGGTTTAGGTTAGTTTTTGAAAGTGACAAGTACTTACCAAAAACGGAATGTATGTAGGAAAATGTTACATGTCTGATGGCCTTTTCAAGTTAAATGTAATGACCGTTGTACCCTTAGTTATTAATAATACTACATCTTCTTCTTATTTACTTGAGTCTTCAAATTTATGGCATGGTAGATTAGGACATGTTAATTATGGATCTTTACGTAGATTAATTAATATGGAATGTTTACCTAAATTTGATATTGATTCAAATCATAAATGTGAAATTTGCGTTGAGGTAAAATTATCCAAAACTCCTTTCCATTCAATTGAAAGAAGTTCGAAACCACTTGAATTAATTCATAGTGACATTTGTGATTTTAAGTCAATTCAAACTAGAGGTGGGAAAAAGTATTTTATCACTTTTGTAGATGACTATACTAGATATAGTTATGTTTATTTAATTCGAACCAAGGATGAAGTTTTGGAAACTTTCATTCAATATAAGAATGAAGTTGAAAATCAACTTGGTAAGAAAATCAAGAAAATAAGAAGTGATAGAGGTGGAGAATATGAATAACCTTTTGGTGAGTTTTGTAAAGAACATGGAATAATTCATCAAACCACCGCTCCTTACTCACCTCAGCAAAATGGTATTGCTGAAAGGAAAAATATGACTTTAAAAGAAATGATGAATGCCATGTTAATTAGTTCTGGATTACCTCAGAACTTGTGGGGGGAAGCAATACTTTCTGCTAATTATATTTTAAATAAAGTACCTCGAAAGAAAATAAATCAAACACCTTATGAATTGTGGCACGGAAGAGTACCATCCTACAAATACTTAAAAGTGTGGGGGTGTTTGGCTAAAGTGGCTATTCCTAGTCCTAAAAAGACTAAGATAGGTCCTAAGACCATTGATTGCATTTTCATTGGTTATGCCAAGAATAGTAGTGCATATTGGTTTTTGATTCATAAATCAAAACATTCTGAAATGCATGTAAATAGTATTATTGAGTCTCGGAATGCATCATTCTTTGAACATGTATTTCCAAATAAGACTGGACAAGAGACTAGTAATAATAAGAGATCTTTTGATGCTATTACTAGTAATGATCAAGAACATGATCAAGAGCAAGAGCAAGAGTTAGATCAAAATGAGGAAGAGGAACCTAGGCGTAGTAAACGTGCTAGAACCTCAAAATCTTTTGATCTAGATTTCCTAACATTTTTGTTAGAAAATGAGCCTTTAACTTTTAAAGAGGCTATGTCTAGTCCTGAAGCTCCTTTATGGAAAGAAGCTATCAACAGTGAAGTTGAATCCATCTTGCAAAATCACACTTGGGAATTAGTGGACTTGCCACCAGGTTGTAAACCTCTTGGGTACAAGTGGATTTTCAAAAGGAAAATGAAAGCGGATGGATCAATTGACAAAAACAAGGCAAGACTTGTGGTCAAAGGATTTAGACAAAAAGAAGGTCTAGACTATTTTGACACATACTCACCGGTTACTAGAATAACATCTATTAGAATGCTAATTGCCATTGCATCTCTATACAATCTAGAAATTCATCAAATGGATGTGAAAACCGCTTTCTTAAATGGTGAGTTAGACGAAAAAATTTACATGAAACAACCAGAAGGTTTTTCTGTTCCGGGAAAAGAAAAGAAAGTGTGTAAATTGGTTAAATCATTATATGGTTTAAAACAAGCGCCAAAGCAATGGCATGAAAAATTTGACAAGGCAATGATGTCAAATGGATTTAAAATTAATGAGTGTGACAAATGTGTTTGTATTAAAAATACAGACAAAGGTTATGTTATGGTATGTCTTTATGTGGGTGATATGCTCATCATAGGTAGTAATAATGACATGATTAAAACTACCAAGAAAATGTTGAACAAACATTTTGACATGAAGGACATGGGCGTTGCTGATGTAATTCTTGGTATGAAAATTACCAAAATATCAGAAGGTTATGCTTTGTCATAATCTCATTACATTGAGAAAATACTTGACAAATTCAGCAAAGATGATGATCATCTTGCTAGAACACCTGTAGATGTTAATTTGTTTTTATCTAAGAATGTACATGAAAGTATTTCTCAATTAGAGTATGCCGAAATTATTGGAAGCTTAATGTACTTGATGAACTGCACTCGCTTAGATATACCTTATGCAGTAAGTAAATTAAGTAGATATACGAGTAATCCAGGAGTAAAACACTGGAAAGCAATTATAAGGGTTCTTAGATATTTCCGATTTACTCGTAACATTGGGCTGAATTATACTAGATATCCAGCAGTACTTGAAGGTTACTGTGATACAAATTGGATATCGGATACTAGAGACTCGAAGTCCACCAGTGGGTATGTCTTTACTCTTGGTGGGGCGGCTGTATCTTAGAAATACTGTGTCTAGGGATATACTGTGTGAGTTCTATTGTCTTGGTTTACACAAATGGCTGAACAGTTCAAGACATCATGTTCACTGGTTAGCTAGTAAATCCGATAGTGTCTCACAAGGGAAGGTTCAAAGCCAAAAACTACCTATCCTTTGCAGAATATTTCTAATTTCTTAACTCTCTGATTAGATCATATTGTTGCATTTTCTCTCCGTCAAATTCCATTCATGTGGGGGATTGTTGGAAAATTGGTTTATATAAGGCATATTTTGGGCCGACTTTGAGTCCAAAATAGAGTGGGCCCCAAACGTCTTTTGGGGTGGGTCCGAAGAGGTGGCGTGTTCCTTGCCGCGTGGCAAGTCACACGGTGAAGACGGAACGTCAAAACCATTTATGAGTGAATGGGAAGTTGACGTCGTTTTTGGATTTAACATTAATTTTTTAGATAAAAATTCTTTTGAATTTTTTCAATGAAAAATTATTGTGGGAATTTAATTTAATTCTAAATTCAAATTTTGGGTTCCTAAGTGGTTTCCTAAAGTTTGTAATTGTGGGAATTTAATTTAATTCTAAATTCAAATTTTGGGTTTCTAAGTAATTTCCTAAAATTTGTACCTCTTTATTTATTTATTTAACTATTTCATTAGTTTAATATATATACATATATTCAATTAGTTTAATATATATATATATATTTGAGATAGTTTAAATAAATAATGCTCCAACAGTTTGAATTGGTCCACCAACGGTTCACTTTTGAAGTTTGAATATTAATGTTCAAATAGGCAACGGTTAGAATCTGTTTATAAACAGATTGCACCTGTTCGGGTCAGGTAAAGTTGCCTATATATGTTAATCCATTTCCAGCAGTCTGGATATATAGAACAGTTTGAAAAAACACCCTCTTTGCTGTCCAGATTTTATTTTGCATTTTAATCTTCATTCTAGTTTAAGGAAAATTAAAAGAGAGTATAGAACACAGGTTTGGTTCGCCGAACAAATTGTTTGGAGTATTACTACAATTTGTGAAGATCATTGTATCCTGGGAGATAGACGCCATTCAACCGTAAGTACTGTAGCGGGGCGAATCTGTCTTAAGGACAGAGTGTCACACACTCGACTTGGTCTTAATTTTAATTTTGTTCGATAAATAAATCCGGTATGTTATTTATTTATTTTGTTTGAATTTATTTCAAATTATTTTATTTACACAGAAGATTGTTCCAACAAGTTTTGGCTAATTTAAGGGAGTTACAGTGACTCTCTACAAATAGAGAATCACTGTAGCAAATATTAGTTTAGGGAATTGTTTAGGGGTTCAGCTGGAGGTGTATAAAACAATTTCAACTCCTTAAAATACGTAAGGGGTGGGTTTGGGGAAATTGCTGTGATGCTCTAAACACACCTCTAATGAGGTGGAAAAGGGCCCCAAAAAAATAAAATAAAATAATAGCCACAGCACTGACAGTAACAGTGAATGAGATCCATTGTCACATCGCTAGTGTCACCTCTAATTAGAGTCGAGGTCCCAAGCATTTTTGTTTGTTCAAACATCTCTCTCATCAGTCTCTCTCTCATCTCACATAGAAATCGAGAATATCCAGCACAGCTATGTGGAAGTGAGAGAACTTAAGCTTCATATTGCAGAGATCGGAACAGGTCCAGCGGTGGTTTTTTTACACAGGTTTCTGGAGATTTGGTATCCATGGCGGCATCAGATGATAGCACTATCCACCGCGGGGTTTCGAGCAATCGCACCCGATTACAGAGGCTATGGCCTTTCTGAAATGCCTCCCGAACCTGAGAAGACTACTTTCAGAGACCTCGTTGACGATCTTCTCGCCATTCTTGACTCATTTGGAATCCCCAAGGTTAGCAATCGTTCCAATCTCCAATGGTTAGTTGGTTTTGGTTAGGTCTTCTCAAAATTTACAGCTTAATAAATTTTGGATGAAGAAATCACAAAAATCTCATACCAAATTTTCTACCAAATAAATGATTAAATGTTTAGACAGGTATAGAGTCACAATTTGAGACCTATAGCATTTTTCTTATCAAAATACCCAAAGTAACTGAGAATAATCAGTTGGTTTTTTCGCCCATTGACCAAAATCCTTACCCCTCTTTTACAATGGAAAGGGATAAAAACTTTTTTTTTTTTTTTTGGTTAATTATATTATTATTATTATTATTATTATTATTGTTGTTGTTGTTGTTGTTGTTGTTGTTGTTGTTGTTGTTGCTTCTCATCTGAGTATTCTACAACTCTTAGTATTAAAAATAAATATTAAAGATAAATTACGAGCCAATCTGATCATGTGAAGGGCTTACATACATATAAGTTAAAATATTTTTAGGATATCAATAGATGAAAGAAGGATCAAGGTTAATTGATAAATAAGTTTGGTTAATAGCACTAACTCATAAATCCTCTTTAATTAAACATACACATAATTATGGGGCTTATCATCTAAGATGTCACATGTTCGAATCTCACAAAACCTAACCATCCCAAACCTTTGGGCCATTGAAAGTTTGTCTTGTCGTTAATTTTAGGGTCTCGGAATGATTAGTCAAGGTGTGCCTAAACTGAGTTAAACACCTGTTATAAAATAAATAAATAAATAAATAAACATATACATATACATAGTTCTATTTTTGCCCAAATCTTTAATTAACATGAGATTTTCTTTTTCATTTTCTCCAACTCCTGATTAAAAAAATAATTTTTTATGAAAAGCATAATTATTTTGGCGTATCATTTGGTGCGGAAAGTATTTAAGACAAGGAGACAGAGGATCCCTTCCACCTAAAATGGAAAGGAGCTTTTTTCTAATTTTATTATAGAATTATGGTGGGGTTATGGAATAAGAAAATATGCTAGAGAATTTAGAGGCAAAGGAGAAAGCACAACGATGGAGAAAACATGGAGGGAATTTACATGCCTCCCTTCATTGGCGTGAATGCCAATTTATAGAATACATAAAGTATATACAAACAAAAGCCAAAAGTTATGGCATATCTAATTGCTACCACTTTTGTCAAAACCTACAAGCCTAGGCATTAAATACAAGGACAAAAGTAATAAAGGAGAGTCTACAATTATATACATATACTGTAGCTATTTGTCATACAATTATATACATACGCTGTCCATCCTCCCCGGTTTTCAAAGAGAAAGATTGTTATAGATAAGCTTGGGCTGATCGGTTTTGGCGTGTAGTGTCGGCTGAAAAGATTTGGCTAATCACTTTCCGCCAAATGATACAGGTTGCTCCACGTGTCCTGGATATGGTTGGAGTCGATCAGGAGACAGCTGCATTTGATAGTGGGGTCCACTATGCTTCCATCCGGTTGATGAGATTGTGATATTCTTCATCAGTCTCTGATGGAGGGGAATCCGGATCTTGGCTGTATTGCTCGTTCTGGAAATGTTCTACATCATCCGCAGTCATGGCTAGTTCCAACGGAAGATCCAAATTATTTCTCTTTTTGAGATTTATTAACATGTCAAGAGCCTCATTAATTTGCGTTGGACACCTTTGATATGTGATGGGAAAATGGGTTACAAATAATATTCTTCCATCTGTAACCATGAATGGCAATTTTGCTGAGCCATGGATGTTGGACGCTGATTGTGAAACAGATATTAGACTGTCTATCCAATATTCTGTCAAAGAAAGTTTTTGGATATTTTCCAATCGCTCTCTCCGGTGATCTTCATCTAAATAATCATCTTCAAATTCAAAATCTTCAGTTTCTTTAAGATACCAAATCTGGTATGGTTGGAAAAAATGTTCTCGTTCTCGCCAACCAATAGTGCTGGAAATCCAGAAAGTAAAATATTTGCTCCATCAAAAGCCTTTTACTATCCATGAGAGCATTGCTTTGATGATCATTGGAAAATCTATCCATTGGATTGGATCTAGAATTTGAAAAATAACTTGATTAGTTATTCCCCAATCTATATCCTCAAAAAACCACATGTCATGGTTTGCCATGATGGTTATTTTGGGAATTCCATCTTTCAAAATTAATTTATCATAAGATCGTTCTAAGATTTGTCTAATCTTATCATGATGATCTTCAACTCGATTTTTGATTAACATAAAAATTCCTTTTGGAATCAAAGTTCTTGCTTTTTCAAAAAGACAAATTCTTTTTATTTGTTCAAAAACTGGATCAGAAAACTCATCTGATATGAGGTTTGATAGTTGAAGAAAATTGTTTATTTTTTCAAAATTAAAATCTTCATTCCAATTCATTTGTTTAAGAATATTGAAACAAAGATTTTGCAAATCTTTTAGTTTAGCTGTTTGCTCAGCTAATTTATTGGCCAAAACTCCCATGTGTTTTCGAAATTTCACTTTGTTGTCTACAATGTGAGTTTTCCAAACTCCATTGAGTTCTGTATAAATTTCTCTGGATATACCAGGGTTGAAAAAATCTTTTATTTCAGATTCATCTGGTCTAGATGTCTGAATATTAGTTGGAACTGGGTTAGTTCTCATTTGATTCCTTTGAAAAATAGGCATGGCTGGTGCACTGTAAAAAGCTTTTTTAGCTTTGGTCATGCTATCATATGCTTTAAAGCTTGCTCCTGAGTATCCACAAACTTGAAGATTGGCTTCGTTCCAGTCTGTGTAAATTCCAGGTTGTCTTCTTGAAAACACAACATAAACTTTTTCTTCTCGGGGTATTGCTTTTTTAGCAATTGTCACCCAATCTCCTTGAGCGGGTTGTTTACCCTTATCCATTGTTTTCCTCTTGGTCTAGAGGTCTTCTGCAAAAATTAAATTTACTTGTTTAGCAATTTAATTTTCTGAAACAATTTTTGCTAAGAAAATCTGCAAGAAAATTGTTAGTACCTTTAAGATGTTCTACTTCAAAGGTATATTCAGAAATTTTATTATACCAGGCTAGTCGTCTTCCTTGCTCGATAGGTTTTTTATTGATTAAGAAATCTCTTACTACCTTATTATCAGTGCGTACAATAAAATTTTCTAGGGCTAAATAAATATGAAAACTTTTTATTGCCAATTTTATTGCAAGTAATTCTTTTTCGAAAATAATATATTTCTGTTCATTTGGTTTAAATGTTCCAGAATTATATCCGCAAATTAATTCTTCTTTTTGTAATTTTATAGGTATTGAATTTTTTCTTGGTCTAATCCCATTTTCTGATAAAGGTATCTCTTTATCATGCCATAAATTACAGGGTATAGCTTTACGAACACATCCCCAACATGCTTCTGAGGCATCTGTTTCTAGAATTAATTTATCACCTGTTTTAGGAGGATAAACATCTGGTAAAGTTTTGACATGTTCTTTAATTTGTTTAATTAAAGCAACATCTTCTGTTGTCCATTCAAAAATAACATTTTTCCTTAATTTGGTTAACCATGGAATTTCTATTTTTGAAAGATTTTTAATAAAATTTCGTCCGTAATTTAAAATGCCTAATAAACTCTATAATTGTGTTATATTTTCAAGAGTATCAGGAAAATCTCGTACTTTAGACAAAATATGTTCTTGTAATTTTAAACATTTCTGGTCTAAAATTATTCCCAAAAATTCAATTGATTCTTTTTCTAGTTCAATCTTTTTTGGAGACAAAATAATTCCATGTTTTTGAAATTTTTCACAAATTAATTTTAAATGTTTCTTATGTTCCTCCTTGATTTTAGAGAAAATAAGTATATCATCAATATAAACTACACAACAATCTTTAAGGTCTTTAAAAATTGTATCAATCCACCGTTGAAATACTTGTGGTGCAATATTTAACCCAAAATGCATAACATTCCAGTGGTAATGTCCTCTAGGTGTACTGAAGGCTGTCAATTTTTTTGACTCTTCAGTCAATTGAATTTGCCAAAATCCACTTTTACAATCAAATTTGCTAAAGATTTTTTATCCTTTGGTTAAGTTAATCAAAACATCTTTTCGTGGAATAAAATATCCATCAAATTCTAAATGTTCATTTAGCCGTTTATAGTTGACTACCATTCGGGCTTTTCCTCTTTTAATTTCAGCATGGTTTCTTATCATAAAAGCTGGACTAGAGTGAGGGCTTTTGGTTTCTTCAATTAACTTTTTGTCTAAAAGTTCTTGGAGTTGAATATCAAATTCATCTATATCTTGTCTAGTATAGATCATTGGTCTTACTCTAATGATAACATTAGGGTCTTTCAATTTTAAACTACAATAACGTGGGCTACGTTGCCATAGTTTTAATAGATGTTCACTAAAATTTTCTTCTAAAATTTTATAAATCCAGTGTGATTCATTAATATGTCAACCAATGATGATGACAGCCAATCATCCTCATCCGAAGAATCCATAGATCAAGATATTTCATCAGAAATAAATAAAGGGAAAAGAAAGGCAGAAGAGCCAATTGATCCCGAATTATTTGGCACATGGGGAGATGGAGAAAATTTTGACTTTATTCAAACAAATGAAGTTAAAAATGATACTAACATGGGAAGTACCTCCAATCCTACACCTGAACCAGTAATATCTAGAAAAGATAATAATCATAAGTATCCAATAGCTCAAAATGGTACTTATTTAGACTTGTCTCATGTTCCATTTAAGAATCAACCACAAGCAATAGATGATTGGGCACAATCTCTGTCCATCATTATTACCAATTATAAAAATAGTTGGTCAAAGGAAAAATTCCTTGATTATATTGCAGCAACTCTCCAAGGAGATGTGTTGCAATGGTTAAGACAGTGGGAAAAATATGAAATTGGAAAAAGTCAAAAAACGGCTAGAACTTAACTGTTGGAAATGAGTAGGCTTTTCTTGTTGGGAAGGACTTGGGAGTTCGACCAGCTTACCATTTTGCACTCCTTTACCCAGATAGAGTTTCTGCAGTCATAACACTTGGTGTTCCTTTCCTTCTTACTGGCCCAGAAGCATTCCCTCGCCAATTCATTCCTGAAGGCTTTTATATGCTGAGATGGCAGGCAAGTTAGAACCTTTTTAGCACATATAATTTTTTTTTTATAAAAATGAGCTCATCTCATATCCTTTTCACAGGAACCAGGGCGAGCTGAAAAGGACTTTGGCCGTTTTGACGTCAAGATGGTGGTGAAAAACATCTACATTCTTTTCTCAGGAAGTGAGCTACCAATAGCTGGGGAGGACCAGGAGATAATGGACTTGGTTGACCCATCGACACCGCTACCTCCTTGGTTCTCCGAATAAGATCTTGCTACCTATGCAACTTCATACGAGAAATCTGGTTTTCGCACCCCATTGCAAGTGCCATACAGGTAAAATTATCTTGGAAAATCTCTTTTTGCTCAGTAATGGCTAAAAGGGGAATTTTGGAACTCCTGAAAAGATGGAAGAATTGAAGTAGAGTATCCAAAACCCTTTTACGAGCCAATCACAATGACCCATTTAAGTTTTCAGGGATATTATGTGTTGGCTAAGGTTGTGTAGCATATGAATAGGGCTTGGCTGGAAGATTATGGAGTATTTGATCTTGAAGTGAAAGTCCCGGCATTGTTGATCATGGCCGAAAAGGATTACGTCTACAAATTTCACGGGATAGCAGAGTACATAACAAGTGGGAAGGTCAAGGAATATGTTCCTAACTTGGAGATTACGTTCACGCCCGAAGGTACGCACTTCGTGCAAAAGCAGTTCCCTGACCAGGTGAATGATCTCATCATCTCCTTCCTCAAGAAGCACATTTGATCTGGCAGTGTTCTGGTAATTATTACGTATATGTGGAGAGAAATAAGTCGTGATTCTCACTGTTGTGTTCATGAAATTGTTCTACTGAAGTTTCTGTTAGCTTAGATTCTGTTGTCTAAAACTGGAAAATGAAATCCTAGAAAAACAATAGAACAGTTTTTCGTATGTTGTATTTCTACGAATTTGCATTGGTACCCTTTTCCCAGAAGCATGATGTCATTATGCTACGTTATTGCAAATTTTGCCAGACGGTGATCAACATATTCAAGATTGTGAATCAGATCAATGAAAACTGAAAAGTCTTAAGAAAAGCTTGGTTCATCCATTGATCCTGTGTGAAGAGTAGGGGGCTGCAAAAAAAATCAAGTTCATAACAAACTTGAGCTTGGTTCGTTATTGTGTATTCTATCCAAGCTTGAGTCTAAGTTCAAGCTCAAATTCAAGCTCGCTGAGTCAAGCTTAAGTAAAATAAGCTTGGCTTGGTAATTATTTAAACACAAATAAAAATATAAACATACTATTTATATATTAATGTAAAATAATATTTATATAATAATATAATTTTGATTCTAATTTGAGCTCAGAGTTGTTGAGCTCCACCTTAATTAATATTTAATGAGCTGAACTCATGCTTGTTAGAGTCATGCTCGAGTTGAATTCAAGCCAATTAATAAACATGACATAATACAAATTCCTATCAAGTAGCTTGTTCTGTTCAAGTGAGTGACTTGAATCTTGCACCATTATATATAGAGGCATAAATGTAGGCAACCATATATATAGACAATGATTGATAATTGGCCTACACAACTTTCTTATACATTCAAAAGTCAAAAATCAACAAGACGACCCTAGTTGTCTTGCATAGTTTTTCTTACTTTACAGTGATACAAAAATCTTCAGAGCTCATAAGCAGGGAATTTAGAATCAGTGGGTTGAGTCATATCTAGGAAAAGATAAGCCATGCCTCCAATTCCTTCAAACAAAGAATAGGGGTTATCTCCTCCATGCATCTCTCCCTCTGATATAAGCCGGTGAGCTCTATCAAGGAGAAAGCAAGTGAAAGCTTTGGCTCTGTACAGAAACTCCTTATTGCCTGTCAGTCAGTAAAGTGAGAGGAAAACAAATGTATTCCCACTTATGCCATGACAAATGCCAACTCGCTTGAGTAGGCCACGATTCCAAACAACCCCTGCTGCATTTACAGCTGCTTCCAAAAACTCCTTGTCTCCAAAAACCTTCGTATCAAACAAATTTTGAGGCAATTACGAGCAAGACAATTACATGATGGGCAGAAATAAAAATATTTATAAAAAAAAGTTTAATCACACTTAACTATGACAATTAGATAATGGGCATGCCTTTTCCATGTCATCACCTGGTCAATTTCCAGGCAAACTGAAAGGAAGACTTCTACTTCTACAAGCTTGTAAAATTATTGCTTGTCTTGTGACTTCATAGCTTTCCACTCTATTGGTATGTAGGGAAGCCATGCCAAAGAAGATTAACTTCTAGGTTGCAACTTAACATTGCACATATATGGGTAATAATCCACTTAATGAGTTGAAGCCGTTGTATTAACAATCCAATAATGCAGCAGGTTAAAATGCATATAAGGAGAATGAGGAACCAAAGAAATTAATAATAGTTCTCAGTCCTATCTGCATACTTAAACTCAACATTTTCTCAACTGCATCATTGTTCCCTGAATATTTACATGATCCCATAGGCAATCAAGCTACCTTTGGTTCTCGATTGGCTAGAAGGTCCAACACTTGAGAGTAAACTAGATTATGCTAATGAAATTACCTCAGCTGCCTTGATCAAAGTGAGGGCCATCCCAGGAGCACCATGACACCAATGCACGAGACAATCACTCTTGCAATCCTGCTCACTTGAAGGGTAATTTCCACTCGGGAACCGGTACTTGATCATGTATTTAAGAGTACACTTGACCTCCTCAGCCTCATCTGGACTCAGTTTTGCATACATCAAAACGTGCAAAATCCTTGCCATTCCATGTGCAGCTCCCCAGTACTTTTCACCATACCATTCAAACATGAATGGGCATCTTTCATTAACGCCCAATGTTCTCCCATTCTTCAAAATGTCATTCACCACCGCACCCTATCGCATAATTAACAATCCACTCTTAATAACTTCATCTTACTTGAATCAATAGGTAGAAGTGCATACAGAGGCCTTACAATGTAGTCAGAAGGAATCGTTCCCTTGCCTATATGTTTGTTTAGGAATAAACATGCCCATAAGAACCCAGCTCTCCCGTATAACAACTCATCAGGGAGATCTTTCGGAATCTTAATCTATTTTCATGGTTCAAATGCAATCAATCAATCAATACCGAAAACTAAATCACAAAATTTCTCAGAACAGAGTTTGAGATCTACTTCGTTGTTAGTGACTTGATAGGCTTTGAATTGCAAAACGGCTGTCCCAAGAGTTCCTGAGTAAAGAGTGAAGTCTGCCACACGTTGTTTAGTGATTCCCCACGTCTCCACCACCACCTGAAAACAGAAACAAAAACAAAAACACAAACACCTGGTCGGCACGCCACTCTAAATCTTATACAAATCACATTCACATAGTAAAACAGAGACATAGAGAAAGAGAGAGAGAGTACAGTTTCTTTGAGATCCAAACCAGCTCGTTTGAGTCTCTCTGAGAATGCAGAGCAAGGCATCAAGAGAAGCTTCATCAGCGAATCTTCAGAGCCCACAATCACTACATCTTCTTCATTCTCCTCGACCAAGTCCGGCATTTCATTGAGACAGAAATGATCCGTCGTCTTTTCTCCACCAGTCTAGAGCGAGAGAGAGAGAGAGAGAGAGAGAGAGAGAGAGAGAGAGAGAGAGAGAGCTGTTTTCTAGAGTGAGAGAGGAGGAAAGTGTTGACTTTTAACCGACTAATTTGAAAATTTGACTAAAAATAATTTTTAATTTGGGTTGTTTGAGATGAACTGAATAAGTATATTTTTTTGTCTTTTTATGAAAGATGTACAGAAAAATAGAGAGGTGATGTGATAGAAAAAAGATAAAAAAATAAAAAGATGAATTATTTTGTGTATGGGGTTGTTTGGGATATTCTAAATAAGTGTATTTTTTGACTTTTTATGAAATATGAGTTGAGTTTGAAGTGATGTGGTAGAGAGGTGATATAACTTAAATAAGATGGTGACTTTTTAACTTTTTGACTTTTTTTAAAGATGTCAAACTTAACCTTAGCCTTATTGTTATTCTATTTTTTCACGAGAAATTATTTAATATTTTCAAAATATTACGTATTTTTTAGTTAATCATCATTTAAATATAGGATAAATTATCAATAAGTTTTAATAGTTTGATTTAATTTTCATCAAGTCCTATTAAAAATAAGTATTCGTAAAATTATCGCTAAAAATAATTTTTTTGTGACAATTTTTCATATATGTCGCTAAAAATTGACAATTAGTGATTTTTTTGTCATGATTTTTATAAATTGTTGCTAAAATTTAATAACTTTTTTTATGATAAATGTTTTCTATAGAATATATTAGACAATAAGTCTACTTATTAAGATTTACATATAAGTATTCCTTTAATATACTTCTTATATTTTTCAATCACTTAACATATTACTTCATCTACCTACTTTCTTCTCAAATTATAATATAATATTATGAAATATCATCTACGAGGATTACTGAATAATTATCTTTTTTTTTTTTCTTTTTTTTTTTTTTACGCATTGTTTTTAGAAAACAACAATGCTATAGACCTCTAAAAGTAGAGCTCTAAAAGAGCTCTAATGAGTTGGCATGTCCAAAAAAAAAAAAATTTCAAGCTAAAACATCACATCAGGCTGGACCCCACACACTTCCATGTCATTAGTGCATGGTTTAGAGCTCTTATTTTAGAGCTCTCAAGCATTTTTCTTTTAGAAAAATAAAAAGATGAAAAAAAATCAGCTTTCAAGCTTATCTGAAGCATTATCTACTACAGAGTACAGACACGTGCCATGGGGTAGTCACGTAGCTTGAGAACGGTCCTCGGCCCAATACGTGGCCCGACGAGAAGCGTCCATGTATCCACCTACAAACGACAGAATTTAAGTTTATTCGTAAAGGTAAATTACAAATATACCCGGATGTTTACATAAAATACAAATAATCCTGTTTAATTTTGAATTTCAAAAAATATTTTTTTGAGTTTTTAATTTATATTTTAATATTTTTAATGATTTTTAAAAATATTTTAAATATTTTTAAAAATTTTTAGATCCATTTAATCTTAATATATTTAAAAATGAAAAATTTATACAAAAATCTTTGAAAAATTCATTACATATAACAAAATACAAACATATATTAAATTTTTATTTGAGAGACTTATTTATAAGTCTTATTTCGACACTTATGCTATGTTAAGTGCTATGAAATTTTTTATAGAGTTTCAAATCTTATTTAGATAGGAATGTATTCTACAAGATCATATGAGTTGTAAACAAATTATATTAATATACTATTATACACTATAATGGTAAAACCATATATAGGAAATTGAATGTTACTATAGAAAGTAACATTTTCACATTCAATTAAAAAAATCAAAAACCTAGTAAGTTTGCGAAACATAACGTGACACGTCACGCTACGTTTATGTAGGTGTCACGTCACGTTACATTTATGTAGGTGTCACGTCACGTTACGTTTATGTAGGTGCAACGTTACGTTACGTTTATGTAGATGTCACGTCACGTTACGTTTGTGTAATGTCCTATCTGATATGGTCACGTTACGTTACGTTTATGTAAGTGTCACGTTACGTTACGTTTATGTAAGTGTCACGTTACGTTTCGCAAACTTAATCTATGGTAACATTCAATTTCCTATATATGGTTTTATCATTATTTATGATATTAACAACTAATATTGAGGGCAAATGTGTTAACAAACTTCACACAGGACTTATGGGAACATAAGTTTTTTAGTAGGACAATATGTAGCATAAGTCTCCCTAATAGGACTTATAAATATTTTTTTATTTTTATTTTTTTATATTTTTTGTGTTTCGTGAATTTTACAAAAAAATTATCATAAATATTATACTTTTTAAGCATATTTATATTAGATGTATTTAAAAAAATAAAAAATTTGGGTAAAATATAAAAAAAAAATATTAATACAAAAAAAAATTAGTTTTTTTGAAAAATAAACTTAATTTTCTGAAACCAAACATGATGAATTGCTCTCTATAGTTTTAGAAATTACAAATATCTCTTACTATTTAACAAAATTAATAGAACAAATAAAATTCCTAACTATTTTTTTATACAACAATAAAATTATTTAAATTATTAAATGAAATATTTTTTAATATAAT
Organism: Camellia granthamiana; assembly: GCA_036172215.1. NCBI lineage: Eukaryota > Viridiplantae > Streptophyta > Magnoliopsida > Ericales > Theaceae > Camellia > Camellia granthamiana. The sequence goes on from CM069911.1 coordinate 43,267,737, forward strand.
TAGAAACTGTTAATTGACTTAATAATTTAATAATAAAATGACTCATTAATTATGCAATTAGAAATTTGAAGGATGTAATGTAATTTTCAAGATAAAACAATTTGTGTTTTAAAAAAAATTTAGAGTATATATTTGTAATTTACCTATTTCGTAAAAGACACTTGAAAACGACGTCGTTACGTGTTCGCAACACGTTTGACTCGTGTGAAATTTGCACTTGTTTCATTTTCAGAGTGAGAGAGAGAGAGAGACTTTCGATCCAACGACCTCTTCTTCTTCGGTAGGTTTCGTCCGATCTGAACAGACTGACGATATAGAGAGAGAGAGAGATAAGGATTTGTAGAGAGAGAGAGAGAGAGAAGAGAGCTGAAAATGGCGTCTTTTGATGATACATACAACGATGGAGCCGAAATTGAGGCGACATCGCGGCCCTTCGATGACGATGGCTACATCGGCTACGACCCTCGCCTCCAGTCCCAGCGCTACGACTTCGACCTCCCCGCCGCCGTCGACGACGGTGCACCTCCGCCTATTTACCACAGCAACGACGACTTCGGCGCCGCCGGTGACGACGTCAATAACAATCCGGATTCGATGGATGGCTACGGGTTTGAATCGGGCCCTAACCCTGACTACCCTCCGTCGCCGTTCGAGTCGTCTGTTCCCGAATCGAACGGCAATGGGAAGCCTTATGATCTCGGAGCTGACACAGAGGGGCTTTTCACTGGTTCCGATGGTCCTCTGCTTCCGGACCCTAGCGAGATGAGAGAGGAAGGTGCTGCTTTTCGCGAGTGGCGTCGGTGAGTTTTTCTGTTGTTTGCTTTTGTGGATCTGAATTTTGTTCCTGATATATATTAATATCTGTACAGTGAGCTGTTGTAAATTTTCATTAGTTTATTTCATAGATCTTGTATTGTCTTTTTTGGATTTTTGTCTTAAATTCATGTGTTGACAAATGAATTATAGGAACCAAATATGACAAATAGGACCATTACTGAAGGAATTTGAACAGTGAAAGATATAGGAGGAAAGGGCCATGCTTTGCTTCAGTTTTGACTATATTGGTTCACAAGAGCAAACCCGTTTGTTTGGAATTGTGTGATTCACAACTTGATTGAGGCATTGAGTAGTTTCCCATCATATTCAAGCCCCCTTTTATTATTATTATTATTATTATTATTATTATCAGCAAAAGAAATTTTATTGATGAAAAAAAAAAATTCATTTCATATGAGATTACTTCAATAAAGAAGGAGAAGTGGAGGGGAAGTGCAAAGAGCATCAAAGCAAAGCACCACGATCACAGCTAGGTTGGCACCGAGGAGAATGCCCAATCATTAGCTAGCATAACCACATAGGGTTGGTGAGGAACCAACAAACAGCAAAAGAAACAAACAAACAAAAGGCAAACAAACAACCAAGGGCTTAAGCATCAAACATACAAAACACCAAACTGCCAACCCAAAAGAAATTCAACCCACCAGCAGACACAACCAACTCCCTTGGTGCAGAATTTAAAGAATCTACCTGTATTACTCAAGCAACTCCCTTGATGCAGAATTGGACTTGTTGCAGGTTATAGATAATATCATTAACTGAGTAACTCAAAGTGGGGCATGAAGATTTGGCCCATACTGCAATCCTTAGCTTGATAGATTCACACAAACACTCAAAGTCCACCTGTGAGCCATTGAAAATGCAGTCATTTCTCTGTTTCCAAATGGACCAGAACACAGCAAGAGGAATGGCTTTCCAAATCAACTTCTCCTGTTTTTAAAGTTTGGTACCAGCCCACCAATGGAATAAGCTACTCACAGATCCAGGCATTGCCCAATGAAAACCCCACCAATTGATAATATTGGACCAAATCTGCCAGACAAAAGGGCAAAACAGCAGCACATGGTTTACACTCTCCACATCATTGTTGTAGAAAATACAATTTACATTTGTTTCATCACTGAGAATACCAATTCTTTGAAGGTAACTGGATGTCTTAATCCTCCCTTTCCATGCTAGCCATGCAAAGAATTGAACCTTGGGTGGGGAAGCATTCTTCCAAATCGAGTTTTGCTAGTAGCTCCAAGATTCAACTCACACCACTTATATACTGAGGCAATAGTAAAAGAACCAGATGTACCTGCTCCAAGAAAAATGTTTAACGATATTATTTGAGTATTTTCCATTTCTTACATCACCAAATAAATACTCTTAAGTAAATTAAAGAATGTGTTCAGTTAATTCTAAATTGGCAGTCATACATAATTACCTCATTAACTAATTCATATCTATTTAAGTGGTTCTTAATCCGTTCTTGATTGTAATATATATATACTTCTAGTTATTGGTTTGTATTTATTGAGTTTTTTACTCAACATTGGAAAACATTTTTGCTGCTCTCTTATTTAGTTACTTTGCTCAGATGAATTTTGTAGTATAGGGTGTTTTCCTTTTACTGTCTAGATTTTGTTCATTTGGTGAGCTTTTACTATTAATTTACAATTATTTATTGGCCGTTGTCTTTTTTGAGTTTTGCTTGAACTGAAAATATACCATTTCTTCTTCTATCACATTTAGTTACCTTACTAAGATGAATTCTGTTATATTTATTGGATGTATGCTTGCTGTGTCAAATTTAATTTAATTCATATTTAGATTTTGTTTAGTAGGCAAGCTTTTTCTAATAAATATGTTCTGCTAAGACTTGAACTTCCCCTTGTCTCCTTGCATTGCACTATCCTTGCTCTATACTCCTACTAGTGAATTACCTGTGCCTACGGCACTCCCCTCCTTGTTTGGCTAAGTATAAAAGAAAGAGGGGAGGAGGTATCCAACTTCGTGTTTGGCTACACTATTATTGAAACTCTCAGGATCACTCAACTAATAAAATCAAGTAATCTCTACTCAGTTCAGCATCTATTACATTTTTTCTATCATGATCAACAATGTTGTGGCGACAATAAAAAATGTGTTAATTACTCCTATGGTGTTAAACTATGAAGAGCTTTACTCATATGAAAAGAAATTGGAAACCATTAAATTTTTTAAAGTTCTCAGGATCAGTCAACCAAAAGTTAACTCATAGTAATCCTTACCCAGCTCAACATCTATTAAAAAAATTTCATCATGATATGATCAACAATCTTCTCGCAGGAATCATATAAGGTGTTAATTACTCACAAGGTATTTACCATGAGGAACTTTACCCATATGATTAGAAATGACCCCTTTAATGTTACAAATAGAAATTTGAAAATTCCATTATCCTGCTGCAAGGTGCCCACATGAATTTTGTCAAACCATCTCAGCCATTCTATCTTGAGATGGAATGATACATATGAAATGTTAAAGGGGGACATTTTAGAATTTGATGTATTTCAGTAATTCAAATCACTGAAGAGACATTTATTTGAGATATTTTTTGTGCACTTTTTGTGTTATAATTTTGTGGTCTTAACATTATTGTATTTATCATAATAATGCTAGGTGCACATAATTAGAATATGAAAAGTATACAGAAAATATAGTGTGGTTAAAATTTACCACATAACGTATTTTATGTACACTTTTTGTATTCTAATTATGTGTAATAGGTAATAGATATATATCGCTGAGGAAGTCCTTGTGTTGCACCCCTTTAATTTAAACCAAAAAAAGAAAAGAAAAGATAATAGATATGATTTTCCTATGTCCTTAGCCCATGTCATGCGATTGAAGCACAAAATTCAAACAATTAAGAAAGGAGAGGAAATTATGTTAAGAAGGGAGTTCATTTCATGTTTGACCATGTGTTTTTACAGAAATTTCCAGGCATATATGTTTTTCTGACTGTAGTTGCTGAATCCTGGAGTTGCAAGTGTGTTGCTTTGCATTATGTTGTCCTCAGAGCTTTCCTCAAGTTTTCAATGTGATCCCCCACTTCGAATACTTCTATTTGAGCCTTTGAACATTCATAATCAAGCCAATGAGATCCAGCTTTTTAATGGTTGTTAGCAAAGTTGTAACGTGTTTTTCATTTGAGCTAATTTGGAATGGGTTAAATAGGAGGTTGTGAAGATGGACAATATTTGAATATAGGATGATTTTAAATGTTTCAAATTTAACTAATACTTTCAAGGTTTAAACTTGAGAGAGATAAGCTAAATGTAGCAGAGATGGAGAGCGAAAACCAACAGGTGAAGTTCAGTTTCACGTGAAGGTGTAATGAACACATGGTTGCTATTGGTGTTTTTGCAGTTGTCTTTTCTTATCCTTGTTAACAGGATAAACTGCATTAGCTTATTTATCTATGTTTGCGAGCTCAAATAGAAAAGCATTAAAATATTGAGAGAAGTGTGAAGGAGAAATTGATAATTTTGCGTTGTTGTTGTTATCGTAATTTTTACTCAGTAAGTATATATTGCCTGCACTATGTGGTTAATGTTTCAAACTTTCCCTTAATTTTTGCAGCCAAAATGCCATTTATCTTGAGGAAAAGGAGAAGAAGGAGAAGGAGATGAGGATCCAGATCATTAATGAAGCTGAGGAGTACAAACAATCTTTCTATGAGAAAAGGAAGCTCAACTGCGAGACTAACAAGACCCAGAACAGAGAGAGAGAGAAGGTATTACTGGCAAAAGTCTCCTCTATTTTGTATTGGCAAAAGTCTTGTTTTGTATTTTATAATTTAATGTAGTGTTGAGGCAATCTAATTTGTGTTCTGGGACAGCTGTACTTGGCCAACCAAGAGAAATTCCACAAAGAAGCTGACAAACAGTACTGGAAGGCAATAGCGGAGATCATTCCTCGTGAGGTCGCTAACTTTGAGAAGAGGGGACGGAAGAAGGATGAAGAAAAGAAGCCTTCAGTAATGGTCATTCAGGGCCCAAAGCCCGGTAAACCTACTGATCTTGCCAGATTTCGGCAACTTGTTTTGAAGCTGAAGCAAAACCCTCCGCCTCACATGTTACCTCCCCCACCTCCACCTGCAAAGGATGGCAAAGATACGAAGGATGCGAAGAAGGATGCAAAGGCCACGGAAGGGAAAGATGCGAAGAATGGAAAAGATGCAGCGGTGGCCACGGAAGAGAAAGATGCCAAGGATGGGAAAGATGCAGCGGTGGCCACGGAAGAGAAAGATGCCAAGGATGGGAAAGATGCAGCGGTGGCCACGGAAGAGAAAGATGCCAAGGATGGGAAAGATGCAGCGGTGACCACGGAAGCTGGTGGGGCTGCTGATGCCGAGAAAGCTGTTTCACCTGCTAAAGATGCTGCTGCTAGTGCAACCTCTACCAATGGTGGCCCTGATGCACCTAAACCAGATGTGCCTAAACCAGATGCGCCTGCTGCCACTGAAGGGGACCAAGTTGCAGAAACCGAACCAGCATCTGCTTGATGACTAACGGATGATTTTATAATTAATTTCTTCCTCATTGATTCTGTCTTTTAATTTTTTGTTCTTTTGGGCAGAGTTATCTGAATATGCTTCTTGCCATTCAGCATAGAGAATAAGAGAGCAGCCACATTTTGAGGCTTCATGGCATGAAGCATGCGCTGCGGATAACTTTTGTTTCTTCCTAACTTGTTTTTTTATGGTTGGGATTATTTTGTTTGAGACTAAAATATGATGTTGATTAAACGTGCTTTTTGGCACTCAAATATTTTACCACGTTATTAATTTAGCATTTTCTCTTTCTTTGCATCATGTGTTGGTTGGGTTGGTTATTGGCAGTTTGATATGTGATAACCATGTCTGATATCCTTGCACTTAAATTACAGAAAGTCTACTGTGCCAGAATAGTATCAAGAAAATTATACAGATATTTAGATCTATGGTGTAGGTTCAAACTTCTTGATATGGGACCACAGCATGAAATTTTTTTTGATCATTCATCGCAAATTCTGGGTCTTTTTGTCTGGGACTATAGAACTCTCTGCTTGTTAAATTATGCAGCTCGGTCATTTGTTGGGTACATTGCAGGGAAGACGCAGGCATGTAGTCTCTCTCTATGTTATTCAATCATGCCTATCAGATCTTGCAAAAGTCTTTAACAAAAATAAAATAAAGAAGGTAAGAAAAAAGACAAATGTTACGCTACTACTGATGACACAACCAAACCGAACCTACTTTATTTTTGGAGGATGCATTAGAAGAATGATATTATCATTTTAAAATTATAAATTTTACTTGCTACATAAATCATAAAAATTTAAAATTTTTAAAATTATGTTATATCACTTATTAGTATACTAATTGATATATTAATTGGTGTGTATAGTTTCATTTATGGCAATATCCATGAAAAAAAAGAAAAAGAAAGAAAAAGGCCCTCAATCCCATTTTTTTTTTTAAGAAAAAATATATCTTATTGCTGAAATTCCAAATTTAAAAAAAAGAAAAAAAAAGAAAAAAAAGCTGGTAAGATGAGGTCTCGTTTTGATGTATATATATATATTTGAGCAAATTAAACTCACCTCTTTTGGAATTTAAATAAAATGCAGTTAATCACATTTTTGATATCATTATATTGATCTTCCTTGAAATTTTAATTTACATAATAATTATGTTCTTTTTCATTAATAACTCATAAGTTATATAATTTTTTTTAAAAAAAAAATGATATTGTCATTTCTTTTTTACAAAATTTATATCTATTTTTATTTATTTCAATATTGTCTTATTTGAAATGATCTAAATAAATATACTTTTTAATTTTTTACGAAAAGATATGCAAAATAATAGAAAGGTGAGGTGACCTAAATAGGTACACTTATCTATAAGTACATTTATATGATAGACAACATAGACTCTAAAAGAAAATTCGATATAATTATACTAAAAACATAAAATTAATTGAATTTTCATTAAACTTCTCACGAATGTAATTTATTTATTTTTTCTCTATCTCATTTGAATACTTAAAAAGTTTTAAATAATCTGAATAGACTAGTAGGCTAGCTACTGGCCAGTATTGAATAATATCCAGGATAATGGGGACCGGCCCTTCACGTGAAGAGAGACATCAAAGTTTTTCAACTTGTTCAGACCGAAACTAGTTCTTAAAAGATTTTGAAATCTTTTGCATGTGAGCCATAAATTCAGTCACCGCTTTATACATTCATTCATATCCATTCACATCTTTGCCACACTAGCTATATATATATATATAGCTTATGGTACATATTTCCATTCAACAAACAAGGGAAGTCAAATTTATGAATTTCCCATTCACATTTCTTATTCGGTGGGTTTGATTTTAAAATTAATTTTTTTACATTTCGTATTTTTTTTATTTTTAATAAATATTTTTAAAAATTTAAGTAATTTTTTAAATTTTTTTAGATATACCTTATTTAGATGTATCTAAAAAATAAAATATTTTAAAAAATTAATAAATATATAAGAATACAAAAAATATATTGAACTCTCATATTTTTTTTTTTGTATTTTTGTTATTTAGTGAATTTTCTAAAGATTTTTTTATAAATATTAGACTTTTTAAGTATATTTATGTTAGGTATATTTGAAAACTTTTAAAAATTCAATTAAAACAAAAAAATATGAAAAAATAAAAATATTCAATTTTATAAAAAGTGAATTTTAAAAATCTAAACCGAAACAAAGTGATTAGTACTCGTACACATCTTAAAAAGTACATCAAATTACTTACACCTCCCTTGAGGTTTTTAGTTAAATTATAAATTTCCTCTTGAAGTTTCAGAAATTACATCTCGCTTTTAAGGTTTATATTCGCATAACAATTTAACCCCTATCGTTAACTAAATGTTAAGAATGATTAGCTGAGATCACCAAAATATAAATTGATGGACGATATTGCCACTGCTGGAATCCCTTTGATAAATCAACAAAATTTACAAAGGAATTACGTTAGATGGGAAAAAAAAAATTAAGTTTTTGAAACCATGTTTGATTTGTTGTTTAGAAAAAAATTTCAGAATTTAAAAAAAATTAAAAACTAATTTAATAAAAATAAATATAAAAAAATATATTGAATTTGTAAAAATTATTTCTAACCACTCAAAAGATAAAATTATATAAAAAAAATAATTATTTTTATTTTTTATTTCTTAACCAAATTAATTTTTATTTTTTTTAAAAAAATTAAAAAATAAATTTCTAAAAATCAAACGAAGCATATTTTAAGAATTTTTTGACAAGTCATTTTTTGTGTTTTTAACTTATTTAATTATTGGATAAATTACAAATACATCTCTTGAGATTTGCTTAAAATAGAAATTGTCTCTTGTGGTTAAAAAAATTACAAATACCCTCTTACTAGAATTTTTTATTTAAGAGAATTAACTAAAAAAATAAAATTCATAATTGCTCTCCTATACAATAATAAAGTCGCCTAAATTATTTACTAAAACATATTTTTAACATCATTAAAAAAGTTAATTGACTTGATAATTTATTAACAAAATGGGCGATTTGTTATGAAATTGGAAACATCATGAAGTGGAATGTAATTTTCAAAACCACAGGGGTAATTCATATTTTAATCAAATCTCAGGGGTGTATTTATAATTTATCCTTAATTATTTGTTAATTTTATGATATTTTCACCATATGATACTACAACATATAAGAGTTTTAGAGACCAATTTTTTTGATTTCAAAAAGTGAAAATTTTGTTGCAAAAGACATTTAGAGACTAATTTCTATTGTCACGAGGATAGTCGCTAAAATGTCACCCTGAATAGTGAAAAATTAGATTTTTAGCGATAAAATTTTTAAAATGTCAATAATAAATAGATTTTTAAGGACAAAATAATTTGATTTAAAAATGGTTTATTTTTTGAGACAAAAAATTTGATACCAAAAAGATAATAATTAATCACTAATGTTCAATTTTCGTTGCTAAAATTATAATAAAGACATTTTTCGTAATTAAAATATTTGGTCATCTAAAAATAAGTTTGTCCCTAAATTTTGGTCTCTAAAACCTTAATTTTTTTGTAGTGTGATAAATGTTTTTCCATTTTAATTTTGCATTTCATAACTTATTTAAAAATGATAATTTAGCTAAACCTGAGGGACAAATCTGTAATTTAGCTAAATCCTAGGGGAAATTTTTAATTTAGCTAAACCTCAAGGGAATGTAAGTAATTTGCCCTTATTTGTCAAAAGGGCATTTTAGTCAATTTATGATATCCGTTAATGACGTTAATTGCGATGGGGCGAATTGTAATTTTTGATGCCTCAAAGATAATCTATAATTTCGTTAAACCTCAAGGGAGGTGCAAGTAATTTGCCCTAAAAAGTAATTTGTAATTGGTTTGTAATACACTATATAATTATACTTTTTATCTTATTTAAGTCATATCACATTTCTACTTTTTTATACATCTTTTTATAAAAACTTAAAAACTATATTTATTTAAATCATTCCACGACTGTCTGTGTTTCGCATTGGCAGAATGACAATCAAAGCTTTGATTATGAGACTAGCAGCTACCTGGGGAAAGCATTTTTTTTTTTTTTTTTTGGAGTACAAACATGAAACTAAAAATTCCTAGAAACCAAACACCAATCTTAGAGCTGATTTGAGAATTGATTATTTTAAATAATTTTTAAATTTTTTTTATAAAAAAACGTGTAAAAATATAGAGAGTGATATAATAACTTGATTTAATTTTTTGACTATTTGAGCCAAAAACTCATTCTCCAAACAACCCCTTAGCCCTAAAACAATTCCCATTTTCCTGGTCAAGGAAGGGTAAGTGAGTAATGCAAATCTTGTTTCCTCACTCACACGCGGCATTCTTGTTATTATCAATAATTTAATTTTTTTTAGTGTTTTTTTCTTTTTTGAAAAAATATATATAAAAAAATAAAATAAAAAGGAAATATGAATCAAATAAATTAATAATTCAATAAATTAATTATTATTATTATTATTTTGTTAGTAGCCAAAATATGGCATAAACTATTTCCTCTCCAAACACGCTGTTGATCTATGAATTACAACAATTGCATTCATTGGACCAAACTCATGGCCCACAAACTTACAAACACATTAGATTACATAATACATTTAACTGGAGCTCACACACACCCACATCAGATTACATTACATTATATTAACTGAAGCTCTCTCTCCTCCTTTTGGAGAGGGCTACGACTAACACTAACAATACATTTATAAAAACAAAACACACACTACAACATAAATTAGGCAACATATAAAAAAAGATATTGAAAAAAGAAAAGAAAAGAAAGAGCGTTGGTTGCTTTTTTAAACGCTCCAACGGCCACTTTTCTTTCTTTAACCACCCCCATAACGGTCACTTTTTTTGTTTTTGTTTTTGTTTTTGTTTTTGTTTTTGTTTTTTTTTTTTTTTGTTTTGTTTTGTTTTGGTGTCATGGAGAACCTCTTTATTTCTTCATTTCGAAGAGAGTGAATGCCAGAGAAACAGTACCCATAATTTATTATTAAGTGAAGAAGTTGAGGCGAGAGGTGTAGGTGGCTTTAGGAGACCAATTGCTTGGAATAACATCTCTTGCAGAAAGAGTTCTTGCTGTTGAAAGCGTGGTGAGCTTCACTGAAAATGGTCCTTTTAAGGGTCCCCCAACAATGCACCAAGTTGCTCCCCATATATGCTTCATCTCTACCCATTCTGTGGAACTTGCCTGCCCACAAAATGTCAATGAATATATTGAATCCATTAATCAAAACTGGAATTTTCTACTTTCACTACCACTTGTATAGATTCCTATCTCTTATCAAAAGATTAGATCTCAAGTTTCTAACCTTTTAGTCATGTTTGTCTCATTGGAATTCATGGTTCTCACCATTATCAATTTTGAGATTATCAATCTCTTAATGGTATGTTTTGAATCATGAATTTGGATAAAGATTTAGAATGGAAAGAAAAATAGAGAAAAAAAATTAATTTACATTTCATTTAAATTTCTAACTAAATCCATGATTCAAATACAATCTAAAAGTACATATCATATCTAACCTTTGGAATGTCTCTAAATTAGGAAGAAAATTAGTAAAATCTTATGATATCCCAGGTTTGTTTGGAATCACTCACTATACAAGAATTAAATAATCATAATTCAAGTATATTTTGGTCTTTCGACTTCTTAATTTGGACCCCTATAATTCCTCATTTTATATCACACTCCTTCATGGGACTCAATAATTCTCAGGGATAGTTCAGAAAGAATGTTAATCTAGAAACCCAATTTTGTATCCAAAGAACTGATGGAATTCAAGATTGACCAAGATGAATAGTACAATCGCATAACCACTATTTGGGTTTCCCTTGACCATAAAATTAGGTTTAAATATTCACAACACAACCTTAATAATTGTATCAAAAGGTAATATTATTATGATATATACATGATGTTCTTATACTAAAATAAACTGTTATCAATAAATTTTCCTCCCACACTAAAATTTTAGTGTAATAGAAGTGGGTGGCATAAAAGACTTTTAGAATATTTTAGGCAGATACAATTACTAATACAGATGTAACATACTTGATCTCTTGTTAAATATTCATGATGGCAAAACAGTACATGGTGTGTTTGACGCAGAAGCAAAAGCTGAGAGAAAGAGAGAGATTGGAAAAATAGTTTCAACAAAAAAAAGCAAAAGCTGGGAGATAGAAAAAGTGCTTCTGAGCAGATTGCACATTGGCACGACTGAGGATGGCATGGGGGGCACACACACATAGTACTAATTATTATTGAAGGAAAAAGATTTTCTTTGCCGAAAAAGATGATCAAAATAGCCAAAATCTTTGGACCCTTTTGCTCAAAAACAAAAAAGAAGGAAAAAAAGCAAAGTAATTGGCGAGGTTGGGCACGTGATTGGTAGACATCCGCAATATTCGGATTTGTCTGTGCCCAAAAAAGTCTTCTAAACCCACTATTTCTATTATATATTCTGGTGATGTATATTCATGGTCTTCTTTTCTTTTTTAGGAAAAGTGTGAAAGTCCTCATCACTTCTTATAAGGTGATAGATGGAAGTTTCTTATGACTAATATGATTTGTCACTTAGCATTTTCTTGTCCAAAAGACAATATTATATTTATAATTGTGACAATATTACTCAACTTGTGCAAATGATATAAACAATAATGATTTAAACTATTAATTTTGGTGCTCTAATAGAGCACTAATGACATGGCAATAAACAAAAAATAAAAAATAAAAACAAATCAAAATCAAAACATTACATCACTGTGGGTGAAGCCAACTGTCAACTCATTAGAGCTATCTTTAGAGTTCAAAAATTAGAGCTCCAAAGCATTTTTCTGATATAAATCACTCTTGACGGAGTTGAGTTGGCACAAATAATATTGTCAAATTTATCAGTTGATAATGCTATTTTTTGACAAAAGAAATTTATTTATTTATTATAAAGCTGCTACAATTTAGCAATAATAGCAATTATAACATCCTATTAGAATTGTTCTAAAAAAATTCATAAATGAGGAGCCTGGTATGAGATTTGTGTGTGTGTGTGCGCGCGCGCGAAATTGCACTTTATACTTTATCTTGTGGAAAATTATTTTCCATCTGTTTTTAAAATACAAACTCATGGATGAAAAATGCTTAGAAGCTCTAATTGAGCATCCCAATCCACTCTTAATGATATGGAATAGGATCATATAAAGGGGTGGATCTACACAGTCTCTTCCTATCTCTCTCTATTTTCTCTTTTTCCTCTCATTAAAAGTCAAAATAAAGATGATATATTAGGGGATGTAGCATCACTCCTCATGGTTAGTCTCAATTGTAATGTGACCAGAAGTATAGGAGTTGAAAATATAGGTTCCAAAGTAAAATTTCATGCAGAACAAACATCATATTTTAGTCAAAAAATTAAAAAGTTGCTAAAAAAAACCTGTTCCCGAGTGTGCAATTCCCCTATTTATTTAATAAACATATTGTCAGGGATTAAGCATAATATGAATAAAAAAAATTAAATATTAAAAAATAGTTAAATAAGAAGAAATATGTACCTCTCTAATATGCATTGATCCAACATCACCATCTCCATCCTCGAATTCCACTAGAAGAGAAAGCCAGTAATCTGTGGATCCTTCGTTTACATGGAATGCTATATTTTTCCCCGGATATTTACACAGTGTCCTTCAGTAATAATAATAATAATAAAAAATCAATTGCTAACAAGTTTAAATAAAAAATTGAATTAAGTGAAAAACGTTTTGCATTTTTGTATTTTGTCTTTTTGTATGATCCAATGATACTTGTTAGTAAGATACAATTTTTTTTAAAAAAAAAAAAATTGTGGGTGAAGAATATTTTTGAACCATTTAATATTTAGTTAATTAACCCAGCAAAAAAATATTCAGTTGATTAATATTCTTTAAGGCACTCCTTAACAAAAAGCTCTCGAAACAAGAAAGCCAATGCGAATTTTGTTCATGCCCAAACACACCAATCAGTGACATTGTTGTTAGGTACCAAACATTTAAGAAAAGATTCATATTAATTAATAAACTAACAAGCATAAAGTGACAAAACGCTAAAAAGGAACCGTTAAAAAGCATCAAAGAAGAACACGAAATTAAATGTAGTATTTAACATTTTCCGATGTATCCAAAAAAAAATGTAGTATTTACCGGCGGTAAATGACGGAGATCTCGCCTCGATTACGTAGTTCGTTATTGTCGCCAGCGACAGCCATGCGGCCGAAGGCGGCGCCACTGAGGTCAAAGTGGGTGCGGCCGGCGGAGCAATAGCCGCCGGGGCACTCATCGGTGATGATAACGGTGACGGCCCTCCGGGAACAAATGGAGTCGTCCAAGCACTTGACTTTGTAGCAGGCCCCACACCCCTCTCCTCCTTTGAACAGGACCGGACTCACCGCTCCTACTCTGGCCCTCAGTGGCTTCACATCAACCAGCGACCCGTACCCACATGCCCCCCCTGCACCCAACCCCAATTCCACAATTTTGCAATTCAATACCTTATCTCACTGAAAAAGTCACAACTTTAATTATTAATGTTGATAAAATTTTCTACATTTGCAATTATAATCTGTTCTACAAAACTAATTAGTTCTTTAACAATACACTGATGTGTAATATCCCCTAAAAAAACAACATTTATAAGTAAACTTTGTTGACATTCCTCTAAACATGTAAAAAAGGTGATGAGTAATGCTATACATAAACATTATTTTTACCAAAATAGAGGTGGTTTGTATATACACAAAAAAAATAAAAAATTCTAGTAGTGCAATCAATTTTGACATTTCTTTGTCTAATAATACTATGTATATTTCTAATATGTTATAAGAAAAAATTATTGAGGCGTTATTGGGTATTTCTTATATTAGCACTTTTTCTTTTTCTTTTTTTTTTATATCTTTTTGTATTTTTTGAATCACATCATATCACTTCTTTATTTTAACACATATTTTATAAAAAAATAAAAAATTATACTTATTTATATCATTCCAAACACCCTTTTAATATTTATAGAGCAATTATATGAGTTATTTTAACTTAATTTTTATTAATTTAAAAAGCAAGAGTCATCTATTATTTTGGAAACAACAAAACAAATATCACAAAATAAACCTGTGTCTCCATTTAAATGTTCCTTTCATACAAAAATAGGCCTATTTTTGGTAGGGGTATGGTGGTAGTTAACTGCAATAATTTGCCTATTTTTGTTCAAGAGCTTAAGATCTACTCAGACACTGAAAGCACTTTCCATGTTTTCAAAATAAAGCAGGGAGGCGTGAATGTGAACCGTAATCCACCATTACTTCAGTTAAAGCAGCATGCTGTATTACAAAACCATGATTAATTTGTAAAATTGTAATTATAATGTCAATATCATATACAACAGTGTTATATTTATATAATTTTTTCTCTCAAAATGTTTCCAATATAGTGACAAAACATAATACACAGAATTTTTTTTAAAAATATTAAAATATGGATCAACTTTGTAAATTTTGCTTCTTACTTGTGCGGGGATTTGGAAGAGAAATTGTGATGAATCATTCTTCTATCACATATACAACATTTAATTGTTCAGAATTGCATCTTACTAAATTTTCCAAAACGAACCGACCAAAAAAACTTTTATTTTATTTTTGCCAAAACGAAACCACTTTAACGATTGTATGGCAAACTTCGTAAACTGCGATATTTTCGTTGAAAATGACAGAGTTTTGTATTAATGAAGCCATTTTCAGCAAAACAGAGAGAGTGAAAAGAAAACAGAGTTTTGGAGTTTTGGGTGAGAGAGAGAGAGAGAGAGAGAGAGAGAGAGAGAGAGAGAGAGAGAGAATGGCAGCATTAGAGGGAGAGTGGGGCTTACCATCGCTGCCGTCGCCGTCGGGACTTCCATACCACGTAGCGGTGGCGGGATACCAATGTGGGTCAGATACACGGCTGAGAGGTCCGCCGGAGACAACCAAACACTCAACCACCACCACCAACCAAAAGCTGAGAAGTAGTTGCCGACCCTCCATTTGTATGTATGAATCAGACGTCAGTCAGCGCCCACGTCTTGTCTCAGCTGGTTCTCTTCGTGTCGTCAGATTCCCGGCCGGCGGAGAAAACGAGGAACTGTTAGGGAGAGAGAGAGAGAGTAGAAGAGAAGAGAAGAGAAGAGAATAGAGAGGTCTCTCTGCCGACAGTTTTTCTTCCACACTGTTAGAACTGAGCTGAGCTCTTTCTGTTGCTATTGTACTGATATCTGTGTATATACATACACACATTGTATGGATAGGTGGAAAAAAAGGTCCACCTTAATTACCATATGGTCCATACTCTTTCCTTTTATTCACGATACTGCCACTGTTATTATTGGGTCCCACCGACGGTTAAGGCGTTAATTTCGCAGGCGGCAGAACCGTACGTGTCTGGTTTGGTATTAATGACAAGGGTATTTTGGTTATTATGACAGAGATCATTCTCTTCCCTTAATGCAATTTTTTATTGGATTGGAGAGAGAGAGAGAAAGAGAGAGAGAGAGTGAGAGTGAGTGAGTGGGGACATGTGAAAACTGACGATACGTTAAGAAAAGAAATCAGTTTGATTCCGTTGGGGGTGTATCGTATTCGTAGAGTAGAGTTGCAAATGTGAAGAGAAAGTTTAGGCTTTAAGCTGATTTTGTTGACTCGTTTTCTTGGGAAATTTTTTAATTATCGAGCCGTGCGAAATGCTTCAATTCCATCGGTCGACAATTGTAAACATTCAGGCTTTGTGTGGTTTATCTTGAGAAACAAATTTTAGAAATTTTTTTTTTTTTAAATTTTGTTTGATTCAGTGATTTTTGAAAAAATATTTTATAATCATTTACTCTCTCTTACATATCAATCAATCACTTTTTCTTTCTTGCACACATCTACTCAATTATAACAAAATATCAAATCATTCCAAACTTTTATACTCCAAAACTATTTTCAAAATATACAACCAAACAAATCAAAAAAATTTCTAAACTCTCTCTCCCAAAATCTTTTTTAAAAATTTATCTCTTAAAACTAAACCAAACACACCCTCAAGCTCCACATGGTTTAATTTTTAAAAATACTTTTGAATTTAGAATTATATTAGTATGTTAACCATGTTATATACAACATAAAATAATATATTATTTATTAAAAATATAATAATTATATTTAATTATTTATATTTTATCTTCCATAAATAAAATTTTATATATAAGTTTAAGAGTTTTGTTTCAAATATTTTTTTACATAATATATAGTATGGATAGCTTAAAATTATTATATAGACAATTAACAATTAAAATTATGCTTTGTTATAAAAAAATGGACATAGTTCTAATACTTCAGTATTTTAGAATAAAAATATATGAATTTTAAAAAATTGTTATATTGGTTTTTGAAAAGGAAATAATTAAAGAAATTTAAAAACTTAATAAATAAGAAAGAATTATCACAACATGTAATTTAAAATATCAAAAAAAATTTAAAAATGAATAAAAACTTTAAAAAGATGTGATTACAATTAAAAATAATATAATATTTATTAATAAATATCATTTTATTTAGATATCTATTTATACTTTAACATGCTAATAAAAATAAAAATAAATAAAAATATTAATAATTTTGAGTTTTAAATTATGATTTTGTAGACTTCAATATTAACTTTTGGAAGGAATATATTGAAATTTTTTTACAAAAATTGAATTAGTCATTGAACAAGTCTTATAAGATTTAAAATAAAATTTATAATAGAAAGAAATTAATGATATTGTAACATATGTATTTTAACAATTTTAAATTTTGAAAAAAAATAGATTAGGATTTTAAATTTCAATTATCGTACAACATTTTTATTTATATAATAATATAAATAAGGATAGGTAATAGATAGATTAAAATTAATTATAAATATAGCTATATTTAAAAGGATATGGTTTTGTATAGCTATAATTTAAATTCTAAAATTTATTTTTTAACTTCCTATATAAAAAGATTCAAAATTTTAAATTGCATGTGATCTTTTTCTAAAAACATATGAGCTCACAGTGGAGTAGAGAGAGAAGCACCATAAAGGAAAAGAGGAGCTGTATATATTAAAGATAAACAATTAAATAATTGACTAACACCTTTAATAGTTTTGAAAAAATTGATTAAAATTAATATTTTCTTTTTATAGCTTTGAAAAACTATTATATGTTTTTGAAGTAATACTCTGCACCAACTGTCAATTAACATATATTATGATATCAAAAAAATATTAAAAGTAATTTTTTTTTAAAAAAAAGTAATGATATATAAACATAAAATCAATACAAAAAACTTATTAATAATGATTTTGTTTGAATTTTGATTTATCACTTTATAATGAGTGCCATGTTTTTTTATTATACAAATGACCATATCACGCTATTTGAGTATAAAAATTCTAATAAAATAATATTAACCAACAAAAAATAGTTATAAACAAAAATAGATAATGGTTGGTAGAGAGATGGAGAAACGACACACAAAATATAAAATACAAAAACAAAAAAATGGTCATAAATTAAAAAAAAAATAAAAAATAAAGAAGAAAAAGAAAAAATGGTGTACCTAAAAGATAAAAGAGTCTGTTTAAAAAATACAATAAATTAAACATAAACCAACCTCCAAATTATCTCATAAAAAAAAAAGTTTAAAAAAATGAGTTTCATTGTTCCATAAATGTAATATTTATAGGGCAAGGAAGATATGAATGGCTTGAAAAAATTATAACGTGTGGCTAGGATTTTTAGATAGAAGAAAAAAGAAAAATGTTTGGGACCCTCTTTTGGGATGACCCCCACAACTCCAAAGTGATTCTGACCCTCCATGTATGTGTGGGTCCTACTTATGTATGTGTCGGGTCCATATCATGAGGAGTTCAGATTTGTGGGGGTGGGAGTCTCAATCATTACTTGAAATAAAAATTAATTAGAGAAAGAGTGTACAAGAATAATTTTTTTCATCTTTCCTTTTCTAAATTATAAATTATAGAAATATTATAAAAAAAACAATAAATTATAAGATTTTAAAAAAATTTATATATAGTATAGATATGCTTAAATTTATTTGGGAATAAAATTGTGTTTAATTATGGAATAGAGAGAGAATCTAGATACAAGGTTTAATTTTTATTTTATTGTAGGCTTAATTTTAGGTTTATATAGATCAGACTAGTTGTGAAAAATATTAATAGTATACATTTTATGGGAGGTGAGAGAGTTTTTTTTTCATTAGATTTATTTTAGGACAGAGAAGATTGTATGAGATTTATATTATTTTTAAATAAAGGCTTGATTTATTTTGAGAGGGAGATGAGGGTTGAGAATTGTCTGTTTTTTTTCTTTTTTTCTTTCTTTTTACCGGAAATATATTTGCATTAAATAATTTTAAAGGTTAATATTTATGTCCTTAGAATAACCAATAAATGTTTTAATTTTTTTTTTATAAAAATATAAAATTCAAAAAATTAAATGTAAGGTTTTGAAACACTTGGGGCCTCTCACATGAAAAGTTACTTTGGTGTAATATATAGCATAGATAGATAGATTATTAGATTTAGAAAAGAGATAAATATTAGGGAAGAGATTTTAGGAATTTGTAATTCAATTATTATTATTATTTTTAATCTATAGTTACTTTGTTAGCCAATAGTATTATTTTTAAATATTTTTAAAATTAAAAAAATTAGCAATTTTAGTTTTTTTTTTTTTTAATCTATAGTTACTTTGTTAGCCAATAGCACTATTTTTAAATATTTTTAAAATTACAAAAATTAGCAATTGTGGTTTTATGTTCTTTTTTTAATCTATAATGTTTTGTTTTTTAAATAAAAATAAAATATGATTACTTTGTTATGAAATGGGATTTGTGTGTTTTTTTTATTTTTTTATTTTATTTATAGTTACTTTGTTATGAGATTAGATTTAGGAAAGAGAGAAATATTGGGAAGAGAGATTTTAAAAACTTGTAATTTAAAATTTTAGGTGGATTTTTATTTTTTTTAATTTATAATTACTTTGTTAACTAACAGAATTATTTTAAATATTTTTAAAATCACAAAAATTAACAATTGTGGAATGAGACTTTGGAGCTCTCACAAGCCTTTTTACTAGAAATCTCATTTTCCTTATATAATATACAGATATAGATTTTAAAAGATAAGTATTAAAAAATAATTTTGAAATTTCAAACTCATTTTAGTTATGAGTTTTGAAAATAATTTTAGAAAGATTTTTTTTTTTTTGAATAGATGAGTGTGAAAAAAAATTTGATTGATTGATATGTAGAATGTGGGAGAATGAGAGAAGAGAGAAAAAATGATTGATTGATGTGTAGAGAGAGAAAAAAAATTTGAAAACAATTTTTAAAAATAGCAAACCAAACATATTTTTTGGTTTTTCAGTCCAAAAATTAATTTAAAAATTAAACCAAACACTATCCCAGGTTTTTTTTTGGTATTATAAAGGGAGATTGACCAATAAATAATAAATATCAAAATCGTGATCTTGATAATTTCAAGATTTTTTTTTAATGTTCTGTTTAGTCTTATTAGATGTGTAATGATAAATTTAACTTTGTTGAGTGTTGTAGTGGAAAAAAAGTATAATATAGCATTTCCAGAACTCTTCCTTGCGGTGGAACATGCCACATTACCACTCTCCTAACTTTTTGTGTGGTTTTTGTTGTGTGTTACCGTAGAAAAAAGCGGGTGTCAAAGTGGGAAAAAGTACACTATAACTTTTTTAGAACAACAATGCTTGGTAGTTTAAATTTTTATGACCCGAATGGCTGGAATGTCTCAAAACGATGTCGTTTTGAGGGTAAAACGACGTCGTTTTGATACATTCGAGCCATTTAGGCTACACAAATTCGAGCCATTCAAGCTACACAAATTCGAGTTGCTAAGCATTTTTGTTTTTAAAACTCTTCTTTTTAGAAGCTTTCCTTGTGGTAGAACATGTTACATACCACATCAGTTGAATTTTTATTGGGTGTTATAGTAAAAAAAGTAGGCGTCACAGTAAGAAAAAAGTACATTATAACTTTTTTAGAATATTTCCTTGTGGTAGAACATGTCACATGCCATATTAGCACTTTTCCTAAAATGGTGTCGCCTAATGAGGTAAGGGTACAACCGTCTAGCAAAAATTATTGAACATACAAAACATGATCTCATAGCTATATTGTCAATACCAGCAAAACTTATCAAAGTAATAGAGAAAAAAAATAAAAATAAAAAACACGGGATTGATTGAAGTGTTCCTGAAAGGGGACTTTTTGATAATTTTCCCTACTATAAAAACCATTACAATTTAATTGGGTGTCAATTTCATATTTGAAAGGGTGTGTACTATATACACCTTATAACTAAAGAAGAAAATTGTATAATTTCATATTTTTTGAGTAATAACTAAAAAAATAAAAAATAAAAAATAAATTTCATAACCAAATACAACATGAGGTATAACAAAATATCTCAAAATAATGTCATAAATAAAGAAAAAAAAAATTATAACTAAAAAAGAAAATAATATAATTAAAAATACATATGATATAAGGCGTGTATTCTAGAATTCTCCTAGAAAGACAGTAATTATCAATGTTAGTTAAGTTTTTTGACTTTTTAAAAAATAAAAATAAAAATAAAATTAAAAGTTATATTTAAAAAAATAAACAAAAAAAAGAAAAATAAAAAATTATTCAAATATGTGTACCAAACATGCCTCAGTTACTTTTTATTCATAACTTGTATTTTTTTGGGGTTACATTTGGGATGTTTGAGAAGTTGGGTTGGTGGTTTTTTTTTATTTTTATTTTTTATTTTATTTATAATATTAAAATAGTTAATAATGATAAAATAAATTAAAATAGTTAATAAAATAAAATATCACATTTAAATTATAATCATTTTATTTTTTCTCTCACAATCATCAAATTAACTAGGGGTGAGCAATGGATATTTTGATCTTCCAAAACCGACCGAATTGGACCGAACCGATCTACCGCATTTTGGACGGATACATGACGACAAACGGACAGTTGTGGATTGATTTTTTTCAATCCACTTAGTTTTGGATGGATGATGGATTTGAGGTTCTTTTGGCTGCAACCAAACCACCGAACCACCAAACCACGGACATCCGTAATTTGTAAAACTTTGTGTTTTTAATTTGTTTAGATATTCTGTTTATGTTTTCAATTGAAAAATAGTATAAATATTCTGTTGTGTTTTCAATTTGGAAATCTTTTTATCAAATGGTAAGTGTTGATATTTGGTATTTTTGTATGGAAAATATAATACTTAATTTTGTCATTTTTTTTTAGAGCAAATTACACAAATAGTCCCTATAGTTTGGAGCTTGTGTCACTTTGGTCCCTGACTTTTCAATTGTGACACATTTGACCCTGAATTTTGAATCTTGTTTCAAATAAGGACAATTGAATATATAATTAGATTTTTCAAGGGTAAAATTGTCAATTTGATAAAATATAAACTAATTTGACAAAAATAAATGTCAAGCAAATATTTTTGAATTTTTAAAAATTATTTCTACCTACTAAGAATAAAATTATGTAAAATTGATAAATCTTTTGGACATTTATTTTTTTTTTTACCAAATAAATTTTTATTATGTGTTTGGATGATAATCATGTAAAATTAATTTTAAAAAATTAATTATGTAATTTTTATTAATTTTAAATAATTTTATCATTGGTGGATAAAAATAATTTTAAAAAAATTAAAAATATTTTTTTGACATTTATTTTTGTCAAATTAGTTTATATTTTATCAAATTGACGATTTTACCCTTGAAAAATCTAATAATATTTTTAATTGTCCTTATTTGGAACAAGATTCAAACTTCAGGGTCAAATGTGTCACAATTGAAAAGTCAGGAACCAAAGTGACACAAGTCTCAAACTATAGGGACTATTAGTGTAATTAACCCTTTTTTTTTTAAATCAAATTAAATAGTTTTTGAATAAAAAAAAGTAATGAAATAGTTTTGATAATGCATGATTTTCTTATATGTATTTATTATTGGTATTTGACAATTTACTTGATAATCTTTTGGTTATGTTGAGTTAGATTGTTATCCAAATTTTTTTTTGGCAAGTTGTTGTATTATATTCAAAATTTGTAAAAGTTTAAACCGTCAAACCGATTCGCATCCATCCGCTGATCTGTCAATCCGCTCAATCTGCATCTATCAATCCGGCGGACCGATATAGATTGATGTTTTTCAATCTGCCAATCCGGCGAACGGATGACGGATTAGAGGTTCTCAGGTCCAAACCGAACTGCAAACACCCCTTAAATCAACTTAAAAAAAAAAAGCCAACTATCATTTCAAAAATAATGTTTTTAGGAAGGCTAAAATAGTAAAAAACATAACTAAGCCTTCGTTCGGGAAAAGCTAATTTAACATGATTTTTTGACTAATTTAGCCTGGGTAAATTAGCTCAGTTTGGAAAAAATTTTGAATTTTTTTTTTTTTTTGGTTTGGATGTGATAGATGCGAGAGTAAAAATGAAATAATTATTATTTGAATGTAATATTTTATTTTATTGGCTAAATTATCATATTTTATCTTTTGTGCTTATTTAGTCACTTTAACTCTTACCAAACGAGCCTTAAAATAGGTAAATTTCTAAAGGGGCCCATTATCTTATATAGACGAGCGTAGCATTCATGTAAATGCCACTAAAAATTAGGGAAAATTGGGTTTCATTTACTAGGGATAACATTCTAAAAAACATAACAGATTTTGTTGATGTGTACTCTTAAAACATATATTAAGATTACTTGAAAATATTATATATTTTTTATTAATCATATTTTTGTACAAAATATATAATTTTTTTTATAGCTCATAACATATGCAACAAATTCCAAGTTTTAATAACAATAGTGGATTCCCCATTTTAAATAGGCCAATCAAACTTTAAATAAGTCCCATTATGGCCCCGTTTGGTGTAGCTGTTAAAACAGCTTATAGATTATAGCTTAACAGATTATAGATTATGACTTTAATCAGAAGTTGTTAATCTGTTTGGTGTAGCTGTTGGATTATAGATTTAAGTTGCTGAGTAGTGTTTGTTAAATAAGCTGTGAAATAGCTTTTTCAATTAATTTTTATTTTTTATTTGTCTACATTTCTCATAAAAAATAATAATAATAATCTATAGTTTATTTGAGT
This sequence comes from Camellia granthamiana, assembly GCA_036172215.1. Classification (NCBI taxonomy): domain Eukaryota; kingdom Viridiplantae; phylum Streptophyta; class Magnoliopsida; order Ericales; family Theaceae; genus Camellia; species Camellia granthamiana. The sequence continues at coordinate 43,291,429 of CM069911.1, forward strand.
CTTTTTCTATTTTTAAAAAAATAAAAAATAAAAAAATTTAAGAGTATAACCATAAATTAACATGTCCACAGCAGAAGCTGATAATCAGAAGCAAGGGGTGAGCAGCTTCTCAGAATCAGCTTTTTTGAGTTAAAATAAGCTATTAGAATCAGAAGCTGTTTGAAATAAGTTTAACCAAACAGTCCAAAATAACTTTTTCAAAGCTAAAAGCCATAAGTTGGCTCTGAAAAGCTGAAACAAACACCCCCTATGTCTGGTGATTGATTATGCCTTATCTATTCAAATAAGTGGACCACTAATTTGGATAGCCCAAATCAAAGAGTCATTATTATCATTATGGTCCATTTACTAATCATTGTTCACTTGCATAATTCAAATATGCAAACACCAAAATACAGAAATTCAACAATGGAGAGAACAACATAAATTTTCTAAATTTAGTGGTACATTTGACCAAAAATGCAAATAAAAATACTTTGTGTAAATCTGATCATTATCATTCTTCTTTCAATTGGTTAGAATCTTTACACATTCTCCTCTAAATTATAGTCTCTGGTGTACCTAAAAAAAATAAAATAATAATTTGCTATTTAAAATTCATGGCTGTTCAATGTCCATGTGCAACAATTTTGGAAGAAAGTAGCAATATTACAAACAAATCTTCACAAGTTCGTGGTGCTATCCCAACTAAGCATTACCATAAAAAGAATAGAGAAAATTGTAAATTAATGGGATAGTCCTAAAGTAATTATATCATAGATGAAATTTTGTTTATGCTACTCTGACGAACATAGGAAAGATTTGCATCAAATATAGGGGTGTTTTAGAAAATTGGTTAAAAGTTGACTTTTCGGCTTTTTTGATTTTTTGTGATTTTTTTAACTAAAAAAGTTAATTTTTTTTGTGACTTTTTTTATTAGAAAAACTAAAAAGTCAAAAAATTGACTTTTTATTATGTACCCAAAATAAAATAAAATAAAATATTGTGTCTCTAATATTTCACTGGAAATCAAACTCCTCCAAAAGAATACGAAGAAGAGGAAAGTTAGATATATGTAGTATATATATGTGTGATTCTTGTTTGTCAGCAACTATCTGTCAGGCCATGTGACCACTTGGTGGTGACCAACTTATTTGTGAGCTTCATCTAACTCAAAAAGTTGATCAGACTAATATTTCATTATTTATACAAGTTATGCGTTTCAATCGTGAATTTATGATGAAAAAATGATATAAAAATAAGTTTTTATATATATTAGAGATATTCAACCAAAAATAAATTGGTAATGGATGAAAGAGCCTCTCTAGACTATATGAAACACATTTAAGTAGCCTGAAAAATAGGATTAATGATACAGGACAATCTCATGTGAGATGATAAAGAGATAGACAAAATGTCTGAGATGGAGACTTAGGGCTTGTTTGGGGTGTCCTAAATAAGTGTACTTTTTGTCTTTTTGGACTAAAAAATTGAGGTTGAAAATATGGATGTTTGGGTTAACTTTTTGACTTTTTATGGAAAAATGTGTAATAAAAAATTGTAAAAATTGATTTGTAGGGAAAAATTCGAATTGGGAGTTGTGCAACCGTAATTGTTGACTTTTGGTGAATAGTGTTAACTTTTTGACTTTTTGAGTAACTTTTTGACTTTTTGGGGAATACCCAAACTTGGCCTTAACTCGAGAGAACACTTAAAACTCAATTTTGATATTATGTCATAATTTTTTAAGTATTCAATTCAAGTATTCAGGTAAGAATTTAGATTTAATGCGTCGTCAATTAAATACTATAAAATAATTAATTATTTTGGTCTACTATTTCTTCTTCTCTATAAAAATTATTCAATATTTTTGGAATAATATTCCATTTCATTAATTAATTAACATATTTTACATCGTTTTCTAAAACTCTAATATAAAAGTGATGAATCCTATAACTTAAATCAATAGCCATTAATTTAAAATAATACTTAAACTAGCTAAATTTACTCTAAAAACATTGAATAATTTCTTCTTGTCTTGAGCCTTTTGGTCATGCTCTTTGTTCTGTGCCTTTTGGGCATGCTCATACCACAATTATATTTTAAGCCATTTTTTTATTGCACCATTAAAAGGCTAAGACTAGTGGGAATGCAATTAAGGCCACATGTTCTTAAAAGAAGATTTTAGTGGAACTTTGGGAGAGGGAATAATTTGTTTAAATAAAAAATAAGTGAATGACTTGTACCAAAATCTTTAAAAGCATAAGTATTTAGTACTGAAAAATGCAACTGAAGAAAGCATTTTCTTGTCGCTACCACCACCATCCATGCATGCTTTGCCAAAGCAGATCAGAAAAATGTATGTTTTGCAGACAAGATTTGTGAAGATTACATTAAATTAAATATAACACAACACAACATGCTCAATCACATAACACGACACACTCAATCACAATGTTTAGTCAAAGGCAATATCAACTATCAAGATTTTCCTTTTTAATTATGTTAGAATTGATAATAAAGTATGATTATTTTGGTAGTTAAAGTTAGCCCACAACTGTTGGAGAAAGATACACTATGTGATTCAATTCTGTTTATAGCACTAAACTGTCTCAATTATTATTCTACTCATAAGTTATTCACTTACTACATGTATTTGGCTAATGTACTTTGCATATGTGTCCACAAAATAAAACACATCAAGAATTCATTTCATTTTTTCTTTTCTTTCTAAAAGTGAAATCATCTTCCGGATGCATAAGAAGAATGTTAGGTATTGGAGATGCTAGAAACAGAGGTGATTATGTTGTTGATGGACTTGTGAAAGACAGAAGTAAAGAGAGAAAAAAAATATCAAGAATTAGAGCTCTAAATCTTTGCCGTTTCTTTTATTCCAATCAGTAATACTATAAATTCAGAACTTTTATCTCGAATTTTACACAAAAACATCAATCTATGACTCAAATTCATTCATGTGTTGACCCCGCATTATATCAATTCAATCTATATGACACAAAAACATTACCCAGAAAACTCTGGAATGATATGTCTGTGACCATTGCATTTCTCTGTATTCCAATATTGACAGCAAGAACACTACAATCAATAACTAAACAACAGAATACAAACAAAAGGTCCAATTTTCCTCTCACAAACCATTACCTATACATTGAATCAATAACAGAACCATGGCTATTCCAAAAATATTATTGTACAACTATGAAGTACATTTGTTTGTTGGTTTATGTTCTAATTCTAATTAATTAATGTATTGACATAAATATCCTTCAAAGAGGTCTATAACAAATGTACATTGAAGTAACCATTTATTACTTATTTGACAATATGTACGATGGCTTTCCACTAGGGACATTATATATACAATGTATTTCACAAAAAAGAAGAAATACACACTATATTAGAGTTGACACGCATCTTCCTTTTTACATAGTATAATTCTATGCACATGACTCCTCTCTAGTTATACTGAATTGAGTTGTAAGAGGAGTTGGCTCCTCATAAAACTGGATTCGTCTTACAACTAGATTCTAGTTAACTTGAGAGCAAATAAATCCTAATTCCATGCACACTAGGAATTTTAAATTCCCAATCGACTTCATTCGACTGAAGCCTCTTTGCGCTATCCACATATCATCAGACCAACAGATTATTGGTCCACACACTTATTTGACAAAGTAGATTATTTACAAGACTATTGGCACCATGGTGACTTACTCTTCCATATCATCATCGCCATCCGTATAACCTCCAAAGGCATATAACATCAACAGAAATGGATAATACGATACATGACGGAAGATGTGATAGTTTGATGAACCCAAGAAACATAGTGGCACAAAGATTGCTGCAAGTGTGACGACAAAGTTTGAGCCCATCAACAGAACAACATTGCGAAGCCAACTGAGTTTGCTTACTATTAAGTACACACCTGCCATGAAAGCTATAGACATCATAGCAAGTGCTATCCCCAGTAGCGGCAATGCCAATTTTAAGGCAGCGTGCATCGTACTGACATCACCCAGTTGTGCCCATATGAGAATGACGACGGCGATAATAGAGCAATACATTGCTATGATGTCACAGATCACGAATTCCTGGAACTTCGCCTTTGCTAACATGGTTGCTATGCCTTGGTTCGGGTCAGAATTGTTATAGCCACCTGGGATGCTGAAAGCAGCTGCAAAGGTTACAGTTGTGACTAGTGTTGCTACCATTAAAACTACATTAACCTTGTCTTTGTAGTTTTCCTTTTGGGAATGCTCTTCAACCCTAGAACTTCTAGTTTTGGAAAGCTTTGCATGTGGAGCCCGCGGAGCCCCGACAGCTCTCAAGGCCATCCATGTCAACCTCTACACAATAGAAGTGATGGTTAAGTTTGTGTTACGATTTCTGGAAACATTGAAAGTAATTACTGACATCTACTTTTGGATGATATTGCAGTATGAAATTTATTTTTGTGTACCACTTTTAAAATTAACACTCTAAAACCAACTTCTATAATGCACGAACCTTTTGAAATGAAGCCATTGTTTCCATGTATTCTTCAGCAATGTCAAGTGCTGTTAGCCTGTTGTTATTCTCGAGCTCTAGGTTTACCCTCCCATCCCATGTCAGAGTGCTCACAATCCTTGGATGGCCATTAATGGTGGCGATGTGTAAGGGTGTGTTTCCTTCATCATCTCTTTCATTTATAAGTTTCGCTAGCTCGGGCATTTTGAGCATACAACTAACTGCTTTGGCTTTTCCACTCTTTGCTGCAACATGAAAGATGTTCTGGCCTCGTGAAGTGAGTAGGTCCCTAGAATCAGGGCAGTGATGAAGCATCTCTTGGATTATGTTGGCATGGCCTTTGTTGGATGCTATGTGAATAGGAAAGAGACCGTGCTTGTCCATTTCGTAAGTGGTACCGGAGCATTTGCTTAGCAAGAAATTGACCCCTTCAAGATAACCTATGGATGCAGCAAAGTGAAGAGCATTTCTCCTTTCCTCATCAAATCTCAATTGGAAGGAGGATTGATCCTTTTCCCACAGTATTTTTAAGACATCTGAATAATTCAAAGAAAGGTGTTAGAAGGAATGTGTGCAAATTTTTATCCAATTTATTGTAACAGATTAGTTAATATGTTGGTTAACTGTATTCTGAAATGCAAAAAAAAAAAATAAAAATAAAATTCATTGGCTTATTGAATTATCTATTGAGCCATGAAAAAGGTTCAACAAGAGACAAATAAATCTGCTATCCATTTTTTATCAAGCAATATGTGAGTAACTCCGATATAACAGTAAAAGTAAGAATTATAGGTGGATTGACTCATCAAGTTACCATTGAAATAGGGTCCGAACATGGAAAAGCATGAGGAATATTTCAATGAAATGGATGAAGTCAAGGATCCAAATTTTTAAAAGTTAGAATTGTATCCAATTTTATGATCAATTTCTATGCTTTTAAAATTTTTCAAGTCAGAGACTATATCATGGGAAAATGATAGATTTCTTCTTAGCTACTAGGAATGGCTTGCATAAAAATGAAGTCTTTAACTGTAGTTGTTTGAGATTAATTCCATGAATCTTTATTGACTATTATGCCATAACCCAAGGTCGATATGACTCATGTCTTCACTCTCTTTAGACTTTCTTCTTCTTCTTCTTTCTTTCTTTCTTTTTTTTTTTGTTTGTTTGTTTGTTTGTTTGTTTGTTTAATTAGAAAAAAAAGGATGCTTTGAGGTATTATCATTGCATCCATGGACCCAGGTCCCAGGATAATCGGTTGCTGGCCTAATTTAACCCAACTCATAGGAAGTGACCTACTACAGAGGCATCAATAGAGCTTAGCTACACGCCCCAGAAGAGGCCAGGTGTCAATCGGAGTACAATGCGAAATCCCTGGAAAGAGTCAGTTGGATAACCCAACATATTCGCATCCCCAAAAGTCGAACCTGACTCATTTATGTGAAATGAACTACCTTCACTACCGCGCCACCACCCCCGGTGGTCTCTTTAGACTTTGAATAGTAGAATATTATGTGTTGACATCATGGGTGACATAAGTGCTCATTTCTAAAAGAGCTTAATTGTACTTGATGCCATAAAATTACCTCTCAAATTTGAAGCAAGGAGTACTTCTCAGAAGCAACATTCCCAACTACTAAATTAATTATTTACTTGACTCTTCTTCATCCTAATCTTGGTTTCTTGTCCAAAGTACACTCAACCTATGCAAACTATATATAAATCATTTTTAAAACAAAATTCTTGTGTTTGATTGTGACAAGGTGGATTCTTGTTATTTTCTCAAATGAGAGCATCGAGTGTGACATCTATGAAGTGATGTCAGTGCATACGTACATTTTAAGCATGGAATGGGGACAAACGGTAGAGACTTGTCTAGGGAAGTATCAGAAAATATATGAAATTTTGAATTGCAATAATTTCTTATGAATCCATACATTAAATTTTCAAGTTTTGATGTGCTATTGAATTTTTGTCTTTCTTGGATTTGTAAGAATTGGCAATTCAAGTTGCATGATCACATTTTAGTACGAATTGAAAATTCTATAACAGCTACTGCCCTGTCAGTATTGTTTTATTTAGAATTATTCATAATAATATTTGGAAGAAAGATAGAATTTGATGTTGCCATAACTATTCAAACAGCATACTCAACCTTTATGGACCACAAAAAGCTTATAAATAGTCTACATACTAAATTCTTTGTATTTTCACGTGCTGATGTGCTAACCGATATTACTTTTCACTAGTAAGGAAAGCACTAGGCATGACTTCCTTTAGAGACCTTTTGTTTTTTATGAGACATCAAAAGTTCAATAAATATTGTTTAGTGACAAGCCAAACCTCAAGATTTGCATAGATGTGAAATTTGTAATTTTTAATGCCATAATTCTTGCTGTCATATGGTCATTTTCATAACCATCTTGGGGATAAGGTTTCAATGGGCCCCACAACCACCGACCGCCGCCTGCCTCACCTCTTGAGTCATCACTTATTTATTGGTTAGGGGTCCTACTTGAACCCCAAAGCATGCCAATTAGAAAAACAAATTAATTAAAAAATCTTCATGCATTTTTAGACCAAATCAGCTTTGTAAGCCTTCAAATGGGGGAAAAAGAAAAAAAAAAAAAAAGGGAGTAAAATTTCTGAAAATTCTAAAGAAGGTTGTTGTAACCCTGCAAAATGAGAACATAATGGCATTAGTTGGTTTTCTTAGCTTGGTATTATACTAGAAAATAGTCTCACACACAAAAATAAAAAATAAATAAACTATAATAATAAATAAATAGCTTATATTAGTTCATAATCAAAGCCTATAGCATGAGAAAACTAAAGATTCATGTTTGAAAATTGAAAATTATATCATATAAGTTTTAACCCCCATTCAAACATCTATTGTTCTAACCCCCATTCTCAAACAAAATCTTTCTTTTTGCCTATTAAATAAAAAAAAAAAAATTTCTTCTTTTAAAAAAAAATGAAGAAAAAAAGGCATAGCAACCACCTGGGTGAAGAAAAAAAAGGGGGAATCAGTTGTCAGTGGTGTGTAGGAAACAAAAAATACAAAATCATGGAAAAGTGTATGATTTTGCATATTAAAATTTCTAATGAATACCTCTGATTTGAAAATAAGTTTTGAAGTGCACACTGAAATGATATTCCCCCCCCCCCCCCCCCCCCCCCCAAAAAAAAAAAAGGTGATAAAAACTACAATTTTCCAGGAAAAGAAAAAAGTAACAGGGAAACAAAAAAAAAAAAAAAAAAAAAAGAAGAGCAAAAAGGATGGAGCATTCCATTACCTAAGTTTCTTCCAAGGATAGCAGCATGAACCGGCGACTTGTTTCTGAGCCTCCCTTCGATGCTGCAATTCCCAGCAGGATTCTCCATAAGAATCTTAACAAGGCCAACATACCCTCCTTCTGCAGCCAGATACACCACAGACTTCCCATCCTTATTAACAGAATATGATATGTTTCGATTCTTATCAATCAGAATCCGAGCCACCTTCTCATGACGATGATGCAACGCCTCGTGCAATGCAGTGTTACCTTCCTCATTCCTCTCTTCCAAAACCCCTTCTCTGAAATCAGAATTGATAAGCAAGCTCACAAGCAAAGAATCACCGCCTCTTGCTGCAATATGGAGTGGAGTATCGCCCTTGGCGTTTTTCTCAGCAACAAAGAAAGGCAAGTCCTTGCAAAGAAGCTTGACAATTTCATAGTGTCCAGAGCTTGTTGCAATGTGAAGAACAGTGTTCTTCTGGGGGCCCAATTGGAGACAAGTTGCTGATGAACCATATTGTCTGTCTAGTGGTCCCTGCTCCATCGCTCGTATGAATTCAAGGATATCACCTTCTGTAGTAGCTCTGTAGAGTTCTGGGTCCATGGACTCAGCCGTACCATAGTTCTCCTGTTCCTCTTCTTCCTCCTCCAACAAACCTGGAAATTTGGGTACTGACATTTTTGGAATTGGTCACTTCTCTCTGTCTCAGTCTCTCTCTGTCTCTCTGTAGTGTGTTTTCCCAGTAAATTGGAAAGCAATTGCTATTTAAATGGAGTTTTGAGTATTTGTATAATCTTATATATGGACTAAATTTGATGCTGGTCTTTTAAAATCTTTATAAAATACTTTGAACCTGGAATATGAATCCAAATAAGATGAGGTTTCAAAGGAAATTACAAGTAATGTGCGTGTGTGTGTGTGTGTGTGTGTGTGTCTAAGAAGAACTAACAAATAATAACCATTCAATCATTTGATTAAAAGACGCTTCATTGATCCTTGACTACATTCCTGGCAATAGCATAAAAAAGTTTACTTGAAGAGAATATACATGAATATTCATTACTAAGAATGACTAAGAAACACCTAAAATGTGTGGGTAGCAAGAAATGCATTAGTCAATTGACTCTTGCTTGGCTTTTTTTTGTGGAAAATTATTTTGGTTAGATAGTGAACAAAACTTAGTTTGGTGGATCTGTTTAATACTGTATGATTGGATAGATTAGATTAGATTTATGAGATAATTATGATATCATAGTTTGATCTAATTGACTTGACAGTTTAATCAATAATCATTGATTCATTTTTTATTTTTATTTGCTCAAAGGTCTGAATTTATGAAAATTGGGATGCATAATTTTGAAATCACACAACAACACAAAGATAACTGTCAAAAGGAGATAATACAAAGAAGCAGTTGTCATTATCTAAAATCGTCTGTAACCATACAATAACTCTAATCCACAAAATAACCCACATATATAACGGGTCCGATCTAGCCACCAATCTAGCCGGGGGACACCCCCCAACACTATACACAGTATTTTTCTCTGTAAAGAAAACAGGGTAATTTTTGCAGATTGTCAAATATGAAATTTTCCTCGACTCTTTCCTCTTCTCCTTCCTCTGAACCTATGAAAATTAGGTTCCGTAAGGAAGATTACCAATTGGGTACTATTTAATCTTTAGTTTCTAAGAGTTAATATTAATTAATCATGGATGGTGAACTAGTTTACATTGATGCTAACTATTAATACAAATAAAGTCTAGTCAAGGATATGAACAACTTCCTTAAAAAAACATGGATATGGACAACCAGTAGTCTGAGTCTACCAATACCAAACTAAATTAAACTACACTCAAATGATTAAACTATTTTTAATAGTCTGAGTCTACCAATACCAAACTAAATTAAACTCAACTGATTGAACTACTGTATACAAACCTCAATTTCATTGATCAAAGAACATAACTGGATTCCATTGATATCTCTATGAATGATAATCCATTCAATTCATAATACCCACAAAAAAATAAGAATTCTTCCGAATATTCCATTCATACAGAGAGAGATCCAGATTGACAACACAACTATGCAAAGAATGTATGAAAAAATAATCCCAATTGCTGTATAGAAGTAAAGAATGGTGCAAGAGGCCATCTATCATCGTCAACAGACATAACTAAAATTTCATTAATTAAAATTTTATGAGTTATAATTAAAATAAGATCTATAGAAGAAGAAAATTAGTTATAATTAAAAAAAAAAATTAACATTAATTAAGAGTACTAGTGTGTATAGTAGAATTTCGCTAATATAACAATAACATTGGTATATCAAAAAAAAAAAAAAAAAAAAAAAAAAAAAAAAAATTTCTGGCCTGCTCTCTATGGAACCCTAGGCAGAGGAAAAATTATCCTAATTGTTTCAGAGACACCCTAGTTGTTTTAGTGTTGAGCCGCTATTGTCTCGACCCTGAATAAATCGGACTAAACGATTACTCTAAATTAGTTTACCGATTTCACCTTTATTTATTTAATTTTATTTAATATATACATACACAATTACAATAAATTAACCGACCATAAAGTGTGGTAACGAATTATGCATCGAAATTTACATTTAGCCATTTGTGTTTTTTTGTTTTTGTTTTTTTTTTTTTATTGGGATAAATTACACCTACACCCTCTAAGGTTTGCACTTAATACAAATTTTGCAAAAATTACAATAATATCCCTGTCAATGTTTGACGATTAACATAACTAACAGAAAAGATGAAATTACTAATTTACCCACACATACAAAAAAGACATTGGCCCTGTTTGGCAGAGCTGTGGGAGACTGCTTATAGCTTATGCCCAAACAGCTTATACCTTATAACTTTCAGCTTAATCTGATTTCCAGCTTATTCTCAAAGCATATCCAGCCCAGCTCACAGAATAAGCTGATTTCTGACTTCCACAAAGCTATAAGCTATAAGCATAAGCTAAACCAAACATATCAAAACAGCTTAAATTAAGCTGAAAGCTGAAAATAAGTGCTGACAAACAGGGCCATTGGTGTCTCTTCCATTTTTGTCGTCCATTAATGACACTCTTCAATCCCTAAAATCTCAAACCACTGATTTTCTCTCATTCCTTCATCTTCTCGAACCATCACCACACTTCATCGCCTCAAAACACGTCAAAATCAACATAGGCTTCGTTTGGGAAGTGGATTGACTTTTTGGCTTTTCGATTTTTTTGATTATTTTAAACTGAGACTAAAAAACTTGGTTTGAGAAGAATTTTTAACTTTTTTGGCTTTTTTAGTTTTTTTTTGAGAGAAAGAATGGGTTTGATATGATGTTTTATCTTATTGAGCAAAAAAGCCTATTTTATTTTTTGTAACTATTTTATCCAAAAAAACTCCAAAAACTCTAAAAAAAAGTCACTTATTTTAAAGAAATTAATTTTTTTAAACATTCCCTCCAAATAAATTGATTAAATGCTAGATTTAATTTTGGAGGGAAATGAAATTTTCAACTCTCCCTCCAATTAATATGTTTCAAATAATTTGATTGAATCCCACATAGAATTTTGTAGGTTCTCTTTGAAAAATCTTTTCCTATAAATAGGAATAGACTTTCATAATCTTCTCAAACTTTCAATGAGACTCTTCCTTATGAGAGGAGACTCTTGAAATAATAATTTTTAGTCAAAATTTTGAAATATATATATATATATATAAATATATAAGAAAGAAAGAGAGAAAATAAAAAAAAAAAATAAAACAAAAAAAAAAAAAGAAGACCGGTTTTCCCCGGTTCGACCACTGAGTCACCAGTTTTGCCGGTTCGACCACTAGGTCCCCGGTTTTCTCCGGTTTTGACCCCACTCCAGGTTTAGGGGGTTGACCGGACCGGAATAAGGCCCGGTTCCCGGTCCGACCGGCCGGTCCGGTCCGGGTTTGAAAACAATGTTCCCAAACATAGGCATAATGTTTCAAGACAAAAAAGTTATCGCCGGCGCTGTGAGTGTTTGCTCTGTAGCGGTGGATATGATTATGTACAATTTGGGTCTGATTTTGTGTGGTTTGTGGGTTGGTGATGGGTGGAGGTGGAAAGTAGGACTGATGATGGAGGGGTGATTCAGGAGGGAGCTGATGGTGGACACGCAAAGGCATAATCTTCCCATTGGATAAGAGCGGTGGGTATGATTATTATTATTATTTTTTTCCGATGTATCAAAGTAAAAGAAAGGAAGTAGGTTTCATCTAGTCCACTAATTGTATTGGGGAGTTCAGCTTAGGGCATTGTGGAATTATTCTAGGTCAACTTTCGTAATTTGAATAATTTATTTTTTAGCGTCTAAATTATTTATAAAAATATTCAAGTTAATTGAACATCTACTCAAAACACATATTTAAAAAAAATAAAAATAAACAATAAATATAATTCTAAAAATAAATCATTTCTTATTATTATTATTATTTTTACATAAATAGTTTTCTCTAAAGGTATTAAAAATTGAAATCTCATCAATAAAATAGGCCCAAGATATGCCCCGTAATCCAATCAGCGGGCTAAGCCTCATCCCTTATGAAAAATAATAAATAATAGAAAGAAAGTAGTAAAAGAAAAATAATTTGAGACATCTCTTGCAACTTTTTCTATTTCTCCACCTTTTCTCAAAGGAAAAATGTGGCCAAATAATTTTTCTCCTTTTAAAATTTTCTAATTAACAGCTAAATGTTAACCTTTAATTCAAAGACCTCATTACCCTTTGATCATGGAAAATGCATTCTTAGGGTTTGTTTGATAATTAACTATTTCAATTGCTTTTTTAATTTATTAGGAAAGGATATACAGAAAAATAAAGAGAGTGATGTAGCAACTTGTAATAATTTTTAAATTTTTTAACTATTTTAGTCACTCATCAATTCAACTTTATTTTACTTCTCATTTCAAAAGAAAAAAAAAAATATTTAAGGAAGCTTCTAGCCTAGTGCAAATATTTTAAATTTTGTAATTTTGCTTTGTAGGATTTGGGCGAACAAATATTGAAAATTATTAGTTCATTCAATTATTTTCACTAGATATAATTAATTTCGTAAAAACTGGATTAATTTCTTAGCTAGGAAAATAAATAATATTCAAAGAAAATCAATTTTGGGAGGTTCACTCAAAAAAATTAATAAATAAACAAAAATGGGTAATAAATTTTCTTCTATTTTTTAAGGATAATACTATATGCACCAATTGGTATACTAATTAATGTACTAATAAATGATGTGACATAATTTTAGAAGTTTTGAATATTTGAAGTTTGTATAATAAGTGGAGTCATAGTTTTGAAATAACAATATCATAGCATATATTGATATACTAAATAGTATACCAATTAATACGTGTAACACTATTATTTTTTAAGTTAAAAAGGTTCAAAAGCAAAGTAGCTGATTGCATTAAGGGTGCTTGGTTCAAGTTAATCCGAACTAGAAAAATTATAGCTCTCCATTTAAAAGCCTTATAGACTAAGCTTGGGCTAAAAAACCAAACATTTACTGCACATACATAAACCACAGATTTATGCAATCTTAAGTCATTAAATGCAAATCTAGATCGATGCTCATTTATAGTTACAAATCAATGCAGGTTTGAGCTTAATCTTTACCAAATCTCGAAAAAGAAATTTGAAGTTGGGCACTATATATGGCAAACCTAAGCAATAATCCTTGTCCCTTCAAATTTTCGGTGTGATCATCCTTATGAGTGACTAATACCAGGCAACCAAGAAATAAATCAAGTTCTTGAGTTTTCAAGCTTTTGTTCATCTACAATTTCTATATATCAACCTAGATATGATGATTCAAAATGTCAACTCTTCCAAATCAACCACTACTCAAGAGACACTATCAGTAGAAAGTCTCACCATTGAAACCCTTCCAAGCCCACATGAGCCATGTTATGAACTAATGTATGTACACAAAAAAATTATAGCAGCTGATGTTGATTTGACGATTGATTTGGAGAAAGAGAGGCAAATATAAGAGTTTACAAGCCTCTGATGACCTAGAAATTGATAGTCAATCCATTTCCACACAAAACTCCAATGAGTCCTCATACCCTGATAACAAATCAATCCCAAATAATGGAATGGCTAGATCAATGAACCCTGAATTGTATAGGGCGACAATAATTGGGGACATTGATCGTTTCATTCGAGCATTGGAAGATAGAGAAAATTGGCTTGTGATTGTGACACAAGTAAGCCCCCAAGGAAACACAGTCCTTCACATTGCTGCGGGCTTAGGCCATGACCGATTGATTGAGTTCATCCTCCGTAACAATCATGACCTTGTCAAGTTTAAGAACTCCAAAGGCGACCTTGTGTTCCATTTATCTGTGAGTGCTGGACATCTATCCACAATCAACTTGTTGGCTTCTTCTCCAAGACAGAATGAATTCATGGACTTGTTGAAGGAACAAAATAAAGATATGAACACTGCGTTGCACGCTGCGTTGAAAAAGCATCACAAAGAAGTGGCTTTTTCTTGATCAATGCTGATCCAGAAGTGTCGCTTTTTCTAAATAGTGAAGGGAAGTCACCCTTGTATATGGCCGCGGAAGCTGGTTGGGCAGATCTTGTTAAGCTTATGATGGGAAATAAACTGGTTGCTATTGGAAGTGACTATGTAAATGATAGGATTAATGGCAAGTCACTTGTGCATGCTGCCTTTACTGGAAAGAGTAGAGGTAATTTTTATTTTTGGTTGAGGTGCCGATTTTATGTTCTGGAAAATTTATCCTTTGTCCCTTATTTTAGACGAGAGGGTTGTTTCTGTCCAGTCCTTTAATAGGACTTGACGATCCAGTTTGGGCTATGAGTCTACTTCGTTGATTCGATCTGTTATTTTTTTAACTTCTTATGTATGAATCATCTACTAAAATTTGGCAATTATAACCAATTTATTTAATCGTAGTCTAATAAGTAGACCGGAGACAAGCCAACTCTTTAGACAAACGAAATTATTGAAGTGTAGACACATTATTTGAGACTTTCATAATCATTTAACTACTTTACTTTATTCAATGAAAAATCATGGTAGAAAGTGTTTTCTTTACAATACTTAACTTATAGCATACACATGCATATATTTCTTTGGTTTAATTCTTTTTCTTAAATTTTAGTTGTTTTTCCTTCTGATTCATCTTTTTTCAAAATACCAGAAGTTCTTGATATAGTATTGAGCAAGAACTCAGTTCTCATCCATTCGATTGATGAAGAAGGAAGGAGTCCTTTATCCCATGCAGCATCCATTGGTTATTATAATGGGGTTTCCTACTTATTAGATAAATTTATTCGAGGCACATATCAAAGGAATCAAAATGGTTTTTTTCCCATTCACATGGCGGCTAGCAGGGGCCATGTCTAGATCATTCAAGAGTTTCTCCGACGCTGCCCAGATTCAAGCGAAATGCTCAACAAACAAGGTCAAAATATCGTTCATGTGGCAGCGAAGAATGGGAAAGACAATGTTATTAAGTATGTTCTCAAAACGCCTGAGCTTGAAAAGTTTATTAATGAAAGAGATGAGAAAGGAAATACGCCATTGCATTTGGCTACAATGCATTGGCGACCTAAGATTGTGAACTCGCTTACATGGGACAAGAGAGTTCGGCTAGAGTTAGTGAATGATGCAGGCTTAACCGCTTTAGATGTTGCTGAGAAATACATTGGAACTGCACCACCATTCCGAAAGGTATGTCTTAACTTTTTATTTTTTTCGAAAAAAAAAAAGATCCATAAATAAATACTATCTAATGGGTGCCACTTTATATATGTTATGTATTGTTGAATGAGTTCTATCTAGGAAATTCATTCAGTATAAAATATGTGTATGTGATATTTATATTTGCATTTTAGCTACCCCAAATAGGAGGAACAAATGTGTTGTGTTGAGTTAGTTGACTCGAAGGTAGATGGAATCGCCTATTCAAACAAGTATATTGGTAGTCAATTTGATTAGAGTATGATCATTAAATAACACACAATTTCCTGACAAATTTCTCAAGTTTTTTTTTTTTTTTGATGGTTGAGAACTCAGTCTAGGTAAGATTTTGGACCAACCCTAGGAGTGTAAACTCGGGTTCAAGGCCAACCCCTAAGCCTATGGACCCCCCAAAGCTTGTGAAAAGGGCAAATGAGAGAGGAGTTGAACTTTAGTCCA
Source organism: Camellia granthamiana (assembly GCA_036172215.1). Taxonomy (NCBI): domain Eukaryota; kingdom Viridiplantae; phylum Streptophyta; class Magnoliopsida; order Ericales; family Theaceae; genus Camellia; species Camellia granthamiana. Next base: position 43,307,430 of record CM069911.1, read on the forward strand.
ATTAATAATATATATATATACACATTAAAGATTGAACATAAATCAAAGGCAAAATTATTCATTCAATAGAGAATGAACCACTACAAGAATTTACACATTTTGCGACCACTTTTGCCGACCAAAAAAATTTTGGTTGCAAAAAAATGACATTTGACGACCAAATATTAATTAGTCGCGAATGATCATTATTTTTGGCGACCAAATATTATTGGTCGCAGAAGGTTATATTTTGGCGACCAAAAAATGAGTTGGTCGCAGAAAGTGGTATGCTTTTGCCGACTAACTACAAATTTGGTCGCGGAAGGTCACATATTTTTTGGCGACCAAAAATTTAGTCGCCAAAAACTTATTTTCAGCAACCAAAAAAAATTAGTCGCCAAATTAATACTTTTAGCGACTAATATTTTAGTCGCTATTGATTGAGATTTGGCGACTAAAAACGTTTGTCGGCGAAGGTACATTTTTCTGCGACTAATTTAGTCTGGTGGTCGCCAAAAATTTTGGGGGGGGGGGGGATTAGAAAACAAGCTCGATCATGTGCATCCCTTTTTCTGCAACAGTCCATCTCTTCTCCACTTGCCCTTCATCAATCGACAATCTCTAACAAATTCACAGTGCCTCTTCTTCTCAACTCTCACGATCTCTGAACTTTGTCACCAACAGTCAACTCTCCCTCTCTCTCAGTTGCATTCTCATGCTTTTGTTGTGATGTTCTTGTTCTCATGATCAATCGATTGATCTTTCACTCTCACCCTCACTCTATCTCAAACAATCAGATGAGGATAGAGATATGGGAATCCACTCTCCCGTCCTGATCTTCTTCACTCACATCCCAGACAATCTTGATGTGGCGAACTCGTTCAAAAGATTAGCATCTCGGTCTTCTTGGACGATCATAAGGTGATTTCAAACCATTTTTTTACTGAATATGTACATTTTTTTTAAAAGCCCCAACTTTAATTGATTGTGTATGTACATTTTTGTAAAAGCAAAACTTTAATAACAAAGGATTTGTGTTTTTTGTTTTTTTTTCTTGCCTTCAAACTGTTTGATAAAATGTCTGTTAGGCTTCTCAAAATTCTAAGTCACAAGCCCAACCCATTAATGGGTTCCATCAATTTTTTTGGTTTTCTATTTCTCTTCTTCTACTTTGATAGTCAGATGGACATCCCAATTTTTTCTTGTGTATTATGTTTGGGATGTGTGCTTTAGTAGTTCCACATTTTCTGTGAACCCTTTGCATCTTGTTTATTGTGAACCAAAACTTCACTAGGTGATTAATTTTCCGAATTAAGTACATATCAGTGAATTACAGTTGCTACATGGATTCTGTTTGCTGCCTACTGTTTTCTACATAAAAAGTTGAATACCTTCCATTTTGCTAATCATTTGTCTTATGAAGAACTTTGCTCATTACATTGATGGTAACATATAGATACGCTCATAGGATAATGTTGGTTTTTTTTTGAATTGTTCCTGGTGGTGTGGTTGGGTTGGGGTTTCGATTTGTGTTCCATATAAAAAATATTTAGGTATTATTGCACAAGTTCACATCTGCAAGTGTAGAACTACCGAGTAATCAGTTGGGCAGTGGTAAAAATATTATGAAATTCTGTATCAGCCATATATGTTTTTTTTTAGGCATTTTCAATATCTACCCGCAGTCATGCACAATTGCACCTGGATATGGACTCATTGGTGGACCTATCCCATTGAACTTCAACACCTTGTACATTTACTGAGCTGTAGACAGACAAAAAGAAAAACTTTTTCATTTTAAGATTAGTTTAAAAATGAAAAAACTTTTTCTATCACATACCCAATTGAGTTTAATGAGCTGTTGATACTTTGGGTCTCCTGTCCTTTGAGAAAGAGCAATAAATTCCACCTGTTCTGTGGCAGAATCTTTTAGGATAGAATCACCCTAAAAACAGGGAACATTGGGTGGTTGATCACTGTTTAGATTGGGTGGTTGATCTGATTTTGGCGACACTACATATTTGTTTCTCACCTTGTCAGGAGAAGCATGCTATTTAGTGTTGTTGCTGATAATACTTGAATAGCAATGATTTTGAGATGATATAAAGGAAATCACTATTTCTACTGCTATTTGGCTGCTTCTGTTGGGTTTCTGTTGGAAAATTTCCTAGGGCTGCACTGAATGGCCATGGAAGAAACCAACTTTTGGGAATTGGTCCTTATTGAATGTGTAGAATAAATCATTTAATCTGCAGCATAGTTTTAGTATTTTGGTAAATTAGTTTGAAGCTATAAAATTCAACTCGAGTTGACAATGACATTCTGAAACACCCCTTTCTTACGTAATGTCTTTGAAACACAATATTAGACTTTTACAATGAAGTTTGACTAGGTAACTGCTGTCCTTGTGGAGTGTTCTAGCTTATTCAACGTTCCCACCTTGCTGGTCTTTTTTATGCACTATATATCAATTTCTATTTTGAGTTCTATTCTTTATTGGTTATTATACTTGTCTTACCATTCAAAACCAACTGGTGTTCCATTATACAAGTCCAATATTTGGAATGTGTTTGATCAGTATTATATTGACATCATTTGTGTCAGAAATTTGTTTGTGACATCTATTTCAGAAATTTGTTTGTTTTCTGTACATGTCTGAACTTGGGCTGTGGCACATCTGCTTCATCATTGCCATATGTATGACACAAGCTTATGGCATTATTATTATTATTATTATTATTATTATTAGGAAGTGTGAAATTTCAAATTCATGGAAGTTGAAGACTCACTTGCAAAATCTAGTGCATGAACCAATTGTACTTTCATGAGTTTGAAATTATTTTCCCAACTTCCAACTTTTTTGATATTCCCCCTATATTTGGCTGAATCTATTTATCAGAAGGAGGCTGATTTCATCATTTTATATCTAGTTACTTTGTGGAGAACATTGCTCATGAGCTTTTTTTACCTTTGCAGTTAATTTTAATCAAGACTAGCCTTTTGCTCTATCTTTACCTGTGTTGAAGTAATATCTTCATAAATAGTTGGTTGACTGTGATAACTAATTTTACAAATGTACAATTTAGTTGATGTTGTGTGCATTCCTTGTGCTATAAAATCCATATTGTTTTGGAACCTTAGAATGTGAAACATGTCTTCATAAATAGTTGGTTAACTGGGATGACTAATTTTACATTTATACATTTCATTTTAGTTGATGTTGTGTTCGTTTCTTGTGACATAAATTATTTTTTTGGAAGCACTAAAAGAATCCTCTTGAAAGTGGGAGATATACTAAAACCCAAAAAGAGTTCCAAGTAACAATTTTTTTCCCATAAGTTCTCTCTGTCTTCAGTATTCTCCTAAATTGTTTTTGTATTCCTTTCCAACCCAATAACATGAAGCACAACACAAATATGGTATCCAATTCAACTCTATTAACTGAAACAATCTCCACCATAAAGCCAAAAGCCATGGGACAAAGCAAAGCAAATGATCACAACCCTCGTCCTCCTCCTACACATACACACCACTGTAGAAGTAAACAACAATTTTCTAACCTAAAACATGTCCATGATATTGAGTTTCTTGTGAGCCAGTCCATTGAAAATACTTTTTATGTGGCATCATTCCAAATCAACTCATGAGGGTCAAAGAATGGAACATTTGGATCATCAAAGAATGGCACTATACCACAGATACTAATGCCAAAAAATTATCATATTTGTGTGTGCTGTTTAAATGGAAGTCATAGAAAACATAATAAATATAGAATTAAAAATAGCTGAAAGTAATTAAATCTATGATGTGTTGTTCCTCTAGGAATTTTAAAGTCATATGATGCTATTGGTTTACTAAAAGTGATGTTAGAGTTGGAACTTTGATGGAATGACAGATAAAGAACTCTGGCAATAAGTAAATAGTCTTCCAAAAAATTGAATCTAATTTTTGATAATCTGGTATTGCGGTAAACCCCGACTAATCCCGAGACCCATTCAAAGTACCCCATGAGGGCGGGCAAATCTTGAGCTATGCCTGCGGGTGTGGCCCCAAAGGGATTGATAGCACTCAATGGGAGTCAAACCTTAGGCTTGATGCTTCATAAGGCACCAAGGGCCAAGTGACTGACCACCATGCCATATTGATCCTAATAGACCTCAGTAAAAGAGAGAAGATTTGGTGGAACAAAATAATTTTTGTATTGCAAACTTTTATTATTTTGGAGGATAGATAAAATCATTTTGTATTAGACGAAAGAGAGGACCTATTTTTATCAAAAGTGACCTTAAGCTGACAAAGTTAGTTGGTATTGTGCTACAGTTAACATGCGTTACTCTGGTTCTGGCTGAGGCAAGAAAAGTGATGATTAATGTAAAATAATTGTGACGTGTCTACTATACTATGTCGAGGAAATCTTATACTTTCTGTAAGCTGAATTTTTGTGACTTTATTTAGCATTAAGTAGCTAATAACAGCTTAATAGCAGTTTTTTTGTTTTGTTTTTGTTTTTTAAATTTTTGGAAGTTTGTATTTTTTGAAAGTTACTTTGTTGGGCATGCGATTTACATATCAAAATTGGCTAGAAAGATACTTGGTGAGTTTTATTTGTTGCATTTATTTATTTTTTTAATTGTTAGTTAAATTTGTGACAGATAGTTATTGGGTAAACTGCTTTGTATATTTTTCTCTAACCAGGCCATGCTTGTTAGAGCATTACTAACTGCCCGAGACATACTGCTGGAAGAGCTAGAAAAACTCGGCAAAGCAATTAATCAAACGATTGATTTTACTGATTTTACTTCCAAACTGGATGATTCAAGTTTGTTTGGGTTTTCTCTGCAAGAAGGTGTAGAGACTGCACGTGCTGAAGTTTCAGCAGAAGCACCCACCGCCCCACAAATGGGTTCTGAGGTCTTGATTTCATGCTGCAGATTACTCAATATATCTGTTCGTAATGTTGGTATCTTTTGTGGCTTATCGTTTTTTTTTTTCTTTTTTTTTTTTTGGAACAGAAACCAAATGGTATGGTTGATTTTTGGAGCAATGAGTTTTTCAATTCCTTATCCCAGGATGAACTCTTGAACTCTTTCCATTCACTTGGGAGTCAATTATTGTATTTGTGGAACGTGTTTCTGAAATTCCACAGGTTTGTGTTAATTCGACAGGTTTGTGTTAATTCAATGATTGTACGTTTTTTTATTGGTATCTGAAGGATTATGTTAGCCAAACAACTTTTCTTCCTTCTTTTTATATTTTCTGAGCTAATATAAGGAGAAGACAACCTCAGTTAATAGAAGACAGTAATTCTCTTTTCCTTTCCCTTTCTTGATAAATAGAAAAACATGCGATCCTGGAATAGGGAACCTCAGCATGTGGCATATTTGCCAGGAGATAAAGAAAGTAACTCCATATAGAGTGGCATTCTCCCCAACCACGGCACGATGGATGTAAAAACGAAGAAAAAATAAACCCTTTGAAATTCATCCTTCCAACCTGAAAAATATTAATTTTACAGAGTACTTTTTTCTGCCTCTGATCCTCTAGTCAATTAGTACCTCTAGAGTCCACTTCTTTCTCATACTGTGATGCATTCGGCATTTTAGATTGATCCTAACCAGATATGATTATGAATAGGAACCTCTGCACCCTTAAAGGTCCTTCAATTTCTTTTATCCATTGAGAACCCTCTCACACAGTGGGGAGCAGCCTTTGACACAAACTCTCTGCTAGCTAGGTTCCAGTTCTGAGAAGTTCTACTCTATGTTGTTTGTTTACTAAAACCGAGCATTAAACATTATTAAATGAATAAGACAAATCTTTAAGTTCTTTGATTAATGTTGGATCTTGTAAATTTCTGCCATTGTTTTTTGTCATGTACATTTTCTTTCTTATCTTTGTTTATTACTGTAATTGGATTTTAGGTGTTGTACTAATAATTATCTTTAGTTATATTATAAAAATAAAAGTCTCGTCTTTCATTTTTTTATGGAATGGTAAACTAGGTGATGTAATAGAACATGTTTTATTAGAACTTGGCACAGATTTTCACTTTTTTAAGCTCTAGGTTCAAATTTAATTGTCTGTTTGCCACCTCATCTTAAATTTAATGTTGAGAGGTGATTTTTACAGTGTAGTGATCTGGATTATTTGCTTGTTTCCTGTTTAGCCTGCACAGACTGCAGCAGTGCGAGCTGAACTTCATCGGCGCAGTATTGAGCTAATGAGGGTGAGTTAATGCTTTTGTATGAAGTGCTACAATATGTTCTTCTCCACATATGTTGGAGTTAATCAGCAGGTATTTCTTCTATGCAGATCAACAACCGGTCTATGCAAGACATGCATATATTTGGTGATCCTTCACGCATTCCCATTATAATTGTAGAACGTGTTGTTAATGCACCGTTGCGTTCTACCAGTGGACATTCGTACTTCAGTTATCTCAACCAGAAAAATACGTCTGGCTTGCTCACTGATATTAGCTCTAAGGCCAAAAACAAATCATCTGTTGCTAGCAATCACCAAAACCGTCGTGTTTTGAAGATTGTTGTCTTTGTACCCGGTTTTCAGGCATGTTCTATTCTCCGCATCATGCCTTAAATTTATAGATTATGTTGCATGTTTTATAAATTTATAGATTAATTCCAGGAAAAATGTCTAGTTGCTGCTTGTCAATTTTAAACTGAAAACAACGTAATATGTACTCTAAGGCTTCGTTAGCTTTACATCGGAAAAAACAAAGCCTAACTGAAATTTTATTTTTCAAAACCTGCCTCAGCTTCTTCTTTCACCTTGGCTGAAGTTCTGATGTAGTTTCTTTCACCTTGGCTGCAAATTCTTTAAATTTGACATCCTTGGGATGAACTGAAAATTCAATATATTTGTTTCTCCTCTCTTTTGACCCTTCCACCTGGTTATGTTTGCTAGCAGAGGCATATATTTGCTTGTCCTTGAGCCATTCGCTTATCTTTGGTCTAGTTCTCAATTATTAGACCAACTGGATTCTAATTGAACCATTATTTTTTTCCTTTTCCCCAGAGTTGCAAGACATTCTCCCTGGAATTATTAACCAATTGGGTATGTGCAGTTGTGTTTCTTATAATATCATTTTCTTTTATATTAAATGGATCTGATTATTCTTAACACTAAAAAGATTCTCCTTATGTGTTTACTCACTGGATTTGCTTCTTTCAAGGCCCGATAACTTGGACAACTTGAGGAAGCTGGCAGAGCAGTTCCAGAAGCAGGCACCTGGTGCCGGTGCTGGTGCCGGTGCAACTGCTGCGCAAGAAGATGACGAGGACCAGGTTCCGGACCTTGTGGCTGGTGAGACCTTTGAAGCAGCTGCAGAGGAGAGAAACTTAATTTTATTGAGACCTTGTGGCTCTTAGTTATTACAAGGGAGGATTAAATATTTAGGTTCCACAAGGGAGGATTAAATATTTTTGGATGGATGTGTATGGATAACAAATATTAGTAGTTTTATTTGTTGATAGCTGCGCATGGATAATAAATAGTTATGTTTCAAATTGTTATGCTAGATGGATGTGACTTGTGAATGAAAACTTAGAATAGTTGTATTGTGTCGAATGTTAATGAATTATGTATTGTGTCGAATGTTAATGATTCAGTTAATTTGAATGATGCTTTAAAATTATAGGTTTATTATGGATTGAATATTTTATTAGGAATTACAGGTGTATTGTTTTCCTGCTTTGGCGACCAATTTATTAGTCGCGACAAATAAATAAATTTTTTTTGCAAAAAATCACAATTGCCGACCAAGAGTTTTGGTCGCAAAAAATACATCTATTGCCGACCAACACAGTTCTTGGTCGTGGAAACTCACTTTTGCCGACCAAAATTTTTGGTCACGAAATGTCACAATTGGCGACGAAACTAATTTTGGTCGCAGAATGTCACAATTGGCGACCAAACTAATTTTGGTCGCGGAATGTGACAATTGGCGACTAAGATATTTGGTCGGCAAAAAGTGACTTTTCGCGACCAAAGTGTTTTAGCGACAAAATGGATTAGTCGCAATAAATAATTATTTAGCAACCAAGAATTTAGTCGGCAAATGCAACTTTTCCCAACCAACGAAAATTTTGGTCGCGAATTACTTTCCGCGACCCTCAATTGGCGACCAAACTAGCGACAAAAAAATTGATCGCGGATAACTTTTGCCGACCAAAAATAGACTTTTATCGACCAAAAATTTTGTTGCTAAAAGTGTTAATTCTTGTAGTGAACTATTCAAATTGGCCATTAACTCGTCAATCACTTTGAGGAGAGTGCATATACTATTTGCCCGTTGATTTCATTCTAATTTCTAAAGCAACTTTGTTAATTGAACTAAATTAACACAATATGAAGAAATTAATTGATAAAATTAGAACTATAATAACTAGATTGACCAAACACTTGGATTGAAATTTAAAATTGTCTTGTACCATGCAGCGGTTAACTTGGATGGCCTTGAAATCAGCTGGTGCGCCAAGATCCAAGCATCAAAAACCAAACAGACACAGTTCAAGGAAATGGAAGCCCCCAAACATGGAAAACTATAAGGAAAGAATCAACACTCTCATGCTAGTACTAACAATAATTGCCACTGTAATCTTCACAGCCGGTTTCACAGTCCCTGGCGGCTACAAAAGCTCCGTCCCAGACGAAGGCACGACAACTCTGCTAAACAGCAACTACTTCAAAGCGTTTCTGATTTGTGACACCATAGCCATGTACAGCTCTGTCATAGCCATAGTAACTCTCATTTGGGCACACTTGGGTGACCTCAATTTAGTCCTCTTTGCACTTAGGCTTGCAATGCCACTATTGGGGTTATCTCTGGCCATGATGTCTTTGGCATTCATGGCTGGTGTGTGTCTAGTTGTGAGCAATCTTGCTTGGCTTGATGATGTTATTCAAATCATGGGTATGATTTTTCTTTCCACTATCATGGCACTCTTTGTTCCTCTTTATTTCCCGGATACTTCTCATTTGAGGACCTTACGATTCGTCTCTTACTATGTTCTGAGTTGGGTGATGTTTGCTTCTGGAAGTTATGGCGACAATGATGACCAAGAAGAGTTGTAGCTAGGGGATTTTGCTGATGTGCTGCACATTTTAGTTGATTTTGTGCTATTTGAAGAAAACCATAGTGGAATCATCGATTTTCCATTTGATAAGGCCTATATAATGTTAATATTGCCATTCAAATAACTCCTAATTAAGTTGTATTTTCTTATTATATTTTGTGTTTTTATTTTTTGAGATTTTTTATTTTTATTTTTAGAGTGCGATGCATAGTGGGGGGGGGGGGGGTCCAAATCTGTCCCACACTAGTCCGTTAGGAACTCTGGACCTACCATAAAAAGTGTGCATACCCACAAACTTATAAGAACCGTGTGTCTCGTGATACAAAGCGGACAATATCTTGATACTTACTACGATAGTGGGGTGGTCCACATAAATGGCACCGTCTGTGGGAAACCTAGCTCCACCACGTGGACCCACACGCTTGGGGTAATAATGCTGGGGGATCCGAATCCATTCCACATCAGTTTGTTAGGAACTCTTGACCCACCTTAGAAAGTGTGCCATAGCCACAGGAGACTTGGGAAACCAAGCTCCACCATGTGAACCCACATGCTTGGGGGAATAATGTTGGGGGATCCGAATCCATCCCACATCAGTCCGCTACCCACATGGCTTGGGGAACTAATGTTGGGGGGTTCGAATCCATCCCATATCGGTCCACTAGGAATTCTTGACCCACCTTATAAAGTATGTCATACTCACAGGAGACCTTTTCTAGTAAAGGAAAAACAAAATTGTGCGTGTCCTCGTAATACAAAGCGGATAATATCTTCGTGCATGGTCCACACACATAGTTTTGGAAAATTAAAGATTAATTTTTTGTATTTAAATTTTACTAATCCAAGCTAGGCCCAAATTTTTTGAGTTAAATGCAAGCTCGAGATTGGTTAAATAAGTTTGGGTAAAGGTTGGGAAAATTCTATTTCTATAAACCTACTTACCTCAATGCACACACTTAATGAAACTTTATTTTAATAACAATTATACCCTAAAATAAAATGACAATAATAGACAAAGCTTACCCATCTCATCTATTCTCTCCTCTTTCTTTCTGCCACCAATAACAACAAACGGGAAAAGTTAGGGATCATGAAATTTTTTTCATGAAAGTGATCATGAAAAATTTATGATCCTTGGATTACCTTGATTAGTGTGTGGTGCTTTATTCTAAGTGTAATCCAAGGGTCACAAAACTTTCATGATTATTTTCATGAAAGGTTTTTCATGATATCTAGCATTGCTGACAACAAACAAACCAATAAACCCTTTTGTTTTCTTCCCCTCTCTCTCAAATCAATTCAATTTATTTCGGTTACGAATTCAATGGAGAATTCACTACTACCTAAAACAAAACTTCACCCCATCAACCTAGTGGGAAAATGTAAAGAAAAATAAAGAAAAACAAAGAAATTAAAAATTTCAACTAAAAGCTAAAAAATCTCCACTCAACAATCCGCATATAGCTATTTCACAGAGCTATTGTAAGTAATTGATTCTCTAAGAAACAAAATCAAAGGGGAAAAAAAAAAAAAAAAAAACACATTTCTTTTCTTTTCCTCCAGTTTCCTAGCAACCAAACAGAGAAAAACGAATGTAAAACCCCAAGGAAATCGTTTTAAGGATTGATCACTGATAAATGCAATAATTCACCATTTCAAAAGTTCATTATCAACTGGTAGAAATTACGATCGAATAATTTTCAAGCCAATTTGTTTCGTTGTCTTTGTCGGCAGCGGCGGTGAGCAAACACGCTTGGTCCTTAATAAGAACCTCATCACATCCAATTGCTTCTTCCTCCGTTGCTCCGATACGTATGCATAAGCCCCTGTTGTTACGATTATACAAATGTATTCATATATTTAGATATACATAACTATATAACATATGTATCACAAACAACACTTGAAATGTTTATATAAATTCGAATTTTGTAACAAATGAATCAGTCAATATCATATCTAAAAGTCACTTGCAACAGTAAGATTTCAGTAAGAGGGGAGAAAAAAACAATCATTGATTAGTAATGGATAAAATTGGATACAAAAATCAATATGGATTTCCTAAAACATTAAGTGATTTTTCACAATTGTATTATTTATTACTGAATTACTGCATGTCTTTCAATATTAGTTTATTTGTTTTTTATTTATTTAAATGAAGTGGTTTTCACAATATTATTTATTACTAAAATTAATCTTACTTATTGCATATCATTACTACTAAAATCAATGGTATTTATTTATTTCAAAAAATGGCCCAAAAATGACATCCTAAAATTGGTATTATTTCACGCACATTTGATTTTAATTTTCTGAATTCAATTTTTCAAAAATTGATTTTTTTTTTTTGTATTTTTTTATTTGCAGTGAATTTTTAAAAATATTTTAAGTAATTTTTTTTTATTTTTTAGATGTATCTAATCTAGATGTACCTAAAAAGTAAAATATATGTAATAAATCAATAAATACACAAGAATACGAAAATGTACTGAATTTATATATATATATTTTTTGTATATTTGGTATTTAGTGATTTTTTTTTTAAAAAAAATTCATTAATATTATACTTTTTCATTGTATTTATATTATGTATATCTAAAAAGTAAAAAAAGTGTTTAAATTATTTAAAAAATTTGTTAAAAAAAAAATGAAAGATAAAAAACTCAATTTTAAAAAAAAATGAATTTAGAAAATTAGAACTAAATAAAATGAATAATCTTAGTTATCAAAAATTTTTTTTTTTAAACTAAGTGCCCGAATTCTTATTTAAAAATTAGGGAAACTACGTGTAGGTGGGTGTAGGTGGGAGAAGAAAAAAAATTATCAATACACGAGGGTGCAATGTGTCACTACAACATATAAGACTTTTGGCGACCAATTATTTTGGTCCCTAAATATTTTTTGTGACAAAACTAATTTCGTCACCAAAAAGGTCGCTAAAAGTCCGTCTAGGCAAGTCAAAATTGGCTTTTAGCGATGAATTTTTGAAAGTGTCCCTAAAAATGACAATTAGCGACGAATTTTCTATCATCACAAAATGTTTGATTTTGCAAAACTAAAATACTTCGTCGCTAATATTTCGTCACAAAATGTTGACCTTTTTAACAACAATTATATTTGGTCGCTAAAGGTTGGAAATAACATTTTGAAAGTATTCAATTTCATAGCTACAAATTGACATCCACAGCCCAAATCTATTCCTGTATATAGAAAAAAACAAGATCAAATCTTGCACACAAGATCAAATCTATTCTTGTATATACAAAAAACAAATTACAAAAATCAAAACTCTAAGTATCCAAATTCACTTCAACATAGTTCATTATATGAGTTAAATCCCAAAACAAGATCAAAATAATTCAACATTGTATGAGTTAGAACTCTATGACGACTTCAACTTTGTCTTTCTCTCGCACCATCTCTTCACAAGTTCAGTTACAAGAGCAGCATGCCCCAAACCATTAGTTGTTCCATGACTATAAAAGCTTATCACCATCTATAGTTATAGAGAAAGGATGAAAATCCTACACACATGATCATCATCAGAAATGTAAACAAAGTTCAAAAATATAAAAAAGATGTAGATGAAATCCAAAAATTCATAAACCTTGAAGAACTTAACTAAGGCAAATGGAAGCAAATAAAAGCTCAGATTTTTGGGCAAATTGCATTTTTTTTTCTTTTCAAAATTTTTTGCAACTTGGCATTGATCTTGAAGAAGAACCAACAACCTTAATTGAAATCTGATTGTATACTGGTACATAGATGTATGTACATATGATATGACCATAGGATTCAGGGTATCCATTAAATTAAACAAGCCAAGATTAACAATCTTAATAATCATTTACAATATCAAACTATTGATGGCTTTGAGAACTCCCAGGACTCTTTCTCACTCACAAAACAATTAGCAAAAACCAAACAAACAGACCCAAAATATATTCTGAAAAAAGCATCATCAATCCAGAACAGATAGATTATAAGTACCTACCTACTACCTACCTCAGATTTAAAATAAATAAATAAATAAAATAAAATAAAATAAAGAGAGAGATCAGAGAAGTCGAGAGGGATCACTGCACTAAAAAATGAAACAAATTAGATGGTGGGAATTGCGACGCTAATAACATATGCACAACTTTCTCTCTTCACCACAAAAACAGACACGCGCACACACAAAGAAACTTAAAGATAAAGTTGTTCTTAAATGTTTCTGCAATATTTTGCATAGCTAAATAGAAAATCATGGGTAACATTGCACTGCAGTTTATATCTTTGAAAGAGAAAGCGTGTAGATTAAGACACCAAAAAGTGCCTGGACAAACTTAGTAAAGAAATGGTATAGGAATTGCACTTTATGGTTCTCTAACTCTTAACAGATGTCTCACCATTCCTGGTTATTCTTCTCCTTTTCCTAATGGGAAAATTTCTTATCCAAAAAGAAGAAAGATCAAACTACAGTGAAACCTTATTCAATGAAAATATCTTTAAGGATAATGTCTTTGTTTACTTTGGAATTTAAAGATAATGTCTTTGGTTCCAGTAACATTTTTGGATGCATCATATTAAAGACAAAATCATGCACCAAAATAACTTAATAGTTACAGAGGAAGCCCATGTAAAAAGACACTTGCCCTTCATTTCAAACATGTCACATAAACACGAATCGACTTCCACATCCAAAAAACCAATATATTATACCGATACTTTGCTGGATATCTTGGGATGAGGATCTACAAATAATATGCAAATCCATACATCAATCCATATTAAAGCCCTCGAAGGATCAAATTTGTCAACATCAGATATGGAAACAATAGTGAAATTTGTTATAGGTTATTTGAAACGTTTCAATTGTTTCTCTGAAGTAAGAATGCAGAGTTTGGAAATGCTTAGAATAGCTTACAGAATCAATTACTGAGTGCCGTGTGCCCAGGACCGCACCAAGTAAGGAATAGTATGGAGGACATCTGCATCCATAACCGTGAATTTGTGTTGAATCTATCAAACACCCTGTAGTTTGACAGCCACAATATAAGCCGATAGGTTACAAACAGTATGTTTGAAACTTAAGCAATCAAAAGGTAAAGAACATTGTGAGATATCGTTTAGGATAACTCCTAAGGTATGGCACAGTGGCTCCAACAAGCAATCCAACCCAGATGACAATGGCCGAAGTAAAGGCTAGCAAATATTAAATGATGTACAAAACATTAACAATTTTCCTTAAATTTAATTTCTTACCTCCTGGAGGGCAAAAGGGCAGTTTGAAGAATGGGTATGCCTTATTGCAAGAACAAAAACACTTCAATTAATTAAGTGAATATATAATATATATATAGAGAGAGATGCACTTTCCTAAATCAAATGAAGTCTAAAATTTATTAAGTTGAACAGAGAGGTTAGAATGGCTGAGTATTGAAATGTATAAGCTTAAACTTCCCATCAATTCAAATGCTAGCAAACCCATTTGTTCACTCAAACACAATGATTATCAAGATTTGGTTTTGTGAGGTATGATTGCCTAGTAGCAGTAGGAGTAGCAATATAGAAAACAAATGGTGTATGGTGTGATAATAAAATTTTGAAAGTTAAGAAAGCTAATTTTGGTAAGGAGCAACTGTCAAAGGCAATGTATGAACCCTCAAAGGTCACCAGAGAAGTAGTTGGGGCACCAAGAAGGAAGTGTACATTTGCTGAGGTAGTGAAAGGTGATGCACTAAAGAAGGATAAGGACTTGAGATTGCATACGAAAGAGTATGGGGCTGGGTGGCTTTTCAACAGCCTGGTGGTCAAGTTGAAAACTCATTTTTCTTTCAGAGATTTTAAGGAGGATCTGCAAAACAGAGGCGTACAAAATATAGAAGTGAAGGAAGGTGGGGGTAGAACAGCGTTCATAACATTTTCATCACTTCAAGCTATGAAGAATAGAAGCATTATTATTAGTAAATGGGTTAAGGACTGGTTTGAATCGGCAGTGGAATGGGAGAGAGGGATGATAGTCGATAGTGAAAGATTGATATGGTTGTATTGTTATGGAGTTCCACCAAATTTGTGGAACACTAAAATTTTTAAAAAGATTGGAGAAATGTGGGGTGAAGTGGTGGGTATTCATGATGAAATGTTGAGCATGGAATCACTGAAATGTGGTAAGGTGGAAGTTATTACTTCATAGTTGGAACGTATAGATGATATGGTTATCATGGAGAGCAGGGGCACCTCGTATCCTATAAGAGTGGTGAAGTGTATGCAATAGAGCCATGGGTATCATTCTGGAGAGGTTGTAAATGGAAATAAGTCATGGGTGAACGAGGGTAGCCATGGGAGAGTAGATCAGAGCTCTGTGTCCAAACAGATGGGCAAAGAGGAAGATGATGCTGACAAGGCTGTCCCTAAAGATGACTTGGACGTTCAAGGTGAGGTGGCTGAGAATCAATGGGTTGACATGGAGAAGACGGGATTAATGCATGGTGGGTGCTGTAATTCTCTCACCGCCTCAATTGTAAAGGAAACGGCTAGAGAATTGGAAACCCAAATTGCGGCTGTAGATCCTTCTGGTTCCAAGAAAAGCATGCAAAGCAAATCAGCACAGAGGCAAGAGCAAGGATCCTCTAGAGTTTTTTTTCCCTAAAGTTTCCTAGAGTGGTGCATTGTGTGGTTGAGATTTAATGACAAGTCACATCAATTTTTCAGCATTAAATCTCAACCACACAGTACACCACTTTAGGAAACTTTAGGAAAAAAAACACTCTAGAGGATCCTTGGTGCAGAGGCAAAAGGTTGGAAATTGCAGAGTCGTTGAGAATTTTGAACCTTTTGGCTTGATGAGAAGCCTTAGTGGTAATGGTATTGATAGGCCCACTATTAATTTGGAAGTAGTTTTAAGTCAGGCCCAATATGATGGGCTTTGTGATGGTTTGGAGGTGGGTTTGGAAAGCCAGAATGTGGAGAACCCTGGGCCACTTGCTTTAGTGTCTCCACCTAACCCTGTGGTTGAAGCCCAGTCAAATGTTCTTTTTGAAGCCCATGATAACCCAGGTTTTGACCAACCAATTCATATTAGATCGGATAAAGGTAAGAACGTTGTGGAAGGCCAAAATATTTCAGTGTCTGAGAATTTTTTTTGTCAAAAATAGAGTTAAAGGGAACCATGTTTCTGCGGCTCTTGTTGGTTCACATGGGGAGCAACTATTCCTGGCGAGAAGAGACAAGGGATATAAAGTTGATCAAGCTTCGACCAGTAAAAGAAAGGGGTCAAGTTCAAGAAGGAAAAAGAAATTAAGGGGCACTGCACAGTTTTGCAATGGTTTTCAAAGAGGAGCAATATTTAGAGCAGCAGCTTCTGCGATTTCTTCTTCCAT
Organism: Camellia granthamiana; assembly: GCA_036172215.1. Classification (NCBI taxonomy): domain Eukaryota; kingdom Viridiplantae; phylum Streptophyta; class Magnoliopsida; order Ericales; family Theaceae; genus Camellia; species Camellia granthamiana. The sequence continues at coordinate 43,323,868 of CM069911.1, forward strand.
GTCAGTCAGCAGTGGTGCGTATAGACAGATCTTGAACCAAAATAAAGCTAAAACAACTATTTAGATGGGGAAAGATCTGGGTATTGATTTTGGAAATAATGAAGAAAGTGTTATTTGCAAAATTATGGAGATGGAGAATCAAGATGAGGAAAGATTAGCCAAAAAGGGGATTCATGGTGATGCTTAAGTTTTGCACCTTAGGAGATTTAGGAGTCAAAAGTTTTTACAATGAAAGTGCTATCATGGAATGTTAGAGGCTTGGGTAGGCCTAAGAAAATAAAGTGCCTCAGAAATTTTATAAAGGAAAAAAGTGTAGATATGGTTTTGATTCAAGAAACGAAGAAGTCAAGTTTTGATGAGCTTTTTGTTAGATCTATTTGGCCAGATGATGATCTGGACTATATAGGGGGTTGATGCAGAAGGAAGTGTAGGGGGTTTGTTGTGCTTGTGGAAGCCTGATGTTTTTCAGCTTAAGGGTTGTTGCGGATCCAGGAACTTCATTTTGCTATCAGGTTGGTTTTCCATAGGCTTGATTGTGTCATAGGCAAATGTCTATGCCCCTAATGATAGTAGAGCTCGAAGTCATTTTTGTGTGGTCCTAGCCAATTTAAAAGCATCCTTTCCAAAATCGTGGTGTTTAGGGGGGGATTTCAATGAGATTAGAAGTATAGGGGGAACAAAAAGGATGTGTGAGAAGTGATAGGAAGATGCAGGAGTTCAATGAGTTTTTGAATAATCTTCATTTGGTTGATGTTCCTATGTGTGGCAGGAAAATATACTTGGAGTAATTCGCAATCAGGAGTTTGTTGGAGTCGAATTCATAGATTTCTCTTAAACCCGGAGTGGTTTGAATGGTTTAGTTTTAAGTTATGGGGCCTTCCTAGAACGATCTCTGATCACTTGCCCCACTCTTATTGAAGGAAGCTGAGAGGGATTGGGGTCCAAAGCCTTTCAAATTCTTAAATGCATAGGTGTTACATCCTAGTTTTAACAAAGAAATTAAAAAGGTGTGAGAGGGTTCACAAGTGGTGGGGTGGGCTGGTTTCAGGATAATGGTCAAGCTGAGATTACTTAAACATGCATTGAGGATTTGGAATGTGGAGGTATTCGGAAATGTGGAGTCTAAGCTCAAAGCAGCTGAAGCAGAGTTACATTCTTGGGACTTAACTGCGGAAGAAAGAGATCTTCTAAAAGCTGAAGTTAGAAAATGAATTGAAGTCAGAAAAGAAGTATGGAAGCTTAGGAAAATGAGAGAGTGGATATGGTTGCAAAAATCGAGATTGAATTGGGCATTGAAAGGGGATAAAAATACCAAGTACTTTCACATAATGGCATCAAGAAGGCAAAGTAGGAATCTCATTGATTCAATAAAGATTAATGGTATTTTATATGAGGATCCAACGGAAATAAAAAAGATAGTGTAGGCTTACTTTAAAGAGTTGTTCATAGAAGGTTGGAAAAGTAGACCAAGTCTAGGAGGTGAGTTTAAATGTATTGATCAATATTAGCTTCAAAACTGTTTGCTGAAAGATTTGTCAAAACCAGAGGTGTGGGCTACAATTAAGAATGCGATGGAAATAAGGAGCCAGGTCCAAATGGGTTTAACCTGACTTGCCTTCAAAAGGGCTGGAAGTTCATGAAAGGTGATATTATGGAATTTATGAAACAGTTCCATGATAATGGTGTGTTGGGAAATGGAATTAATTGCTCCTTTGTGACTTTAGTTCCCAAAGTTGATAGTCCTGAATCAGTTAAAGACTTTAGACCTATCAGTCTTATCAGTTCCATTTATAAAGTGTTGTCTAAAGTGCTAGCTCGAAGGATGAAAGTAGTTTTGCTAAGCATTATTGATAGAGTTCAATCAGCATTCCTGAGTGGGAGGAGTATTATGGATGGAGTTCTTATAGCAAATGAGGTTGTGGACTGGTGGGAGAAGTCTAATAGGAAAGGGCTAATCCTAAAGCTCGATTTTGAAAAAACTTATGACACTGTAAACTAGAACTTTCTCATTTATATGTTAGAGAATTTTGGCTTTGGTTCTACATAGACCAAGTGGATGAAGGGTTGCATTTCCTCTGCAAGAGGTTCAGTTCTTATCAATGGGTCACCATCACTTGAATTTTGTCCTCAAAAAGGATTAAGACAAGGTGATCCATTATCTTCGTTCTTGTTTAATATTGTTGCGGAGGGACTAAATATACTTATATCAAGAGCTAAGGCATTGGGTCTCTTTAAAGGTGTGTCAGTAGGGGGCAATGGTTTGATTATATCTCATTTGCAATTTCCTAATAATATAGTGATCTTCTGTGAGGCTAAATGATCTAAAATTATGGCTATCAAAAGAATCCTTAGGTGTTTTGAAGTAATCTCAAGTCTAAGGATTAATTTTTGTAAAAGTGTTGTTTGCGGAGTAGGAGTGGCAAATGGGGTGGTTGAGGAGTTTGCAACAAAATTACGTTGTTCAAGTCAAAAGTTACCTTTGAAGTATTTAGGGCTCCCATTGGGGATAGCCCTAGTAGGAAGGTAACTTGGAGACCAGTTTTAGAGAATTTCAAGAAGAAGTTATCTGGGCGGAAGAGAAGAGTTTTATCTTTTGCAGGTAGAGTTACATTTATCAAGTCTGTGTTGTCTGCCTTACCTGTATATTATATGTCTCTTTTTAAAATGCCGAAGGGTGTTGCAAAAGAGATTGATAGGATTTAAGCAACATTCTTATAGGGTGAGACAGAGCATAATAGGAAGCTCTATTTAGTGAGTTGGTCAGAGGTTTACAAGAGTATGAAACAAGGAGGTTTGGGGATCAAGAATATTAGGTTAACCAATGATTGTTTGCTGTTAAAGTGGTGGTGGAGGTATGGCCAGGAGGATGATGCTCTGTGGAAGCTAGTTATTTGTGAGAAGTATGGTTCTTTAGGGAGAAGGTGGTTCCCTGTTCTGGCTGATAATGGCTCTACATCGAAGATATGGGGAGATATATTATCTGTGGCTCAAAGGAATAACAAACTTTTTCATTTCTACCAGGATAATATGGAAATTTTAATAAGAAATAGAGATAGAGTTAGCTTCTGGAGAGATCCTTGGTTGGGTTCAACAAATCTTTCAAGTTAATTTCCAAGATTGTTCTAGTTAGTGGAAGACAAAGAGTTGTCCTTGAGTTTGCAAATAGCTAGAAGATCTAATCTAGCTGGGTGGGCTTTCAGTTTCAGAAGAGAACTTCGGGCTTAGGAAGAAGATGAGTTGGTCAGATTAACCACTGTCTTAGGGGAAGGCCCTATTCTACGAAGTGATTCAATTGATTGTTTAGTTTGGAAGTCTACATAGTCAGGGATCTTCAAGGTCCATTTTGGTTATGCCCAGGGTTTGGTAAATGATGGCCCCATTCAGAGATCAGCTGACCTAATTTGGAATAACTTCTCACCACCAAAAGCCAAATTTTTCTCTTGGTTAGCTTGGAAAGGGAGACTGAAAACAAAAGAACTGCTTCATAGGTTTGGCATCTTGGTGGGTGTTGATGTTATGAATTGCATTTTTTGTCATGAGGTAATTGAATCAGTTGACCATATCTTGCTGTATTGTCCTTTTGTTTGGAAAATATGGTCTGCTATTGCTCTATGGTGGGGTTTTCAGTGGGCTATGCCTAGTTCCATTGAAGGGTTGTTACTTTGGTGGTTGGGTTAGAAGTTTAAGAAGAAAAGTTAATCAGGTTTGGAGGGCTTTACCTGCAGCAGTATTGTGGTCTGTGTGGAGGTATATGAATGAGTGTGTTTTTCAGGAAGTTCAGCCCAATCTTAATGATCTGTGTGAGTGTATTAAGGTGAGAGTAGCGATATGGTTAAGATCTCATATAAGTGGTGCCTCATTCTCAGTTAATGATGTTGTTTTCAATTTTCATCAAGTCATAATTTGTTTGGAGTCCTCTTGAGTTTGTCTGTAAAATGGTAGAGGTGCTGCCGATTTTTTTTTCCAGATACACTGCTGATATGGTGGAAGTGCTGCTGGTTTTTTTTCTCAATACATGATCTGTGCTGCTGCTGTTCTGTTTGGTTGCTGCTATTTTTTGCATTCTAGCTGCTGTTGCCAATGTGGTGGAGGTGCTACTGGTTTTTCTCAATAAATGATCTATTGTTGTTTTGTGTTATGTTTCTGTTCTATTTTGGTTTGCTGCTTCAGGAGTATGGATTATTGGTTGGTTCTGGGTTGAAGTGTGGGCTTTGCCATTGCTACTGAGTTTCTAATTTGATGTTCAATTTTGTTGCTGCTGTTTGTTTACTGGGTGAAGATTGAGGCATAGGATTAAGTGTGTTTTTTTTCTTAGGAAGCTCAGCCCAATTTTAATGATCTGTGTGAGTGTATAGAGATGCATTGCTGATATAGTGGAGGTTCTATTTTCTGTTTAGATTTTTGGTATGCTACTTGCTTTGCTAATGTTGATGTTCAATTGCTGCTGCTGTTTGTTTATTAGGGGAAGATTATAGTTTGAAAAGGGTGTTTTGTCTTAGGGTGTGTTTACCTGTTTTGCTCTGTATATTGGTTACTCACTAACTTGGAGCTTGGAGTTAGTGCTAGCAGATGATTTGGTGTGCTTCTTGGTGCCAGCCTGGTTGGGATCTTGATATATCACTGTGATGTTTTTTGCACCATCCTCTTTATTGATGTACTTTACATACTTCGTATGTTTTTTCACCAATAAAACTTCTTTTTGCTGATCAAAAAAAAAAAAAAATTGAAATTATGACCATTATGAGCAAAGGAATACCAAAGTGTAGAGCAAGATTGGAAGTCGGAGCATGAGCAAGAGATGCACAATATGACAACAGTACCACATCAGCAAAAAAGAAACAAACTGAATGTCAAAAATGAATAACAAATGCACAAACCTTGTGAAATTTTGGATAGTGGCAGAATCATTATGTTTTGAAGCTCTCCATTAAAACCTAGAAACCATAACAGCAAAATGTCAATCATACATTGATACCAGATAAGGAGACTAAATATACAACAGACAGAAATGACAGGATATGAGTGCAATACAACTCTATTCGATTTCCATTCAATTAGAATATAAGATAAATAGCAAGAAATATCATGAGGTAAGTCAACAATCAAGATATGATAAAGCACATCACATAGTAGACCATATAAGCCAAAACTAAAATACTCGAGTCTTAGACATATGTAACAAATATTCACCTCTAGAAATCAATCAAACATAAGTTCTTGATAGATGCTAAAATAGCTTCAAAATAGTCTCCTAATCATATATGTTTACAAGTCAGCCATGACACTCATCACCTAGATACAATATACACACAAGGGGAGAAGGGCTTGTTGCATTAATAGAAAAACTTGACATATGAAGTATTTACGATTCACTCATATGAACAGAGATATGCAGCAAAGGCTTTAGACACTATAGCAGGTAAGATCTACTAGAACAAAGTTTTCAAAGTCTAATGTTCGTTTCTTCCATTAAAGGTTTCCAAGTCACCTTCAGTATGTAAATGCAAATATTTATCAGTTGACACCCAATAATGGGGAAAAAAATGGCATGAAATGAGGAAAGAAATTAGCCTAATGAAACAAGCCGGTAATTACATAAAGAATATGAAAGAATGAAAGGATACCACAATGTAGCAGAAATCCTTGAAGAGCTTTATGGCAATGAAATGAGAATAACCCATATTCAAACTTCCAAGTTGATAAACAAAGTAGCAGAAATTTGCAAAAAATGAAGAAGATGATGAAGAATCAATCTACAGAAAAACTCAATAAAACGTGAAGGATCAAGAAATACCTTGATAGAGAGTGAATAGTGGCCGAATATCAAAATAACAAAAATAAAAACAAAAACATGATTAATATCAAGATTATATCAACTTCCTGTTCTCCAAGTAGCAGAGAACAATCCGAACTGAGGCAATCAACTTCTGAAGGAGCTGTTATTTTCTATCAAGATACAAAAGGAATTTAAATTAGCAGAGTGCAAATTTTATTTTGAAAAGACGAGCCTCGTTCTAGTGATTTTATTTTTTGAGCCTCATAGTGGAATTTAGAAAAGAAAAAAAAATACTTTATGTTATTATCATCCTTATATTATCACAGTTCTATATATGTGCGAGTAAAGTAATTATGAAAATATAGAAAACATTTTTTTCCAAAACAAACAGAGCCCAAATTAGGTTATTAATTATACATAATTATAAATAGAACAATTTAGCAAAACAGGGAATATCTTAATAAAACAAAACAGAGCAATTATAGAATAAATTTCAAGCAAACAATCTCCATCCTAAAACAAGAAACATCAAATGAAAAACACAAAAAAATAGTAAAATCTCACAAAGTATCAGAGGGTGTATGACATATTATCAGATTCAGACTGTGCTAAATATGAAAAACTAAACCACAGTATCAGAGGGTTGTTTTTCCTTTTGCAAAACAGTGTGTTTCCAAAAGCAAAAAACAGAAAGAGAAAGAACAGTTGTTTTAGAAGTTATTTGATTCACTTACATGATCTGATTATTAGTCTAGAGAATACAAAATCTAACAAGCTATCACTGAGCTAACCAAATTCAAAATAGCGAATCCTGATGATGCTGTAGTAGAGAACACAAGGACCTTGCAGCTTCTACTTCACTATTGAATACCCCAAGACACACATACCTGCAAGCAAACATCATAACCTCATAGATAAAAAGGGTCCCTACGCATTTCTACTTTGAAATTACCATCCTAGATTTTTATCTAGCATGAGTAAAAGCACAATGGCAAGTTCTCAAAAGCCAAATTAGAGTTCCTAACACCATCTACCAGGTTTGTAACTTATAATATTTACATCTAACAATAGGATCATCTAATTAATTAGTAAAAGTTTTGAGTTTAAGGGCTACTCACTTCTTTCCAAGGAAATGTTCCGTTTGAGCCTCCCATAGACCACATTTGTGCAAGGTCACTCCTCTATATTTTGAGCTCCCCCGAGAGAATCCGGTGCTTTGGTGAAGAAGAATGTGCACAAATTCCTCTTTAGTCAGGTTTGTCATCTGCTCATTAATTTAAAGACATTTAGCTTGCAACAAATTAATTATGCTTAATATAAAGACAAAAAACAAAAAATAAAAAAGTGAACAATATCTTGCCACCTATTGCCTACCTGTTTCATACCGTCTTTATAGTCACAAAGTAAAATTGATACTCCAAATCACTCTAAAACATTGAATTCATACATTAGCTAACTACAACAATTGGGGAAAAAAAAGATAATAACAACAAGAACATAGTGGAGATATATTACCTCATCAAATCATTGCTTTCTAGCTACAACCTACAACATCATTAACTATTCCTAGTAATAAAGCAAACCAAGAGAGGGGAAGGAAAGACGGAATTTTGCAGCAGCAGAGGCTGTTTTAGGAGGGCTTTTAACCTTTGTTTTGATCCTCAAACATCGAACAATGAACAAGGGAGCAAGGGGGAATGATGAGTGTGGGTGTATATGAGCTTAAACTTGTGTCTTCCATTGATAAAAAAAAAAAAAAAACCACAGATCCAAAAGTATAAACACTCTACAAAATTAATTTCATAACAAAATTATTTTGCCTAATATAGTATGGCTCTCACTTATACAGTGTGTACCTAATTACACACTCACTCTTAATTATGTGATATGAAGTAGTAAGCAATAGCAAAGTATGGATTGATAGAAACCATGGAAGAGTGAAATAAAACTTTACCTCCAGATGCAAATCAGTCAAATCCAAATCGAACTAAAAGAAATCTAAAAGCCCGTACATTGTTGAACATCAAAATCCAATCATTTTTGGAATGAACTTGAATACAAAACAATCAAATACAAATTAAATCAATTCTGAAGTTGAATTAAAACACAAACTACTAAAAACAAATACAGATCCAGATTGCTACAGTTTAGCTAAGAAAAAAAAAAAAGCACCTACCTAGATTATTTGAAAAACTTTTTTTTAAAAAAATTTAGCACATAAATTTCCAATCCCAAAGCACAAAAAAAATGCAGAACAAGTGCCTTGGATTTGGCATTCGATTAGTCGAATAGGTATTTTGTGCTCTTCAGATTCTAAATCACTCAAATGAAGAGAGATGATCAAATCGAATAGACAGAGAAGAAGAACAAAAGATTGAGATGTAGAAAGCGAAAGAAACCCTAGATTTTATACAAGATGATAATGAGAGCTCAATCGATAATAATATGTAGTATATAGCAATTTTAATCTATCCAATCAAATAATACGTGAACTACTTAATGTGTTCTTCATAGATCTACAAATATATATACATATATATGTATGTATGTATAAGTAGAGAGAGATTGAGAGAGAGACTCGCAAGAAATTTGAAAAACAGAGATTTGCTGTGGATTGAAGCTTGTAGATCTCAAATTTGAATTTGAGTGAAGATCTGCGATAGAGAGAGTGAAGAGGAAGAAGACCTGTGATGGATAGAGCGAAGACTTGCAATGGAGCTCGAGACAAAGAAAGAAGTTGTTTCACATCGTGGATATGTAAAAGTGAATGAAGTGTGAACAAACCTGTAGCTTGCTTTTCGGGCTTGAACTTATCAGTGGAATCTCTAACTTGAGCAAAAAATGAATCAAAACTCGGGTTTTGTGAAATTAAGTTTTAAAGGGAACATAAGTAATACTAGGGGCACTATGAATGATCAGTTACCTTGAGTCTTTTTCTGCTTTTGGGTCAGTTGTGAGTTCTGTTGTGTCATGCTTGGTGTTTGTTTCAGTTAGCGCTATTTATCAAGTCATTATAACGTGTCTGTCGCTCAAAAGCACTCTTTATCGAGTCACCATAGTGTGTTTGTTGCTCAAAGTTCAACAGATTGGCATCGCCAAAATTCCATAATGTTCGCTTCAAACTTAAAAACAAGTCCATGTGTGGAATTCATATTCAAATTGAGAATGCCCATACAAGGGGCATTGCATTTATGATCATTGCAAAGTATATATAAGGAATCCATCACTGCTTTGGAGGAGACTAGAGTAAGTTCTAAACATGCTGGGACAAAAGATGAGCATGAGTCTTATTAGTTGGCAACTGTTCCAGGATCTGAAAATCCCCACCACACGTGCCTGCATGATGTTGAAAAAATGTGGCCAATGGCTGGACACTAGGGTCACTTTTTAGTACATCTGATCGCGCCATCCATCGAACAAGGGGCATGAACCCAACTGGTGGCCAATGACTGGACACTAGGGGCAATTTTCAGTACATCTGATTGGGTCATCAATTAAACAAAGGGCATGAACCTAACCTTTCTCTCAATCCGCTCAAAGCCATTTATCGGGCACTTTTCCCTGGATTTGGGTGAGCTCACCCTCATAATGATTCTGATATGATTCAGCTTTCGAAAGTTGTCTCTGACCATTTTGAAACTCTCTTGGGATTGCTATCTTCCCTTTGATTAATACATGTGTTTTGGATTATGCATACATGCTCATACATTCTGGGTGATTTGAATTACATGATTGGTTGCTCCTGTTTCGTCGAGTTACCTTCCGTAGTGCTTTTCAATTACATTTCAATAAATTGTGGCAAGTTTCCCTGCACTCATTTCATAAGGTACATGGCGCATTACTCTGAGTATTACTCATTTCCCTTTACATACCATGCATCCTGTTCACTTTATATCGCATTGTTTTGTGCACCTTGAGTTCGCACTGTTTTGTGCACCTTACACCTTGTATCGCACTGTTTTGTGTACCTTGCATTGCACAGTTTTGTGCACCCTGTATCGCACTATTTTGTGCACCCCATATTGCACTGTTTTGTGCACCTTGCATTGCACTATTTTGTGCATTTACTTTGTATCGTACTGTTTTGTGCATTCACTTGAGTTTGCACTGTTTTGTGTACCTTGAGTTCGCACTATTTTGTGCACCCTGTTTTGCATTGTTTTGTGCATTCACCTTGTATCGCACTATTTTGTGCACCCTATCTCGCACTATTCTGTGCATCTTGCATTACACTGTGTACTCTGCATTGCACTGTTTTGTGCATTCACCTTGCATCGTATTGTTTTGTGCATTTACCTTGCATCGCATTATTTTGTGCACCTTGCATCGCATTGTTTTGTGTACCTTGAGTTCGCACTATTTTGTGCACTTTATATCGCACTGTTTTGTGCACCTTGAGTTTGCACTATTTTGTGCATTCACTTTGTATCACACTGTTTTGTGCCCTTTGAGTTCGCACTGTTTTGTGCACTTTACATCGCACTGTTTTGTACACCTTAAGTTCGCACTGTTTTGTGCATTCACTTTGTATCGAACTATTTTGTGCGTTCACCTTGCATCGCACTATCTTGTGCACCTTGAGTTCGCACTATTTTGTACACCAAGAATCGCACTATTTTGTGCACCTTGCATCGCACTGTTTTGTGCACCTTGCATTGCATTGTTTTGTGCACCATGAGTTCGCACTGTTTTGTGCACTTTGTATCATACTATTTTGTACACCTTGAGTTCACACTGTTTTGTGCATTCACTTTGTATCATACTATTTTGTACACCTTGAGTTTGCAATGTTTTGTGCACTTTCCATTGCATTGTTTTGTGCACCTTGAGTTCGTACTGTTTTGTGCAATCACTTTGTATCGCATTGTTTTGTGCATTCACCTTGCATCGCACTGTTTTGTGCACCTTGAGTTTGCACTATCTTGTGCACTTTGTATCGCACTGTTTTGTGCACCCTGTATCACACTGTCTTGTGTACCCACACAGCACTGTTTTGTTCATTCATCTTATATTGCACTGTTTTGTGCACCCTTATCGCACTGTCCTATGTACCTTGAGTTAGCATTGTCTTGTGCATTCATTCACCTGGCACTGTTTTGTGCACCTCACATGCACTGTCTTGTGCACTCACTGGGTTTAGGAGACCTTAAATCCTTTTGAGGTGCAATTTCTTTGGTGTTTGTCGTGTCCGAACAACTTCAGGCGGTCTGGTATAGCCACCTGACTGTGTTTGTAGTGAGTTCCTAGGAGATCAATTGAGACAGTGGAAACTAGAGTTCGAATGGTGATGCCTAGAACGCAAAGGTTTGGAATTTTCGAGACTAAAGTCTGGTTTAAATACCTAGGGGTGTATCCTCGACTTGAAATCTGTGTGACAACCCCATAGGTTGAGGTAGCTTGTATGCGTCTCAATTCTGGATACTGAACCAACCTAGTCTGTTACCCTATTGGAAAATAGGAAAAGTTGCAAACATAGCCAGGGAGAAAAGTAGTACCCATGGTTTGGAAACGCAAGATACAAGAAGAAGTCTTAAAACCAAGAAGAAGAGGAAGAACCCCAGCAGCATGAGGTGAGTCATCACCAATTGCCCCTGTAAGGTACTTTTATTTCCTAGCTGCTACATCATATCCATTATTATCTATTACCTCTATCGCATTGCATATAACATCTATCGCATACATCTACCCCATTGTCTATTACATCCATTACATCATACCATTTTGTCGCCTGCATCCTTTCCATGTTAAGCTTAGTTTGGCATGTGCTCATATATTTCCCTCGTTAAAACATGGTTCTGTCATGTGTAAGTACCTATGCTGCGCTGAGGCCAGTATTGAGGGTGTCAGCACCTTTTTTGTGTTAGACGTAGTCTTTTTTGTGTCCATGCCCTTTTTAAGTAAGATGCAGTTCAACATGCGCCCTTTATCCATTATATCCATTGCATTGTACTTTGTCTTGTTGCATTCAGCATTTAGGATCATTATCTTTCCCCAGTAGATCATTCCTCACTTATATCATACCATCCAATTACTGGTACTCTTTCTCTTTCTACAAAAAACATAGTTTTGCATGTTTCACATTAAAATATGGTTCTGTTATGTGTAAGCATCCATGCTACGTTGAGGCCAGTATTGAGAATGTAGGCACTTAGCTTGTGTTAGGTGTTGTTTGGCTCGTGCCCACACTTTTTTTCTATATAAAACGTAGTTTGATTTGCATCCCCATTCCTTTATGATATCTGTGTGGTAAGCATTGCTTGTGGTTTAGATTGCTTACATTATATATCATTTGCATTATTTCGTTGCATTATGTATCAAATTGCATTCAGCCCTAGAACTACACTAGTTTGATTCCTTGTAAAGGGATACATAGGCAACCCTTAGGTTTAATCAACTGCATCTGCATTTTGTTTGTTTGCCCAAGTCTTACGGCTTTGTCAAAATAGGTCGTTTCAGGTTTTGACATTCACTCATGTCATTTCATGACTTCGAGCTCTGTTAAAGAGGGACAACAAGTATTGAAAATTTCTCCACTTGTTGATTCAAGCTAGTTCTTTCTTACCCAACGCAAGTATGATATGTGCAACAGTTAATATAGCTCATGGATTGATGTGAAGCTGACGACGTGAATCGGGCAAGATGATTGGGTTGAGATAAATAAGATAGATATGGTTGAGACCGAACTTCAGGATGAAGTTGCCTACATATCCTAAGAATGGGAATCAGGTTAACGTAGTTCATGGCTGAGGTTCACTCGGGTGTTGACACTCTCTTTTTGCGCTCTAATGTTTGCCAAAGTCGCCCCTTCGGGTTTTCAACCTTGCGAGCTCTGTTTATTTATTTCTCATTTTTCATACTCTAACTTTTGCCTAAGTCGCCCTTTCAGGTTTTCGGCCTAGCGAGCCTCTCAATGATAGGGTTACAACATTTGCGGTGAATTTGATCAATAGTCATCCTTACCCTAACAGTGGAATTGGCTTCACCTTGATTTGAGATTGGTTCTCCATTCCCTCATGCATGTCTTCTTTTTTTCTTTTGCTCCATTTTCAGAGTTGGTTCTTCTTACAATGTGGGACTTCTTCGTATTAGCTTCCTTAGATTCAGACAACAGTTCCTTTCCTTACAGTTGATTGGATTTCATTCCATTGAATACCCCTAGCTTGATAGTTGACTTCTTTTCCCTTTTCCCTTTTCCCTTTTCTTTTTCTTTTTTCTTTTTTCTTTTTTTCTTTTTTTTTTCTTCTTCTTTTTTGGCTTCGCTTATCCATTTCCTTTTGAAGTAATGAAAACACTAGGGGAAGAAATTCTATAATTGTGAGGTCTGAAAGCCATCTTGTGCTTACAGGTCTGAAAGTAGCCTTGTACTTGCCAAAATGATCGCCTAATGGCGAAAAGGATCCCTAGGACAATATAGAATACCACGCATAATTCCGGATCTATTTTTGTTAGTTTTGCAGAAGAAGCAGCTGAAGAAGTAGCTTAAACTTTTGAAATCATAAAGAACTTTGCGCTAATAATTCAGAATCCACTCAAATCATTTGAGGGATCCTTCTTAATACTTGAGCTTATTGACGGAATCTCATTCAAAAACAAAAATTCAAAGCTTTTTTCATTTTCAAAAGGTTACACATGCATTACTGTAGGCACAACAAAATGATCAGAAATCTGACTCCCACTTTCTTATTGAAAACAACGAAGACCTGAGGGTACGCTAGAGCGACTCAAAGGAAAAAAACTCAACTGTCGTGACAATGCAAGAAAAGACAAAGAAAATAAACTCACAACTCAACTATTTACAAGACACAACTCAAAAAAAAGCAGCACCCTGGAGACAAAAAGGGTTTTATTCTCCAAGTCTATCTGTAGAATTCAAAAACAACTTCAAGTAGCCCACGGGAGGGTTCAAACCAGCCTTCAATTCAGCAATACTAACATCCACACCCAGTAGGATTTATTTCAAACTTTCGAATTGAGTCTCACAGATTGAACCTCACAATTATCCTAGTTATCCCTATACATGTCCTTGGCCGTGCTGGCTAGGGTCAATGTTGGTTGTTGGCAAACCATGGATGGGATTTATGCTATGGGGTGGCAATATATTGTAGTTAGGGAGAGGTTTATTGATAGCTTTGGGTTTTGGTGGGGTGATGACGTTATTGTCAATCAAGTCTTAAATTTCATGGTGAAGGCGAAAGCAGCGGTTAGTCTGCTGATGGAATGTGCAATATTGGGTAGGGTCATGTCTAGGTGTGAGAGGGTGTGGGAGAGGGTTAGGGAGAGGTCGAGGATTGAGCGGTTTGAGATGCCCTTTCTCCATCATGTAACAAGCCCGCGAGGGACCTCGTGCTACAGTTCGGACTCGATTTTTGTCACGGTTCTTAATTTGAACCAAAGAGTCTAAATCCGGCAAATCGTTTTGAGAAAACAGATTTTTGAAAGAAGTGCCAAACATGGACTGCTTTGCCAGATACAGAGTCGCCACCTAAATATTTTATTTTTGGAAAATTTAGGAAACCCTGACTCGTGCCTAAGGCCACGTGTCCGTCATCACCAAAGTTGCCTCGGCTCGGGAACTTGGGTACGATTGGGGAAGGTCACTTCGTGAGCACCCCCGCTCGCCCTATCAAAGATCGGCCTCTACTAACCATGATATCTAGTTTTGAAAACATTATGCGTTCTTATTCCGGTTATTAGCCTAGATTTACTATGTGATGCGCACAGCATACAAGTATAGACCGGGTCGCCTGAATTGGAACAAAACACTTCATGTTTGTTTTTGAAAGATGGTTTGCTACTCGCAAGTAGGCTTAAAATGCAGATTTTGCCACCCTCAGGTGGGCTTAGAAAAGATGGTTTTGCCACTATCTAGTGGGCTTAAAACAAACAATCAACGCATTGTTCCAATTCAAATAACCCAACCTTCACCCACAGGCATCCAAGCAGGTATATCACATAAGTATATAGCCTCATGGTAAGCATGCTATCATGACAGTCACTCACACACATGCAAGGATGCTAATGCATAAAACTTACCGAGTACTCCAAGCCAAAGAAAGAAGCTAATTAGAAATCAATGCATGATCCTAACTATACAGAAATGCCTAATGCAACACATGCAAAAATGCAACTATAGCAGGCTCGGCTATTCTAAACATGGCATATGAGATGCAACGGTTAACAAGTATTCAATTTGGAATTGAAACACAGATGCAGTTAGTATAGTGCGCTGAGCCCGGTGCATGCAAGACAGATGAATGAATGCAGACATGCTATCATACTGTATGCTAATTGAAACATGCCCTAATCTAACCATCATAAGCTGGTAAATAAAAGGGAAGAAAGACGTGGGGTTGGAAGACATACATCACACTCACGCACACTTATTACAACATTGCCCTCGCGCAGAGGGTCCAAATAAATAATATACAGTCCCAAATGAATAAATAATACAGTCCCGAATAAATACAAAAATCCTAATTAATTTACAAATTAATCTAGGAAAGCTATAAACTGGCATGCAAGCCAGGGACTGCCTTGACTCTGATGAATGACGTATGTTTGGGCTGCCTTGCGCGGAAATCCACAGGGATGCCCCAATTAGCCTCTGTTTGCAATTGTTTTTGGAAAGCGTGCCAAGCTCCGGAAGGCTACTGATTCTTGATTTGCTGCAACAGAGAGCAAGAAAGGGGCATGGCAATGTATTTTCACATATGTATGCATGCCTCGATCCTCATGCCACCAATCACGCATCTCGATGCATGATGGCCGAGGAGTCGAATTGCACAACTCAATATGGAATGAATGCACATGAAAACACAACAAGACCAAGACTCCATCATGGACAATCCGGAGTGTCGGTGACTGGGAATTGAGACACGTTCCGTCACTCGAAGTACGAAACGTCTCTCGTTTCCCGTGCTCGGGCTAACTCCTATCCCAAACACAATGCAATATGCATGACATGCATAAATACAACTAAGATACAACCTAACATGCACAATGCTATGAGATGGCATACACAATGCATAATGGACTTACACCAACACAAGTGGACCTCAGCCACACTCACATAGGAGGCCATTAGATGAAAATGAGACACTCGAAATGCGTGCACACGTGCACGCAAACCGAGGACCGACCCTAAGGCACGGAATGTCACTCTAACAAGACACATGGCAAGACATGGAATATGACATACTAGCATGCAAATTTTAGTAGCAAAAATTGATGCAAAACCGCCCCGAAACATGGAAACATGGCACCCGATGCATGGAATGATCCCGAAATGCAAAACTAGGTGCCCGGAATGGCTTACAGCTATACAAAGAATGCATAATTTGAACATGAGACCTAAAGAAAGATTCAAGGCAGTCCAAAAATAAGCATATTTACAGTTTTAATCAAGGCCAAACAGTGAGCAAAAATAGGCCTAAATTAGCATGCAAAAATGGGCAAAAGGGGGGTAATTAAGCAAGTAGCAGCTGCTGACTTCAAACACAAGAGGGCCCTTCAACAATGTTGAAGAGGGGCCCAAAATATGGCATTTTACAGTTGATGATCAATCCCAAAACAGTGCACAAGCATGCCTAAAATACTATGCAAAATAAGGCCAAAAGAGGGTATAAACACAAAGTATAAAAAGGGTGCCTCAAACAGTAAAAGACCCTTAATGAAACATGAATAGGGGGTCAAAATAAGGCCATTTACAGTTTGTACCGGAGCCCAAAAACAGAAGCACAAGAGGCTAACAAATCATGCAAAAATGAGGCCACAAGAGGGGTATCAAAGCAAGTGGAAAATGGAGTCCTCAAACAGTGATGATCCCTTCAACAATATTGAAGAAGGGCTCAAAATAAGCCTATTTACAGTTTACAACATGCCTCAAAACAGATTACAAACAGGCTTAAAATATCATGCAAGAAAATGGCATACGAGAAGGGTAATGAAGCAAGTGCAAAAAGGAAGCCTCAAACAGTGAGAGACCCTTAATGAAACATGGAAATAACCTCAAAACATGGCTACTTATAGTTTGGGTCAGAGCCCAAATATGCAAGCAAGAATAGCTTAGATAGGATGCAAAAATAGGACCAAAAAGAGGGGAAATGAACTTACCCTTGTAGACCAAACTCTAGCAACCCTTTGGCTTGAGAAAAGGTGCCTCCTAAGCTCTGAGAAGATTCTCCAAGCTGCTGGAATGGAGTGGTGATGTGGTGCTAGGTGATGGTGTAGAAATGGGTGTAAGAGCTTAAGGGTTTTGAGGCTTGGAAGTGTAGAGGGAGAGAGATACAATGCAAGAGCTCTCCAAGGGTTTTTTCTAACCCTAAAACCAGACCTGGGGTGCTGGTTATATAGGCCAAAGAGAGGGAGAAAGAGGGGGAAAAAAGGGGGGGAAAACATTCAAGTTTCCCCCCAAAATTTTGGCCCCCCGGATACAAAATCTGGGGGGAAAACAGATGCATATTTGGAATGTACCTGCAGCAAGGAGCAAGGCCGGCTGGTTATTGGGCTTAAAGGTGCCCGGCCGGCCCTGCCCATGGCCGGCCGGCTAGGGGTCAAAAAGGCCAAGTGTAATTACTAGCCGACCACCACAAATTGGTGGCCTCCTAGGTGTTCTCAACACAACCCTGTGGTCAAAAATTGGCAACAGTGAACCAGAAGAGAGAATATGCCACTTTTAGGAGGGGTTCAAAAGGGTCAATCACAATTACTAGCCGACCATATGATATTTGTGGCCTCCCATGTGTGTACAACACAAATACATGGTTTGGAGCTGGAAAAAGTGGACTTAGGGTGGTCAACATTGGCTTTCGAGTGAGAAAAACGGGCGTCGGAGGGCGTTGAAGGAATATAACTGGTTACTGAAACAATTACTGGCCTCCCACCCTTCTATGACCTTCTTGGTGATGAAACAGAGGTCCCTGCAAAAAAATGAATGAAAACCGATGCAAAATGAAGGTTCGGTGACCGAGACGCGCAGTCCGAGGCCCCGAAAACTGACCGTTAGGCACCGGGAGTAGTGTTCGACCACGAAGTTGGTCTCTCGGACCACAGTATCCCTCGAAAGGGAGGAAATAAGATATGTGCCAAAAACCGGAGCAAACAGAGGTGGTTAAGCGGTCCCGATCCGAGGCACACGGCCTGACGGCTCCGAAAACCGGGAACTGGGCTCCGAAATGGAAAAAATGGCCTGCGACCACAAAACGTAGCCTACAGCCACTGAGAGATGATCTACGATACCTCTCCCTCCCCTCAGGAAGAAAAACAAGGAAAACCGAGCTTGGCTCGCAAACCGAGGCAAAGCACAAAAGAGTCCGGAAGTCCGGAGGCAAGGCTCGCTGCCGGGACTCCGCAACCTCAGAACGAGCACAATATGCAACATCACCAAGCGCTCAATCGGTGACGTCTGAGTCTTAAGGTCGGTCAAAAATGGGGTGTCTACACATCAGTACCTTTAAGGCGAGGGTTGGGCTCATATGGAGATGGGCGAAGGTTCGTTTTTGGGAAGAGAAAGCATCAGGTTTAGAAACATTGTCAAATGGGTTGGCGAGTGTTGGTTGGGTATGCATGGGCTTGGGACGGGAATCAGGATAGGTGTTTCTGGTAAAGCATCTCTCCTCTTTGTTCAGCCTTCCTTTGTTTTCTAACCTATGAGTAACCCCCACTTGAGCATTGGTGTGTTGAGTAACGAATGTTTCATTTACAACCCTTTCAACAATTGCAAGGACATGCCGTTTGTTCAGGCCTTTAGTCCTCAGAGCTTCGACAACCGATTGAAGATGTGCACAAGGATCAATAGTCACCCTAGACCCATTTTTGCTACTTGTTTCAGCCTTGTCACAGAGTTGGACGGCTATATCTGGACAAGGCCTGCTTGTTTTTGATTGGTCCATTCCACTTTTAGCTTGTCCCAAGATTAGAGAATCCTTTGATGGCATCGGAACCTGTAGACGCGCCCTTGGGCTCTCTCTCTACAGTTCGGACTCCTTTTGTTTGTTGCGGTTCTAAATCTGAACCAAAGAGTCCAAATCCGGCAAATCGTTTGAGAAAACAGATTTTTTTGAAAAGTAGTGCCAAACATGGACTGCTTTGCCAGATTACAGAGTCGCCACCTAAATATTTTAAAATGGGAAATTTAGGAAACCCTGACTCGGTGCCGAAGGCCACATGTCCGTCATCACCAAAGTGGTCTTGGCTCGGGAGCTTGGGTATGATCGGGGAAGGTCAGCTATGAGCACCCCCCTTCGCCCGGTCCGAAGACCGGCCTCTACTAACCGTGATATCCGTTTTTGAAAACTTTATGCGTTCTTATTCCGGTTGTTAACCTAGAATTACTATGTGATGCGCACAACACAAAAGTATAGACTAGATTGCCTAATTTGGAAATAGACATTGCATATCC
Source organism: Camellia granthamiana (assembly GCA_036172215.1). Lineage (NCBI taxonomy): Eukaryota > Viridiplantae > Streptophyta > Magnoliopsida > Ericales > Theaceae > Camellia > Camellia granthamiana. Next base: position 43,343,043 of record CM069911.1, read on the forward strand.
GTTTTGTCTCGAAAAACGTGTTAGATTTTGCTACTCGCAAGTAGGCTAAAATACGGATTTCAACGAGTTGTTCCAACTCAGGCAATCCAACCTTCACCCACAGGCATTTAAACAGTTTATCATGTAAGCATTTAGCCGCATGGCAAGCATACTGTCATGGCAACATTCACACGCATGTGGTATGCTAAAGCGTAAAATACTTACATCGTACTCCGTGCCAAAACAACAAACTAGTTAGCAAAACATGCATGTCCTAGTTCGTGTTAAGTGACTAATGCATCGCATACAGAATGTAATCTAGACAGGCTCGGCTAACCCTAAACATGGCATATGAAATGCACGAGTAGCACGTACTCAATTTGGAATTGAAAATACAATGCAGTTTGTATGATGTACCGAGCCTGGTGCATGTAAACAAATGCATGGATGCACGCATGCATAGCATAAGGTATGCTAAAATAAATATGCCCTAATCTACCATCATAAGCAGGTAAATAAAAGGGAGAAAGAAATGGGGGTTTGGAAGACATACACCCACTCACGCACACTTATTACAAATTTGCCCTCGCTCGGAGGGACCAAAATAATAATACAGATAATTAACTACGCAAGCTAATTGAATATTACAATCCAACAAATTAATTAAACAAATAATTAATCTAATTAAAGCAGTAAATGCTTCGGGAGGAGGGTCCAAATGCGTCGCGCGCCTGGGATTCGCTCGGAATCACACTGTCATGCAAGTGTGCCTCTGTTTTCCCTGCTATCCTCCTCAGAAAATTTCCAAAGTCCCAGGAGTGCCTTTCAGGGCATTGGGGAGTATCACCGGCTGGGTCAGAGCACCACCGGCTGGAGGATATGGCCACCGGCACTGAATGAAGCTATCGGCTGCCAATTGACTGCCGGTCGGCACTAAGCAGTGCCGGTCGGCACAAAATTCCTGCAGAACCTGCAGACCACAGCAGCAGAGGACAACAAGATGCATGGCAATGCGATTCACAGCATGTATGCACCAAACACAATCCTTATCATGTTTTGGACTCAAAGGAGGTTGTGCCTCGGTTCTCGGGCCACCAATCGCGCATTTCCATGCATGATGGTCCAAAGAACCAAGAATGCGATTTTGATTTCAAATGCATGCAATGCAAACAAGCACATAAGGGTGCTAAACCTCTATCATGACTTGGTCAAGAGGCCTAACATGCATGCCAATGTGATGCAATCCTAAGCATGGTGACTAGCATGCAAAATGATCATGGCATGATACATATGCAAGACATTCAAGCAAGCATACAAACCAATGAGGGATGGACTTACACATGAATTGGACAACTCTAAAAGGCCCAAAATCAGTAGCCAAATGCTAAGTCAAGAGGGCCAAACACACATGCACACATACACATGTTAAGGCACCAACACTTAAGCAAAATAAACAACATTCAAGCACACTTGAAATGAGTTAAACATGGACCATTAGCATACATATAAGGCTCTGAAAATTATGCAAACTATGAGGCCAAATCATGTTACAAAGCAAACCGAATGTGTAACGATAGGTCCAAGTACTTAGAACAAGCCATGGAGGCTTAAACTAAGGCCAAGTCCACCAAGCCTCACAAGGCCAAGGGGGCTCAAAACAGGTCACATGCAGACCTAAACAAGGCCTAAGGAGCACCTAGATGGCATCTAAGAGGCTCAAGTACAAAAGCATGCAACATGACCAAAACATGAGGCATACAACACATGCTTTTAAAGCATTAAAGAAGCAACTAAGGCATGCATACAAGCACACCAAAAAGTCTGAAATAACATATTAGGTGGTTCCAAACCATCAAAAATGAAGCAAGTAAGGCATGCTACATTCACATACTCTCAAGGCCAACAAGCCAAATACAAAGGAGCTATGTAATGCATGATGAGATTGACCAAAACAAGTATGGACAGAGCTAAATCATGGCAAAATGAGCATACAAGCTTCATGGTTCTAGGCCTAAAACATGCTAGAAATAAAGGCACACTTCCTAGACATATTAAGGCATCAAATAGGCATTACATGATAACTATGCTAAACATGCATAGGTGACCAAAACCAACTTGAAATCATGTTATAACATGGCAATATAAGCATGGAAAACAAGTCAAACATGCTCAACACACACTCAAGCATGGTGCTCCATAAGGAAGCCAAAACTTGCCCTTTTCAAGGACATCAAGGAGAGGGGGTGGCCCCCTCCTTCTTGAGACTCTAAGGCATGCTCTTCACCACTGAAATCCCTCAAGATTTCAGTGGTGAAGAGATCCTAACACCAAAGTCTCGGATCTCTCACAAAATAGCACAAAAAGTGACCTTTTCAAGGCCTAAAGGGGGTCAAACTTGCTCAAACCACAAAACACTCTTAATGAACAATAAAGTAGCTTAAAAAACAGAACTTTTATGTGTTATAGACTAAACACAAAAACTGTTTTAAACTAGGTAAAAACAAGGTGCAAAAATGGGGAAAATAAAGCAAGTTGCTTACCCTTGATGACTACCTTCACAAGAGTTGTTGTGCTTGGTTCCTTGAGCTCCAAATCAGTCAAGAACTTCAAAAAACAGCTCCTAGAACCTCAGTTGCAAGGAGAAGGTGAAACACTAGGTGTTTGTGTGCAATAGTAAGGCACAAAACACCTAGACACACAAAAGAAAGATAGAGATAGAAGGTGTATGCAACTCAAACCCTAGAAAAACCAGAGCTTCTCTCTCTCTTTTTCTCTCTAACTCTCCAAAATTGCTAACCTTTCTCTAACCTTGAGCCAAGAGAAGAGCCTTCTCTCTTATAGGCAACCAAGACTTACAAACTAAGTCATTCAAGGGCTCATCCCTCCATACACGTGTATGGAGGGGAAACAAGTGCAAGAAAGCTGTCTGAAAATATCTCAGAAAGCAAGTGCACAGGAGTCGGCAGGGCAAAATGGTCATTTTGCCCAAAACAAGTGCCGACCGGCACAAAAGAGTGTCGACCGGCACAACATAGTGCCGGTGGCAACACCAGCCAGCCGGTGGCCTCTAGCCAGTGCCGGTGGTGTGTGGGGATGCCTCACAAAGCATTCCCTGCCCCTCCAAGGCAAAGCACAAGTGTTTGGTGCAAAACCAAACACAAAACGATCGAGTTCGGAGGTCCTGAGGCAAGGCACGCGGGCCGAGCACTCCGGGAACTCCAAACGAACACAAACATGGATAATCACCGAGTGTTCAAGCGGTGACGTCCAAGTCTTGAGGACGGTCAAAAATGGGGTGTCTACAGAACCCCAAAGGTTAAATCTGCCACCGTTCCTTGAAGGTCTTCAATCATTCTCAATATCTCAGCAGCAGTGGGTTCGGCCATTTGGCGCTCTTGGTATATTTGCACCGGGGTGAGTGTATCCATCATGCACAAATCGGTACTTTCAACAATGACCACCTCTGGCTTGGGCAGATGGGATGGAGTGATATATATACCGGGGTCGAAGGTATGAGGTAATGTATGGATGAGGTTAAGGTGATGAAGAGGTACTTGGTCAAGGGTAGGAAGTGGGTTAGTGGTAACATTGGGTTCTTGAGGTGGAGATATTGTCTAGTTGTCATTGAGATTTTGAACCTCATGACGAAGGCAGTAGCAATGATCGGTGCCATGACCGCGCTGCTGATGATACGCACAGTATTTAGTGGGGTTATGTCTAGCAGGGAGTGGGTCAGGAAGAGGTTGGGGATAAAGGGATTTGAGATACCCTCTTTCTATAGGGACTTTTAGTGCGCTAATTAGGCTCATATGGAGGAGGGTGAAAGTTCTGCCTTGTGCTCGGGTTAGGCAGGCTGCTTGTAGGTTCGTATTAGCAAAAGGGTTGGCAGTTTTAGGAGTGGCAACAATATTGATTTCAGTAGGTTCAGTGGGTTTGGGAATAGTGCTACTGCTAGCATTGGTACTCCCGGAAAACACCCTCGTTATTGGTTCGCTTGTTCTAGGAATAATCCTTTTGTTGAATGCACTCTCAATTTGAATCCCTAACTCATGCAAATTTTTGAAAGTGAACAGTGGAGCGACTATTAACCTTTGTAACATACCAGGCTCAAGGTTTTGCACCACTATCCGCACTTGGTCCTTTTTAGAAGGTCGATCAGTCATTTGTGTTGCCTTTCCTCTCCACCTTGCAACAAATTCCACAAAAGGTTATTTAGGATTCTGATGGGTTGCTTCAAGCTCTTGAGTGGTCATTTCAATTTGGGTATTGTAAGAATACTGATTGACAAACACGTCAACCAAATCTTCCCAGTTCTGCTTCACTTTATCCTCCAACTTCGTGTACCAAATGACAGATATACCCGACAGAGTTCTTCTATACAGAGAGAGTTTCTGAGGCTTAGTTAGGTCCATTGGTTTTAGGACATCCAAGAAAAGCCGAATATGTACCATAAGATCTCCAGACTCGTCGAAACGGTCAATGGGTGGTATTTTGAATTTGTTTGGAAGCCGTACGGCAACCTCGATGTACTCATCCTCAATGTTGGGTATGGACCTAATTCCCTGTGCCTTTTTGAATTGCTTCTCAAGGTTAGCAATTTTTAACAAGGTTGGGTCGAGATCATTAATATCAAGGGAAAAAAGGCCCTCATTGTGCTGTACCAAGGGTCTGAAAACCCGAACGTGAGCCAATCCTTCTCGAGGATCTGGACCTTGCAAATCTTCAGCTAGAGGAGGTGGGTCAAAGTTCGGCTAGGGGCCCGGGATTGAATGTGTGGTAGATGCCCCAGATAGGCATTATATTTCAGCACTGGTTTCATCTTGTATGGTAATTCCCTGGTTTAGGGTCGTTATCATGGCGACAACTTCTTCTAGACTCTGTGCCATCACGGGTCAGCTGAGTTGGCAATCAGGAAAATGAATGGGTGTAAGTTGAGAGCTGACTAACAAGGATTTTGACCTGGTTTATACTTGATGTATCTGAACTGGATTAGCCTAGATGGGTTTGACTGGATTGAGCTTTTTTTTTTAGAATGGGTCTTTTGGCAATGGATGTATCTTTTCTAAATTGGCCTTTGGGGATCAGATGGACTTGACCTTTGCTGAGTAGGTTTTTTTTTTTGTTCTTTGGATGGACTGGGCCTTTGTTGAGTTGGGTACAGCTCCTTCTTTGGCTCAGAAAAACCTAGCATTAAAAATAAATGCCCCATTAGATTAGGGTATCGAGTGTGCTAGTCAAAACAAAGCAAGATACAACTTTTGGCCTTGGTTCTGGTTCTGGTATGTTTCTACCATATCAAACACAAATCCCTGGATTTTGACCCAAATTCTAATTCTAATATGACCCTCAAGATTTGAAAGGAACCTTCTCAAGAGTAAGACTCTCAAAGGATTACATCACACATTGCCAAAGATTTCACATTTTGCACAAAAGCATTCAAAACACCCCTATGAGAGGTTAAGGTTTCCCTATCCTAGCTTTGGAGTGATCTACAATTCCACTATTTCAAACAAGTGGTATCACGTCATTCTGCATAGGGCGAGCATCCTGTCCTATGTTGACTGGTCGCTAGAGCTCACTACATGCACTAGGCCAATTGGTCCAAAAAGGTACCTCAGCAAGATCACTTAATATACCTCTCATACCTAACACCAAGAAGTGAAAGGAAGATCAAGCAATACAACGGTAATCCAGATCTGAGGGTTGTGTTTCCAATATGGCAGAGCCTATGACCGGCCAGCCTTTTGGCAAGCTTTTAGGCAAGCCTCCAGCAAGCCGTTCAGGAATAGCAGATGGAAAACATTGTGACGTAAAACACTGATGCAAATGCAATGCAAAGAACATATAAGTGCAGATAAAATTTTACATCATGAATTTCAAGTCAAGTTCTCTAAATCCCCAGCAGAGTCGCCAGAAACTGTAGCTTGCTTTTCGTGCTCCTTTCGGATATGATTAGCCCTACAGTTTGGACTCTCGTGGTTCTAAATCTGATTTCACAAATGCAATGTGAAATAGTGAAAATCCAAAAAGAGTCCAAATTCGGCAATTCTTTTTGGAAAATCGATATTTGAATCAAATGCTAAAAATGGACTGCTTTGCCAGATTTCAGAGTCGCCACCTAAATATTTTTTGAGAAATTTAGGAAACCCGTGACTCGTGTCAAAGGCCATTAGTTCGTCATCACCAAAGTGCCTTGGCTTGGGAACTTAGGTATGAGAAAGGAAGGTCATGAATTGAGCACCTCCCACACCCGATCAAAGATCGGTCTCTACTAATCATGATGTGATTCTTATTTACATTATATGCTCTTGTTCCGATTTTTAGGCTAACTTTACTAGGTGATGCACGCAAGTGTAGACTAATTTTGCAAAAGTTGGAACACTTTGATTTCATGTTTGTTTGAAAACTCTTTTGAATACGCGTCACTTAAAATAGTGAGTTTTTATGTACATTAATCAATTCATCCCAATTTTGGCAATTAGCCTTCATCCTTCGGTAGTCAAACAATTATATCATTTAAGCATTTAGCCTCATGGAAAGCATACTCGACATGGAAACAATCACACGCAATGCAAGATCTTAAAGCAATAAACACTCACCTAGTACTCCAAGGCAAGCCAAACAAAGCAAAATAATTAGAAAATATGCATGTTCCTAAACAATGTAATGTGACTAATGCAACACACACATTTATGCAATTTTTTTATAGGGTCGGCTATGAGCATGGTATATGATCCAATTCAAGACATATGATAAATCACATTTTCAAGCAATGAAATTGAAATTGAAATTGACATTGGTTAGTATGATGAGCCGAACCCAGATGCATGTGAGACGAGTGTATGCAAACATGAGAATGCTAAGTAAACATGATGCTCTACGCTACCATCATAAGTGGGTAAATAAAAGGGAGAAAGAAATGGGGGTTGGAAGACATACACGTTATTACATATTTTGCCCTCGTACAAGAGGGTGAGAATAAATGTTCGAGTGTCCAAGTTAAACTAACTATTACAAAACCATACGAATAAATTGAACTAAAACTAGCCAAGCTAATTTAATTAACTACTCATTACAAGGTTAGAACAAATAATAAATGAATAGCTAAACTATCTAATTTATTACAACAAAGGCATTATATCAATAATAATTGCAACAAGGACAATAAGAATTATTTACAACAATTACAACAATACTAATGAGAATGGTACTCTAAGCAACCATGAGTCATTGCATGCACAGTGCCCAGAAGCAGCTCTGTCTTCCCAGACTGCTTTGCCTCACTGTCAGCCACTGCCCTCTGTTTCTGCCAAAAGCTCACTTCTTACCAATCACTAGGAGCCGGCTGGGCCTAAATGAGATCCGGCTAGGCCAAAAAAGTGCTGGCCGACTCTAATTTTATGACAAAAAAATGTTTTGTGCTCTAAGGTGAGGTCAGTGTAGATAGAGCCTTTCTAGGCCCTATTTGTCCCTTCTGCTCTTCTTTGTCATGGGAAACTCAAGAGAAGAACGATTTCAAGTCCGAAACCACCAACAAGCACAATTTGATGGCTTGATGATTTCGAACACGTTTGGACAAAATTGAGTAAATGCAATGAAGACGACCACCCCTCCCTTCTATCATGAAGACTCAAATAGAGAATTATACACACTCTAAGTCTTATCAACGTATCATGGATTGATAAGTGACAATTCTCGAAGCGATGGACTTGGCATAACGTCTGGCCGAATCCAACCAATTTTATTTATCTTATTTATGTTGGTTTCATTGATTTTAGGTCAATTTTATTAGTCCTTGCCATTCTTTAATCAATTTGTCCAAAGTGATGGTTAAGTCCACTAAACGAGAAGCAATATCAAATGAGAAGTGATTTGTAGCATGAAAGAGAGCCTATGCCTTGATGATGAACCTCCGTAGAGATTAAGCCATTGAGCATAGGTCTCTTTCCCATGCCTTGAATAACCATCAATCTTTTGAAATAGCTTTCGAATAAAAGAAAGAAGAAAAGAGGGAGATTACAGAAATGATTACGGGATCAATTGTTAGGATGAGACTCTTCAACATAGAAATTAAACAAATAAAGCTATCAACTCAAACAACTCGGCGTGTAAGGCCTAAACAACCGGAGCTATAAGGACTTACAATACAACAAGCAAATATTCAAAGCATAAACTAATTTAATAAATTAGGACAGCCCCTTAACAGCCCCTAATATACAATAAAAGTAGCTAAAGTATGTTTAAAGCGCATAAAAGATAGGTAAGAACAAGGAGACATCAAACTAGTAAGCAAGACCAAGGAGGGGTGGTTAACCCCCCCCTCCCCCCCCCCCCCCCAACATTTTGGACTTCTAAACTATGTTTTTCAGTCTTTTTAAACTTTGAAAATCAGTTTTGTAAGCCAAGAAAATAATGGTAAAAGCAAGAGAAAGTAAGTAAAAAGAATAGAGAAAAAGCTATGAAACAAAGCCTATGGAGGGGTGGCTAAACCCTCCACTTTTTGCAACTTTTAATCACATATTTCATCCCAAAAACAGTCCAAAATAGTCCCAAAACAGTGGCTAAAACTACTTCAAAAAGGTGAAGAAAGTGAACCAAAATAAGAGAGAACAAACTAGACAAGCAAGCTTAAGGAGAGGGTCTAACCCCTCCCCTTTTTGTGAATTAAATCACATATTTCAGCCCTTTTAAGTTACCTCCAGCAGTGCACAAACTCAAGGAAAATGAAGAAGATGATTAATAAAAAACAAAGGAATAAAATGGGTAAGAAGCGTACCCCTTTAAAGAGTATGAATGGTTGTTGATCAAACTTGATTCCAAACACCCTTAAGTTTATGAAATATGGTTTGAAACTTCAACAAAAAGATTCAAGGACAAGCTTTAATTGTGTATGTATAGCTAAAGAAAGTTTGAAGGTCAAAGGAAGAAGGAAGATGGAAGGAGGTCTTTTTAGCTCTTCAAAGCTTTTGGACAATTTGCTAACCTTAAATTCTGAATGCAATGGGTCTATTTATAGAATTTGAGCCAATTTGGGCGAAAATATCTTAAAAAAGGCTAACTGGTGAATTCCCGCCAGCTGTCTATTTGGCGCTATTGGAAGCCGACCGACACTATTGAGAGCCGGTCGGCCCCCAAAACGCACGACTAGACCCAAAAATGAAAGGCCAAGTGTAAAAAGGCATTCTGGACAAATTTTCATTGAAAGTCGGCCGGCTCTAAATGAGCCACGGCCAGATCTAAATGGAGCCGGCCGGCTCCAAAAATCTACATTTCAGGCCTGACTTCAAACGGTCATATCTCCCTTATCCGGACTCGGTTTTAGGTGATTCTTGAGTCTAAATTGAATCCCTGGAAGTTTAGTTTCCAATGGTGGTGGCCTCACATCTAAATTCTAAGTGTGCAAAGAGATATGCCTAATTTAGTGAAGGTTGCTCATTCTTTTTCAATGGTTTGATGCTCAACTTCTTCCTAAACTAGTTTTCTTCCCTTCCCTCTTATTTCCTTTAACTCCAAACCTATAAATAATATGTTTTAACTATTTTTCAAAGAGTTCACATCCCTTCCATTTATTTCCACTTTGTCCTTACTGTAGCTCGGCTTTTTCGCGCCCCCTTTCGAATGTTCGAAATAAGCCCTACAGTTCGGACTCTCACGGTTTTAAATCTAATCTCAGAAGTGTAACGTGAAATTGATAAACACCAAAAAGTCCAAATCTGGCATATCTTTTGAAAAATCGATTTTAAAATCAAAATGCCAAAATTGGACTGTTTTACCAGATACAGAGTCGCCACCTAAATATTTTTGAAAAATTTAGAAAACCCATGACTCGTGCCAAAGGCCACGTGTCCGTCATCACCAAAATTGCCTCGACTCGGGAACTTAGGTACGAGAGGGGAAGGTTATGAATTGAGCACCCCTACTTGCCCAATCAAAGATTGGCCTCTACTAATCATGATATGAATTTTATTTATATCATATGCTCTTATTCCGGTTTATTAGGTTAGCACTACTATGTGATGTGCACACACACAAGTATAGACTAAATTACAAAAATTGGAACATTTTGATTCATGTTTGTTTTGAAAATTGTTTCGAATATGTACCACTTAAAAAAGTGATTACATATGAACATTACTCAAATTATCGTAATTCAAGCAACAAGCCTTCATCCACAGGCATTCAAGCAGTTTTAGCATTTAAGCAATTAGCCTCATAGCAAGCATGCTAAACATGACAACACTCACACTCACACTCATGTAATATGCTAAAGCGAGTAAAGGCTCACCTAGTATTCCAAGCCAAAATAGACAAAAGAGTTAGAAAAAATGCATGATTTCTAACTTATGCAATATGACTAATGCAACCCATGCAAATAATGTAATTAATAGGCTCAGCTACTAATATGGCGTATGAGTCAGTTAAATAGCATGCGGTCCTAAGCACGTATTCAAAGAAGTATTGAAACTAACAAATGCAGTTAGAATGATGAACCGAACCTTGGTGCATGCAATACAAATGGATGCAAATGGAGAATGCTAATTGAAACATGATATTCCTAAACTAACCATCATAAGCAGTTAAATAAAAGGGAGAAAGACGTGGGGTTGAAAGACATACACATTATTACATTACGCTCTCACTAAGGAGAGTTCGAATGAATAAACTAACTAACTAAGCTAAGCTAATTAAGCTAACTAATTAGAGCTAAAGCTAATTATTACAAAACCGAATGAATAATTAGCTAAACTACTTAACTAATAATTACAACACAAGTACAATTAAGATAAGTAATCGAACTTAACAACTAGCTACTATGCCTCGAGAAACGAGAGATGTTCATGCGCATGCTCGGTTTCCACCCGAAAAGACCACCGTTTTGCTTCTAAATGCCTCTGTTTGCATAGTTAAACACCAACACTGCTGCTCACTCTGCTTTGCCTTACAAATTCACTGCTCAATTTTGCACCAGTGGCCAGCCAGCCAGCCAGCCAGTGATAAGGAATGCTGGCCACCTGCCAGCCACTACTGCATAGGTTCATCTTGCTGTAACAGAGGACAAACAGAGCATATATAGGGTATTCAAAGGTTTGTTTGCACAACTCACCCCTCCTTTTCATGAGTAAATCAAAGGAGTAGTAAATTTGGTTCACAAACTATCAATAGATGCAATTTCATTGCATGATGGCTTATGAAACCAAGTATGCAAGTTCAATAAATGCAAAACAAGACACAAACCCTCTCCCTTTCATGAATGATCAAGGGAAGAGGTGACCTTGGAATTTTGAATCATTTTATCACTAATGAGTATGAAAATGGTTCAAGTTTTCATGTGTTCAATTAACGTCCGATTGAACACAACCAAATTTTTATCTTTCTCACTTTTAATTCCAAGTTTTAGTTACTCCATTTTAGTTACCTTTCCATCCTTTAATCAATTAACTCCAAAGGGTGATATTAAGTCCTTTAATGGAAAGAGGGCTCAGACCAAAAGTTGTTTTAGGCATGAAAGAGACATCATACTGTTGGTAATGAACCCCCTAAGGGATTAAACCATTAAGCATGACATCTCAATCTCATGCTTTAAACAAACAAATAGTTTGAAACCACTTTCAAAGCAAAATAAAAAGCCAAGAAAGGAGGGAGGTTGCAAAGATGATTAAGTGCTGAAAATAAGTGAGAAAAAATGCCTGTCAACTCAAAGGAGATAGTGTCTAAGGCCTAAAATACCAAATTCATGAGGACTATTACACTACAAGCATGCAAAACAAAGCTCAAAAGCAACTAACAGCCCAAAAAATTCCTAAAATAGTCTAAATTAAGTCCTAAAACATGCTGGAATTGAGCTAAAAATAGCTAGATTAATATGCTAAAAACATGGCACCAATTAGGCTAGTAAGCAAGACACAAGGAGGGGAGGCTAACCCCTCCAAATTTGAATTTCAAAACATGATTTTGGCCACTGAAAAAGCTTTGAAAATCAATGTTTAAAATCTCAAAAAAAGATAGTAAAAGGCTGTGAAACACAAGGGCAAAGGCCTCTAAAATAAGGTACAAAGAAGGACTATCAACCCCTCAAACCTTTAATGGCCCTTAAAACCCAAGCTTCAGCCCAAAAAAATACAGAGTTTTGACAGTCCAAAATAATGAAAAAATAGTAAAGAAAGCAACCAAATAGGTATAGCCTTATACCTCTTGAAGAGAAGAAGCAAGTTAAGCAACAAAACCAAGCAAACAACACCCTCTAGAGCTTAAACCAAGCTCAAAGGCACCTCAGCTCAAAGATGAGAAGATTTGGTTAAGGGTGTATAGGCATAGGTTAAGGAATTGTAGGCAAAAGTGCAAGAATTTGGTAAAGAGAGAAAGAATTGTAGAGAGAGGAAAATTTTTGATCTCAAAACTTTTTAACCCTAAAACATGAGAGAGGGGGCTCCTATATATAGAAAACATGAAATTCCCTCAAGGAGATCCGGCCCTACACATGGGGATATATGCATACATCTATGCAAACAGCTGGCATAGCTGGCATAAAATATCTGCAAAAAACACACTGGTGGCCGGCAAGCCACATCAGTGGCCGGCAGCCCAAAAGTGATGGCCGATAGCCTCTAAAAGTGGCCGGCAGGCCACCAAAAGGTGCAGGCTTGAAGGACTAAGGCTTGGTCAAAAAATGAGGCAACAAGGGTATAGGGGTTTGAAAGGCTCAAAGCTGTGGCATTGCGCTAAGGACTTCGAGCACTTGGCGAGCAAATACGTTTCATCATCGGGTGTGCCTGCGAGGTTTTAAGGTCTAAAATTGTTTGGCCAAAATGGGGTGCAAGGTTTGGGATTAGAGCTTCAATTCAAATTTCTTCGCTGAGAATTCAAAAGATTGCACAGTGTAACTTTTTATCATCGCTGTTCGGAATAAAGCGCCAAAGTCTTAAGGGCGGTAAAAAATTGGGTGTCTACAAAAGCGTGTATTTGATCTGGTGGTGCAAATTTTTCATTATTTTTGGTCCCTAAAGATGTTAATAATGTATTAGCAACCAAATTTATTGGTCTCAAAAAGTTATGTAAATATTAAGTGAAAATATTAACAATTATTTTTACAACCTTATAAGTAAATTATCATATGCTTAAATTTATCCCTAAAAGATTATTTTTAGGGACCAAATTCAACTAGTCACTAAATATTAGTGTCTAAAAGACTAATTTCTTGTAGTGTGTCTGTGGTTGGTGGAGTACAAATGAAAAGTTGTAGAGGTGCAAATGTCATTTGCACCCCCATGTGTTAGTAATTATTTTTCCTTTCTCCCAGCATATAATTCCCCTTAAAAATATTAAAGTGAAATTATAATATAAATTGACAATTATACCCTCATCATCATCTCTATTCCCAAACCCTGAAAATCGTAACCCTAAACCAGTACCCTCATTTCTCTCATGTCTATCACCATCGCCTCTGTGAGCATTGTCGTTCACCTCCTTTCACCTTTTTGAGCGTCGCCGTTTCTCCCTTGATCGCTTCGTACCTATAATGTTTTTGGGTTGCTTCGTTGCTTGATTGATGGAAGTGTATTTGATTGCTTTTGTACTGTATGCATGTGTGATGTGTTTTACAGGTGTTTGATCATTTTGCTAATTTTATTCAATGAATCTGATTCAATGGTGTTTGATAAATTCCAATTAATTTCATATATCCATTATGTTTATGACATATACATATAAATATGTATCGTGTGTATAATATATAATTAAATGAATATTAGGTTAAAAAGTTAAGAATTAGAATAAATAATTAGATATTTATGATTTATTTGTGAATTAATTAAATTAATGTTGGTTTAAGTTAGAAATTATCTATATAATAGGGGAGTGGGAGAAAAAGCAAAAACTAAGATGGAAAACTGAAGGAGTATTATGGTCAGCTAATGTATGCCGTTAACAAATTTAAGGTTGCAAATTAGTCCTAAACCATAGGGAGCTCTCTATCTATCTTTTTGAATTATAAGGGGTAAAGTGCTATTAGGTAAACCCTATGAAGCACCGACACGTCGTGGGAGGCTGCCTATCAGAGTCCAACATGTGTCGGACACTGACACGCGTTCGACACGCAGCGGACATATGTCTGACATGCAGTCTAGGTGTCCCTTTTGTTTTTTCATTACAGACACGTTTGGACACTTCATCGACGCATTTGAGACACGTCAGAATTGTTTAAAACCCTAGCACGAGAAAGAGAGAGAGGAAAGAAAGAAGAGATAAGTCCTTGAAATCGAAACTCATGTGACATGTTTGAGACAAGATTTGTTGAGCACTATTCAAATCGAAGCTCAGTAGCTTCTCATCCTTGTGTCGACAAGAGAGAGAGAGAGAGAGAGAGAGAGAGAGAGAGAGAGAGAGAAGAAGAAGAAGAAGAAGAAGAAGAAGACGACGACCAAGTTTCTTTAGGTAATGAGATCAACTCGTTTTGTCTTCCAAGAAAAGGTGTGCTGGCTCTTGAAAGCTGTCACCAACAAGCTAATAAACTTTTTACATTTTCGCTACTAGTTGAAAGTCAAAATAGTTAGCATCCACCTACCAATTAAATGGTTAAAATAGTTACCTTAAATGTGTATAAGTGAGAATAATTTTGAAATGTTTAATTTTTAGTTAATGTTAAATTATTTTTTTTGTAATTTTAAATAAATTATTTATTTATATGAGGTATATTATATAAACAAATATATTTTTTTTAACATGTCCTTAGCATGTCGTGTCTCTCATTTTTTAAAAATTAATGTGCTGGCGTGTCTGTGTCGTGTTCGTGTCGTGTCTGTGCTACATAGGGTAAACCCCTACAATGAATTTTGCCCAAAAATAAACTAGTTAATCAAGCTTATGTATAATTCAATATTACAAAGGGCACTTAGTTCAAAAATCCAAATTTAAATTTCTTTTTGCCTAAAGGTCCAGGCGTGAAATTATTATATCCATAAGGACATACTTCTGCACAATGACTAAATTACCTCTCATATATTTAAAATCGTGTTTGTTACCCATCAAATCCATCTCTCTATCTCTCTATCTCATTGTTTTCTCTATTTATCTGTTCTCTTTCTCGCTGGTTCTATAACTTCTCTCTAAGTTTCAACGCCGATGGCTCTACTTACTTTGTCGTCGTCACTTATAACGGTGTCCTTGTCTAGAAGACTGGCGGTGGTTCTGGCGCTATCGATTCCTCCACCTCCTTCCAGTTTACCACCAACGACAACCTCTGCTTCGTCTATTCCTCTGGTGTCGTCGTTTGACACTCCAATACTACGGCCCCACTAGCTTAGGTAACATCACCCTCTCTCCAGATATGGAAAAATAGACAACCGATTTGGGTTGATCTCGCTGCCACTACTCTTCCGTCGATCTATGTTAATCTTGTTGCCACCTCTATCTCTGATCTGCCTCTCTATCTTTCTCTTAAATTTTCAGCCACCGTAGTCGACGTTGCCGGAGCACTTCGATGGATTCAGATGATTCTGATGATGGAAGAGATCATGAGAGGAAGATAAAGAGGTCGTCTTCGAATAAGGATACGAATGAGGACATTTTTTTTTATAATATTTTTGTTCTAAATTGCAGGGGCTACTGATGTTTTGCCTTACGTCGCAGCCAATCTGAAGAAGATTGTTGCAAGGGTTATAGAAAAAGCTAAGGAGATCTGTTTCAGCTAGTGGAGCAGGGTAGAGATCTGATCATCGGAGTGACCAGATCTAGTAGCACCTCTGTGATTTCTGGAAATCTTTTTTTGTGTGTGATTATCTATGATTATCTCTCTATATGTGTGTGTGTGGTTATCTGTTGTAGTGCTTTAAGCATATAGGTTGTTGTTATTGATGATGAAGTTTGGTTTGGAAAAGAGTGGAGAGCACAAAGGTTGAAATCTTCTTCTTTGGACATTCAAAGCATTGGAACAAATAAGGGAAATGAGAGAAAAAAGAAATTAGATCTAGAGAGTAAAAATTGAACAGATAGATGATTTTATCTATTCAATTTTATGAATGTAATGTGAAATTTTATTGTTTACAGATTCAATTTGGGTTCAGGTTCATTTTCAAGAGATAAAAAAAATTATAGAATTTTAACAGATAATTTGAACATATAGAATTTTTGAATAGATAAATTTTATATGGAAAAATATTTGAACAAGAAAAAGAAATTTGAGTTGAAAAGATTAAAAATTAAACAGACAAGGTAAAAAAATTGAACAAATAGACAAAAAAAAAAATTTGAACAGATATATATAATTTGAACAGATAGTCAAGAAAAAGTCAAATAGATAAAAAAAAAAAAAAAAGTCAAGGGGTAAAATTGGAAACAAAATATTTTTTAAGACTTCTCACCAAACTATTTCACAAAGTGTGGACTTCTTACCAATAAAAAATAAAAATAAAAATCATTGGACCTAATGCTTTAGATAATTGCTATAGTAGATTTTTCACTAATTTTCTCTGTTACAAATTATAAATATATATATTACTAAAGTATCCTTGTTATACCCATATTTTCTTTTTTTTAAATTTTAGTATATCACCGTATTCATAACGTATAGTACTAATATCCATATTTATGCTTCATAAATCCAAACCAAGCTTGTCAGAAGTTCCATTCAGATTTTTGCAGCATTGTGCTACATGCTAATACTTAAATTTAAAAACAACTTTTTGCATGGATGTTGACTAGGAAAGGTTTTTTTATTTTTTTATTTTTTTTGAAACTCCAAAAAAAAAAAAAAGATGCTCTGTGATATCATCATCGCATTCGTGGGTCCTACACAGGGCCGGTCATGAGATTTGTGAGATTTAAGGCGAATTATGAAAATAGAGCCCTATATATATATATTAATAAAAAATTTATGCATAAGATGATAAGTATCAACAAATTTTTTATTTAAGTTTACTTGCACATATAGTCATTAAAATTATAAACTAAAATTTACTTTCATATATTAAGATAGGAAGAAATCAGTATAATGACTCAAAAACATTAAAAACTGATTTTGTTACTTTATAGTTTAACAATATCCAGTTTTCAATTGACCCAGCGATCACTTAAATACTACTCTTTTTGCATTTTTAGCTGCAAAATCACTAATTAAGTTTGTATAATTTAATTTATCTACCAAATTCTTTTCAATAGACAATATAGCTAATCCTTTCAATCTTTCAATCTCATATAGACCTAGGTAAAATAATTAGGGCAAAATTATTTATTCCACTAAAATCTTATAGATAAAGAAGGTAAAAAAAAAAAAAAAAATTAGGACAAATTTATTATTCCGCTAACTAATAAAGAAAGAAAGTAGAAAAAAATTAGGTCAACTTTGTTTAATCAAATCTGATAGTGAGAGAGAGAGGACTTACTATGAGAGAGAAAGGGTGTGAGTGTGAGAGAGAGTGAGTCGCTGGAGTGTGTGAGAGAAAGAGAGTGAGTCGCCGACTCGCCGCTGCTCAGTGCTCTCTACCTTGCTTTATCTTTGGTATGCTTGAAGATGCTTCCTTTATCACTTCGTAAGAGAGAGAGAGAGAGAGAGAGAGAGAGAGAGAGCACTGAGTAGATGTGTATGTATTGTTCTTCTTGGACCTCAAACACTTTTTTGTATATATTTTAATTTTAATAAATATGGACCAAATCACACTTATAAATAAATATGAACCCAATAGAATATTTTGAGGCCCTTTAAATTGGCCCTACAGCAAAACCAAAAATAAATAAATAAATAATTAGGCCTATACCATTTTACTATATTTTGGAGCCTTATTTTGGGCCAATTTTTTGGGGCCTAAGGCACAGGCGTCACTGGCCTTAGGCCAGGGCCGGTCCTGGTCCTGCCTTTGAGGTAGCTGATTGCTGGCCAAATTTAACCCAACTTATAAGAAAATATCTACTACCGAGACACCAATGAAACTCAGCCACATGCCACAAAAGAGTCCAGGATCGATCGGAGAATAGTGCAAGATCTCAAAAAGAGCCGGTTAGAAAATTCAGTCATTTCACACCCTCTAAAATTTAAACTTGAGTCACTCCTATGAAGAGAACCACTAAGGCCCCGTTTGTAGAGCTGTGGGAAAGTGATTATAGATTATAGCTTAACAGATTATAACTTATAGCTGTGAACATAAGCTGATTTTGACTTATAAATTAAACTTCTCCTTCCCCACTCAAAGAATAAGTTGATTTTTGACTTATAAAAAGCTATAATCTGTATTGTTGAGCTAAACCAAACACATCAAAATAGTTTAAATTAAGCTAAAAGCTCAAATAAGCTGGAAATAAGCCTTACCAAACAGGGCCTAAGTCAAGTTGAACTTGGATTTTCCACCTTCCACAGTGAGTCCCACTATCTGGGACATGAAATATCTACCAAGCTTTGCGTTGGGTCTTGAAAATTCAAAGTCAAGCATGTGTGTCTCTTCCTACTTCCTTCCTTCCTTCCTCTAGGATCACATTACATTTTCCTTTTCATTTGGTTTTAATCATCAGAAAATATACTTTCATTTTTGCGATTTGTTGCATTAGTTTTTGAGATGGTTTATCTCGACAAGAAGATAGAAATAGAGAGGGGATTGCAATGGAAAGGTCGAAACAAGAGGATCGAACGTTTAATGTCGAGGTCAGTCTCCAACAAAGAATCCGGTGGTCCAAGTGATCACAGTTTAGGATCAAAGTTGAACAGCCAATGCATTCCGGTGTTATTGTTGAAGATCGTGTGGAAGATCAAAGCATGGACCTTGAATTGTACTGGGCTGCAACAAAAAACAATGTTGATGCCTTCATTGATGTATTAGAACAAGTTTCAGTAAAGAAGGAACAATCATTACTGGCAATTTTTTATGAGGTAAGTCCCATGGGAAATACATTGCTTCATATCGCGGCAAGCTTTGGAAACGAAGAGACTGTGGGGCTGATAGCTTACCACTTTCCGCCACTTATCAAGAAAAGAAATTCTGATGGAGATACCGCATTGCATGTTGCTGCAAGAGCTGGACAAGAATTAGCAGTGTCGATTCTTGTTCAACTTGGAAAAGATTTTGTGGATTCACCTTTTTTGTGCTCTAAAAATGGTGGGAAAACTAAGAGAGATGTTGATTGGGACGATAATCTGCTTTTGAGGGTAAAGAATGAAAAGGGCAACGTAGCCTTACACGAGGCCTTGATGAACGGTCACCAAGTTGTAGCTTATTATTTGATTGCGGTTGATCCAGAAGTGTTATATTATCTGAACAATGAAGGGAAGTCAGCTTTGTGTCTGGCTGCTGAAGCAGGGTATGTGGAACTTGTTACGCATATTCTGTGTGATACAGTTGGGATTGGAAACACAGATGAAAGGATTAAAGGGAAATCGCCTATTCATGCTGCCATTTTAACTAGAAACCGAGGTAATTCCAAATATAAAAAAAAAACTAAAAGCTTATATATTCTTGAATTCTCTTTGGTTTTTGTTTAATTGTTTCTCAATTGATTTTAAATATCCCAGGTGTTTTAGATGCCTTATTGAAGTGGGAACCAAGGTTAATTCGATTAGTAGATGAAGAAGGAAGTACTCCACGTCACTTGGCTGCATATTTAGGCTATCTTGAAGAGGTTCAGTACTTGTTAGGAAGGGAAAGTTCAGTTGCTGTCGCAAGGGACAACAATGGCTTATTTCCGATTCATTTGGCATCAATTAAAGGCCATGTTGATGTTGTCCGGGTGTTGCTTCAATGTTGGCCTGATTCGAGGGAATTGCTCAACTGTCATGGTCAGAATATTCTTCATGTTGCTGCCAAGAGCGGAGGACATAACATGGTCAGCTACATTCTTCAAACTCCTGAGCTCGAAAAGCTTATAAACATGAGGGATAAGCACGGAAACACTCCCTTGCATTTGGCAACCATGGATTGGCACCCAAAGATTGTCAGTCTCCTAACATGGGATCGCAGGATGGACCTAAAAGTATTGAATAACGAGGGTATGACAGCTCTTGATTCTGCCGAACACTACATGGAAAGAATGCCCTCATTTCGAAAGGTATGCATTCAGCTAATTGATATCTTCTTCTTTTTTCAGTTTAATTGATTTGCATCAATTCCACTTTACAGTAATCATTGTTGATAATTTCTTTTCATAATACTATTGATCGTTATTTAGCATCAACTAGAAGGAATTTTAGTGGATTGCTATTTTTAATTGCCGTTAAGTGGCCATAACTTAAATTTGCCCCAAGTTAAATTTTGTCGTGCAGCGGTTAACATGGACTGCGCTGAAGGCTGCGGGTGCACCACGAGCTTACTGTAGAAAGGCCATCAATGCTAAAAAGAAAGAGAGACTAGCTTCTGTGCAATTGGAACAACTGAGCATTGACAACTATAAGGACCGAGTCAACACTCTTCTGTTGGTGTCCACCCTTGTCGCCACTGTAACTTTTGCAGCCGGTCTCACAATGCCAGGTGGCTATAACAACTCTGACCCTGATCAGGGCATGGCTACTATGCTAAAACACAAATGGTTTCACATGTTCATTTTCTGCGACACGATAGCCATGTATAGCTCCATCATTGTTTCTGTTTCACTCATCTGGGCTCAATTAGGGGACCTCAATTTGGTGCTCACTGCCTTCAGATTGGCACTGCCACTACTTGGGATCGCTCTCACCATGATGTCTTTAGCATTCGTTGCTGGAGTGTATGTTGTAGTGAGCGTTCTCAATTGGCTCGCCCACGCTGTTCTAATCATGGGCTTGGTTTTTCTTACCATTCTGATAGTTCTCTTCATTCCACTATGCATACCGGTTTCGTCAAATTACCCTATTTTACGCTACGTCTTCTACTATCCATTTTGTTTGCTGATATTTGTAACTAGAAGTTACACGCAAGATGATTTGGTAGAGTATAAGTCACTTTGGTGGATGCTATGACATCCATATTACAGGTTGTAACTCTTTCTATTAGTATTGTCGATCTTTATTTACTATTTAGTATTCCTTGCTTCATTCTCTCTTTCATTTTTGTTACTGTTGTGCTTGTACATCAATGTGAGATACAAATTTTAATCAGAGACAATTCAAGAGATTGAATTTTGACCAAATTGAACTGTAATTTTAAAATATTGTGTTTTGATGTGCTCTCGCATTCTAGTTCTTTTATGTAGTTCATGAATTAGGGCTGTCAGCAACTTCCATTAGAATATTGCATGTCAAATATCTTTTGAGTGCTTTGGTGTTCAAACTTGAAAATATCAGAAAGCAATTTTCCACACAAAATTGGTTGAGTTATAATTGTTGATTTGTATTGTAATTAGAGGTACTTACCAATCAGTCCTATTAACTAGACTTATTTACCTACAGGTCCTAACTAATAAATTTAACACTATAAAAATAAGAGATTGATAAATTTATCACTATAAATTTATGCATAAAAACAAAGAGACTGATAAATTTATCACTATAAATTTATTCATAAAAATAAAAGACTGAGAAATTTATCTTTATCACTTAATAAATTTATCAACAGAACTTAATGGGTAATAAGTCTCAAAAGTAGGACCTATTGGTAGTTTACCCTTGTAATTATTTTTAGGAAATTAGATATGTTATAGTACAAATGAGCAAAGCTAGAAAGTACAAGCTAATCAAAGCAAGAAGTAGAGGCTGATCATTGTTAAGTGGTGTTTGGCAGAGCAGAACTTCTCAAAGTCCTTCCTGAAAGTGGAAGTTCTTTTAAAATCATTTTGTATCACCACTTGAGTGATACTCCTAATTGGTATTTTTATTATCATTAAAAAACAATAAAAACAAGACTAAATTAGGCATTGTCCTTTTTATGTTTGGTCATTTTTTCAATTTGGTTGGCCATTGGAGCTTTTTTTTTTCCTTCACTTTGATCCTTTATATTTTATGTTTTTCTCAATTTACTTCTAAAATTAACTTTTGTTCATAATTAGACAAAAAATGCCACATAATATAAAAAATATATTATTGTATTGAGATTTAGGTATGTACCATAGATGTGAGTTGTACACAATAAATAAATAAAAAAGGTCACGTGGCTATCAATGTGTCATTTTCTATCTAATTTTAAATATAAGTTAGCTTGTGGAGTAAATTTAAAAATAAAAAAAAATGAAACATGAAGGGTTAAAGTGAGGGAAAAATAACTTTAAAGGCCAAATTAAGAAACGGTCAAACATAAAAGACAAAGTGAGGGAAAAAAAAAATTAAAGGCCAAAGTAAGAAATGATTAAACATAAAAGAGACAAAGTATAATTTATATTGAAAATAAATAACAAATATGCTTAAGACGTCCAAATTTTGTGACCACCATGACCCCTAATTGCTTAGTGATCACTCATTATATTTTTTTTTCCTCTCTCTCTCCTCCCTCTCTCTTACAAATGTGTGAGGGTCGTGAGGTTCCATAGCGGGATTGAATAAATAATATAATATTATGTACATAGTAACAAAAAACGATGAAAAAAAAAGAAGAAGCAATACATAACCATTAGAAAGTGAGGGCAGGGTAAGGTCTTGTTTCTCCCATCCTATTCTATCCGATCTCCACCTCGATTATATTTATTAAATATATATATAATATATAATTTGATTTTTATTATAATACACTTAAAATACTAAAATACTATATTTAATATTAATTTTTAGTCATTTGTTTTTTATTTTATATATTATAATTCTCATTAAATATAAATTATTATTAGTAATATATTATATTATTTATAATTTTTATTAATATTTTCATTTTTTTAACTTATAATAAAATTACCGTCTCTCGACCCGGCCCGCTACTCTCTATTTATCCCACCTCCAATATGATACCAAACAAAGGCAAATTATTACAAATCTAACCGTTCCAAATCCGACGCATGACTATCCTTAATAACCATCATCGTTAAATATTCATCATTCCACTAATTGATGTTTTGTGTCTCAAACCTGAAAATCATCTAGTAGGTTATTATTTGGTAGTGCAAGAGTACAGTGACTTAGTGTTTTATAGTAATATAATTGGTAAAAAATATGAAATATTAATTATTTATATTGAGTGATTGAGAAACCTGAAAAGACATAATGAATGTTGATTGGTGAAAGAATATGATCATGCAATACTATGAGACTATTGTATAATTTTCCATTAAAAAAATCACTTGTTCATATGTCTGTCCAATGAAATGTTATAATTTATCCACTATCTCCTTATTATTGGAGCCATTTATTCTTTTAACCCATTATTGTTGGTTGGGTAAATAATCAATAAAAAATTCTTAAAAAATATAATAATTACTGTTCTTGAATCCCGCATTAAATATTCATTATTCCACTAATTGACGTTTTGTGGTTCGAATTTGGCACTTAAAGACTGAAATGGGTGCCTATGACTCATTTTGGTGTCCGTTTTAATCATTCGAATCATTCATATTTTAGAGTAATCAAGTAAAATATACTTGTAAAAAATAAAATTAATTGGATATCGTTAACAATTTTATCCACTCATATTTGTATTTATTTTAATACTTTAAGTTACACTATCATTTATTTTTATAGATATAAATGTGAGTGGATGAAAAGATTAATAATATCTAATTCATTTGATTTTTTTCAAATATATTCTACTTAATATATTTTAAAATATAAATAATTTAAATTATCAAAACAAACTTTAAAGGTCCACACAAATCCCTTAAGACTAATTCAAAAGCTCTATTGAAAGTGGACTTATCATACACGGGAGGGAAGTTGAACAAATTGAAGAAAAATTGGCACGCGGTTGATTCGCGGCCCGGGCGATAGTGGTTGGCTTTCTTTTGGTCTGTGATTGAATTGAAGGGTATTATTAGATTTATAGAAATTTATTATAGGTTCTATTTTGATAATTCAAACATTTCAATGTGTAGAATTCGTTGAATACTATATGTCTGTAAAAAATCATGTTAATTAGATATCGACATCTTTTCATTGGATCAAATTTTTGTTAATTATTTATTTTTTTTACTATTTATTTTATTTTATATAAAACTAATTTGATCACGTAATTATCGATATCTGATTAATATAATATTTTATAAGTGTATATCGCTCGATGATTCAAATTTTCAAAACAACAATGATTCATCCCCCCTTTTTAGAACCCCCTTTGGACCCCCTCTCTCTCCATTGGTCACCTTTTCTTTTTCTTTTTCTTTTTTTTCCTGCTCCTCCAATCACCTCTTGCCATGTGGCAAAGGGGGGTAAAGGGGGTGACCCCCAAAGGGGGTCCCAACCTTTATTCTTTTCAAAACAGGATGCTTGACAGGCCCTAAAAGTCTAATAACACCTCCAATCTGTGCGGACTTGAAAGAAGCCGAATCTTTTCCAATAATTACTTGGCTTTTGATGAGTATCATAATTACTTGACTTTTGATTACCCCAGCAGAGTCATTGTCAACTAACAAAGACATATTTTAATAATGGCTTCGCTTCTGTCCAGTCCTTAATCGGATTGGACTGTAATATTAGGTCTATGGAAGTTTACTACGGGTCCCATTTTGATAATCTGAACCGTTCAATATGTAGAACTCGTCGAGTACTATAAATTTGTAAAAAATCACGTTAATCGGATATCGGTAACTATGTGATCAAATCCGTTTTATATAAAAAAAAATGGACGGTGAATAAATTAACGGTTGATAAAAATCTGATTTGATTACATAGCTACTGATATCCGATTAACGTGATTTTTTACAGACTTATAGTACTCGACGAGTTCTACACATTGAACGGTTTAGATTATCAAAAACGAGACCCGTGGTGAGCCCCCACGGACCCAATAGTGCGATCCAATCCGATTAAGGACTGGATAGAAGCCAACGCCTTTAATAATAGTGTGAAAAGAAAAGTATATTGAAAAAGTGTGAAAACCTATTTTGAAATTTATAAAAATTAATTAAATTTAATAATAAATGTTTTGAGACTAGCATATATTTTGTCTTCTTTTTTTTTTAAATCTTAAAAACAATTATTAATAATATATATATATCAAATATGACTCAAATTGAACAACAGATTTGGAATGCACATAATTAAAGTAAATATTAAAACGTCATAATTTAAAATACAGAAAATAACTTACAATTACAATTGTAGCAACTGCAAGGATCTTTAATTGGGTTACAAATGGAAAGGAGTAATTGTCACTCAGAGCTTTCTGTTTTTTCTTAAGACTGAAGAATGAAAAACTTGAAGCTTTCTGAATGAATACATTACAATATATAGAAAAGGAAAATATAGTAATCATGTGACTTCTTTGAATACAGTAATCATGTGACTTCCTTCAATACAGTAATCATGTGACTTCTTTGATTGATGAAAGCAGCTGGCAGCGCGTAAGGCAAAGCAAATGCTGTCGGTTGCTTTCGGTGGAGTGATTGCATGAATATGCAGCTTTAACAAAAGTTGATTGGGTGAATAGTGACGGTGAACAGTAAAAGTGAACAGTAACTTTTACTAGTCATCACTTTTGGTGGAACATGTGAATATAAGAATCAATATAGATACAAATTAGCAGCTTTTCTCAAAAGAGTATTGATTGAAGCTAATTTATATTTATAGGGAATCCTATGTTGATCAGACATATGGGTCCTGAGCATCTTGGAATTCGGATCTGCCATATGAGATGGGTTGAGTAGTTGATCCTTCAGAAGATTATGACTGGTCTGAACTGTCTTCTGAATTTCCGGAACTGGGTGATTGAGCTTCTTCAGCTTGCTCTGTTAATTGACGGGCTAACTGGAGTAGTTCATCTCGGGATAACTTGGGCTTGACCTTTGATTTAGCTTTGGGCTGAGCAGGAGGTGAAATGGGCTTAGCCTTAGCTTTGGATTTTGATTTGGGCCGTGAATGTTCCTTGGGCTGGTCTGGAATTGCAGGAGCTTTGCATTTCACCTTGGATTTTGATTGGGCTGGTCTGGAATTGCAGGAGCTTTGCATTTCACCTTGGATTTTGATTGGGCTGGTTGAACTGATTTGGATTTGGAGGATTTGGGCTTGGAACCACTAGATGAGGGGCTTCCAAGGTTGACTGGAGGAAGACTGGATTGACTTCCTTGACTGATTGCAGCAGTTGGGTTCTGCTGGGCTTTGGACATAGAAGGAGTTGGAGCACATTGATCAATGGGAAATTCTTCTTGAACAATTTCAAAAATTTTGGGCACATTGAATTTAGCCCACCATTTAACTGAATGTTGACGGGTGATTATGTTACCATCAATTCCATAATGCCATTTAAATATCCATGGGAGTTTATATTTGCATATAAAAATTAACAAAGATGGAAATTGTCTCTGATGAGTGGTGAATGGTTAAACAGAGGAGAAATAGTTAACTAGTTCAATGAGATCTCCAGGGAGGATGTCTGAAATGGTACCATAATGAGTCCATCATCTAAAAAACCAGGTAGGAAATTCAGATTTGAATTTTTGATCAAAGGAGATGAACCAGGAGTGACTAAAAGTTTCATTTTGGTACAGGAAAATCTTGAACCAGGCATCAACATAATCATGGTAATTATACTGGATGGAATGACCAGGTAAATCTCGAAGCTGATAAGGAGGACCCCATTCAGCTTGAGAAACAATACTATGGATGTAAATTGAATGATACAGAACCTTGCTGGCATAGGTTCGATCATAAATGGGTTTAATCAAGACTGATTGATGATGGATCAAAATATCTTTGTAATAGGTGAGTGTTTTCTCTGGATGTGGGAGGATGAAATGGCATCTAGAGCCAAAATGGGATTTAGCAATTTCATGGATTACTTGGCCTTTAGGGTGACTGGATTCTATATAGAACAGATTAGTAGTGTGTGATTTGGTATAATCAGATCGAGATGACCTGACTGGGTTAGCAGGGAATGGAGTAACTGAGACTGATTGGCTTGGAGCAAAAGGATCAGTAGCCAAAGCAGTTGAGTAATTAGGCCTGGGGATATTACCAAGGATTTGGTAACAGTTGATCATTTGAATGGGTTGAGGGTATTGTCCTACTAACTCCAAAGGAGGAGGAACAAAAGGTTGACTAGAAGGAACCAAAGCCTTAGAAGGAGGCCTTGGACGAGACATCTGTGGAAACAAGAAACAATGATCAGTAGCAGAGATTAACAACCAGAAAGAAGATCTAGATAATTCTGGAAATAATGTAAATGGTTGTAATAATCATGTCGCAAAATACGACGGGCTTGAATCTGTTGGTGAATGATGTATTGGGCTCTTTTAGTAGTTGGTTTGGCGGATTTGAGGCGGTTAATACGGCGATTAACTTGTTTGAGCAGGGTTTGGTAAAAGGTAATTTGGGTTTTTAAGTATGGAATATGTGGAGTAGCACTCATCCCTTACCCCCCTGTAAAAATTCCCGGGTAAGAAAATCAGGAAGGGAATTTTGACAACCAGGTATATAGGTGATATCAAAATAAAAAATACTTAAAATAGATTGCCAACGAGCAAAAATTTGTTTACTAGCAAGATTTTGAACATCTTTTTCCAAAACATATTTAGCGGATTTGCAATCAACACGAAGTAAAAATTTTTGATTTAAAATATCATCTTGAAATTTTTGTATACATAAAACAGTAGATAAAATTTCTTTTTTAATAGTACTATAATTTAATTGTGCTTTATTCCAGACACCAAAATGATAACGAACAATTTGTTCAGATGATTGAGGAGTGACTTTCTGGAGAAGAATGCCACCATAACCAATATCAGAAGCATCAGTTTGAATAATTTTGAATGAATTTTCAGTAGGAATACCAAGACAAGGGAGAGACTTAACATATTGTTTGACGTTTTGGACAATAGAAGTATGAACAGATGACCAAGGAGGAGGATTATCCTTTAACCTATCAAACAATGGTTGACAAGTCTTCCTAAGGTCTTTGTAAAAATCAGCAATGTAATTAAGGGAACCTAAAAACCTTTGTAACTGGGTTTTATCAAGAATTTCATCAGGGAACTTGGATGCAAACTCAATTGATCTACTAATTGGCAGAATAATATTGTGGTGAATATCATATCCTAAGAATCTAACTTTAGTTTGAAAGAGTTTGATTTTAGGAGCTGAGATAACTAAACCATGACTTTTAATTGTATAAAAGAATGCAGTTAAATGTTTCCAATGTTCATTAAGGGATTTGGAAAATATTAAAATATCATCAATATAAACAATAGAAAAATGACTAAATGGATTAAAAATATCATTCATTATATTTTGAAATTCACTAGGAGCATTTTTTAAACCAAATGGCATTACATTCCATTCATATTGACCAAAGGGTGTGTTAAAAGCAGTTTTATATCGATCTTTAGGGTGAATTTGTATTTGCCAAAACCCACTTTTTAAATCAAATTTACTAAAAATAACAGCTTGACTAAGTCTTTTAATCAAATCTTTTTTTATTAGGAATAGGATATCTAATCCATTCTAAAACAGCATTGAGTGGTTTATAATTAATAATTAAGCGAGGGACACCTCGTTCTAATTCAGCATTTTTATTAACATAAAAAGCAGGACAAGACCATGGTGATTTACTTGGACTAATGATTCTGTTTTTTAATAATTCATTAATTTTTTTCTTACACACTTCAAGTAATTCATAATTCATTTGAATAGGTCGAGATTTAATAGGGATGTGTTTTTCATTAAAATTTTTAATATATGGCAAAGTAACTACATGCTTTTTCCTATGCCAAAATGCAGTAGGTAAATTGGAGTAGACAGTGGATTCTAGTTTTAATTTAAAATCATTAATTTGAGAAATAATAATAGGATCAGTTAATTGTTGATCAATTCTTTTATAATTAATTTCTTCTTTAAGAAAATTGATTTGCCTAGTTAAGCGATTAATAGTATGGGAAATAGAACAATCTTTTAACAGTTTTAATTCGAACATTTTAGGCGGAAATAAAAATTTAAAAGTAACAGGTTGGCCTAAACACATGAGTGGTAATTCCTTCAGCAGATGTAGTAAATGGATAAAGTAAATGTATAAATGGGGTACCTAATATGATTTTATCAGTCATGTTTTTTACTAAAACGAATGAGGTTTTGAAACATACATTATCTTGACAAACATGAACGTTAGGTAATTTATATTTAATACGCATTTTACTACCATTAGCAGAGGTTAATTTCTCATGGCATTTTTCATAGTATTTAGTAGGGAGCAAACCTTCTTGTACACAGTTTAAATCAGCACCAGTATCTATTAGAGCAATTAAGTTTAATTCAAAATCATTAATAACTATCTTAATTCGTGAATACCATTTTTGCATATAGATTTTATTGATTAGATTTAATCTGTTATCGTCAAGAGTATGGGATTGTGATCTGTTGTCAAATATTAATTTATCAGGATTAGTGTGATCAGAATCAGGGTCAGAATTATGTTCAGATTCATTAGGAGATTCATGAACTGAGTTGTGGAAATTATCTAAACTTTTATTAAGTTTTAATGTAATAATTTCATCTTCTAATTTTCGATCTTTTTGTCTTAATTCATTAATAGTTTGTTTGATTTGATTGATTTCAAATTGTAAATTTTGAAGTGTAAATTCTTTAGTTTTATTTTTAAATCTTTCCAAAGTTTTAGATAAACTGATAATAGGTTTATCAATCTTAGGTTTATCATCAGAATGAATTAATAAAGATTTTAATTTATCAATATATTTTTGTTTTAAATTAGGATCATCTAATTTGCTAATTAATTCAATAAGGCCAGATTCTTCTTGGGTGTTTTTAGTAAGAACAGTTATTTGTTTAACTGGTTTACAGCAGACATCATTACATCCTAGATTAATATTATTGTCAGAATCGTCACTTGGTGAATGATAATCAGATGAAGTTCTTGGATGATCAGAAGAGGAGTCACTAACAGATTGATTTAATTGGAAGATTTCAAATAACTGATTTTTGAAATTATCATCAATTTGAAGTTGGTTAACTCTATCCTTTAATTTTTGCTTTTCTTTACATTTATTTGAATAATGTCCTGTTTGACCGCAATTATAGCAGGTAATGTCTTTATTGAATTTAGATTTGGGATGTGATTTTTTATAATATGTCTTTTTGGGTTTAGTATAAAATTTATCATGAGATTTGGAAGGTGAATAATTTTTGCGATATTTATTAGAAGAGTATTTGGATTTATGTTTATGTTTGGAGTACTTGTGTGATTTCCTACGGGAAGGTGCAACAGGAGGTAAACCATATTGTTCACAGAAATTTCCTAATTCATATTTAGCCTTATGTTTATCCTTAGTGGCTTTTTGACTAAGTTTTAAATCAATACACATTTTTAATCCTTCTTTTTGAATAGTGCTAATTATATCATCATAGGTTAAATTGTCATATTCAATAACACCAGTAGGTTGACTAAGAACATCTCTAATTTTGTGAGCAAATAGACTAGGTAATCCATTAATGAATTTTTCTTTCCAAAATGATTTAGTACAGTCTTCACGTAACATAACTCTAGAGGTAAATACATCTTTATACCATCGAAAATCACTTAAAGTTGGGCAAGTAAGGTTACTAAGCTGATCATGTATGCGAGAATAAATATTAGTAGGTGTACCAATAAAATGTCGAACAATAGTATAAATTAAGGTATTAATACCATCAGGGTGGCAACATCCAATAGTTTCATCAAAAATAGGGAGACCATTATCATCAGTTTGATTAGCATATATGATGGAGTCTCGTTGATCTTCAGTTAAGTATTTTTTCCACCAAGATTTGAGCATACCAGTAAAACCACAAGTAATTAAGGAAACAATTTCAGATTGAGAATATTGGAGATAATTAGAGAGGTAACTATTTGAAACCATAGATAAATGATTTAATTTTTGAAGTATTTGATCTTCACTAAGACCATCAATGTTCCATTCGTATAGTTTTTTAGCAGAAACAGAAAATTGGTTACTAATATTATTTTCTTCATATTGGAGGTCAGGTGGAGTAGGTCGAGAATACCAGTTTTTGGTAGTTTGAGGATTAACTTTGGGATAATGAATTTTATTAAGATTAGAAGATTGGAATTGTTGGGCTAATTGATTTATGTCATCATCAGCAGTGTCAGTTTCAGATGTGGTAGAAACAGTGTCAATATTTGGTTGTTGATTTAAAACAGTAAGACCTTTATCTTTAGAAGGTGAGGCATTATCAGTGGTAGATAGTTTAGTGAATAATTTTTCAATAGCTTTCACAGTAGATTGATCAGTGGTTACCAAACTAGTTCTTTTGGAACGATGACTAGGTAGATTAAGTAAAGGTTGATCTAAAGGTTGTGGTTTAGTAGATGTAACAGATTTTAAATTTGTCTCTATTTTATCTAATTGTTTACCAATGGTGTTTAAACATTGATTAGTATAATTATTTTGTTCAATGACTTTTTTGATTTCAGCATCATCGCCAGGTAATTTGAAAGGAGAAGCAGGAATGTCAGAATCTTGTTGTTTGATAATTATTTTCTCAAGAGGAGGGTGACTAGAACTAACAGTTGTAGATTCAAAAGTATTCCATTTGTATTTGGTGATTGTATTTAACTTTTTGTAATATTTTTCAACATATTCTAAGAGAGGTAATTCAAAACTATATTCAATCATAAAATTATACCAATGTCTAGTGATTCTGGATTGGTGTTGTTTATCATAGGTATCACAATAAGCATGTCGGAGTTTTTTATTTTTAAAGCACTTAAATTCAATGAATAATTTATTAAGATCAGGTTTAAAATCCTTTTTAATGGTCATAAGTTGAGGATTGACTGGGGGTATAACTTCTTCAAAATCAGTTTGAGTTGAAGAATTATCAGAAGCAGTTTCTTCTTCAGGTAAATGTGTGTGTGTAGAGTAAATAGGTTTACTAATTTGAGAAGTAGCAGTATTATCAATACCTTTTAATTTAGAGGTTTGTCCTAAATGAATTCGACTATTTTTTCGAAACAGTGGAGTATTAAATATTTCATCTTCAGTTTCAATCTCAGAAGGTACACTAGAGGTGCTATGTCTGGATGACTGACTACGATTGTTTATTTAATACGAACTGTACCATTATTGATTTGTTGAATGTCTTGAATATTTTAGATAGATGATTGTTGTTGGTTATGTTTGTAATGTTCATTGACAGTGATCCATTGATCGGGTAAATCTACATTTTTCCATTCAATCATTTGGGAAACATTTATATGGGTATCAGTACTACTACTTTGGATTAGTAAAGTTTTATCTTTAGGGGACTTGTGCAATGCTTGAACATTTAAATTAGTTTTCATGCACTTATAATGAACACGATAAATTAAATCAATATTATGGTTTTATTCATCATATTGGTAAATGAACCATATAATTGTATATTTAATGTTAATGCATGTAAAATATTTGGATCTCGTAAACTAAGAGTAAAATCAGGAAAACAATTAAAATGTACTGGACCTTTATAAAGACCAGTTTCCATCATACCCATTAAACTATCATTGCAATTAAGAAAACGAGCATCTCTTAAATATAATAAAACAGAAGTATTTTTTTCTGTGAATGTATGTATGTATATCTGTGAATGTATGTATGTATGAGACAGATTTGGAACAGTAAAATTTTACTCTGGTTAAAAATATGTTGATTTTCTCAGCAACCAAACGCGCCAGGTTGTTAATACATGACACTTAGTGTTGTTTCCAATTGGTGTTTTTTTTTTTTTTTTTTTGTTAATAGATCTAAGAGTAAAATTTGACTATGGTTCATTCATTTAGTATGTATTTTATTTGTTGTAACAGTAAAATTTTACTCTGGTTAAAAATATGTTGATTTGCTTAACGACGAAAAATTTTACTTTGAATCATAGTAAACTTTACTCTGATTCAGAGTAAAATTCTTTCACAGTAAAGTTTATTCTAATTCAAAGTAAAATTTTACTCTGAAATTTTACTCTAGTTAAAAACATGTTAATTTGCTTAACGATATAAAATTTTACTTTAAATCATAGTGAACTTTACTCTGATTCAGATCTGAATCAGAGTAAAGTTTACTATGATTCAAAATAAAATTTTACTCTGAAATACACTGTGAAAATGACTTAATAAGAGAGATGATAGATATGAAGGTAATATAGTAAAAGAAACAAGTTTTAAATTATTAAAGGGTTTTGAAATTACTTATATAATTCTTGTCATTTTGAAAGACAAATTAGATAGTGAGGGGTCTATCACCAAATCTTCCATTTTCCTATTTGGTAGCCAAAATTACTAGTTTTGTACCATAAAAAAAAATCTACAAATATATATATAATAAAGGACAAAAATTCAAATCTAAAAAATAAATAAATAAATAAGCACAAAAATTAGAATGATAAAGTGTAGGGTGATCTGTTCACACCCAAGCTTGAAGCCGACCTCCACCTGAACTTTTTTACCCAAGCTTGAGTTCGAATTTAACCCAAAAAATTTGGATTAGGCTTTGGTTCGCCAAATTCAAACAAAAAAAATTCATTTTTGGTTATCCAAAACTAATGTATTGCACTTTGAAAAAGGGGGGTGATTTGGATTAGGCTTTGGTTCCCCAAATTCAAACACAAAAAATTCATTTTTGGTTATCCAAAACTAATGTATTGCACTTTGAAAAGGGGAAGACCCCCCGCCGGGGGGGGGGGGGGGGGGGGAGATATCTTTTTTAAAAAAAACACAAAATATAATTAAAAAAAATCAATTATGTGTATCAAACAGTACAATGACCTCGTTTGGTAGAGTTGTGGGAAAGCGATTATAACTTATAGTTTAACAGCTTATATTTTATAGCTGTGAACATAAGTTGATTTTTGAATTATAAATTAAGCTTCTCCTCCCACACTCAAAGAATAAGTTGATTTTTGACTTTCAAAAAGTTATAAACTGTATTGTTAGACTGAACCAAACACATCAAAATAGCTTAAATTAAGTTAAAAGCTGAAATAAATTGGAAATAAGTCCTACCAAACAGGACCAATACATTATAGGAAAATGAGTGGGAGCACTAATTAGTGCCACCACTAATGATGTGGCAGTGGGTCTACGTTGTTGTGTCTATTTTTTTTTTTTTTTTTGAAAAAATGAGTGCCACATCATTAGTGGTTGAGAAAAAAAATCCATATTAGGCCTCGTTTGGAAATAAACTTTTTTAGTAACTTTTTAGCTTTTTGGCTAAAATATGATTTAAAAAAAAAAAAAAACCTAATATGTTTGGGATAACTTTTTGATTTTTTACAAAAAAGATATGCAAAAAGTAAATAAAAAATAAAATTTTTGACTTTTTAGTATATGTTATTTGACTTTTTAATTTTTTTAATAATTTTTTGACTTTTAAGTTAAAAAATGATATTGTCAAACAAAGTGTATGTCACAATTAGACCTCCAAAGACCAAGGCCCGTCCCAAAACTCATAAACTCATACTTGTAAGCCCATGAATAGAGTTGGGCTCTAAAAATCTTACACATGTCAGCTTGAGTCTGGTCCATTACCCAGTTATGACCCATGAATTGAGCCGAGTCCTATCGTGATGCTTAGGTTTGACCCACTCAAATTGTATCCCAAAAGAAATTATTAGTTTAATTTTTCAAAAATTATTTTTAAATGAGTTTCTTTTATTTTAAATTTTTTTTAATATATATTTTAATTGATTCTTTGCACTTTTTAGATGTACATCATCTAAAAAGTAAAATAAGTTGACTAAATTATTTAAAAAATCAATAAAAATTGATTAAAATTCAAACAAAAATATGTGTGCATTTTTGTTTGGATTTGCATTTGTTTTTAATGATTTTTTTTTTCATATTTTTGTTATTATTTTAGATACATCTAATCTTGATATAATTACAAAATTAAAAAAATGACAAAACTATGAAAAAAAATTCAGTAAAAATAAATAAAAACTATTTAAAAATAGTTTCTGAGAATTTAACCAAACAAAAGTTTCATCATTTTAGATTATACTTTTGTTATCCTTTGAAATCGCTATAACAACATTATTTGATCTGATATCTATTTTGACCAAATTCAGTTATAAGATACAATTGAATATAAAGTAGATAAGTTAAAAATTATCCCTATTAGGTTGGAGTTTGAAATTATATTATTAAAATAGTTAAATTTGAAATAAAAAATTCAGGCACAAAATTAGAAAAGCAACTGCCATCCATGCCCCTCTTAAAAAATAAATAAATAAATCGTGTTTTAACAAATTAACCAAACAAATTTTCATTATTGTTTTATGTTCTACCAAATAGGAGTAGATTGGGAAGGTTTTAAGTAAGAGACAAGTGATGAGTGAACAGGGAGGCTGAGAATTGAGTAGAGTTGC
This sequence comes from Camellia granthamiana, assembly GCA_036172215.1. Lineage (NCBI taxonomy): Eukaryota > Viridiplantae > Streptophyta > Magnoliopsida > Ericales > Theaceae > Camellia > Camellia granthamiana. The sequence goes on from CM069911.1 coordinate 43,378,387, forward strand.
AAAATGAATAAAGTCATTCATAAACAAGTTTGAATTTGGCTCAATAAGGATTTATTCAAATTCAATTCGTTAAATTTTTATTGTGTTTAAATTCAAACTCATTAAAATCTTAATAAATAAGATTAAACATACTGAAACTCGATTCGTTAACTCGGTTCATTCGTTGTTCGTTTAATATTTCTTTAAATAACATAATAAATATATTATTATATATTGCATAATATAAATATATATGTATAGAAAATAAGATAAATATGTTATTTATATATTTAAATAATATAAATAACAACTAATTACAAATAATTCATTCATATAGGGATGATAGATATTATTATTTTGTTAAGATAGTAATTTTTTTAATATATTTTATATAACTATAATTTCAGTTATAATTTTAATTTCATACATAAATATAAATTTGTAATTTATTTGATTCGTCAACATGTTTGAGCTTTAATCAAGCCTAAATCAACCTGATCCAAGCTTGTTAAATTTTTATTCAACTCCAACTCTAACCGGAAGTTGTGAAAATCTTCTTTAAAGCTCGGCTCCTACAATTGAGGACATGATGATTGTTGTGTATTGCCCTTCCCTACATGTTCCTCGTCTACCCCAACCCCCTAAATTTAGCGCGAATTCGAGCGTGTATTTATCTTTATCGCCGAGGAATGGAGCTGGCTTCCTCACTTCATCCCTTTGGAATCCCAAATTTGGACCCAAATCTTCCATCAAGTGTTCTTAAATCAAAGAGTAACACACACCTAAAGCATCTGATTCTAAGGTACAAAAAACCCATTTCCACCCTCTGCAAATTTCTTGAAATTCTTGGTCTTTTGATGACAATATAAAGCTACTCTATCAGAATTAGAACCTGTTTCTAGGGTCTGAGAATGTCATCATGTAACCCCTGATGGGAAAAATAAACAGGATTTACTGTAGGAATAAAAATATCAAACTAATAATAAACAAAAAATATCAAATAAATATTATTATTATTATTATTAGAGAAAGTTTAGAGAAGTCTGTATGGTGGTCGAGGCACGCAGATTGTGCTCTCCTTAGGAACGATACATCCTCTTCTGCACCAAGTTGGTGTTCCTTCTTCAAAATACAACGACTTTCAAAATCACTTGTGTGCAGCAAAATGAATTTCATGAACCTTAAATTGCCCAACACTCACTTGTAAACTCAATACAGTGAACTCAAAAAGAAAATAACAAAGTAGAAGAAAGGGAGAAGAAAGACTTCTTTTTTGTTATCTTTTGAAACAACGTTGAAGGTTTTAATATATACACAATTAAATAACAATAATTTAGATATTAAGGAAATATTGTAGGATAACCCAAAAGACTAGGAAACTAATATAACATTTTAAACTTATTCCTAAAAAGATGCAAATATCAAATAAAATAAATTAAATTAAATACAATTTTAAAATTACAAAATAACAATCCCCCACATAATTTAAAATTGAAAAGAGTGTTTTTACTACACAATGGGTGTAGGTGTCTTCAAGACTTGAACCTTCACTTAGTGTTAGTAAGTATTAGTTTGAAAGAACTATAGTGAATAAGGTCTTGAATTAGATCCTTGTGATCAAACATAAGCTTACCACACATACAATATGGGCAATTATCATGGTTTTAGAATGGTTTTGTGCGTTAAATGGTCATGTGCACATATCTTGTTTCTACATGTGTCTTTAGGGAGCAAATTCCCACAACAACGACCCACTACCATACTTATAAACTACAAGAAAAAGGGTCATATAACACGGAAGCATTTGCTACAGCATCACTTACTATCACAAAAAGTGATTTTTTGAGACATACCATTTGCCGTCGCCAATAAATCGAGTTTTAGTGACAACACCATTTCCTGTCACAAAAAAGTAAGTTTGTGCGATGACAACAACTGTAGTCGTAAATAATGCGCGTTTTTTGCAACGGTAACTCCTACTGTCACAAATAAGAGAGTTTTTGTGACGATAATAGGTGTCGAAAAAAAAAAAAAAAAAAAACTGTTTTGATATAACATTTCTCTTTTCACCAATTTTTTCATCTTTCTGTCTCTCTGTCTCTCTTGCTCATCTCTCTTCTCTTTTTCTCTCTCACCCATCACTCTTTGTCTGTCTGTGTCTTTCTCTCTTTCTCTTTCTCTCTCTCTCTCTCTCTCTCTCTCTCCCCTCTTCTCGATTTATTGATCTTTCTCTCTCTCTTTTCTTTTAATCGCTCATCTCTCTTCTCTTTTAATCGCTCATCTCTCATAATCACTTATCGAAAGAGGAAAAAGTCAAAAAAATGAAATGGGCCTCTCTCTCTCTCTCTCTTTGTCTCGCGCTCATCTCTCCTCTCTCTCTCTCTCTCTCACTCTCACTCTCACTCATCACTCATCTCCCTGGCTCTCTCATCTCTCTCCGCTCTCTATCTCTCTTGATCATTTTTCTTCTTTTTTTGTCTCTCTTTCTATATCTTTCCCTATATCTCTCGTTCATATCTTTTTGCTCTCTCTCTCTCTCTCTGTTTATCTCTCGCTTATCTCTTGTTTCTCTTTCTTTTTTTTTCTCTCTTTTTATCTCTTTCTCTCACTGTCTCCCTCTCTCACTCATCTCTCTTCTTTCTCAATCGTTCATTTATCTGAATCACACTCATCTCTTTCTTTCATCCCATTGTTGTTGAAAGAGGAAAAAGTCAAAAAATGGAATGGTTCTCTCTCTCTCTCTCTCGCTCGCTCGCTCATCTCTCTTCTCTATCTCTCTCTTCTCTCTCTGTCTCTCTTGCTCATCTCTCTTCTCTCTCTTTCTATGTCTCTCTCTATATCTCTTTCGTTCATCTCTTTGCACTCTCTCTCTATCTCTCGCTGATCATCTCTTGTTTGTATCTCTTTTTTTGTTTCTCTCTCTTCCTAGCTCTCATTGCGCAGCAAAATGGACACGAAGTTTTTTTTGGCAAAAAATGAGTTTTTTGCGACGACAACCTTCCCTATTGCAAATAAAGTTTTTTGGCGATGACAACCTCCCCCCGTCGCAAATAAAGTTTTTTGGCAACGACAAACCCCTTTGTCGCAAAAAAAAAAAAAAAAAAAAAAAAAAAAAAAAAAAAAAAAAAGAGAAAGAGAAAAATACCAAAATCTGAGGCTTAGTTTTTTTCCCTTCCCACTCGGTTTTTTCCCCTCTCTCAACCAAAAATCCCCAATCTTTTGAACCAAAATCCTAGTCTTAAAAACCAAAAATCCACTTCAACCAAAAATCCATAATCTCTTCTTACGGCTCTCTCTCTCTCGACTGTGAGCAACAGAAGACGATGGCGAGCAGCAAATGACGACATCAAGCAGCGTGCGACAGCGGCGAGCAGCAAACGATCGCGGCGAGTGAGCGAGCAACGACAGTAATGGTTCTATGTTTCTTTGTTTTGCTGCTATTTTTTTTTCTTCTTTTTCTCTATTATTCGACATCTTTTCACATAAGTATTTCACAGCTTGTTTTGCAGCTAACATTCGTTATGGTTCAATTTTTTTGTTGTTGTTTTGACTCAGCTTTTTCTTTGACCTCACTCAGGCTTTCTTTAAGTTATTGGTGATGATTTGGATTGAGAGAAGGTGTAGGCCATAACCAAATCCAATCTGTGGAGCACGTAAGTATTTTTATTTTGCTTTTGTTGACTTATGCTTTTGTTACTTTGAAATTTCCCTTGTTTTGGTTTTTTTGGTTTGCTATTTGCTATTGCTTGGGTTCATTTATCTCGCTTGGGAAATCCATCTAGTGTACAGAGTGTGAGTAGAATGAGGTCATGAGATAAAATACAGGGCTCAAGTTATATGGTGTTAATTGTTGGTTTAACGTATAAATCTAAACTTCTTCATAATCTCATCCAAGGTTGATGATTCAGACCTCTGTTTTTTAGATGGTTGTATTGTTGTGGATGATTTTGATTCAGATGATAAATTTGAGTATAATGAAGAACGGGACTGGTAAAGTATGACGTTGCATAATTTATGGGTATTGTTCTTAGGAGCCATCTAAAATTTCATTCTTAGTGCACCGGCTAATAATCATGAAAATTATGAAATTTAAACTCAGTATTTTCATTCAATTTTCTTCATATTTTTTAAAGTCCTTCAATCATGCTATTTATTTATTTATAATTATTTTTGGTGTTTTTTAAAAAAATATTTGTATTTTTTTGTGCTTTTGTTCTCTTTTTCACTTCTCTCATAATATGGGTTGTCTTCCTCACTGGTTAGCACAGTTTTAAAATCCTCAAACTTTCAGAGCTAGATTTGAAAACCCTGCAGGTTAGCACTGTTTTATTCTTATTAAAAGCTAAGAACTTTTTTCTAATTATTATGTAAAAGTACCAAAAACATCAAAACCCACTCCTTCACACATAATCTTTCGTCACATTGTAAAAATCATAGCCAAATATCTTAAAAATATCAAATCCAAACAGCTTAAAGCATCTCCAATCCTTAACTAATTTTTTCATCTAATTTAATTCTAAATTTGAGTAAAAAACTTGATTTGATATCAACTATTACAATCCTTAATCAAATTTTTATCAAAATCTTTTTAAAAATTATTCTCTTATCCTAATTTTTTTTTTCATTAAATTTGAAGAGAAAAAAACAACATCTCAAATGCTTTATCTTTTTAAATTGAGAGTTAGAGCCAAATTTCGGTCTAGGCAAACTAGTTTTTTAAGAAACTTAGCATTCGAGGTGTTGACACCCCAAAATCACCAAACGGAGTCGGATTAGCACGAAACTTGGCACACACGACCACCTTGGCACAAGAGACTTGTAGGAGAAGACGAGACTTGAATTGGGTTCCCAGTTTGGGAGTTAGAGACGGATTTTGGTTTAGGCAAACTAGTTCCTTAAGAAGCTTGGAATTCGAGGTGTTGACGCCCCAAAATCACCGAACAGTGTCGGATTATCACGAAACTTGGCACACACGACCGCCTAGGCACGAGAGACTTGTGAGAGAAGACAGGACTTGAATCAGGTTCCCAATTTGGGAGTTAGAGCCGAATTTCGGTCTAGGCAAACTAGTTTCTTAAGAAACTTAGAATTCAATGTGTTGACGCTTCAAAATCACAAAATGGCGTCGGATTAGCATAAAACATGGTACACATGACCGCCTTAGCATGAGAGACTAGTGGGAGAAGACGGGACTCGAATCGGGCTCCCTGTTTGGGAGTTAGAGCTAAATTTCGGTCTAGGCAAACTAGTTCCTTAAGAAACTTAGAATTCGAGGTGTTGATGCCCAAAAATCACCAAACGGCGTTGAATTAGCACGAAATTTGGCACACACAACCTCCTTGGCACGAGAGACTTGTGGGAAAAGACGGAACTCGAATCGGGTTCCCGATTTGGGAGTTAGAGTCGATTTTCAGTCTAGACAAACTAGTTTCTTAAAAAACTTTTCATTCGAGGTGTTGACAACCCAAAATCACGAAACAACGTCGGATTAATACGAAACTTAGCACACACGACTGCCTTGGCACGAGAAACTTGTGGGAGAAGACAAGACTTGAATCAGGTTCCCGATTTAGGAGTCAGAGCTGGATTTCGGTCTAAGCAAACTAGTTCCTTAAAAAACTTAGAATTCAAGGTGTAAACACCGCAAAATCACCGAACGACGTCAGATTAGCACAAAACTTGGCACACACAGCCGCCTTGGCACAAGAGACTTGTAAAAGAAGATGGGACTCGAATCAGGTTCCCAGTTTGAGAGTTAGAGCCGGATTTCGGTCTAGGCAAACTTGTTCCTTAAGAAACTTGGCATTCGAGGTGTTGGCACCCCAAAATCACCAAACGACGTCGGATTAGCACGAAACTTGGCACACACGACCGCCTTGGCACGAGAGACTTGTGGAAGAAGATGAGACTTGAATCGGGCTCCCAATTTGGGTATTAGAGTCAGATTTCGGTCTAGGCAAACTAGTTCCTTAAGAAACTTAGAATTCGAGGTGTTGACGCCCACCAAACAACTTCGAATTAGCACAAAACTTGGCACACACGACTACCTTGGCATGAGATACTTGTAGGAGAAGACGAGACTCAAATCAGGTTCCCGATTTGGGAGTTAGAGCCAGATTTCGGTCTAGGCAAATTAGTTCAACAAGAAACTTAAAATTTGAGGTGTTGATGCCCCAAAATCACCAAACGGTGTCGGATTAGCACGAAACTTGGCACACACGACCGCCTAGGCACGAGAGACTTGTAGGAGAAGATCGGACTTGAATCAGGTTCCCGGTTTAGAAGTTAGAGCTGGATTTCAGTCTAGGCAAACTAGTTCCTTAGGAAACTTAGAATTCGAGGTGTTGATACCCCAAAATCACCAAATGGCGTCAGATTAGCACAAAACTTGGCACACACAACCGCCTAGACACGAGAGACTCGTGGGAGAAGACATGACTCGAATTAGGTTCCCAGTTTAAGAGTTAGAGCCAGATTTCAGTCTAGGCAAACTAGTTCCTTAAGAAACTTATCATTCGAGGTGTTGACGCCCCAAAACTACCAAACGACGTCGGATTAGCACAAGACTTGGCACACAAACCGCCTTGGCACGAGAGACTTGTGGGAGAAGACAGGACTTGAATCGGGTTCCTGGTTTGGGAGTCAGAGCCGGATTTCGGTCTAGGCAAACTAATTCCTTAAGAAACTTAGAATTTGAGGTGTTGAAGCCCCAAAAAACACCAAACGGCGTCGAATTAGCATAAAACTTGACACACATGACCGCCTAGGCAGCAGAGACTTGTAGGAGAAGACAGGACACGAATCGGGTTCCCGGTTTGGGAGTTAGAACCGGATTTCGGTCTAGGCAAACTAGTTTCTTAAGAAACTTAGCATTCGAGGTGTTGACACCCCAAAATCACCAAACAGCATTGGATTAGCACTAAACTTGGCACACACGACCGCTTTGGCATGAGAGACTTCTGGGAGAAGACAGGACTCAAATCGGGTTTCCGGTTTGAGAGTTAGAGCCGGATTTTAGTCTAGGCAAAATTATTTACTTAATTATCTTTGTAATTGTATAGTAGTTAGATTTTTATGTTTTTTATAATTAACATATTAACACATAATTATATTGTCATTAATTATTTTTATTTTTTGTTTTCAGATATTTCCCGAGTAGGAGTTTGTTTCTTTTGGAATGCATGCCTTGGAGAATGATGAGGAAAACTTTTGTTTTTGGTTTATATTATTTTGAATTGTGAACAAGATTATGTATTTAAACATTATATATGTATTATGTGACATTATATAGTGGGGTAATTTTACTGATGTGTAGTTATGAATGCAGGAATATTTTTATTATGGAAAAATTGTTATTTCTATACAGGATTTATTATTATTATTATGCAATTTTTGGTTTCTTTTTCAATTTTTTTTAGTTAATACAGGTAATTTGATTTTTTTTTTTTTTGGCGACGGCACCACACTGTCACAAAAAACAGTATTTATTTTTTTTGGCGACACAAGCAATGCCGTCGCAAAAGAATTTTAGCAACAGAGGTCATGTCTTCGCAAAACAAACATCGTGACAGCATTGTGTTGTCGTCTCAAATAAAAATTTTAGCGATGGTACAACATTACCGTCGCAAAAGGTCTCATTTTTTTTTATATATTATAGGCAATAATAAAACGCCATCTCAAAAGACCACATTTGCCGTCGCAAAAGAAAGGCGACGACATAAAAGTCTTAGCAACACCCTCTGTTGTGACCCCCCATTTGCCGTCGCTAAAGTTTTTTGAGACGACATTAGAGGTATGCTGTCGCGAAAAACTAAAATTTTTGTAGTGATATAGGTGTATCCCCCAAGGGTGATTTGTGACCAACACCCTGTAGAAATCCTACCTTGGATACATTCAGAGCTAAGTACTTCCTAAAACCCGTCACAATAGTAAGCACTATCACCATAGGAATAGGACTAGGGAATTTCCCTCTAATATTTTTAGTGCTCCTCCAAGTCACCCATGAACTTCGTTATTACCTATTAAACCTTATTCATGGGATCTCCAATCACAAAAGTTAGGTATCCATTACGATGACTAATTTATAGGTTTCAGTCCCATTCCCCTCGATAATTCAATGACTAGCCTGCGGGCTAATTGTCACGACCCAAACCCGCCCCTATAGGTTTCGCGTCGTAATCGGCTAGTAATCCTAGGATTACCAAAGGCCTCTGACCTGAAAATCATATAAGAGAGGGGCTGCAGAAGCAAATACGTAAAATACATCGTCTATTGAGCTATGTAGACATATATGAAATAGATAATTTAAAACTTTATATATACATAACCAAAAATCATTCTCACGTTATACTCAGACACTTAAACCATAGCATCTTAAGTACAACCAACGAAAACAAATCAAGTCTTATATACAGAGACAACCAGAGCTTATAACACGTGACACTTCAGGAATCTCCACGTGAAGCACAATGGTTGGCTTGGCAAAACGAAAGTCAGACAGAAGCCCGTAGGCCTAGTCCTGCACACGTTCACCTACATATATATACAAACAGTGAGCTAAAACCCAGTGGATAACATTAAGGTAAAGACGTTAGTGAACAAATTATGAACATAATAATATCCATAAAACAGATCATAACAGAATCAAATCCCATATCTGAACATAATAATGGTACATCTCATAGAACACACCACATCGTCATCCGACTAGAATAATCGGTTCCAGATACCGATTAAACACATCACCACTTGACAAGTGGCTAACGAAATCTTGTAATCACATATATGTCATGGACCCACATTAATATGTCATCTACCATGACTTGAGACTATCTATGGATGCCATAATAGATTTCAAACATAGGACATTCATGCATGTAAACAATATTATTTTAGAAATCATAACTTATCAAATCGCATTTGGAACATAATTCATATCAACATATCTTTACAATAACGTTACTCACAGTGGGCTTCCAGAAACAGTTGATCGGTCTCCAATTTTCGACCTACAATAAAAAACACATATAGCACAAAACACATCTTATCATTACACATTCACATGGCCAACATGGCTTAACTTCCTTTACATTGATTCATGTTCTTTCTTATCACATCACATGCTCGAAACACACACTTGTAATCTATTAAGTTAGTACATTCTTTTCTTAGTGTGTTTCTAATTCATATCCTCATTATTATGGCTTAATTAAGGCTTAAGAATGCCTAGGATGCAATGAGGATGCCAAAATGTACTTTGAAACACTTAGTCAAATTTTTGAAAATAGGGTCTTTGGTCGAGCGCAACTTTGGTTGCTCGAGCGGTCTGCAAAACTCTGTAAAACTTCTAGGAGCTCGATTTTTAAGCTCGAGCTGAGGATCAAAAATAAGAGCGATCGCTCGAGTGCAGGTTCTGTCGCTCGAGCGGAGTGCTTATCTCTACAAAACTTCTGAGAGCTTGCATTCTTCACTCAAGCGGTCTGTGAATGTTTGGGTTTTCAAAACAAAGTTTTGAGCTTCCAAATGCAAATTTAAAAGCAAAACTCATGCATGGCTTAACTTTAAAGCTTGAAAACTTTTCTAAAACATAAACATATGATTTCCACAAACTCTTTTTGCTCAAAACGCATGAATTTACCAAAATTATATCCAAAGCTTCTATGCATGTGTAACGTACAACTCTTTTCTTCAAGATCCATGATGTTTGGCCAAATTTAAGTTCCAAGGCCCCATACATATAGAAAATTCCTCCTCAAAACATGAATTCAAGTGATGAAACATGATGATTCTAACACGCATGTATCAAATAACTTACAATAACAATTTAAATGCTCAAAATCAAACTTAACATGGCAAGGTTCAACATGCATGTAGAATTCTTTTCAAAATAAACTTGATCTCATGTGTATGCATGTGAATTTCATGGTCTAAACTCAACATAATAATATAGCTTATGATCAAAATGATGATTTAACACTCATATATGCATGCGTGTATGAATTGCGGCTCAATTCTTCATTCTAGGCTCAAAATATACATTAAAACTCATAATCTTGATGAAATCTCATGCTAGATGACTTAGATTTACAATTTAGAGATTGAATTCTTACCTAGAGTCTTCAACTAGCTAGATACTTGCACAATCTTGAAGAATTCAAGCCAAAGCCTTCAATTTCTCTTCAATTCCTACACTTTCTCTCTCTAAAAGTGAACTCACCCTCTCTCTAGAATATGATTTCAGATTTTGCGCTCAACAATGGGCAAAGATGAGCTTAAAGGAGCTTAAGGATTATGCTTATATAGTTGTAGTGGCTTAATACAATAATTAACACATTTGGCCAACCAAACATAACTTAATTAATTAAACTGAATCAGTTTTTAATATGCCATATGATTCTAAAAATTCCGAATAACATATTAATGTAACCAATTTCGGTTTCGGAGTCGAATAAGGTTTTAAATTTTTAGATCAAAGCAGAATTCCAGACAAATATTTCTACGAGTAACAGATAAAAAGCCAAATAGCATACAAAATACACAATTAGCACATAATTTCATTCTAAACACTTAGTTAGCATTCTTAATTACGGATCGGGGTTGTTACACTAATCCTTTAGTGAAAAGGTCTGCGATATTCTTTTCAAACCTCACAAAATCAAGTGCTACAACACCTTGAGATAATAACTATTTAATAGAATTATGCCTTATTCTAATATGTCTCTTTTACTCAATTAAATTTACATTTTTTTCTTTAGAAATTGTAGCTTGATTATCACAATAAATAGAGATAACAAGTATAAGACTATCAGATAATGGTAAATCAGATAATAAATTTCTTAGTCATCCGGCCTTGGTACAAGTCAAATCTAAGGCAATGAGTACTGCTTCCATGGTAGATCTAGATATAATAGTTTGTTTAGAAGATTTCCAAGCTATTGCACCACCATCTAAAATAAACACATAACCACTAGTTGCTTTAGTTTCATCAGATTTAGTTATCCAATTAACATCACTAAATCCTTCTAACACAGCAGGAAACCCACAAAAATGAATTTCATAATTTATTGTACCTTTAAGGTATTTAAAAATTCTTTTAATTGCATTCCAATGTTCTAAACTAGGATTAATAGTGTAATGACTCAGTTTACAAACAGCAAAAGAAATATCAGGTCTTGTGCAATTAGAAAGATATATCAAAGATCCTATTATTTGAGCACATTTATGTTGAGAAATACTTTCACCCATATTTTTCTTTAAGCGAATATTAGGATCAAATGGAGTAGATACAACTTTCGCATCACAATAATTAAATTTCTTTAGCAATTGGTCAACATAGTGTTCTTGTGAAAAAATAATTCCTTTATCACTTTTAATTATTTTAATACCCAATATAACATTAGCTGGCCCTAAATCCTTCATATCAAAACTGCTTAGATAAGAAATTTTTAGTATCATTAATAACAACCAGATTACTACCAAAAATAAGAATATCATCAACATATAAATAAAGAATAACACAAGCACCATCAATTTTTTTGATATACACACATTTGTCAAAATTATTGATATTAAACCCATTAGAAAGAATTACTTTATCAAACTTTTCATGCTATTGTTTTAGAGCTTGTTTTAATATATAAAGAGACTTTACAATTCTTGTCCAGGAGTTACAAAACTTTCAGATTGATCCATATAAATTTCTTCATTTAATTCTCCATTTAAAAACGCCGTTTTGACATCCATTTGGTGTATATCTAATTTATAATTTTAAGCAATAGCTATCAAGACCCTTATAGTGGTTATACGAGTTACCAGAGAATATGTATAAAAGAAATATATCCCTTCTTTTTGTTTAAACCCCTTAACTACATGTCTAAAACCTTCAGATTGATCCATATAAATTTCTTCATTTAATTCTCCATTTAAAAACACCGTTTTGACATCTATTTGGTGTATATCTAATTTATAATTTTAAGCAATAGCTATCAAGACCCTTATAGTGGTTATACGAGTTACCGGAGAATATGTATAAAAGAAATATGTCCCTTCTTTTTGTTTAAACCCCTTAACTACATGTCTAGTTTTAAATTTTTTTATGCTTCCATCCGTTCTTAATTTTTTCCTAAATATCCATTTACAACCTATTGTATTATAACCTGGTGGAAGATCAGTTAAGTACCAAGTATTATTAGTCATAATAGAATCCATTTCACTATTTATAGCATATTTTCAAAAAGTAGCATCTACCGATGTCATAACTTTATTATATGTTCTAGTATCATTTTCAACTAAATAAGTAAGAAAGTCATTATCAATATTCTTTTCTACTCGTCCTCTTTTACTTCTTCTTAGTTCAGTTCCTATTTAGGAGTATAAAAATGGCCCGTGGGCGGCCCGGGGTGGGCTCAGGCCCAAGCCCAGCCTATGACCTTGGGCCTGGGCCTGAGCCATCATTTTGAAGCCCAGCCCGCCCGATCCGTGGCCTGGCCCATCGGTTTGTTTAAGACCCACTAAAGGCTCGGCCCGCCCAAGCTTGCCCAAGCCCAAGCCTAGGCACAGGCCCACCAGCCCCGGTCCGTCCAGGGCCCAAATACTCCCTAAGCCTAAGCCTAATTTTTTGGCCCGTGGGCCGACCCTGCTCGGCCCGAATTTTGGCGGGAGCCCACAAGGCCCGATATGGGCCGGGCTAGGCTTGGCCAAATTTACACCCCTATTCCTACTTGATTTTCTATACTACTATTAGACATAGAATTTTCACTAATTGATTTAGATAACTTGTCTTCATAAGAAATACATTTTCAAAAAATACAATTTTTCTTGACTCCATTATAGTATTATTAGAATTTTCAGAATTAATTACTAAGAATCTATAACCAACATTATCTAAGGCATACTCAATAAATACACAATCAACAGTTTTTTATCCTAATTTTCTTTTCTTAGTAATTGGTATTAAAACTTTAGCCAAGCATTTCCACATTTAGAAATATTTTAAACTAGGCTTTTGATTTTTTCAAATTTCATAAGGTGTCTTTCCTCAATTTTTGTAAGGAACTTTATTTAATATGTGACAAGCAGAATATAAAGTTTCACCCCAGAAATTATCAGGTAAATCGGAACTAGCGAACATAGCATTTATCGTATCTAGCAATGTTCAATTTTTACATTCTGCTACTCCGTTAGATTGTGGTGAATAAGGTAGAGACCGTTTGGGCATAATTCCATGTTGTTCATAAAACTCTTCCATTTCTATTAGTGCATACTCGCCTCCTCCATCAGACCTTAAGAATTTAATTTTCTTTTCTAATTGATTTTCTGCAAGAGCTTTATATATTTTAAATTTATCAAATAATTCACTTTGTCATTTATTAAATATACATAGCAATATTTAGAAAAAAAATCATCAATAAACGTAATAAAATATCTTTTTCGACAGATTTAAAAGGTTTTTTAATTTGTTTAGCTTGTACACATACTTGACATCTTTCCTTTAAATTAATTACAGATTTTGGAATTAATTCTAAACTCGTCATTCTTTTAATAGTGTTCAAATTTACATACCCAAGTCTACCATGCCAAATATTAGAACATTCTACGTTAGCAATAGAAGAAGTAGAGAAAGAATAATATGCAATTTTATTTAAATCAGAATCTATAACTTTAAGACTAAACAAACCATCACGAAAATAAACTTTACCAATAAAGTTTCCATTTAGTTATTACAGCTTTATTTGATTCAAAAACAATTTTAAAACCATATTGAACTAGCAAAGATGCACTAATTAAATTTTTCCTAATATCAGGAACATGCAAAACTCCATCTAAGGTGATTATATTACCAGATTTCAATTTCAACCTAACTTGTCCTTCACCTAGTACTCTGGCCAAGCTTTCACTTTCCATGCTTATAGTTCTTGTGCCTAATTCTTGATAATAAGGTGAAAAAATATTTTTATCAACGCACACATGAATATTAGCACCCGAGTCTATAAACGAATCATTTGAGTTAAAAATAATATTAAACTCGGGATCACGAGCAAAATACCTGCTAGCAGGGTTAGAGAAGCTAGCCCCCATAGCCAGAACATTAGCTTGTGGTTTAGGGGTTATTGGAGGACTACGGGCTTTATGGGGTTGACCTTTCCAATGATTACAATCTCTAACAATGTGATTAGTCTTCCCACACACTCAACAAGGCACTATTTTTCTCTGAATAATATTCTTATTTTTTGATTTATTATTAAGATTGTTATTTTCATTCTTATGTGCACCATTTTTCTTGAAATTAAAAGGTTTGGGTTTAAGATTTTCTACAAAATATGCCTTGGCTCGAAAATCAAAATTTAAAAAACTCAACTTGTTTTTCATGGTACTTTTCCTCAATATTTAGGGATACTAGCAATTCATCAAAGGTATAATCATCATATTTTTGTTTTAACATTCTACCAAATTCTGACCAAGATTGAGGTAATTTTTTAATCAATGAAGCAACCAAAAAAATATCAAATAAATCCATTCTTTTTCTTTCAGATCATACAAAATATCTTGAAATTCATGCACTTGTTCCATAATTGATTTACCATCAATCATACGAAAGTCTAAAAATTTTTCAGCATAGTAACGTTTAAGACTAGTATCTTCAAACTCGTATTTAAAATCAAGTGCTTCCCATAATTCAATAGAAGTTTTTGTACTGCAAAAAATATTATAGATAGAAGGAGATAAAGCACTTAAAATCCTACCATGACAAAGATAATCTTTTTCTTCAAAATCGTCATCGCCAGATTTTTTGGACGAAGTTAAATCCTTACCTAGGGATACTAGCAATTCATCAAAAGTATAATCATCATACTTTTGTTTTAACATTCTACTAAATTCTGACCAAGATTGAGGTAATTTTTTAATCAATGAAGCAACCAAAAAAATATCAAATAAATCCATTCCTTTTCTTTTCAGATCATACAAAATATCTTGAAATTCATGCACTTGTTCCATAACTGATTTACCATAAATCATATGAAAGTCTAAATTTTTTTTAGCATAGTAACATTTAAGACGAGCATCTTCAAACTCATATTTAAAATCAAGTGCTTCCCATAATTCAAGAAAAGTTTTTGTACTGCAAAAAATATTATAGATAGAAGGAGATAAAACACTTAAAATCCTACCATGACAAAAATAATCTTTTTCATCAAAATCATCATCATCAGATTTTTTGGACGAATCTATATCCTTACTCATCTCAACAATTTCTACAACCTTAGAAGTTTCACTTTTTCTAGAATCATTTTCTTTTTCAGAAACCTTTTATTTTCCTTTTGAAACAGTAACTTTATGAATCATTGAATAAAGGCCCAAAGTGGTTAACCAAAATTTCATCTATTGTTGCCAACGTCTAAAATTTTGACCATTAAACTTTTCAGGCTTGCAGGAATTGGTTTTATCAAATCCCCTATTATTTTTTTTTCAAAATAAAATTATAACCAATGCAACAACTTCTAACAGAAAATCCTAATTATCGTTCTTAAAATTGTTGGGAAAAGTAAACAGGATTTACTGTCAGAATAAAAATACCAAACTAATAAAAAAAAATAACAAATAAATATTATTATTATTAGAGAAAGTTTACAGAAGCCCGTACAGTGGTTGAGGCATGCAAATTGCACTGTCCTTAGGAACCATACACCTTCATCTACACTGAGTTGAATGGTGTTCCTTTCCTAAGACATAACGACCTTCAAAATCACTTGTGTGCAACCAAGTGAATTTTACGGACCTTAAATTGCCCAACACTCACTTATAAACTCAATACAGTGAACTCACAAAGAAAATAACAAAGTAGAAGAAGAGGAGAAGAAGAAAGACTTCTTTTCTGTTGTCTTTTGAAATAATGTTAAAGGTTTTAATATATACACAATTAAATAACAATAATTTAGATATTTAGGAGATATTGTAATATAACCCAAAAGACTAAGAAACTAATATAACGTCATAAACTTATTTCTAAAAGATGCAAATATCAAATAAATTAAATTAAATACAATTTTAAAATTACAAAATAACAACCCTTTCTTCCTTCTTTTATCTGTTACCTATTTGTGTCTCATATATTATACTGTAATTTGTCTAAAGTCACTAGTTGAGATTTCTTTCTTCTTTTTTGGGGGTTTAATTTTGGCCAAGATTCATAGATAGATGATGTGAATGTAATATATATCATTAACTCAACAGTCGGTGCTCTCTCTCTTTTCTTTTTCCCTTGCTTTTTAAGGGCAGTGTACGAACTCTATTTTGCATGGTTTTCTAATTCAAATGCTGAAATTGGGTTATGTTTGATTTGGTTAACAGGATGTCACGACCCAAACTCATCTCTATAGGTTTAATGTTATGACCAACCAGTAATCTCTGATTACCTACGGCCTCTATTAAAAAAATCAAATTAACATGAATTATGGGGCTTAGTGAAAGCAAATTAAAATATAGAAGTAGTCCATCGAGCTGTGCATATGTGAAAATAGTTCATATTAACATTGTACAACCATTCCAAAGGCAAGTGCATATATCACAAAAGTTTTCAAAAACAACGTTTAACCCACAAATTCAAACTTTTCAAGTCTTGCATACACAAAACCCCTAAACCAAAAACCAAGCTAAGAGTTCATAACCAAAAAAGGGTTTAGACTTTGCTTGGCTCCACACGAGTCCAAATTGGCTCCTTCTCGGGGAGTTCCACAAAAGGCTGACCATTGGGTGACTCTGAGGCACTCTCTATCCTTGATGCCCAACTTGCTCACCTACATATATATATACATAAATTGTGAGCTAATGCCCAATGAGTAATAACAGAATAAATGTCATTTTCACATATCTAGTGAACCTCGGCATCAATACTCATTCCATTCAAATCATGTCGCATATCCAATAGAGTAATTATGCTTTAATAACAATGGGACCACGAAGGTCAATCAATATTCAATATTCAATGTGACCATGAAGGTCTAATAGCAGAGATCTCTGTGCTTCAATTATCCAATGAGCCACGGTATTGTTTCTCCCAGGCAAGGGTCAATGGGCCATGGTATTAATCTCCCCCAGGCAAGGGTCAATGGGCCATGGTATTGTTTCCCCCAGGCAAGGTCCTCACTAAAGGATGCCACAATTACAAATTCAAATGGAACTTCATTCATTAAGGACAAGCAGTACTTTAATAAACCATTCAATCATTCATATATCGATTTTGATAACAATAACATTTTCGAAAGTAAACATAACTCGAACATATCTTTATAAAGTTATTACTCACTGTGGGTTATGTTGTCACTAGGCCTCGGACGTCCACCTATACAAAACACATAACAAAAATACAATTGGAGCACCATTCGATAACCATTCCGCTTTGATTAAATTTCCCTCGTGTGTTTCTAACTCATTCCATGTTTATATGAGCTCAATTGGTGCTTAAAAGTACTCGAAATGACATGAGGATACAAGTATGCTCTTAAAAGAGTTAGTCAAACTTTGTTGAAAACAAGGTCTTCACTCGAGCGTAAATTCCTTCACTCAAACGGGGGTTCAAAAATAAGGGTGGCCGCTCGAATGCAACTTCTGTCGCTCGAGCAGTCTGTAAAAGTACTGGTTGCATGAATTTTTCGCTCGATGGACGCTCAACGATCGCTCAAGCGGAAGACTGAGTAAAAAGGGTCTTCGCTCGAGCGTAACTTTGGTCGCTCGAGCGGCCTACAAAATTTTGTAAAAACTTCTGGGAGCTCGATTTTCACACTCAAGCGACACTTTCTTCGCTCAAGCGGACTGGTCGAATTCTGAAATTTCCATAATTGTGTTTGAAGTTCATAGTTGATATTCAAAGGTCCAAAACTTGTATTTTTGGTACAAAAACATGGGAAAACATTTTAGAACTTGAAAATATAGTCAATTTGAAACCAATTGCTCAAATCAAACATAAACCATGAAGTTAGAACCATGCATGACATGTATTGCCATCGTTTCTTTTCAAATCTTTTCAAAACTTGATCAAATGACATGACAAATGTAAAAACATGAAGAACTCTCTAAATAAATGTGTAAAAGCCCCATGCATGTAAGAATTCATAGAAAATGAAACTCAAAGATGAAGGATTATGCATGCATGTATGCAATTATACTCAATTCTTCCATAATCAGGTCAATTCTTTCTACTTACATGCAAATAGTCTCATAACTTCTTGAGTTCATGTCCTACATGTTTTATTTTCACGATTTGAGGAGGAATTCCTTACCTAGGTTGTGCATTCAAGTTTATTCTAGCTTGATCCTTCAAGTTCTCTACCAATTCTGTAGTGACCCTCATTCCCGCCTCAACCTTGTACATGAGCAATTGCATGAACTTGTTTTGCTAAGCTTGCATTAGTGAACTTTGACTTGTTTAGCCTAGAGTGAGATCCTTGTCTTGCTTTACACTTATGTGAAATTGTTTGTTAGTCTTGTTCCCTCTTGGTGAGTCTAGCCGAGGTCGTCGTAAGCCGAGGTAACACCCTTGAACCTCTCGCACCTAGGATCACTTTGGAACCATTTCGGTTGACCTCCATCTTCACCCCGGCATATTGGCCGAGGTGTGTTTTGTCTAGGCCGAAACGCTATCCTTGCACCCAGTGGTCTTGTTCCTGGACTGGTACGACCTAGACCGAGGTGTGGCACATCTAGGCCGAGGTGTGGCACAGCTAGGCCAAGTGTTGTCCTTCCTAGCCGAGATCACTGATACCTTGTCGTCGGAGCCGATGATTTCACCTGATGTCGTCACCTTGCCAGGAAGCCCATACCGTCTTACTTGTAGAACACCCTTTGTCATGTTCTTGTCTTGTCTGTCAGTCACCTGCTGAAGAAAACCCAACCAGCCATTGCCACGTGTCCCAGCTGAGGATTGAGTCTGAAATAAATCGAGAGAACCCATTATTTTGTACCATATCCTTGCTGTTAGAGAGAGAAGCTCTAAGAAGAAGAAGAAGTTTTAGTGTGAGAAAGAGAGGACTTTCGAGCTTGATTCCTAGAGATCAAACCGTTAGATTCGCATCTTGAGGTTAGATTCTTGATCTGCTCTTGTAATTCTTTATGTCCATCTAGCTGCATTGCACGATCTAGCATGATTCATGAGCCATGCATTGATTTTAAAGATTGGTTTTAGAAAGAGAAATGGTGTTCTTGGGCTCTTGAAGAAAAGTCTTGTTTTGATCCAAAAACTTACACCAAGTTCCGTGTTTTTGTGTTTGTTTTCATGAAATCTTGAAGTACGGGTACCCAGGTCCATGTTTTTGAACTCATTTCATGAAAACCCAGATTTTGTGATAACAAGTTTGATCTTTGCATTTACCTTCTTCATGTTCATATTCTTTAAGAGGGAAACCCAGATTTCCCAGACTCCTTTCCCTTGAGTGTGGTCGTCGGGAACACACCTCGGCCAAGGGGTGTGTGACCTCGGCCTAGGCCTGGTTGGTACCCAGCTTGTTTTCCGAAGTATGAAGCAGTGTCTTGTCTTGGTTTGTCTTAGTTTTAATGAATGCCGAGATCATTGCATTTCATATCCATCTCTGAGCGTCTCTTATCGTCTTCTTGAAATGTATTCAATGGGAATTATTATGTGCTTGTAGGCCTTGGATCCTTGCCTGGAACCTCCATACCCGAAGAGCTATGTGAGTGGTATTTTTAATAAAGCTATATTATAAAGTTTTGATGAAAGCCTTGTTTTATTTGTTTGGAAAAGTATTTGATCATGAATGATTATTCCTAGTTTTGTATTAAAGACCATATATGCTTGATGACATTCTTGGTGAGAGTCCTTAGTGTCGGGGAGTATAATGCAACGATACCCTTGTCTTGAAAGTCCTTAGTGTCGGGGAGTATAATGCAACGATACCCTTGTCTTGAAAGTCCTTAGTGTCGGGGACTATAATGCAACGATACCCTTGTCTTGAAAGTCCTTAGTGTCGGGGACTATAATGCAACGATACCCTTGTTTTGCCACTGACGGTGTTCCGCGTGGGCTTGCTCGGAATGTCATTCTTATATTGTATTGATGCTAGTAAGCATTCCTTGATTTTGTATACGATATGCTATGTATTGTTTGAAAAGAGATCTTGAATATCATTCATGCAAACCTTTATTTCTAATATCATTCACTGAGTATCCAAGCTCACCCTCTCTATGTATATATGTAGGTGACGAGCTAGAAGGCGGTGACGTCTAGACGTATTTGCCGATGTGTTTTTGGATTCATGTTTTGCGCCATCTTGAAGATCATGCTTCTCGGCTTTACATTTTATTTCTTTTGTATATGTCGGCCTGAGAAGCCTTTTGGTCAAGATGTAAAAATGTACTTTATTTTATTCGTATTAAGTTGTAAGACTATGTTTTAATGTATGGCATTTCATTTAATCTATGCACGGCTCTTATGGACTAGCTAGTTTAAAATTTATTGCTTCTGTACTTGCTAGCCCCATATGTAATGCTCTATTTATGTGTGATTCTTTTTGAAAGTTGGCCTTCGGTAATCTCGGACTACTGGCCATCATGGCACCATTCTACTAGGGGCGGAATGGGGTCGTGACAAATTCTTTCAATTTCTCATTGCTTTCTCTCTCTAAGTTGAGTTCTTTTTCTCCCCCTCTTAAAATCTCAGCCAAATTATGTATTTGAGGCCAAGTAAGGAATATATCACTTATATATACATGTGATTAGCTTAGCCTAATCATAGTTAATTAAGGTTAATTAAGTAGGCTCAATTCTAACTAAGTTCAATCAGTTTATTCTAATTATTTTGATCTGAATCAAATTTTGACGAAAGTTTCCATAAAATTCTAAATATTTAATTAGTCTATTGGGCTAGTCAATTTTAGCTTCTGAAGCCGTTCAGGCTTTCAATTTCTGATTCTAAGTAGTAATAATAGATAACTACAAAATTAAGCATGTAATTACACAATTAAACACACAATCATGCAATTAAACTTATTGAATCAATATAATATGATAGCACGGAGGTCGGGGTCATCACATAAGACTTGTCTTTCTTGGAATCGGATATTCCATGGGACAGTGGGAGTATATGTAACACATTGGCTTTGTACTTGTTTAGTTTGCATGTCCCTCTGAGTTTTGGAGGGTTGTCTATGGTTGCCCATGTTTTGCATCAACCAGTTTTTGATCCACAGACTGAGGTCAGCAAATTCTTCATTTTCATGATGGATAGATTTGGTCAATAATTTGGAGTGAAGTGCATATGAGTAAATAGTTTAACAACCACCTGTTCAATTCTTAATTTTCATTGGACATTTGGTCAATTATTATTTTTCATTTTGGGTAAATTGAAGAACGAAAAACAGCCTTCTTCCAGACCCGTTTGTTAAATTGGTAACTAAAAACCAATAATTGGTGTTAGCTCTGTGATTTGGGATGTGAATCTTGTTGATCTCGTATGAAGCGTTAGTCAAGGCAATGTGTGATGCTTAATGGGACTTGAGATATGAACGATTAACTTTGATGTCTTTATAGCTTGAATGATTAACGTTGACTAGATGAGCAATTGCCCATGGTGTCAAGTGTATTGTCTTGGGCCTAAATTGTGTCCATATAAATCTATAAAACTTTATGTCACATCTTTATAGTGAAATTTGTTGTAGACAGATTTTGTTTGCCTAGTTTGAAAATTTTGATATTGTGTGCTGATGTTAAGGATATGTTTCTCTTCTTTTAGTGCAGGCATTATCATTGCTTGTGATTTAAATTTTAGAGCTTAAATGCACTTCTTTGGCTAATAAGGGGCATTGCGAAGCCACAATATAAGATTTTTAGCTTCTTCCAACCTAAGAATCAATCAAAAGAAAGGAACTGGTTGCTGGCAGCAATCCTAGGATTTGGATCTCTTGTCTTGTTGGTTTTCTTTACATCTGATGATACAGTTTTTGATGGTAGGACGGGTTGGACTGATCCACGCTCCTCAAGCCTAACGTCCGAATGACCGAGCCCACCAGAGAACCTGCACAAGAGTTCAACGGGGAACGGGGAGTCCCCCAGCGAACCCTCCGACGAGCAAGTTAAAGAGAGAGAGTGGAATATGTAGATAGATTAGAGATAGAGAAGCTTAACCTTCTTCTTGTCTTCAACGCTTGCTTATATCCTTTGGTAATCATTTCGTTGTCCCTTCTGACTTGTCACATTGGCCAAAAGTCTATGCTGTAGCTTACCTTGTTCAGGGTGAGGGTGTGCTGTCCCGACGGAGAGGTGTTATCGTAATAAATGCAGTGAGGGGCCGCCTTAATGGCGATGTGCAGTGGCAATAACTTTGCAGATCTTTGTCTGCTGATGTGGCTTGCCCTTTACCTGCCATGTGTCTGAATATCATTGGTCCTTCATGCCATGTTGACTTCCAGATGGTGCTGGGCCTTATCAGTTGGGTTATGTATTGGGCCCTAAGTGGTAGGCTTGGGTTGTTCATAGTGGGTTATGGCCTTTATGGGCCTACCCACGCCAGTAGTCCCCCATTCCCAAGTGCAACTTTAGTTCAACGAAGGGAATAATGAGGAAGATGGGGGTTGAAGGTCGAGGGAAAGTAACGACCGACCAGAAGTGGCCGAGTGGAGGAACCGACCGTAAGGAGGGCCGACCGCGAAGGGTAACCGAGTGGAGGGACCAACCTTGAGGAGGGCCGACCGCGAAGGGTAACCAAGTGGAGGGACCGACCTTGAGAAGGGCCAACCGCGAAGGGTAGCCGAGTGGAGGGACCGACCATGAGGAGGGCTGACCGCAAAGGGTGAGGTGGCGGGGTGCGGGGCTCGAGAGGCGGCGCGTCACGTGATGACTTGAAGTGGAAAAGATAGGGTAGAGGAAGGGGGCAGTGAATCGTGGTCGTACACGTGGCAGCATCTCGTGGTGGGGGAGGTTAGGCGTTGGGCCAGAAGTGAAACAATAGGTCATTATAGGGTGTTGAAAGGACAGTTTTGGCGGTGTTTTGAAAAATTTTCAAACTGGCAAAATTTAATAGGGACGCTTGGAATACGGGCAAACCTTGGGCCTTTGGGATTATTCGCCTTACCTATCTTTGTGTAAAACATTAAAACATTCCAAGCGTAAACTCCTTCGTTGCTAATGATACGCCCCTGCAACACTTCTTGAATTTTCTTGCGCCTGCATCCGAAGCTATTGAAGACATACGAGAGAGATGGCACAAGAGGAAGCAACCACCGCAAGGGTTGATCCCCTAGGGGATGATGACGCGGTTGACCTGGCGGAACAATATAGGAGGGAAAGGCAAGTGGAGAAGTCAGGGGAGCCGGCGGGTTTACCTCGACCATTGACAATGATAGTGGCGCCGAAGCCAATTAGCCAGGCTGAGCTAGATCACTAGCATACGAAGGCCGACAAGTCAACCGTTACGGCAGAGGAGTTGGAGGGTATGCGGAAAAAATACCAGGTGCCTGAAGAAATAGAGTTAATGTTACCGACAACAACGGAGAGGCCATCCGACGCCTGGCCGGGGGAGTTTACCCTCTACGAGGAGGCGTTGAAGGGAGGGTTGAGGTTGCCGCTTCCACAGGTGGTAGTGGATGTCCTCAACCGATTGGAAGTGGCGCCAGGCCAACTAATGCCCAACGCATGGAAGATTGTACTGGCCTGTGCAAGTGCGTGGCCGAAGGCGAACGAGGGAGCAGCCATGATGGTGGACGAGTTTTTTGCCTGCTATAAGGCCTCGGGCCAGCAAGAAACTTAGGTCACTTTGCAGGCGGCGGCAGGAAGGGGTTTGGTGGCGGGGTTGCCGTCATCAATTAAGGGATGGAGGCCGCGGTGGTTCTACGTATCCGCGAACAGCGGAGTTGGGGTACACACGGTGTGGAGAGTACCCACCAAGTCTATGGAGCCAAAGCTGGGGGCGGCAGCGGAGGAGAGGGTGAAGAAGGTGAAGGCATGGAGGGAGAAGGAGAGCGTCAGATGAGACGACCACGTTCAGCCGTCAACTTTGTTTGCCGCAGGATTGGGCCCTCAGCCGACCGGTGGGGATCTGGCACCGACAGAGCTTGAGGCGAAAAGGAAAGCGCAAGAGGCGAAGGACCGGACCATTTTTGCCAAAGCCAATAAGTTCAAAGAAGCGCAGTTAGGCCCGCCACCAAAACCGGTCGCGAGGGAAAGAATTCGACCGCGTCCCAAGCCACTGGGGGAAAAGGACTTGGGCAGTTTTGAGCCGTGACCGCCCCCCGTTGATCCAGTGATGGAAAGGGCAAACAAGGAGGGGGAGGTCTTAAAGAAGAAGAAGAAGAGGAGGGTTGCCCCTGAGGGGGCCTCAGATGCGCCTGGGTTAAAGAATGCCAGGGTGGGTGGTGAGGGCACTCCGATGGCGTAGGAGAGAGGGGAGAAAGGGGTGGAGGATACTCCAGAAATGGTGGTTGCCCTAGAGGCACAGGGGGAGAAGAGTCAAAGGGTCCTAGAGGAAGAAGGGCACATAAGCGCCCTCGACCCCAAGATGCAATCGGAGAGTGGGTCAGCTGACCCTAAGGAAGTGATGGAGTAGCAGCCCAAGGGGGGGCCCTGCGCCCCAAGGAGAAGGGGCCAGACTGACGACTGCTATCTATCACGCTCGCGCAGTGTCTGGGCGGCTGGAGGGAGAAGAAGGCCCAGCCAGGGCGGCTATAGATCGCCTTGTGGGGATTGTGGACAACGCAACCGTGCACTCAGTGGCCAGGTTCAATAAGGCTGAGCTGCTAAGGGGGTTGTGCTCTGCCCAAATGGAGGTAACCACTTTAGCAGGGGCTCTGCTGAGAAAGGCGGTGGCTGCGAAAGTCAAGTCGGAGAAGGCTAAGGCCCAACTTACAAGTTTCAAGAAGGAGAGTGCAGGCTGGAAGAAGGCTGCGCGAAACACGTGTGCCAGGGGTTGGCAGGAGGCTGAGAAGGCGAAAAAGATGGAAGTGTTGGCAATCATTCAGTGTAATGTTACCACTCAAGCCCGTGCTGAGCTGCTCGCGGCCAAGTTGGAGCTGGAGGACGAACGCCGCAAGGTAGTGTCGCTCGAGTTCCAGCTAGCTGGCGAGCAGAAGAAGCTGGGAGATGCTCAAAATGCCTGCACGGTCGCCACCGAGCGATTTGAAAAGGCGATGACCAATAATGAAGAACTGCGCGCCTAGCAAATCAAAGAAAAGGATGAAGCAGATCTAAAGATTGCTGGGCTGCAAAAGGAGCTGGAAGATGAGCGTGCTAGGGCAATAGAGGAGAAGGCAAGGTTGCAGAAGGAGTTGGAAGAAGAAAAAACTAAGGCAGCCTCTGAAAGGGCAGCATACCCCGACCTGTGCGTCGCGGCAGTAGAGCAATTCAAAGGGTCTACTGAATTTCAGATGGCAGTCGACGCCGCGGTCGCCAGCAACGTGGCAAGGGAGGTGTCTGGGGGAGTGGGCCCGTCGAGGACGACCGCTGGGGACAGGACTGAAGTAGAAGTTATTGAGAGCTTCCAGCGGTCGGACTTCTACAAACACGAAATGGCTGAGTTTTGGGATAGTGGCTGGAAGATGTTTAAGCGGAAGGTAGAAGAACTGTTTCCAGACTTGGACCTTAGCGGTGTAAGGATTGATGAAGACGATGTGGCCAGACCCCCCTAGATGAGGGCGTTGAAGAAGAAGACCTTGTTTCAAGTGAGGAAGAGTGACTGGTGTGAACAAAACCTGTACCTAGGGTTTTGGGTATTTATTATGCTTTGGGTTGTACAAGTTTTTTTTTTTTTTTTTTTTTTTTTTTTTTTTTTTTTTGTAATGGACTTATGTACAAGTTTGTGAATAAATAAAATTTGAGTTGTGTTTTCATGCCATCGTGAATAAATAAAATTTGAGTTGTGTTTTCATGCCATCGTTTTTGCTTGTGCATCTGGAATGAATAAGAATGGTAACTTGCGTATAAGGCTTAGTGTAAGGGAAACTCAACGCAAAGCCAAGGTTGAAATGTAAAAAAAACTGAATGCAGAGTAAAGTTAAGGAAAACTCAAAGCAAAGTGAAGTTGAACTTGTAATAAAAACTCCATGCAAAGTGAAGTTGAAAATGTAATAAAATTATAAGTTTGTGTTTGCCACACTGCCGTCTTTATTTTAGTGAGTCTGAAGTGAATGAGGGTGGTGTATTCAAGTTAGGCTTGATTTGTAAGGAAAGAGGTTGACGTGCGAAAGTTGATAAGTAAGAAAATAATCTGAATTGTAAAGGAAACATGTAAGAATGTCAAAGATGTGAAGTTTCAAATTATGCCCAAAATTGGAGTTGTAAATCATGTTGCAAGAGTGTTGGTAAATAAAAGATGAGTTTGGAATTGGACTAAATGAAGAGTGATGTAAAAACATGGACCTGGAATTTTGACTAAGTGTGTCTACTAATGCCACAAGCATGAAGTTTGCATGAATGGCCTTGACCGAGCTCTGCATGCGTGCTCAGTTGAGCTATGATGAACTGACTCTGCAAGTAGTTCAGTAGCTTGAAGTAACTCAGTCTAACTGAGGCTGTGTAGACTCGGTCTGGCCAAGGCTTTTACGCTCAGTCTGGCTGAAGCTTGTCATGCTCAGTCTGGCTGAGGGTGGTCATGCTCAGTCTGGTTGAAGCTTTGTATGCTCGGTCTGGCCGAGGTTTTGATGCTCGGTTGGCCGAGGCTTTTATGCTCAGTTTGGCTGAGGCTCTGTATGCTCGGTCTAGCCGAGGCTTTTATGCTCAGTTTGGCTGAAGCTTTGTATGCTCGGTTTGGCTGAGGCTTTTATGCTCAGTCTGGCTGAGGCTTTGTATGCTCGGTCTGGCTGAGGCTTTGTATGCTCGGTCTGGCCGAGGCTTTCATGCTCAGTCTGGCTGAGGCTCTGTATGCTCGATCTGGCCGAGGCTTTTATGCTCAGTCTGGCTGAGGCTCTGTATGCTCGGTCTGGTCGAGGTTTTTATGCTCAGTTTGGCTGAGGCTTTGTATGTTCGGTCTGGCCGAGGCTTTTATGCTCAATCTGGATGAGGCTTTTATGCTCGGTCTGGCTGAGGCTTTGTATGCTCGGTCTGGCCGAGGCTTTTATGCTCAGTCTGGCTGAGGCTGCAATCAAAGCGTTATTTGAAAGATCACACATATATTTGAGATATAAGCTTGTTGTCATTAAGGTGTAGCCCATTTGATCAAAAATTTACATCACATGAGAGGAGGATGAGAACAATGAAGTGGGCAAATTGTCAAAAAAGGAAATATAGCAAAAGATTGATACAAGAATTGAACTTTTATTGAAAATAGCGCTTCAAGTGCTCGGCGTTCCATGGGTGAGGGAGATCGCGGCCTTCCATGTCTTGAAGTCGGTAAGTACCTAGGCGAGGTCTGGTTTTAACAACGTAAGGTCCTTCCCATTTGGCTGCCAGCTTGACATCAGCCGTATTCTTGGTGGCGAGGGTTACTTCGCGCAAAACAAGGTCCCCCACGGCAAACTCCCTTGGTCGGACTTTGCGGTTGTAGTGAGCTCTCATTTTCTGTTGGTATGAGGCCCGTCTGACTGCAGTGGTTTCTCAGAGCTCTTCGATTAGGTCTAGGTCTGCCCGACGCAGCTCTTCAGTCAGCTCTGGATTCGGATGTAGAACCCTTGGGGTAGGAAGATCGACTTCCACTGGGATGACCGCCTCAGCGCCGTATGTTAAACGAAAGGGGGTCTCTCCAGTGGGAGTTCGAGCGGTAGTGCGGTAGGCCCAAAGTACATTTGGTAGTTCCTCAGCCTAAAGTCCCTTAGCAGCTTCCAACTTGGTTTTGATGATCTTCAGAAGAGAACGATTGGTGACCTCAACTTGGCCATTGGCTTGGGGGTGACCTGGGGAAGAGAAACATGGTTGGATTTGAAGCTCTGCACAAAATTTCCTGAACTAGGCATTGTCGAATTGTTTGCCGTTGTTGGAGACGATGGCTTGAGGGATGCCAAATCTGCATACGATCGACTGCCAAATAAACCTGGTTGTGTTCCGTTCAATAATTGTGGCAAGGGGTTCTGCCTCCACCCATTTGGTGAAGTAATCAATGGCGACAATGGCAAATTTGGTTTGGCCTCAGCCAGTGGGCAATGGGCCAACCAGGTCGACCCCCCATTTGGCAAATGGGTAGAGGCTGCAAAGCGTGATCAACTCTGTAGGAGAAGCATGGGGGATGTTGGCAAAACGCTGGCACTTATCACATTTGAGCACGAAGTCTGTCGCATCTTGATTAAGAGTAGGCCAGAAATAACCAGTGCGGAGGATTTTGTGGGCAAGAGACAAATGATTACCACAGATACCCTCATAGATTTCCCTCATCACGTAGGTTGCTTGAGCAGGATTGAGGCATCTGAGGTATGGGCATGTAGACGTCCCCGAACGCCCCGGGAGGATGAATCCCGTCTTGTTCGTTTGTGGGTCTACTACAGTTCGGACTCAAATTGTCACGGTTCTTAATCTGAACCAAAGAGTCCAAATTTGGCTAATCGTTTTGAGAAAACATTTTTTTTGAAAGAAGTGCCAAACATGGACTGCTTTGCCAGATACAGAGTCGCCACCTAAATATTTTTTAATGGGGGAATTTAGGAAACCCTGACTCGTTGCCTAAGGTCACGTGTCCGTCATCACCAAAGTTGCCTCGGCTCGGGAACTTGGGTACGATTGGGGAAGGTCAGCTATGAGCACCCCCTCTCGCCAAATCCGAAGATCGGCCTCTACTAACCATGATATCTTGTTTTGAAAACATATGCGTTCTTATTCCGGTTAATTAGCTAGAATTACAATGTGATGCGCACAACACAAAAGTATAGACTAGATCGCCTAATTTGGAACGAAGCATTGCATATCCGTTTGTTTGAAAAACGTTTGAAACTTGCTACTCGCAAGTAGGCTAAAACATGGATTTCAATGAGTTGTTCCAACTCAAACAATCCAACCTTCACTCACAGGCATTCAGGCAGTTAATCAAATAAGCATTTAGCCGCATGGTAAGCATACTGTCATGGCAACACTCACACTCATGCAAGGATGCTAAAACATAAATGCTTACCGAGTACTCCAAGCCAAAACAGAAACTAGTTAGTAATCATATGCATGATCCTAGTTCATGTTAAGACGGCTAATGCAACACATACAAGATGCAACTATGATAGGCTCGGCTATTCTAAGATGGCATATGATATGTTACAACTAACACGTATTCAACTTGGAATTGAAATACAATGCAGTTAGTATGATGCGCCGAGCCCGGTACATGCAAGACAAATGAATGTATGCAGACATGCTATCATAAATATGCTAATTGAAACATGCCCTAAACTAACCATCGAAAGCTAGTAAATAAAGGGAAGAAAGACGTGGGGTTGGAAGACATATACACACTCACGCACACTTATTACACAATTGCCCTTGCTCGGAGGGTCCAAAAGAATATACAAATTTAATTAACCTATAAGCTAATTAAATATTACAGACCACCTAATTAATTAACAAATTAATTACAGAAAGAAGGTGGCCACAGCCCCGCCTCGGGATGATGGGATGATGCATGCTTGGCTTGTCTCGCCCGAAAACTCGCTGCCATAGCACTGTTGCCTCCGTTTACACTGCCTTGCCCTTCTGAAAATTATGAAAGTCTCCAGGCCCCTTCTGAATAACTCCCTGAGTGCGCTGGAATGTCACCGGCCAGAGAGAGAGGTCACCGGCCATGGGAAAAGTCTTATCGGCCAAAACTTGTGCCACCGGCCGACCACTGATGGTCGGTCGGCACTTCAAGTGGCCGGCCGGCCATTTCTTGCTGCAGAATCCTGCAGTTGACAGCAACAGAGGGCAAGCAGTGTATGACATAGAATTTTCAACCAAATGTAAGCATGGCCACACTCTCTATCATGCAATGGACTCAAGAGAGCATGACCCTCGACCCTCGGGCCATCAATTATGCATGATGGCCTAAGAAGCCAAGTTTGCTATTCAATATAAAATGCATGCAACAATCAAATGAAAGCTAACACCCTATCATGTTGAGATCAAAGGCATCGGCGACTGAGGATTGAGACGTGTTTCGTCACTTTGAGTACGAACACTTCTCAATCCTCATGCTTAGTTTGACACCCCAAACCAAGCAATGCAATGCATGTATGCAAATATGGCTCAAAAATGCAACATGAGGCTAAGATGCAAAGCGTGCCAAATGCAATGTATCCTAAGCATGCAAGCTAAGTTAATGCGATATAAACATGCCAAATATGCATACGAGTATGTGAGAGGCAATTAGCTAAACACTATGCAAACATGCAAGTATGATACTATGCAAGCATGAACCCAAAGCAATGCAACATGATCATGCAATGATGGACCTAAACCACAAAGGGCAGACCTCAGCCCACTCCAAAAATAGTTGCCAAAAGTGCCCGATATGATGGACAAGTGCTCGTGTAAACATGCATACCAATGAGCCTAAGACTAAGGCATGAAAGGGATGATAAGTGTAAGCATACAAGCATGGTTTATGGATTGAAACATGGTCCCTAATGATTTCAAATCATGAGAATAAGCTAGGCTAAGCATGCTAGAGACCCACATGCTCAAGGCTCACAAGCCAAAATGCAAAGAGGCTACCCTAAACATGGAAAATATGACTAAAACTGCACTCAACAATCCTTGAGCATGGCAAAATAATGCTAAGACCTTCATGAAGTTAAGCTAAAACATGCAAGAATCATGGCCTAAATGCATGGCTTACTTCTAGACAAAATGGAGGAATGCAAGGCAATTATACTATGCATGCAAGGGGCCACAAATCCGACCAAAAACAGAGGCAACATATGACCAAATAACATCCAAAAACTTCTGAAATGGGGCCAAAGACAACCAAGCATACATGCTACCCTTATGAGCCAAAATGAGGGCAAAAAAGAGAAACAAAGGGAGAGGAGTGTCCCTCCCCTATGCAAGACTTCAAAACCCCTTCTTCACCACTGAAAATCCACTGGATTTCAGTGGTGAGAAGGTCAATACACAAGAGTCCCCAAAGCTTATAAAAACAAGCACAAAAAGGGACCAAACAAGGCCTAAGAGAGGGAGGTCGACCCCTAACACCAAAACAACCTTAATCAAGTATCTTAAGCATGCAAATATAAGACTTTTTTCAGTTATACACAAAGGCTAAAACAGTAAGCAAGATAGGCAAAAGTCTAGTGCAAGACTGGGGAATCTAAAGTAAGAGTGTTACCCTTGAAGAAACCTTGAAAAATAGCAAGGTCAGCCACCTTCCTCTGATCAAAATCAGTCCAAAATCTCAAGAACAAGCCCTCAATGCCTCTCAAAGTCGAAGTATGGTATAGTAGTGTGTGTTTGTGTGCAAAACTAAGGATAAAATGCAGTTTAAGGCCCTCAAACACACACAACTGATGAGAGAGAGAAGGTGTATCACAGATGTATATATGTATATTGCTCTGGTTTTTTTTGCTCAACCCAGACAAAGGAAGAGGGAGGTTCCTTATATAGACAAAGGAAAGGCTCCAAGCTTCTTAGAGAAGCTATTGCAAAAAGGGCAAAAGAACCAAGCTTCCAAAGGAAGCTATCCCAAAGGTGCAAGCTTCTTGAGGAAGCCAAGACAAGGGGTCAAAGCTTCCTCAAGAAGCTTTGAGCAAAGGGTGCAAAAAAAAGGGTCAAAGGTGGAAAACAACCACATATATGCACGGGGCAGGTCTTGTGTATTCCAGCTGGCACAGCTGGCATGCACCATGCCTGAAAAAGGAAAAAAGGTGGTACCGGCCAGAAAAGGAGGCCATCGGCCAAACATATGGTCGGTCGGCCACACCAAATGCCGACCGGCCAATGGTATATTTCACCAATGGCCGGTAGCCTCAAAACATGGCCGGTGGCCTCAAGCCATGGTCGGTGGGTTCCAGGGGTAGCTAACAAGCTACTCTCCACCCTCAGAAACAAAAACACAAGTGTTTGATGCAAAACCAAACACAGAACAGTCGAGTTGAGAGATCCTAAAGCAAGGCGCGTAGCCGAGACCTCCGGGAACTCAAAACGAAACACGAACATGGGTAATCACCAAGTGTTCCAACGGTGACGTCCAAGTCTTGAGGACGGTCAAAAATGGGGTGTCTACAGTTGCCCCTCTTTGACAAAACTTGAAAGTCATAACAATGACCGAAGTGATTGTCAAAGCCCAGAGACGACCCATTTTTGACAAGGTCGAAGACTTGGACAAAGCATACGTGCTGCAGATAAAGATATACGCCAGAAGGCAGGGGCAAAATGAAACTGACAATGCAAGAAGCCGAGCATAACTTATGATCATGCAAAGAGAGCTGTAACGAAACATGACAATGCAACAGTTTTAAGCTAGCATACACCAAACTACACTACAATGTGGTGAGTGTAAGAGAATCATGTAATTCTCACTACGTTTCACGCGGAGAATACAATACCTGTGCGGTTCGTCTGGTCGTGCCAGCTTCAAATGAACCGTACATACAATATCGTGCCTGAAAAAAGAAAGAAAACTTAACAGGTACAATATTGTTAGCAACATGCACATTAATGAAATTGAAAGTGCGTGAGAACGCAAAGCAAGTGGGAAGCATAACAATGCTGTGAAGGCACAAACACATGTAAGTAAAGAACACGCGACAACGTGCACAATGTGTATGAAGGAATTTGAATACATGTAAGTAAAGCATAACGCGACAATGCATGCAATGTGTTATAGAAATTTGAACACATGTAAGTAAAGCAATGTAAGTATGCAAGCAATGTGTATAGAGGCACTTGAACACATGTAAGTAAAGCAATGCACGTATGCAAGCAATGTGTGTAGAAACTTGAACACATGTAAGTAAAGTATGCAGTCAACGCGTGCAATGTGTTATAGAAATTTGAATACATGTAAGTAAAGCAATGCACGTTGTAGACATCCCCGAACACCCCGGGAGGGTTAAGTCCCGTTCTGTTCATTTGGGCTCATTACAGTTCAAGGACTCGATTGTCACGGTTCTAAATCTTGAACCAAAGAGTCCAAATCCGGCAAATCGTTTTTTAGAAAACAGATTTTTGAAAGAAGTGCCGAACATGGACTGCTTTGCCAGATATAGAGTCGCCACCTAAATATTTTTTATGGGGAAATTTAGGAAACCCCGACTCGGTGCCAAAGGCCACGTGTCCGTCATCACCAAAGTTGCCTCGGCTCGGGAACTTGGGTACGATTGGGGAAGGTCACTTCGTGAGCACCCCCGCTCACCCGGTCAAAGACCGGCCTCCACTAACCGTGATATCTAGTTTTGAAAATATTGTATGTTCTTATTCCGGTTATTAGCCTAGATTACTACGTGATGCGCACAACATACAAGTATAGACTGGATCGCCTGAATTGGAACAACACATTTCATGTTTATTTTTGAAAGATGGTTTGCTACCCGCAGGTAGGCTTAAAATACAGATTTTGCCACCCTCGGGTGGGCTTAGAAAACATGATTTTGCCACTATCTAGTGGGCTTAAAACAGACATTTGATGAATTGTTCCAATCCAAGTAACCCAACCTCCACCCACAGGCATTCAAGGCAGTTATATCACATAAGCAGTTAGCCTCATGGTAAGCATGCTATTCATGGCAGTCACTTACACGCATGCAAGGATGCTAAAGCATAAAACTCACCGAGTACTCCAAGCCAAAATAGAAGCTCATTAGAAATCCATGCATGAATCCTAACTATGCTGAAATGCCTAATGCAACACATGCAAGATGCAACTATAGCAGGCTCGGCTATTCTAAACATGGCATATGGAATGCTACAGCTAACATGTATTCAACTTGGAATTGAAATACAAATGCAGTTAGTATGATGCGCCGAGCCCGGTGCATGCAAAACAGATGAATGAATGCAAACATGCTATCATACTGTATGCTAATTGAGATATGCCCTAATTTAACCATCATAAGCTGGTAAATAAAAGGGAAGAAAGACGTGGGGTTGGAAGACATACATCACACTCACGCACACTTATTACAATTATGCCCTCGCGCAGAGGGTCCGAATAAATATACAGTCCCGAATAAAAGAATAGTACAGTCCAAATAATGTACAAATTTCTAATTAATTTACAAATTAACTAAGAAAAATAATAAACTGGCGTGCAAGCCAGGGACTGCCTTGACTCTTCTTCCGATGATGGATGATGCATGTTCGGGTTGCCTTTGCGCGGAAATCCATGGTGATGCCCCAGTTAGCCTCTGTTTGCACTTATTCTTGGAATGCGTGCCAAGCTTCGGAAGGCTGCTAATTCTTGTTTTGCTGCAACAGAGAGCAGGAAAGGGGCATGGCAATGTATTTGCACAAATATATGCATGCCTCGATCCTCGTGCCACCAATCACGCATCTCGATGCATGATGGCCGAGGAGTCGAATTGCACAACTCAATATGAAATGAATGCATATGAGGACACAATGAGACCTAACTCCATCATGGATAATCCGGAGTGTCGGTGACTGGGAATTGAGACACGTTCCGTCACTCGAAGTACGAAACGTCCCTCGTTTCCCGTGCCCGGGCTAACTCCTACCCCGAACACAATGCAGTATGCATGACATGCATGAATGCAACTAAGATACAACCTAACATGCACAATGCTATAAAATGGCATACACGATGCACGAGGTAATATGGCATACGCAATGTGCTAACATACAACCTAGCATACACAATGCTATGAAATGAAATGGCATACACAATGCACGATGGACTTACACCAACACAAGTAGACCTCAGCCACACTCACATAGGAGGCCATAAGATGAAAATGAGACAACTTGAAATACGTGCACGCGTGCACGCAAACCGAGGATCGACCCTAAGGCACCAAAATGCCACTCTAACAAGACATGGCAAGACATGGAATATGGCATACAAGCATGCAAATTTCAGAGGCAAAATGAGATGCAAAACAGCCCCGAGTCATGGCAAAATGATACCCGATGCATGGAACGAATCCCGAAACATGAAGCTTGGCGCATGGAATGGCCTATAGCTATGCAATGCATGCATAATTTGAACATGAAGTGTAAAGACAGAAGCAAGGCAGCCCCAAAAAAAGCATGTTTTCAGTTTTAAGCAAGGCCAAACAGTGAGTAAAAATGGGCCTAAACTAGCATGCAAAATTGGCCAAAAAGAGAGGGGTAATGAAGCAACTCAAAAATTCTGGCCCCAAACAGGGAAGGGGCCTTCTAAAATATTGAAGAGGGGCCAAAAATATGATGTATCACAGTTTATGACAAACCCCAAAAACAGATACAAGTATGCTCAAAATGCTATGCAAAATAAGGGCACCAAGAGAGCTATAACATGAAGTATACAAAGGGTGTCTCAAACAGCCATAGACCCTTAATGAAACATGAAGAGGGGGTCAAAATAAGCCTATTTTCAGTTTGGACCAAGGTCCAAAAATAGGAGCTCAATAAGCTAATAAATCATGCAAAAATGGGGACCAAAGAGGGGTACAATGGCAAGTGATACATGGAGGTCCCAAACAGTGGTGAGCCCTTCTTCAATGTTTAAGAAGGGCTCAAAATGAGCCTATCTACAGTTTACATCATGCTCCAAAACAGATTACACATAGGCCAAAAATACTATGCAAGATTATGGCATACAAAGGGGTAATGAAGCAAGTGCAAGATGGAGGTCCCAAACAGGGTAAGACCCTTAATGAAAGATGAAATAGAGCTCAAAAAAAATGCCACTTTCAGTTTTGATCGGAGCTCAAAACAGCAAGCAAAAGGGGCTAAGAAAACTTGCAAAAATGAGCTAGAAAGAGGGAGAAATCAACTCACCCTTGAAGACCAATCCTTTGCTGCCTCTTGGACCAAGAAAAGCTGCCTCCTAGCCTCTGAGAAGACCTCCAAGCTGCTGGAATGGAAGTGGTAGTGTGGTGCTAGGTGGTGATGAAGAAAAGGGTGTAGGACTTGGTGTTTTGAAGCTTGAATGGAAAGAGGGAGAGGAGATATGCATACAAGGCTCAAAGGGATTTTTTTCCAACCCTTTTCACCAGTGCTGGAGGCTGGTTATATGGACCAAAGAGGGGGAGAAAAGGAGGGAAAAAAGGGGGGGAAAACAAGCCAAGTTTCCCCCCAAAAAGTTTCCCCCCCGGATACAGATTTTGGGGGGAAAAAAAGTATACAGCTGTAATGTATCACCTGTAAGGATCAAGGCTGGCCAAGTATTGGAGCTGCAGGTGGCCGGCCGGCCACCCCCCATGGCCGGCCGGCCAGGGGTCAAAAAGGCCAAGTTGAATTAGTGGCCGGCCACCACCAATTGATGTCCTCCCAGGTGCCCTCAACACAACCCTGTGGTCCAAAACTGGAGGAAGTGAAACAGGAGAGAGAACAAGCCATTTTTCAAAGGGGTTCAGAAGGGTCAGATGGAATTACTGGCCAGCCATGTGATATTTGTGTCCTCCCAGGTGTGTACAACACAAATATGTGGTTTGGAGTTGAAGAAAGTGGCCTTAGGGTGGTCAACATTGGCTTTGAAGTGAGAAAAACGAGCGTCGGAGGGCGATGAAGGAATATAACTGGTTGTTGAAACAATTACTGGCCTCCCACCCTTTTATGACCTTCCTGGTGATGAAACAGAGGTCCCTGCCAAAAATGAACGAAAACCGATGCAAAATGAAAGTTCGGGGGCCGAAACGCACAGTCCGAGGCCCCGAAAACTGACTGTTAGGCACCGGGAGTCGTGTTCGACCACGAAGTGGGTCTCTCAGACCACAGTGTCCCTCAAAAGGGAGTAAATAAGATGCATGCCAAAAACCGGAGCAAACGGGGGTAGTTAGGCGGTCCCGAACCGAGGCACACGGCCTGACGGCTCCGAAAACCAAGAACCGGGCTCCGAAATGGGCAAAATGGCCTACGACCACGAAATGTAGCCCACGGCCACTGAGAGATGGTCTACGAGACCTCTCCCTCCCTTCAGGAAGAGAAAACAGAGAAAACAGAACCTGGTTCGCAAACCGAGGCAAAGTACAGAAAAGCCCGAAAATCCGGAGTCAAGGCTCGCAGCCGAGACTCTGAAACCTCTGGACGAGCACGATATGCAACATCACCAAGCGCTCAATCAGTGACGTCTGAGTCTTAAGGTCGGTCAAAAACGGGGTGTCTACAGTTGCCCCTCTTTGACAGAACTCGAAAGTCATAAGTGACGGGAGTGATTGTCAAAGCCCAGAGACTACCCATTTTTGACAAGGCCGAAGACTTAGACAATCATACAAGATAACCAGAGATATGCCCGCAGGCGCGTCCGCAGGCAAAGGGGCAAAATGCAAAGCGATATGCACAGAGCCAGATGTAACTCAATGATCATGCAAATGCAGCAAGCTGTAATGGAGCAAGTATTCGCAAATAGATGCAACAGTTTTAAGCAAGAATGCAAAGCAACAACCACATTTCATGCAGTTAAGAGTGCGGAGAATTATTCGACTCTCGCCACGTCTCACACGGAGAAGATACGATACCTGCGCGATTCGTCTGGTCGCACCAGCTTCAAATGAACCGTACATACAATATCGTGCCTGCGAAAGAGAGAAACTCAACAAGCACAACATGTTTAGCAAGATATATTCAATGTGATATCGAAAGTTCGACAAAAGCGGTGTCGGTGGGTGAATGCATCGCAGTGCGAGAAAGGAACATGCGTGACAACACAAGCTTAAGCACAGAGGCATGGTAATATCAAGAGAACGTGCATAACAATGCAAGTATGTTCATGAGAATGCAAGTTATGTGCACAACAATGCAGAATAAGCGCGAACTAGAATGCATGTTTGTCACAAAACCACGAGTAGAGAAACGCGCGTTTCGGCGAGGGCGACTCGATCGCGGCCTCCGGTTCACCCCCCGGAGAGGTTACAACATGTTTACGAAGGATACACCTTGATTTTGATGAGTAATGATGAGACACATGCCAGAAGTTAAAGCTGAAGTTCCGGCGGAGCGATTTCGCGACAAAAAGTGCACTTTTCTTGAACTTTTTCAGGTCTCGGGAACTCCAATCTTCCTCAAAATTGCAAAGAGCTAGGTGGGCATGTGGGGAACACCACCGGCCACTTTTCTTCCCCAGGGGAGGCCACCGGCCACTTTTCAAAAAGGAGATGGCCGGCCAGCCTGAAAAGGTGGCCGGCCGGCCACTTGTTCAAAACAGTGGGCATTTTTGTCTTTTCACCTCATTTTCTTTAAAACCACTTACCCAAACACTTTAAGCTCATAACTTCAGGTTCGAAATCATCTTCTCCTCCCTCCCAAACCATTTTCCTCTCCAGATCTGAGCTCTATACGCGTTTTCCAACCCCCCACGCAAGTTGTTTTCGCGAAAACTTTCAGTTTTATACACTTTGAACCGATTAAATTTTGATTTCGGGGCTTCTTTTCTCATTTTCGCCACTTGAGGTAAGTTTGTCTCAATATTTGGAAGATTTTCTCGGGGGTTGACTTTTGTTGACTTTTTCATTTCCTGAGAGTTGACTTTTGTTGACTTTTTCCAATTTTGGCTCATTTTTGCTCATTTTTGCTCCTTTTTGCAGATTTTCTGAAATGGCCAGTCGTTTTCCTCACGGCGGAGGTCCTCCGGGTACCGGGGATGATTTTGATGTCATGACTCTGCCTCCAAGGGTTCGACCCTTCATTCCCGAGAGGTACGCCCCGCCGGCAAACGTTCTTCCGCAGGCCGTTTTTCGTCACTTCACTGACTTTAATGAGCGAGCACCCAGAGATCTGCTTCTGTGGGAGCTAGAGTATCACCTCTCCCACGAGGCACGAGAGGTATTTACTTCATTTTTTACCTTTTCTGCAACATATTCTGTGTTTTTCATGCACTTCGTGTCTTTGCCATGTTTGTCTGCTCATTTTGAGTAAGCAGTTTATTTAGAATGTTAGTTCATGACACAGCATCCTGTTTGCATTCTGAACACACAGTTCAATCACTTGAATTTCTGAACACTGGGCCCATAAATTGATTGTGGACGCACGGCACACACCGGTAGGGAATTGAACACACGGCCCAATACTTGAATTCTGAGATGAACACACAACCCATTCTTTGATGTCGAACACACAGTTCATTGTTGAGGTGAACACACGGCACACACTGATTGAGAGTTAAACACACAGCCCAAACATTTGAGATGAACACGCAGCCCATATTTTGATGTCGAACACACAGCTCGTCGTTGAGGTGAACACACGACACACACTGATTGAGAATAGAACACGCAGCCCTAACTCGGATTTTCTGAACACACAGCCCAAATTGAAGGTGAACACGCAGCACACACTGATTGAGAGTAGAACACGCAGCCCAAACTCCGATTTTCTGAACGCACAGCCCAAATTGAAGGTGAACACACAGCACACACTGATTTAGAGTAGAACACACAGCCCTAACTCCGATTTTCTGAACGCACAGCCCAAATTGAAGGTGAACCCGCAGCACACACTGATTGAGAGTAGAACACACAGCCCTAATTGAAGGTGAACACGCAGCACACACTGATTGAGAGTTTGAACACGCAGCCCAAACTCCGATTTTCTGAACGCACAGCCCAAATTGAAGGTGAACCCGCAGCACACACTGATTGAGAGTTTGAACACGCAGCCCAAATTGAAGGTGAACACGCAGCACACACTGATTGAGAGTAGAACACACAGCCCAAACTCGGATTTTCTGAACACACAGCCCGCACTGAAGGTGAACACGCAGCACACACTGATTTAAAGTAGAACACACAGCCCTAACTCTGATTTTCTGAACGCACAGCCCAAATTGAAGGTGAACACGCAGCACACACTGATTTAGAGTAGAACACACAGCCCCAACTCTGATTTTCTGAACGCACAGCCCAAATTGAAGGTGAACACGCAGCACACACTGATTTAGAGTAGAACACACAGCCCTGACTCCGATTTTCTGAACGCACAGCCCAAATTGAAGGTGAACACGCAGCACACACTGATTTTGAGTAGAACACACAGTTCGCTTACTTTACTTCGCACGTAGCCTATTTACTTGCACACAGCTTATTCATTT
This sequence comes from Camellia granthamiana, assembly GCA_036172215.1. NCBI lineage: Eukaryota > Viridiplantae > Streptophyta > Magnoliopsida > Ericales > Theaceae > Camellia > Camellia granthamiana. The sequence continues at coordinate 43,418,432 of CM069911.1, forward strand.
CATTTGCACACGGCTTATTCCTTTCATTTGCACGCAGCTTATTCCTTTCATTTACACGCAGCTCATTCATTTTATACTGACACATGTATTCATTCTGAATGCAGGTTGGTTCTCGCACTGTGCGGGGATACGGCTCCACCGCTGCTAGAGATTGGTACGCTGAACTCCCAGAGGCTGTCCGAGATTTAGTTGATTTGGCGGGGTTCGGGTCCTTCTGCGCTGGGTTATCGCGTTGTCCTGCCAGGAGGACACTGATGGCAGCTTTGGTGGAGAGATGGTGGGACACCACCAACTCCTTTCATTTTTCCGCCACTGGGGATTTGACTATGACCCCGCTGGATTTTGCTGTATTGACTGGCCTAGACATAGGAGGTCGGCCCATTCCTTACGACGAGGACATGGGCGAATGGGAGGCCGCTTGGATACATTTGCTGGGGGCCCGCCCGCCTGTTGATAGAGCTTCAGGGAGAGTCCGATACACCTGGTTCTCTTCCCATTTTCGGAGGGAGGAGATGGAGCTCGGGACTCCTGAGGAGGCAGAGCAGTATGCCCGTGGTTTTCTTATGTTCCTCTTCGGGACTACTCTGTTCGCCGATAGAGGGAACACGGTTGGGCTGTATCTGTTGAGCGCTCTGGTGGACCTATCACAGGTCAGACGGTATGATTGGGGTGGCGCCGGCTTGGCTACCCTTTACTGCTACATGAGCGCGACCTCCCGCGGGCAGGGAGACTTACTTGGCGGTTATTGGAGAGCCTGGGAGGTACTTTCTGTCCTCTTGATTTACATTTCTGCTCCTCATTACTTGTACATTGCACACACAACGCACTTTACACTCTGTATTTTGCCCTCAGCACTTTGTATTTACATTCTGCACTGTTTTCCTCAGTTATGGGTCTACGTATATTTCCCGACGTTAGCCCCAGAGTTGGTGGTGGCAGGGCCCCTCATGACCCCGTACTCACTGGTATTCGAGGGCTAGCATCGGCCGAGACCCCGAGAGTCTCTCCTTTATCTACGGCAGTATTTTGACACTGTGCGGCCGACGAAGGTATTTCAGAACTCTCAGTCTTTTCTGTTTTCATCTTTGATCTGTCTTGTACATTGCCGATTTCTGATTGATTTATGCACTGGTTATCCGCAGATTACATGGCAGCCCTGGGCGCCCTTGGGTGATGGTCTCCGATTTCAGTATGCCGGAGGATCGGGCACCTCCTAGTACAGGATCCTATTCGCAGGACCAGTTGGTAGAGCATGGTTTCTAGGGGAACGCTTTTTGCGTCAGGTATGGGGGTACACTTCTCAGGACCCTCCCGCAGCACCCCCAGTCAGTATGCGGACTGCTGATAGGCTCTCTTCTCGAGATGTTGTTAGTGCTATGCTGGGCACTGATGCTTTGCTACATCTTGAGGAGGGGGACTATGCCACTTATCGCCACGTATATCTGATGCCACCCTTGACGGGAGTGCGCACTCCCTCGATGAGGCCTATTGGTGTGCCGTCTTCAAGCCAGGCTCGGGCTACAGATATTCCTTCCAGCAGCGGGGCCGGTACATCCAGAGGTGGGGGTGGATCGGTTCCCCCGATTCCTCCGACTCTTCAACATCCTGGGTGGCCAGACATGCTGACCGAGTTGACGAGTTGGCGATTTGGGACTCCTTACCAGGTCTCGCTGGAGCCTCCCCTTCCCGACCACAGATATGTCAGAGATCCTGATTCGCCACCGGTATGTTTTACAGCTTTGATTTATCAGTCGGATACTTAGACATTCATTCCTTTACTGATAGTTTCGCATTTGTATCTACAGCCTCCTGTTGAGTACGTGGATGAGATGCTTGGAGCGATGGCCGCGTTTGAGGGCATGATCCTGCGGAGGGAGGCACAGCTGGCCATTATGGGTGTACAGGTACTGTTCATCTTTCTTGTATTTATCATATTTCTGATGACACGTTGGTTTTGAACATCCTACTGCATTGATAGGCTGTTTGTGTAGAGCACATCTGACACACACCCCACTCACATACTGTACTTGCACCTGATTTTCATATTTGAACTGATGTATTGAACTCTTCACTTTCAGATGCTCCTGTATATGCTCCACCGTGGGCCGGGCCACCTGGGCCTTCTTAGGGAGGTTGATCGTTTGGACCTTTTCGAGGCGCTGGGCCATCTGGGCCCTTTCGAGGAGCTGGGCCATCCAGGCCTTTTCGGGGAGCTGGGCCATCCAGGCCTTTTCGAGGAGCTCGAGGAGGGTTCTCTCGCAGACGCAGGGCACATATTATAGAGGCGGAGCCCGATGAGGATGAGGAGGAGGAGGTCGCAGGCCGTCAGTCGGAGACATCCGCTGAGGAGGGGGATTCCGGTCTTGGTTCCGGGAGTGGAGGCGAGGCTGAGGGGGATCCTGAGGATGACAGCTCCGACCCGGATGGTGATGGTGGTGCAGAGGTTGTCTCGCAGAAGAGGATGAGGAGGGCCTCTCATTCCCGCTCCCGAGAGTATTGATGCTGCTGTTCTTTGCTTTATTTTCCTTTTTGCTAGTAGTTTGTAGCACTTTGCATGTTGTTAGGTAGTTTTTATTTTCTGTAAAACTTGTACCTTTGTTTGTAAAAGGAAATATGATGGGGTGAAACAGCTTTTTGAAAAAGTGTTGTATTTTTATGCTCTCAGCATCGCATCGCATCATTTTGCACAAAAATGGGATTGAATGGAAATGTGCACTGTGTATTTACCGGGTCAGGTAATGAACCGACGCAACAAATCAAATAACTCGACTCACTAAGAAATAACAGAATCTTAGCAAGTTTACAACTCGATAAGCAAAATACAACAATGTTAACGACTCGATAAACAAGACTTAACAAAATTGCGTAAACAAAGAGTAACAACTCAAAACACAAAATACGACAGCTCGACAAAACTTACAACTCGATAAACAAAACGACAACTCGATAAGCAAAAATTACAACTTGATAAACAAAACAAAGCGTACTTCGGACGATCTGGGCAACGGAACGCATCCGAAACAGAGGGAAATGGAGGCCTTCGATACACCCGATGCTTGGAAATGCCTGGAACTTTCCTCTAGAGGGTAAAACAGGACCAATGGCACACATGGGAGCATGGCCGGCCACTTTTGGGAGCCGGCCGGCCAGTTTTTGTATCTGAGGGGGGACAAGGTAGCCGGCCTGCTAGAAAAGGTGGCCGGCCGGCCACTTTGCTCAGCAGCCACCAAATTTTTGACACGTGTCCCCGAATAGTGTCTCATCCCCTTTAAAAGCCTCAAACCCGTGGTTGATTCATTTCATCTTAGTTTTTCACCAAAATGGAAGCCTTTCTTGCCGAAAATCTCACAGTTTGGATGGCTTCTTTAGATGGCTCAGAAAAGTTGAATTTTCGGGATTTCGGCTTGAATGCACTATTCACGCTGAGCCGCACTCCACTGCACTTTCCCTTCCTCCTTGCCGCGGCGAGGTTTTGGAACCCAGTGACACGTGTTTTCAGCTTCGGCCGGCAAGAGGTATGTCCAACTTTCGAAGATTTTCAGGTTTTGATGGAGTCTGAATGCTGTGAAAAGATTTTGCCTAAGTTTCGCTTTGGTCACACCCAAGCTTTAGGGGAAATGTGTGGGCTCTCCATGCATGATGCTCGATCTCTGATCTCCAATGGGGAACTGGACATTCTCGGCTTGATCCATCGCTTTTCCGACACCGGTGACCGCGGCAACCATTATTGGCAAGGTTTTCGGCAACACGCCCTTTGCTTGTGTGTGCTATCTCATTTTCTGCTCACTTCAGGCTTTGGTGGATCTAGCATTCGTCTGATTGAAGTTGCTCAAGGCTTGAGAGAAGGGAAGAGCTGTATCGCCATGACATTGGCCGAGACGCTGATGGGCTTGGACGCTTTCTATCGCCGGGAGACGACCAGATTTGCAGGGAGTCCACTACTGCTGCAGGTAATGTTTCCCACCCAACCTCACATATGTATATTGCTCACATCACTCGGCCCTTGGGCTCGGTTTTTCTCATAAAACCCTTTTCTCGCTTTTCTCTCATCGTACATCTCTCTATTCTTTATTCTCTCATTTTTCATCCCTCCCCAGGTATGGTTGATGGATAAATTGCAGGTTGTGGACTCTTGTCCAGCCTATTCAGCTCGCGGCTACTTCTTTCGCCAACGCTTAGTCGATGCCCTGGACGAGGGGTGGTGGTTCGACTGGATGTGCAATCTGTCTGCAGATCGCATTGCTTGGCGTTGTCCTTGGCTCAATCTCCCCGCGATGAGCTATAGCATGTCCCGACTGGTCGGGATTCAGTTGATTGGTCTGACCCACTGTGTATTCTACTTTCCGTTCCGGTTCCTGCGTCAGTTCGGTCATGATCAGACTTGCCCACCAGAGGGGATTGAGTATCCGGCTGCTTTCCCGGTCTGAGGCGCACAACTTGCCCGATATGCCACGGCATGGAGGACTAGAGAACTCCTGGCCCCCACCCCTACTTTCAACTGCACTTTGTCTGATGAGTGCTGGGATTAGCTCAATGAGGAGGCACAGACCGGGCCCAGCTTGGCATCAGAGGCTTCGATTAGCTCTGGGAGGGGGCGCAGGGACACCTGACTTGACTATGCCCCAGATTTATTGCTTTATTAGTACTTTCAAGTTTTCATTATGAGTGTAATAAAAAGCAACTTCAATTGTATGCAAGAGCAGGAGAACTCTGTTTTGAAATCAATGAATACTGAAAATTTTCCGCTTTGGTCCAAAAATGGTCTTAGTTGTAAAAAGACTAATTTGAACAAAGTCAACTTCTATTAAAACTTTTCAAAACCATTTTCGATGTGGATCAGAACTGGACACGCCTGAGATCTGTCACTGAGATGCACAACCCCGGATTCCGGCAACTGGAAAGTTGCCCCTAGTCTGCATAGCACCGCGGCACTGCACAGCAACTGAAAGTTGCCCCTAGTCTGACAAGCACTGCACCGGAGATCACGATGAATGCTGATGGACAAGGATGACTGAGATGATCAAAATGGACAAAGTTGATCGGGGAAAATGTTTATGGCTGAACTTCAAGATAAAGCTGCCTACGTATCCCAAAGATGGGAATCAAGCCTTACGTAGTTCAGGCTTAGGTTCGCTCGGGTATTTTCACTCTCCTTTTACGCTCTTACTTTTGCCAAGGCCGCCCTTTGCGGGTTTTCAACCTTGCGAGCTCAGTTTTTATAATTTCAAATTTTTGTGCTCTGAGTTTTGCCTAGGTCGCCCTTTCGGGTTTTCAACCTAGCGAGCCTCTCAAGGGTAATATTTCTTCAACTTGTCCATGTTGATCGGCTGTGAAAACTCCAAGCCATCCAGATCCATCAGAACCATAGCTCCACCTGACCAGATAGACTTAATGATGTAGGGACTAGTCCAATTAGGTCTAAACTTGCCCCTAGGGTCGTGAATGGGAGCCCGGTTGTCCTTAAGTACCAAATCTCCTTCTTTTAAATTCCTGGACTTAACTCTCTTGTTGAAAGCCCGGGCAATTCTGCGTTGATAGCCTTGGACATGGTACAGCGCTTTTAGTCTTCTTTCATCAAAAAGCATGAGTTCCTCAAATCTGCTCTGCTGCCAGTCTGCCTCGGCTATTTGACACTCAGCCAATACCCGCAATGACGGAACCTCAATCTCAATAGGTAGAACGGCCTCCATCCCATAAACCAGCGAATACGGAGTCGCCCCAGTAGAAGTTCTGATTGAAGTCCGGTAGCCCCACAGAGCAAACGGCAGCTTATCTGGCCAGTCTCGGTAGGTTTCCACCATCTTCTGCAATATGTGCTTGATATTCTTGTTGGCGGCCTCAACCGCTCCGTTGGTCTGCGGCCGATAGGTAGATGACTTATGAAAAGCCACGTTGTATTTTTCCAACAAGTCTATCACTTCCTTCTTGAAGTGGGAACCGTTATCTGAAATTATCTCATTTGGGACCCCGTAGCGACAGATGATGTTGTTTCTGATGAATTTTGCGACATGCGAAGCCTTCAACATCGCATAAGATTGGGCCTCGACCCACTTTGTAAAATAATCTATCGCGACCAGGATGAACTTATGCCCATTTCACCCCTTCGGAGTGACAGCCCCGATCACATCAATTCCCCAGACTGAAAACGGCCATGGTGAAGTCATGTTGTATAGTTTGACGGCGGGATGTTCATACGATTTGCATGAATTTGACATTTGTGGCATCGCCGAACAAAATCGATACAATCCTCCTCCATGGTGGACCAGTAATACCCCTGTCTGAGGATCTTCCGTGCCAGCATTACCCTATTCATATGTGCTCCACATTCTCCTCCATGGATGGCTTCCATTAGACGCTTTGACTCCTCTGCATCAACACACAGTTTATGCATTCCCAGATGACCTTTTCTGTACAGCTTACCCCCACAGATGATGAACTGAACGGCCAATCTTCTTATTGCCCTTTTGTCTTTGGCATTTACCCCTGGCGAGTATGTTTCCTTCTCTAAGAAATTCCAAATGTCGTAATACCAGGGGTTTTTGTCCTGAACCTCATCTATAGCAGCAATCGACTCGTAGGCTGGTGCAAACTTCTGGTCAATGATGACTGGACGCATCCGGACTCCACATGGGATGTCTATCATGGAAGATAGAGTTGCTAAAGAATCTGCGAACCTGTTGTTCTCTCTTAGTAGATGAGTAAAACTTAGCTTTTCGAACCGAGGAATTAGCAAATCCAAGGTTTGGTGATACATCATCATCTTTTCCTCTTTTACTTTCCAGTCTCCTTTCGCTTGAGACACAACAAGGTTCGAGTCCCCGATGACGTCCAACCGTCTTGCCCCTAGTTCCAGGGCTGCTTCCAAACCGGCAATGCATGCTTCATATTCAGCTTCATTGTTCGAGACTTTGAATTGGAGCTTGAAGGCTAAGGGGATACGGGAATCGTCGGGTGCTATCAGCAACACCCCTATCCCATACCCGTGCTGATTTGATGCTCCGTCAAAGTACATCGTCCAAGTTTCATCGTCGATGTGCAAGATGGCCTCATCTGGGAATAAGTACTCGACTGCTTCACCCCCTTCTACCGGATGATCGGCTAGGAACTCTGCTACTGCCCTTCCCTTTACTGACTTGCGTGTTACATACTTCAGATCGAATTCGGAGAGCAACAGCAACCAACGAGCTAGCCTACCCGTAAGTGTCGGTTTCTCGAAAAGATATTTGATAGGATCGAGTCGTGAAACCAACATTACGGAGTGAGCTAACAAGTAGTGCCGCAGCTTCCTGGTAGCCCATACCAAAGCCAAGCAAGCCTTCTCCAATGGTGTGTAGCAAGTTTCATACTCTAGCATCTTTTTGCTTAGATAGTAGATGGCTCTCTCCACTTTATCTTCAGATTCTTGTGCAAGCATGCAGCCCATGGTGGTCTCAGTCACTGAGAGGTACAATATCAATGGTTTCCCCGGTTCTGGTGGTGATAAAACAGGCGGGTTCTGTAGATATTCTTTGATCTGTTCAAACGCAGCTTGGCACCGGCCGTCCCATTGGAACTTCTTGCCTTTCTTCAGGAGACCAAAAAGTGGTTCACAAGTCAAGGTTAATTTTCAGATAAACCGTCTTACGAATTGCACTTTACCTAGAAAGCCTCGCACCTCCTTTTCAGTCCTTGGTGGTGGCATTTCTAAGATGGCCTTGATTTTGGAAGGGTCGACTTCGATGCCTCTTTGTGTAATCAGAAATCCCAGCATTTTTCCTGCTGTAACACCGAATGTACATTTCTGAGGATTCAGCCGCAACCGAAATTCTCTGATCCTTTGAAAAAACTTGTGCAAGGCGGTGTAGTGGCCCTCTCTGTCTTTGGACTCGACAATCATGTAGTCCACGTACACCTCAACCTCCTTGTGGATCATATCATGTAATATTGTGGTCGCGGCCCGTTGATAAGTAGCTCCAGCATTTTTCAACCCAAACGGCATGACTCTATAGCAATATATTCCCCACGGGGTAGTGAATGCAGTCTTTTCCCAGTCTTCTGGTGCCATTACTATCTGATTGTAGCCAGATCCATGAATGAAAGCAACGCGTGCCCTGCTGTGAAATCCACCAACTCATCAATATGCGGTAAAGGAAAGTCGTCCTTCGGACTAGCTCTGTTCAAATCCCTGAAGTCTCCGCATACTCGGATCTTGCGGATCTTGCCATCTTTCTTTGGCACCGGAACGATGTTGGCCAACCAAGTCGGATATTCAGATACCAGCAGGAAGCCTGCGTCGATTTGCTTGGTGACCTCTTCCTTAATCTTGAGAGCCCAATCCGGGCGGATCCTCCTGAGTTTTTGCTTGACGGGTCGGGCCTCGGGGTCAAGAGGGATCCGATGCTGTACAATCTCATGATCGATTCCATGCATGTCTTCGTAGGACCACGCGAAAACATCTTTGAAATCTTTTAATAAAGCGACTAAGCACTCGCGTTCCTCCGAAGACAACGTGGACCCGATCTGGACCAGCCGCGGGTCCTCCTCAGTACCAACATTCACGGTAATGATTTCATCCATTAAGGGTTTAACAAATCTCTCCTGCTCCTGCTCAATTAATCGTTGCAAAATCGAAGGAACTTCGTCCTCGTCGTTTTCAAAATTTTGAAAATTTGAATTAATGCAATAAATTAAGGGCACAGAAAAGTACTGAGAAACCACAGTTGCTTGATTCTCATTAGGCACATCCAAATCATCCTCGGTTACAACAGACTCAAATGAGAAAGAAAAAGATGACCTGGACAAGACTGTGGCGTTCGGGTTATTATCCCCAGGATCACCAGACTCAGACTCAATCGAGCTGGAATCTGATTCCGACTTACAAGACTCGGTGGAATCACATTCCGGCTCACTACCTGACCCGGTACTGCTGGACAAAAATCCCTCCTCGTATTGCCAAGTGAGAGAGGGTGCGATAGATGCATCCAAGATAGCTGCTGGTCGGCTCGCAGCCGTTTCATCCCCAATCATGGAAACCGCGAAGTTATCCCCCAAGCATTTATGGTCGATCGGAGAATCAGATAGTAGACATGCCAGCGCTACCCGCGTTTCAAATTCTGTGCCCTCAGGATCCACTGCCTTACACTGCTCAACCTCAGCTGATGGGTCTGTCTGCTCTGTGGCAACGTCATCCCCGGATAGTTGCAGGTCGAAGAAGATCTCAAAACCGGGCACGCGCTTCTTCTCCGCGTTTATCTACGGCTCTGGGAAGCCGCAAAACGGAAAGTCCTCCCCCTTCCGGACGAAGCGTCCGTTCAGGGTACCCTGAATGGGCCTATGCATCAAGTCAAATGGCTTCCCAGCCTGCTTTGCTCTCGCTCTTCCAGCCATTTCCTTTCCCTTCCTTACCCAGTCCTCTTTGGTGGGCAGATAACCCAAGCCAAAGGTATGAGGGTTGTGTGGCACCTCGGCCAATGCTGCGATGCCTTTCCTGCCGCTCCTTCCTAATCCCATCCCAGGGATGTGGTGTAGCTTGTTCATGAGGTAGACGGATTGAGCACTAACGTACACACCTTCATTCACAGCCATAATGTTTTGCACAACCCGGGCCTCGGCCAGAGTAAACCCTGATATAAACACGTCCTCCATGCCGTGCTCGATTTCTAGGACTGGTGTAGATACCTCCGGAGGGGGATGGATCGATGAATTCCCAAACACAATGGCTACAAACTTTCCATAGGGGTATTTCACCATCTGATGCAGAGTGGACGAGAAAGCCTTCACCTGGTACAACCACGGTCGCCCCAAAAGCAGGTTGAAAGTTGCGGGAACCTCCAAGACATGGAAATCTATCTCGTGTTGTCCAGGTCCAACCTTTGTCTGAATCTTGACAGTCCCCATCACCTCTCTGCTGGTGTTATCATAGGCTCTGATCACTTGAGTGGTCGGTATGAAGTCCACGGGCTTCAACCCAATTGCATACGCTGTTCTGGTCGGGCAGACGTTGATGGCGGACCCGGTATCGACAAGTACCACTGGTATCCACTTGTCTCTACATTCCACAGAAATGTAGAGGGGTTTGTTATGATTTGCGCCCTCAGGCGGCAGTTCTTTGTCTGAAAAGGATAATGCCGGGGAACCTCCTCCCGGAAAGACCAGCCCAACCAGCTGCTCTGGTGTGGTATCTATAGAGAGTTTGGCTTTGTCTATAGCAGATAGGACAACCTGTCTGTGCACTCATGAAGCCATAAGCAGCCCCCAGATGGAGATATCTGCTTGTATTTTCTTTAATTGCTTCAGCACAACTTCTTCTTCAAGTTGTTTCTCTTTCTGCTTCTCAACTTCCGTGTCCTTCCCAGATGCCTCTGGCTGGTCTAGGTGCGGGGGGCTTGAAATACCGCCCACTTCTTGTCATATGACCGATCTCATCGAGATACCAGGTGTCATCTGGTTGATTACTTCCCCAATCCTCGTCTGTGTGGGCAAGACATAAGTCATCGTCTTCCCACCACATTCCGTCGGCAACCGACAGACACCTGTCCGGCTCCAGTATGATCATACTCGCAGCACCTTCAGTCTTCATGCCCACAGCATTTCCTGTTCCTGTGCACACAGCACTCTCGACCCCCACATGGGCCTTAGCTTTTCTGATTCTCTCGGAATCCTCAAATCTTTGTTGTTCCAACTGCGTCAATACAGCTGGTTGGTCAGTATTCCCTGCATTTACAATCCCCAAATTCTGAGCGAAATTCTTAGTGCCGGCGCTCTCCGGCGGTGTATTCTGACTCTCGGCCCTTCCGGCCACCACTGATGCTCTCACCCCTGCCGGGCCCTGTTCTGGTTGATATTCTACGACGTCTGGTTGATCATCTAACCATCCGATAACTTCTGCCGACTCCCCATATTCGAACCAGTTGATTGCTGCATTTCCTGATTCTTGGTCACTGAAGAATTGGAGGTTGGCAAGGTCCTCTCCTACAGCTGTTAGATCATCTGTTCCCCACTCAAATCTGTCCCCCTGAATCACACATATTTCTGCTTTTTCTGGCAACCCTACACTCAGTTCAGACTGGCCCACTGACTGGATGTATTCACTTGGATCATAGGCCTCTTCAGCAAGATTCCCAGACTGTTCAATCCCAGACTCAACAACCCCACTTTCCTCTGAGATCTGCCCTGTCTCATCTTCAGTGGTCACCACCTTTGGCTCAGATTGGGTTGTGGAGATGTCCATCATGCACAAGTCAGTGCAGACAAGAAGGATCACCTCCGGCTTAGGTAGGTGGGATGGGGTGATATAGATACTAGGATCGTAAGGCACGACCCCAGTTTGGATGAAGTTGATTCTGTTGGGAGGAGGGGCTTGGTTATGTGGTGGGAGGGGATTTGTTGTGACGTTGGGTTTTTCGGGAGACGCGATCACCTGTTTGTCAATAAGATCCTGGATCTCATGACGCAATCTAAAACAACGATCGGTGTCATGACCGTGCTGTTGGTGATACGCGCAGTATTTTGCCGGGTCATGAGAGGGAGGGAGTGGATTTGGTAGTGGCCTCGGCTCTAGGGGCGTCAAATGCTTCTTCCTGATTAATACCCCCAGAGCCTTGGACAGGGGCATATAGAGGGGTGTAAAGGTTCTTTGGCCTCTGGGCTGATATTTGGCGGTTTGGGTGCTGCTTCCAGATGCGCTAGAGAAAGGCGTGGCTGCCGCGGGCCTTGGATGGGGAGGGGGAATGGTGGTGACCATACTGACCTCCGAAGCTCTTGTGTTTGCAGTGCCACTCGGGCCTGCGTTGTTATTACGGTTAAATGTCCTCCGAGGTTGCTCCCGGTCCTGGTCAATCAGACCTTGTTTCATTGCATCCTCGATCTGTACCCCCATCTCATGCAAATCTGAAAAGGTGGGAAAGGGGAGTACAATCATCTTCTGCATCAGTTTTGGTTGGAGATTGCGCACAATCATCCTGATCTGGTCTTTGTCGGTGGGCCTTAAAGTCATCATCGATGCCTTTGCCCTCCACCGGGTCACAAAATCTGAGAAGCTCTCTTTGGGCTCCTACCTTGTCGTTTCGAGATCACGGGTCGTAATCTCGATCTGGGTATTGTACGAGTATTGTGCAACAAAGGCTTCAGCCATTTCATCCCAACTTCTTTTGACCTCATCTTCCAACTTCGCATACCAGATAGCGGCCACACCCGACAAGGTTCGGCCGAATAGTGAAAGTTTTTGTGGTCTGGTTAGGCCCATTGGCCGCAGTATATCTGAAAATAGCCGGAGGTGGACCATGGGGTCCCCGGATCCATCAAAGCGATCGATCTGGGGCATTTTGAATTTGTCTGGCAATGTCACGGCCACATCGGTATATCCGTCCTCGATATCCGGAATAGCCTTCACCCCTGGGATTTCTTGAAAAGCTTCTCAAGCTTGCTCAATTTCAGAGCTGTATGGTCTATCTCGAACTCGAAGGGAGAGTCCGGGTGGTTGGGTGTATGGGTCTTGGACAGTTGAGGCGGAAGCGGGGGCGGAGCCGGCCTCGTTGGAAGGCCCGTGTCCTCCTGAATATTTGGTAGGGTGTTTTGGGGATTTGGCAGGGTATTTTGGGCGGTCGGTGCCTGCTCGGGTAGTGGGACCCCTGGTGGAGGAGGGGCTGAGTGTGAGGCTGACGCTGCATTCTGCTGTTGCAGCCTAGTAATGAGCTTGGCCTGTTGGGCCATGACTGTGGCCTGTTGCTTAGAAAATTCCGCTTGGCAGATGGCATCCTCCTGCATCTGTCTCATGCTCTCTTGCATTTGACGCATCATTTCCTCTATCCCGGCCATATTCTGTTGGTCCAGCTGACTGACCGGTAAGTGTATCTCTATGGCGGAAATAGAAACCTCAACCTGACTGTTCACTGCTAGGGTAGACCACTGCTCTGGTAACCTCTGCTCAGACACACTGCGCCTCCTTGGCTTTCTTCTAACAACTGGGGGTAGAGAATGGAACACTGGCTGTCCGTCAACCAGATCCTCAGATCGATTGAGCCGACGACCTCTTGTCCAAAGTGCTTGGGGAATATCTACTGGTTCGGAAGCAATTGTGCTAAAAACTGTCCTAGCAAAAAGATAAATAAAGCAATAAGGAAATAAACAACCAAATAAACGGACATCATAACGGCTTAAAATAAATACACAACACACGGCTGGGCATAATAACACACGGTCGATAAGCTGAACACACTGTCCTCCAACACTGATCATTATCCCTGAATCACTGTCCCCGAAAACTGAATCTGATACCCGCAGATAACTGATTCTCAAACACTGACTGATGCCCGCAGGCCTGATGCCCAAACTCATAAACTGATACATGCATTCCTGTAGAGACGCACTCTAAAAGCACATAGCAGATAAGTGAGAGCCAAAACACCCCTATGTTGGGGTAGGGTTTCCCTGTCCTATTTTGTCAGGAGCTAGGGTTTCACTACGCATGCAGTGGTTTCAAACAACCTAATCGGGTAAGCAACCTGTCCTAGTTTGGAATGGTCACTATGGATCCGAATATGCACTAGGTCGAATGGTCAAAAAGGGTGCCCCGGTAAAACCGGGGTTTGTGTTCCCATATTGGTAGAACCCACAACCGGTCATCCTTATGGTCATGCCTTGACAAGACAAGCCTCCAACAAACCATTCAGGAATAGCAGATGGCAAACACGGTGTCCTAGGCGCACCAATGCAAATGCAATGCAAAAAACACACAAGTGTAGTCAAAATCAGATATCATGAGTTCGAGTCAAGTTCTCCAAATCCCCAGCGGAGACGCCAGAAACTGTAGACGTCCCCGAACGCCCCGGGAGGGTTAAGTCCCGTTCTGTTCATTTGGGCTCACTACAGTTCAAGGACTCGATTGTCACGGTTCTAAATCTTGAACCAAAGAGTCCAAATCTGGCAAATCGTTTTTGAGAAAACAGATTTTTGAAAGAAGTGTCGAACATGGACTGCTTTGCCAGATACAGAGTCGCCACCTAAATATTTTTTATGGGGAAATTTAGGAAACCCCGACTCGGTGCCAAAGGCCACGTGTCCGTCATCACCAAAGTTGCCTCGGCTCGGGAACTTGGGTACGATTGGGGAAGGTCACTTCGTGAGCACTCCCGCTCGCCCGGTCAAAGACCAGCCTCTACTAACCGTGATATCTAGTTTTGAAAATATTGTGTGTTCTTATTCCGGTTATTAGCCTAGATTACTACGTGATGCGCACAGCATACAAGTATAGACTGGATCGCCTGAATTGGAACAACACATTTCATGTTTGTTTTTGAAAGATGGTTTGCTACCCGCAGGAAGGCTTAAAATGCAGATTTTGCCACCCTCGGGTGGGCTTAGAAAACATGATTTTGCCACTATCTAGTGGGCTTAAAACAGGCATTTGATGAATTGTTCCAATCCAAGTAACCCAACCTCCACCCACAGGCATTCAAGGCAGTTATATCACATAAGCAGTTAGCCTCATGGTAAGCATGCTATTCATGGCAGTCACTTACACGCATGCAAGGATGCTAAAGCATAAAACTCACCGAGTACTCCAAGCCAAAACAGAAGCTCATTAGAAATCCATGCATGAATCCTAACTATGCTGAAATGCCTAATGCAACACATGCAAGATGCAACTATAGCAGGCTCGGCTATTCTAAACATGGCATATGGAATGCTACAGCTAACATGTATTCAACTTGGAATTGAAATACAAATGCAGTTAGTATGATGCGCCGAGCCCGGTGCATGCAAAACAGATGAATGAATGCAAACATGCTATCATACTGTATGCTAATTGAGATATGCCCTAATCTAACCATCATAAGCTGGTAAATAAAAGGGAAGAAAGACGTGGGGTTAGAAGACATACATCACACTCACGCACACTTATTACAATTATACCCTCGCGCAGAGGGTCCGAATAAATATACAGTCTCGAATAAAAGAATAGTACAGTCCAAATAATGTACAAATTCCTAATTTATTTACAAATTAACTAAGAAAAATAATAAACTGGCGTGCAAGCCAGGGACTGCCTTGACTCTTCTTCCGATGATGGATGATGCATGTTCGGGTTGCCTTTACGCAGAAATCCATGGCGATGCCCCAGTTACCCTCTGTTTGCACTTATTCTTGGAATGCGCGCCAAGCTCCGGAAGGCTGTTG
Organism: Camellia granthamiana; assembly: GCA_036172215.1. NCBI lineage: Eukaryota > Viridiplantae > Streptophyta > Magnoliopsida > Ericales > Theaceae > Camellia > Camellia granthamiana. The sequence continues at coordinate 43,433,588 of CM069911.1, forward strand.
ATCTTGTTTTGTTGCAACAGAGAGCAGGAAAGGGGCATGGCAATGTATTTGCACAAATATATGCATGCCTCGATCCTCGTGCCACCAATCACGCATCTCGATGCATGATGGCCGAGGAGTCGAATTGCACAACTCAATATGAAATGAATGCATATGAGGACACAATGAGACCTAACTCCATCATGGATAATCCGGAGTGTCGGTGACTGGGAATTGAGATACGTTCCGTCACTCGAAGTACGAAACGTCCCTCGTTTCCCGTGCCCGAGCTAACTCCTACCCCGAACACAATGCAGTATGCATGACATGCATGAATGCAACTAAGATACAACCTAACATGCACAATGCTATGAAATGGCATACACGATGCACGAGGTAATATGGCATACGCAATGTGCTAACATACAACCTAGCATACACAATGCTATGAAATGAAATGGCATACAAAATGCACGATGGACTTACACCAACACAAGTGGACCTCAGCCACGCTCACATAGGAGGCCATAAGATGAAAATGAGACAACTCGAAATACGTGCACGCGTGCACGCAAACCGAGGATCGACCCTAAGGCACCAAAATGCCACTCTAACAAGACATGGCAAGACATGGAATATGGCATACAAGCATGCAAATTTCAGAGGCAAAATAAGATGCAAAACAGCCCCGAGTCATGGCAAAATGATACCCGATGCATGGAACGAATCCCGAAACATGAAGCTTGGCGCATGGAATGGCCTATAGCTATGCAATGCATGCATAATTTGAACATGAAGTGTAAAGACAGAAGCAAGGCAGCCCCAAAAAAAGTATGTTTTCAGTTTTAAGCAAGGCCAAACAGTGAGTAAAAATGGGCCTAAACTAGCATGCAAAATTGGCCAAAAAGAGAGGGGTAATGAAGCAACTCACAAATGCTGGCCCCAAACAGGGAAGGGGCCTTCTATAATATTGAAGATGGACCAAAAATATGATGTATTCAAGTTTATGACAAACCCCAAAAACAGATACAATTATGCTCAAAATGCTATGCAAAATAAGGGCACCAAGAGAGCTATAACATGAAGTATACAAAGGATGTCTCAAACAGCCATAGACCCTTAATGAAACATGAAGAGGGGGTCAAAATAATTCTCTTTTCAGTTCGGACCAAGGTCCAAAAACAGGAGCTCAATAAGCTAATAAATCATGCAAAAATGGGGACCAAAGAGGGGTATAATGGCAAGTGATACATGGAGGTCTTGAAGAAGGGCTCAAAATGAGCCTATCTACAGTTTACATCATGCTCCAAAACAGATTACACATAGGCTAAAAATACTATGCAAGATTATGGCATACAAAGGGGTAATGAAGCAAGTGTAAGATGGGGGTCCCAAACAGGGTAAGACCCTTAATGAAAGATGAAATAGAGCTAAAAAAAAATGCCACTTTCAGTTTTGGTCGTAGCTCAAAACAGGAAGCAAAAGGGGCTAAGAAAACTTGCAAAAATGAGCTAGAAAGAGGGAGAAATCAACTCACCCTTGAAGACCAATCCTTTGCTGCCTCTTGGACCAAGAAAAGCTGCCTCCTAGCCTCTGAGAAGACCTCCAAGCTGCTGGAATGGAAGTGGTAGTGTGGTGCTAGGTGGTGATGAAGAAAAGGGTGTAGGACTTGGTGTTTTGAAGCTTGAATGGAAAGAGGGAGAGGAGATATGCATACAAGGCTCAAAAGGATTTTTTTCCAACCCTTTTCACCAGTGCTGGAGGTTGGTTATATGGACCAAAGAGGGGGAGAAAAGGAGGGAAAAAAGGGGGGGAAAACAAGCCAAGTTTCCCCCCAAAAAGTTTCCCCCCCCGGATACAGATTTTGGGGGGAAAAAAAGTATACAGCTGTAATGTACCACCTGTAAGGATCAAGGCCGGCCAAGTATTGGAGCTGCAGGTGGCCGGCCGGCCACCCCCTATGGCCGGCCGGCCAAGGGTCAAAAAGGCCAAGTTGAATTAGTGGCCGGCCACCACCAATTGATGTCCTCCCAGGTGCCCTCAACACAACCCTGTGGTCCAAAACTGGAGAAAGTGAAACAGGAGAGAGAACAAGCCATTTTTCAAAGGGGTTCAGAAGGGTCAGATGGAATTACTGGCCGGCCATGTGATATTTGTGTCCTCCCAGGTGTGTACAACACAAATATGTGGTTTAGAGTTGAAGAAAGTGGCCTTAGGGTGGTCAACATTGGCTTTGAAGTGAGAAAAACGAGCGTCGGAGGGCGATGAAGGAATATAACTGGTTGCTGAAACAATTACTGGCCTCCCACCCTTTTATGACCTTCCTGGTGATGAAACAGAGGTCCCTACCAAAAATGAACGAAAACCGATGCAAAATGAAAGTTCGGGGGCCGAAATGCGCAGTCCGAGGCCCCGAAAACTGACTGTTAGGCACCGGGAGTCGTGTTCGACCACGAAGTGGGTCTCTCAGACCACAGTGTCCCTCAAAAGGGAGTAAATAAGATGCATGCCAAAAACCAGAGCAAACGGGGGTAGTTAGGCGGTCCTGAACCGAGGCACACAGCCTGACGGCTCCGAAAACCGGGAATCGGGCTCCGAAATGGGCAAAATAGCCTACGACCACGAAATGTAGCCCATGGCCACTGAGAGATGGTCTACGGGACCTCTCCCTCCCTTCAGGAAGAGAAAACAGAGAAAACAGAACCTGGTTCGCAAACCGAGGCAAAGTACAGAAAAGCCCGAAAATCCGGAGTCAAGGCTCGCAGCCGAGACTCTGAAACCTCTGGACGAGCACGATATGCAACATCACCAAGCGCTCAATCGGTGACGTCTGAGTCTTAAGGTCGGTCAAAAATGGGGTGTCTACACACATATGCAAGCAATGTGTATAGAAACTTGAAAACATGTAGGTAAAGCATGCAGTCAACGCGTGCAATGTGTATAGAAACTTAAACACATATAAGTAAAGCAATGCACATATGCACGCAATGTGTCTAGGAACTTGAACACATATAAGTAAAGCATAACGCGACAACGCATGCAATGTGTATAGGAACTTGAACACATATAAGTAAAGCAATGCACGTATGCACGCAATGTGTATAGGAACTTGAACACATATAAGTAAAGCATAATGCGACAACGCATGCAATGTGTATAGGAACTTGAACACATATAAGTAAAGCAATGCACGTATAGGAACTTGAACACATATAAGTAAAGCATAACGCGACAACGCATGCAATGTGTATAGGAACTTGAACACATATAAGTAAAGCAATGCACGTATGCACGCAATGCGTATGGGAACTTGAAGCATAGTAAAGACAAGTCATTCATGATGTTGAAATGCAAAGCACTGCAACACAGTATGATTGAAGCGATTTGTGGAGTTCACAAGATACAAAAAGGATACGGGAAGGGGTGTTCCTCGCATGTACGGAGCATCGCTCAAAAGAAGACACGGCCTGAGGTCAACTCGAAGGCCTACTAGTGTCCCGAAAAAGTGCACTTCCTTGTACTGTTTCGAGTAATAAAGGTGCCGAACCATATAGTTGGCCCGAACAAGGGCACGAGAGGTGCATTGACCGCAAGAAAAAAAGGGGGGGAGGGCTACTGGTATTAATCCCGATATTCTGCTGCCCTGCTCTCCTTTTACTTTACTTTCCTTTTTTACTGGTAGTTTAAGCACATTATACTGCCTCAAGCAGGATTTTATTTTTTAAAACTGTGTATTTTTTTTTAAAAAAAAATAGTGTACATTTTGCAAAATACATGATGGAAATGAAACAGCTATTTTGTTCAAAAAGTGTTACATTTGCATGTTCTATGCATCGCATCGCATGGTATCACATAACAATGTGAGTGAAATTGAATTTTGTTTGAAAATTAAGCACTCGCATCGTAATAATCAGGTAATGAACCGACTTACAACTCGATAAGCAAAACAAAGGAATTCGATGAGTCAACCAGGTGCGAGTACAACTCGATAAGCAAATCAAGGACTTAAAGAGAGTGCAATACAACTCGATAAGCAAATGTACAACAACTCGATAAACAAAAGGGTGTGACCTCGTAAGAATCGATCACCGGAGGGCATCGGTAGAGGCTCTAACCACAATACCTCAGCATGTTCAACTCATAAATAGCTCATGTAGGGGGGGGAAAGGCCATCGGCCATAAGGAAAGGCCACCGGCCATGAGAAATTTCCATCGGCTAAAAGTGATGGTCGGTCGGCACCATAGCTGGCCGGCCGGCCATAAATTGCAAGAACCAACAGAATGCTGACATCTGTCCTCTACCCAACCTTATCTTCTATAAAAGGCCTCAGCTTCGTAGTTTTTCTCAATTCAACACTGATTTGCTCCAAATGGAAGAGTTTCTTGCCCAGAATCTCTCAGCTTGGATTACCAACTTGGACGGCTCGGAAAAGCTGAATTTCCGGGGGTTCGGCATAAACGCACTATTCACTCTGAGTCGTACTCCGCTGCACCTTATGTTTCTCCATGCCGCGGCAAGGTTTTGGAATCCGGTGACACATGTTTTTAGCTTTGGCGGGCAAGAGGTATATCCTACCTTTGAGGATTTCCAAGCTTTAATGGAGTCCGAGCGCAACGAAGAGATCCTGCCCCAACTTCGTTTTGGTTGTGCCCAAGCCTTAGGACAAATGTGTGGGCTCTCAATACCCGACGCTCGATCTTTGATTTGTGACGGAATGCTGGATATTCCGAGTTTGATTTGCCATTTTTCTGATGCCGGTGACTGCGGTGACCATCATTGGCAAGGTTTTCGGCAACACACACTTTGTTTGTGCATTCTATCTCATTTCTTACTTGCCTCAGGCTCTGGAGGATCTAGTGTTCGGTTGATCGAGGTTGCCCAAGGTTTGAAGGAGGGTAAAAGTTGCATCGCCATGACTCTGGCTGAGACGTTGATGGGCTTGGACGCTTTCCACCGCCGTGAAACGACCAAATTTGCGGGAAGTCCGCTACTGCTGCAGGTAATGTTTCCCACCCAATCTCACATATGTATTGCTCTCATCACTCGGCCCTCAGGCTCTGTTTTTCTCACAAAACCCTCTTCTTACTTTTTCTCTCATCGTACATCTCTCTATTCTTTATTCTCTCATTTTTCATCCCTTCCTAGGTGTGGTTGATGGACAAGTTGCAGGTTGTGGACTCTTGTTCAGCTTACTCAGCTCGTGGTTACTTCTTCAGACAACGCCTAGTCGATGCCCTTGATGAGGGTTGGTGGTTTGACTAGATGTGCAGCCTGTCCGTAGACCGCATTGCTTGGCGGTGCCCTTGGCTGAATCTACCAACAATGGGCTATAGCATGTCCCGCCAACCCGGGATTCAGTTGATTGGCTTGACTCACTGTGTGTTCTACTTCCCATTCCGGTTCCAGCGCCAGTTTGGTCATGATCAGACTTGTCCACCAGAGGGGATAGAGTATCCTACTGCATTCCCAGCCCGAGGCGCATAGCCTGCCCGGTATGCCACAGCATGGAGGACTAGAGAACTCCTGGCCCCCGCTCCCACTTTCAGTTGCATTTTGTCTGACGAGTGCATAGATTGGCTTAATGAGGAGGCACAGATCGGGCCCAGCTTGGCACCAGAGGCTTCGACCAGCTCGGGGAGGGGGCGCAGGAACACCTGACTTATCTATGCCCCGAATTTATTGCTTTATTAGTACTTTCAAGTTTTTCTTTTTGAATGTAATAAGAAGCAACTTCAATTTGTATGCAAGAGCAGGAGACCTCTGTATTGAAATCAATGAAATTGAAGGTTGTGGTACTGAAAATTTCCCGTTTTGGTCCAGAAATGGTCTTAGTTGTAAAAAGATTAGTTTGAACAAAGTCAACTTTTATTAAAACTTTTCAAAACCATTTTCGGTATGGATCAGAACTGGACACGCCTGAGATTTGTCACTGGGATGCACAACCCCGGATTCCCGCAACTGGAAAGTTGCCCCTAGTCTAAATAGCACTGTACCGGAGATCACAACCGAAGCCCTTGAATACTAAATAGTCAAAGATGACCGAGCTGATCAAATGGACAAAGTTGATCAGGGAAAAAGTTTATGGCTGAACTTCAGGATGAAGTTTCCTACGTATCCCAAAGATGGGAATCAAGCCTTACGTAGTTCAGGCTTGGGTTCACTCGAGTATTTTCACTCTCCTTTTGCGCTCTAACTTTTGCCAAGGCCGCCCTTTGCGGGTTTTCAACCTTGCGAGCTCAGTTTTTATAATTTCACATTTTTCATGCTCTAACTTTTGCCTAGGTCGCCCTTTCGGGTTTTTGGCCTAGCGAGCCTCTCAGGGGTAATATTTCTTCAACTTGTCCATATTGATCGGTTGGGAAAACTCTAGTCCATCTAGGTCCATCAGAACCACAGCTCCACCTGACCATATAGCTTTGATGATGTAGGGACCCGTCTAATTGGGTCTGAACTTGCCCCTTGGGTCGTGGATGGGAGCTCGGTTGTCCTTGAGCACCAAATCTCCTTCCTTCAGATTTCTGGACTTAACTTTCTTGTTAAAAGCCCTGGCAATTCTGCGTTGATAACCTTGAACATGGTACAATGCTTTCAATCTGCGCTCATCAAAGAGCATGAGTTCTTCAAATCTGCTCTGCTGCCAATCTGCTTCGGCTATCTGACACTCGGCCAATACTCGCAAAGACGGAACCTCAATTTCAATAGGTAGAACCGCCTCCATCCCATAAACCAATGAAGACGGAGTCGCTCCAGTAGAAGTTCTGATTGAAGTCCGGTAGCCCCACAAAGCAAACGGCAGCTTATCTGGCCAGTCCCGGTAGGTTTCCACCATCTTCTGCAATATGTGTTTGATGTTCTTGTTGGCGGCCTCAACCGCTCCATTAGTTTGCGGCCGGTACGTGGATGACTTATGAAAAGCCACATTGTATTTCTCCAACAAGTCAATCACTTCTTTCTTGAAGTGGGAACCGTTATCTGAAATGATCTCATTTGGGACTCCATAACGACAGATGATGTTGTTTCTGATGAACTTCGCGACATGTGAAGCCTTCAACACCGCATAAGATTAGGCCTCGACCCACTTTGTAAAATAATCTTTCGCAACCAAGATGAACTCATGCCCA